>VDFB02000003.1:585559758-585752934 GCA_007258455.2 Sequoia sempervirens
ATTAAATTTTGTTGGATGTGTCTATTTTCTTTGGTTGTGATGAAATTTTAAGATTACCGGGGTGACTAAAGCACATTTTGTTATTTTCTACAATATTTGAAAAATGATCATAGCCATGTTATTTATTTACATTTGAAAGGAAATTGGTCATTGGGTGCTACCACAATAGTGTGTCCCAATTATGAGTGTTATTTTTGTTTGATTAAAATATATAGAATAGTTCTTCAAAAATAGTCTTATTGGCCCCTTTAAATATGGACCACTTCTAAAATTTAGATATTTATTTACTATTACAATAGTGTGTCCCAATTATGAGTGTTATTTTTGTTGGACTAAAATATATAGAATAGTTCTTCAAAAATAGTCTTATTGGCCCCTTTAAATATGGACCACTTCTAAAATTTAGATATTTATCCTCCTTCAACTCAAATAATAAGGAATACAATCCTCTTCCACAAAGGAAAATGCTTATAATATTCTTCAACAAGGTTTTCCGATGGAGACTAATCCAATCATCCATGGTTTTAGGTCTTTGTCAAAGACACATTAACTTTCTAACTAAAAATTTCTCAAGAAACCCAAAGATTTTTTGTGTAGAGAATCATGGAAAAATGAAACTTTAGTTGCCATATTCAATGTTTTCACAACATGAGAATAAGTTGGTTTAGATAGGGCAATAAGTATAGTGGATAAGAATTCAAAATAATGTAGTACATAATTTAAAATAGAAGAAAATATATTTTAAAATTATTTTGATAGATGAAGACCAATAGTTTCAAGACTTGTGGCATCATTGCTCACCATTGTTGCCATTTCCACAATGACTAGTTATAGCAAACCTTAGACCCTTTGTTAAGTCTATTGGCATTGGTTGCCATTGATGTTAACATTATGGTCAGGAGATTGTTGCATATATGTTTGTCAGTGTTTTTCATTGATGTCATAACTTAGTTTGGGTTGTCATTGATGCATACAATTGTATTTTACTGTATTATGATATGCTAACTGAAACAACAAAAATAGGGGGCTCTTATCTTTGAGGGGATAGGGTTCTTCCCATTTCACTCTTGTTTCACTCAAGGAAACCTTAGATATCTCAATCCAATGATAGAATGAGAAAGATAGGTCTACTAAAGGTTGTCCTAGGGTATGATCAATGACTAAAGAAGGGTTCACCACAAAGCTAGGGCTTGGAAAGACAAATGACATGCAAGATCTAATGAAAAGACCTAACATTTGATAAGCAAAGCTTCACTAAATGACTTAAAAATGAATGAAAAACAAAATAGAAAGCTGGAAAAGTATAGAGGGGCAAATGAAAACTTGTAGCAACTTGATTGAGAACCTGAAATGTTCAAAATGTTGAATTTAATGCCTATTGGGACTCATATGCCAGTCTGGGAAATTTAGTCCCAGATTAGGGTTTCTAGGTGGGGACATAAATCTGACAAAGATAAGTTTAGGACACTTGAAAATTAGAAAATTCACTGAACTAGGACTTGTTGATGCCAAAATTTGACAAGGCAACAATGTCTTATGGGAAACTTAGTTTATGGGGGACCTTTTGCACTAAACTGAGTGACCTCCGGGTTTTTAGAGAAGCCGACTTCTTCTATAATGGGGGTTTGGAAAGGGAAAAGAAAAAATATAATAAAATAAAGTCTAACCTAAGGCGATGCACTAAGACTTAATGATAGGCACGATAAATCATAGATCTAAGGGTCCGATTGGTATTTGTAGTGTTCCAAAAGAGCAAAAACTAAAAATCATAGTACAGACAATCCATTTATTAACATAAAATAACATTGCATACATTCCTACTGCCAAGAAGAGTCATTAGACAAGATCTAGACCAGTAAACTTGCATTCAATATATATAGAAGTTCTCAAATGGAATGTCCAGACAATAAAAGCATAGTTTATAGTTTAATCAAATAGCATGAAAGAACAGAAAGGCCGAACAATTGGCACAGTGTGAAAGTATTTTGCAATAAAATAAAATAGTAATAAAGGCCTGGCATCTTTTCCTAAAACTAGTGTTCCTTCAAAATTCTGGACCCTTTTTTCACAACAGAGAAAAGTATATATAACAGAAAATCTCCCACCGCTTCGGAGAGCAGCTCAACAAAAAAGATTTCGCTATCCCCTAGCAATGATGCAGAAATAAGAACATTCCCCAAGCCATTGCAATAGAAAAGATTCAAAACCAAGCATCTGGTCATTCTAGACCTGCAGGTGCATCTTCTGCAAATGATGGTGGTGGTCCCGACAAGGTTAAACAGACAAGTGTCACCATCCCGTGCAAATGATTATGACACAAAATGGCTAATTGCAACATTTGGTTCACCTAGTTGATCGCCCAAATACGAGATTTGTCAACTAGGCATGTGGCAGCATTTCGCTGCCCGTGTGAACCTTTATCTCTCACCGTTGAAGACCTGCGCCAAGGCTACACGTGTTGAATGAAAAAAACACTATCCAAAAGTGGAGGAAATGATCATTGGTCGGGTGCAAAAGAGACGCGTGGCAGCATTTCGCTGCCCATGGTCGTTATTTCATCTTCATGCAAAAAGATCTGCGAAGAGTAGACACTTAGCAAGAATACACTGTAGACAACAATTGTGGGGCTCACCAAATTCCTTGGGAGTGAGAGCTTCGTGGCACTTGAGTAGAGTTTGATGAGGAAGCAAAAAGGAATGATAAAAAATAGCCTGCAACTATGACACATGGAAGTATAGTGGGGATTCCCGAGATGCGAAAGGAAGGGAAACCCTCGGGGTGCGCAAAACAGGCACGCGGAGGGGAAAAATAGACTTTTGATAAAAGGATAAGTTGATTTCCTACGATGCACGGGTTGATATCTAGAGGAAAATACACCTAAAGGGAGCTTGTTGTATATTTTTAACAACTTTTGGCAACTACTAGGGGTGTTTCACTTGAGGAACAAAGAACCCAAAATTTCTCTGGTTTACAGACCAAAGCGCCATTCCATTAGATAACAAAGTCAAAAATTGGAAAGAGGCAACCATTCATCCTCAGATGGCCTTACCATGTTGCGAAAATTCTCCTATGCTCCTCTTAGATCAATAGTTTCTTTAAGAGGCAGTGCATTAGGTAAATTGACCCCTGCTTCATAATGAAACAATAGTTGTGAAAGCGGATGAATAACTCCCTCAATGTCGATTGCGGTGGGAGGATGACTAAAATTCCTGAAAGCATCTGGATCATTTTCCCTCTCTTCTATTCTTTTTGCAATCTGCTCAGCTGTAGCAATAGAGCCATTTTCAAGGAATGGGGACGACAAACCCATTATGTTCAACTTGGATAAACTCTCTCGCATGTTGTCCATTGTCTTGCTCATAGTAGCCACAACTGCTTTAGTGTGCTGGAAGGAAGAGTGGCAATGGATAAAATTATTTTCCATTTGAGCAGCAACATCCTGATCTTCAATTCTTGCCCTATTGAGGTTTTCATCAGAGACCGAGTATAGCTCGGTGAGCAAATCTTTTACTTCTAGAATTTTTTCCAAGATAAACTGTGGGAACTGCTCAATTGTATCATGAGCCTCCTGGCTCAACTTTGATGCCAAGTGGCAATGAATCAAAGGGTAGGCTGCAGTGCTAGGTAGAAAGTTTTAATCTTTTCCCAATGAGATATGTACAATTTCCTAACCAACATAATAATGTCTAGCTGTGTAGGAGAAGACATGAGAGAGATTTTAAGAGAAATGATCTCTACGTCTTTTGAGTTAATGGCCCTAGCCAACTCTGCCCTTTTCTTTTTCTCGGACGCCAGTTGCTCCGCAGCGCTGCTTATTTCTTTATTCCAATTCTCCTTGGCTCGGGAGTGATTTTCTAAGTGCATGTCCAGAGAGGACTTTGTCTCTTGGATCTCTTTTTCTAATTGAGCTTTTAGGCCCTCAAATTCAACCTCTTTTTCTTATATTTTTTGCTCATATTGAGCTTGTTGGTGCCCCAAAGCTTCATTCCTCTATGCCATTCCTTGACTATACTCAAGGTGAAGTCACTCTAGCTCTTTATTCTTTAGCTACAAATTCTGATTCGCCTCCTAATTCTTAGCATGCAGCTCTTTTACCATGGCAGGATCGATAGTTTGAATCTTTGCAAGCTCACCCTGAAGTCTGTTCTTCTCATTCTTTGCTACTAGTGCCCTTTCTATCATACGTGCAACATTCGCCTCTAGGGATTTTTCTTTTTTCTCCAAAAAACTAACTCTTTCCCTTATTGCTTTAAGCTGCTCATCCTTTTTCTTTAGCTAGCGACTAGTTTTAAGGAAGTCAGAGGTGACCACCCATTGTGTTTCCTCCATAATCTCAACCTTATCTTGTGGTCAGGCCACCTTCATGTCAAGCCCTACAACATATATTTCATAGTCTTTTGGGTGCATCTCCCCTTGAGGCTTGGTTACTCTCGAGTACATGGTTGCAAACTTTAGCTCTTACCAGGTCTCATCATAAAGAGTCTATATTTTTGGCTTAGTAGAAGCACTATCATCTTTTGTCTTATGCTTTTGCATTCTACTTGCACGTGCTTCCTTTCCGCAGTCAATTTGTGCCATAAATTCTACTGGCGATGAAACTAGTCTGCCTATGAAAGGAGCACCCAAAGGTAGGGCATATGGATAGGTGATTCTAATAGGCCTAGGCATTTTATTTTTCTAGAGAATGACAGTTTGCGGGGAGAAGTGGGGCACATTCCAAAGCTTGGTTTGAGGATCAGCAGAAGGGCTAGTCACTTGCCACGGCTCAATTGGTGAATCGATGGAAGGACTCATGGGATGGAATGGTGGAGGAGTCATTATTGCGGAGTCAGCTCATTGTGATGGAAGAGGATCCATGGAAATAGTGGAAGTAGGGGTGCCTGCAGATGGCACGCCTTCGAAAAGCGAGGCAAGGAGAGCCTGAGCGACAACAACTGGTGTAAGGGTTCATAGAGGAGTAAAGTCAGGTGGAGTGGTATGTGAGAATTGGGTGAAACCTCCCACATGTGTTGGATTAAAAGTGGGAAACAGAGGGCCAGTACTCATGGCAGGGATTGCCGCTGAGACAGGGATAGATACCAAGGACTGAGAAGCAAGGGAAGGAGTGAATTTTACCTGTTGACTGGTCAATGGTGGCTCTAGAATTGTTAGCGACTCTTCCTCAGCCTCAGGATCCTAGCTAGTTGCAAGCACCTATCTTCTGGTGGGTTCTTGCAAACCCTCTCTGAGAATGGTCTCCGTACGTTGCTATTTTGCGGGCGGGGCTTCCTGAGCTTCGACAATTATTTTTGTTTGCTGCTGTGGTACCCTAGATGCCTTAGTGGCTCAAGTGAGTGTATGCAAAGCCATTGATATGTTAAACCACACATTCATGGCTACATAGGCAGGTTGTCCAAAGCCTTTCTCCTTTAGCGCAGAGGACGTAGAAGTTGCCGCTTCCTCTTCCTGCTCTTCAAACTCATCCTCCGGGTCATCACTCTTATTGATGCTAGAGTCTGGGCTGGGGTGGTCATCATCCCACCATTTTTAAAATTCCTTTTCCTCTTTTAAGCTCTCATAAGGAGCATCCAATTGCCCCGTTTCTTGGCGATACTTCCAGAAAGCTTTTATCTTTTCATCAGTCCATTCCTCATCCTTCCACAACTTGTTGTACATGGTGCATTCCATGTGGACATTATCTTTGGCCACCGCCACAACAAAGTAGAACTTGTGCCATGTCCCTCTTTTATCTTGTGTGGGAATACGTGCCATTTCAACAAAACTTTCATCTTTGTCTGCCTGCGAGTTATGACGCTTTTCCCAGTAAGGTCGAGGAACATGAGTAACTTTCATGTGTGGCTCTGACAGGTCATTGAAAGGGTTGTAATACCATTTGTAACTTACCAAAACCAACCCTAAATGAGCCAGTTTATCCTACAATAACTGATCCGATTGCTTCTTTAACAGAGTCACCATTTTGCAATTCTTCAGACAAGCGAAGAATCCTTTTCTCTTGACACTTTTGTTGCTGCAGAAGGTAAAATCAATGATACACACTTGCTTATACATTTCAAGTGCAAGCATCCTATTTGTGACGTAGGTTGGGAGAAGGAAGGGTTGACCAGTGAAGCCCTAGGTCCAGAGAATTCTGAAATTTGTTCCTAAGAACCAGTCACAAGCGAGAGTGAAACTCTGCATATATCTGGTCTAATCCTTGTCGAGCCGGATTATGTCACCTCCTCCTCATAAATCTTGCAAGACCAGAGTTATAAAATAATTTGAAAATGCATAATAATCATATGACATGGAAAGAAAGGGTGCCCACGTGGATATTAGCTTCCTCTTCCCCTTTACATAAAAAAATGATAATTCAAAATACCTGCCGAAGAAATTAGGGTTTTGATGTAGGAACATGTGAACTAGGAAGAAGAGAAATCTAAACTTTCCCTCCATCGATTAATTTTTTATTTGTCGTATCATTTCCTCCACCATGAACTCAATGAAATCATACTAGAAGGTATCGTGTTGTTTGCAGAATTGGAAGGACGGTACCAGTTGAAAGGTTTCCACCATCTCATCAGAGTCTCGACCGCACACAAAAGCTAGCATTGACATGGAATCCTACATATTCTTGCGAAATGAACTGCATGACAATGAGATACTTGGCAGTTTAGCACCTGGGACTCCTTTCTTTCCAATCTCCTCCATTAGGAAATATGAGTTCTTTTTCATCAACTTCCACATTTTTTCTCCTTTACCAAGGAAAAAGGACTCAGTTTTCTCTCTTATTTTACTTGGGTTTGGGATGCATAGCATATGCCAAATGGCCTGTGGGCTGATGTGAACTCTTAAGTTTTGGCCCTCGGTGCAATGAGTGCTAGGGTTATAACGCTGAATGGCAGCATCAACTAACTCTAGGTAGTAATGTACCAGCGAGACCATGTATTATGGAAGACCATTGTACCAAACCTTCTTTGCTGTCGGTGTGTCTGCCTTAGGTGCTCTCAATCTTGCACAAGTTGCTTCTCTTAAGGATTAAGGGTTTTTTGTGAGTTGTGGGTCATAAATATTATCCCATTTCTCCTCAACCCTTTTCTTGTTTCTGCAATCCTTGGGCCTACTCAGCTCTATCGTATACACCCTCTTCAACTTGCTTGGTATACCAGGCGTAGCATATGCTAAATCCTCATAGATATACACATCTTTTAATAACCGTATTACTGTAAACAACTCTTGACCAATCTCCTCCTGCATTTGCTGTGATGAACTCTCTGACATTTTCTTGAGATGAAAACTTATGTAGGTTTTGAACACTTTGTAAATTTTATCTGGCTCTGGATATGCTTAGAAAACTTCTCTACACCTTAAGCCTTGGCGTTTTTGAAAATACTTTGAACATTAAACCTTTTCATGCAATATTTGGCTATCTTTTCTTAAGGTGGTAGAGGAAAGTGTGCTTTTTGCATTTAATTCGACATGTACCGTTAATTCCTCGGCTTGTGCAAAATGAAATTCTTTCCATTTCGAGGTGACCAGAATTCATTATTGCATTTGGAAATCGTGTGATATGCTGTGATTCCCTTGAAACTTGAGCCAACAATTTTCCTTCTAACCTTACGTTAGTATGTGCTAGCAATTAATATCCTGGATGGAATGATTAAGCCAAAGCAAACGATGACGACTTGAAAAGATATGGATCCTACCTTGGGCTCTGGGAAATTCCTGTGAGATGACACAATAGCCTACGACCGTGCAGCTTACTGCCGATGAGTGCCACCATTTTAAATCTAATTAACTAGCTCTTATTAACCTAACACACATTGAACCGTACTTCTGCAGATGCAACTAGTCAAGAAATGTGAGCAAATGCAAGCACACCTTTCAAGTTGGCACTCGGTTATCATTGTATTTTATCAAAATGGATTAGCATGCGTCTTCTCATTTTTTCTATAAATAGGCCACTAAGTAGTGAGTAAATCACACTTAGCATTTGAGCAGTTTTAACAATAGGTCATTAGCACAGTCCTAAGTTTTAGTAAGCGAGTTTTCTCATAGGCTAGGTGGTAGGAAAGTTTTAGTGTTAGTTAGAAGGTAGTAGCATTGTGTCAGTATCATGGATACTCATGTTAGGTTAACCTCTTATAAGTCACATAAAACTTTTTTGGGGGAGATTTCCACTAGGCGATTGAAGAGAATGACCAAGAATAAGCACTCCTTGGTTTTGGTAGCCATAAAATGGGTTATGGGTAGAGATTGTATAGAGTACAAGGACAAGTACCATGTGAATACTGATATCTACTCACACTTTGTAGCTTCAATGTTAGACATTGGTATCACTAGGCCTTTAACTCTGAAGCTGGTTAAGGAAATTTTTCCAAAAAAGTACCTGAATGGCCTAGGTGAGATTGTCACTCACGCTGCATATGGGGTAGGCCTGCCTACATCCAGTGACCTCCATCGCTACATTGAGGAAGAAGCGGTAGTTGTATGGCTGTCGTTTCTCAGTGGATTCTGCCTTCAGACATGCGATGAGCATCAATAGAGGGTTACCTAGGCCTTGCACTTTCTATTCCGTAGCTACAACGTAATACCATTCTAGGATGTTGATTGGTATCTATCGACTTTAGGAACCTGGTGTTCCCCCCGCCGATGGTGGTTTTGCCAAATGACTCTACTTCTGCTACTGAAGAACCTGCCGACGAAGATGCGGTCGGCATTGCCGTAGATGAAGAGGTAGATGCTACCATAGATGCGTCAATTGCCACCTCCCGTGCTCTTGGATAAAACGCCTCTCTACTCCTAGATAAAATGCGCCCTAGTTTCTTTATTTTTTGTTGTTGAATATGCCACTTGCTTTACAATTTTTGTACACAATCTTGAAAAAGAGCTATAAATATAGCATATATGAAATAATAGCTCGTATAGTCGTATAATTTTTGGATTATGGCTTTCTCAACCATTTTGCAATGTAAACACAAAATAATATATATAAATCGACATATATCTTTATAAAAATCCATGGCTCTTTCTTCCACTCTGCATATCTATTGTATGGGCTCTTTTATTAGCATGTGTGTTCATTTTCTTTGGACATGGGTGTGTTTTATATGTAAAGAAATTCCATCGCTCTACTCTACAATTACGGGTTATCTCCGTAGAAACATGAACTAATTTCAAAAAAGACTGGCCAACACAAAGGAAAATAAAATAAAAGTATTATTCACATATGTACAAAAATAGAACACGACACTTAATGGAACAACTTAAGATGAATCCCATTGAACAGGATTGCTAAGGGTTCCTATTCCATATTTTCTAATTCGAAAGCGTTATGCTCCCTACATCGAATGATTTTAAAGGGGCCCTCCCATAGGCTATCAAATTTACCATGCTGACCTGGCTTAGCAACCCTTTTATCATATTTCAGTACTAAGTCTCCACACTTTAGGCCTTGGTCATAAGCCTTCTTGTCAAACCATCGCTTGACCACTAGTTGGCGGTTTGTCATGGCTATTAGGGAATTCTCCCTTTTTTCTTGTACTTCTAACAATTCAGCAAGCCGAACCTCCATGGCACAATTTTGTTCTATCTTGAGGGATTTCAATAGTTGGAGTGTTGGAATCTCCATAGATATAGGTAACAGTGCCTCTTTCTAGTATACCAACTCGTAAGGTGAAGTCTTAAGGACTTGCTTAGGAGTTATGCTGTTTGCCCAAAGCGCCACTCAGAGGTTTTTATGCCATTCTCTTTGGTGTTTTGAACCAATTCTTTTAAGGAGTTGGACTAGGTTCTTGTTCGTTGACTCCACTCGGTCGTTTCCCTGCGGGTACTAATTTGATGATGTCTTAAGGAATATGCCATTTTTTAATGCAAAGTGACATACCTTTGCGCCTAGGAAAGCTCTAGAATGATTGAAAATGATAGTCTTTGGAGGACCGAACCTTGTCACTAGCTCTTCGAGGAAATCCACTTTCTCTATCTCTATTGCGTTTTTAAGTGTAACGACCTCTATCCATCTCGCGAAGTAATCTGTGGCAATCAAAATCCACTTGTGCCCGACACTAGAAGCAGGATTAATCATCCTGATGAAGTCCAGGCCCCATTGTGCAAATGATTCATCCGTCACTATAGGTTTGAGAGGCATTGCATAATTCTTCCTTCTGTCAGTAAAGAATTGGCATTTTTTGCAAAATTTTACCAAAGAGTGGGAGTCATTGAAAAGTGTGGGCTAGTAGTAACCTACGCACATGATTTTGATGTCGGTGGTCTTAGTGGAGAAGTGTCCACCGATAGTGATTTTGTGGAACATGTCAAGGATTCTCTTCGCTTGCTCTGTAGTAACGCATCGTAGGAGGAGACCATTAAAATTCCTTTTAAAAAGGACCCCTTCACTAACACATATCCACAATTTTGCAGCCAATAGTATCTCCTCTTTTGGGTGGAAAGACCTGGTGGGTACTTTCCTATTTGCATAAACCTCATTCTATTTTTTAGCCAACGACCCTTGAATTCTGGCTCATTTATCAGAACAAGCTCCAGTTGCTCTCCTTCGGCGGGTATCTCCTCGTTCTGCGCCATGTATTCGCACAATCCTCTTCCTCAGATAGTTTTAGTGGGTTTGATCTCAATGTCATATTTAAGGATCTTGGTTATCCAATTAGCTCTTTTTTTGTGATTTCTCTCTCCATGATATATTCGCACACACTAGAATTTGTGACATAAACAAACACTTTGTTGCAGGAAATTAGATGGCATAAATTTTTAAGTCCCTTCACTATTGCAAAGGCTTGTCTTTCGATGAAATTATAATTTGTCTCATATTCCTTCAGGGTCCAGGAGTAGAATGCCACTAGATGTTCTCCCTTTCCTTCATCATCCTTTTGGGTTAAGATAGTAGCAATACTGGACTTGCTACTGAATGCATACATTATTAAATCCTTAGGTAAATTTGGATTAACCAGTACCAAAGCTACGAAAATAACATCCTTGACTTTTTCAAAGGCTTCTTGAGCTTTAGTCATCCACTTGAATGTTTGATCCTTTTTAAGCATCAGGGTGATCAACTTAATTATTCTCGCAAAGTCAGAAATAAACTTGCTCACAAAATTTACCTTGCCCAGGAAGGACTGAACGCCTTTCTTATTCACCAGAAGGGTAGTTACTTGATAGATTTCACCCGCTCGGGGTCGATTGAAACTCCTTCCTTGGATACCATGTGTCCTAACAGCTTGCCTTATGGTACTCTGAATACACATTTTTTTGGATTTAGGGAAAATCTGAACTCCTGACACTTTTGAAAAACTATTTCTAAGTGGTCAAAATGATCATCCTTGGATTTAGAAAAGACAGTAAGATTATCTAAATAGATTAGAATAAACTTATTCAATTAGCTCACTAAAAGCGATGTCCATCACCTGCTAGAATGTTGCCCCTGCGTTGGATAAACCAAAAGAAATTTTAGCATATGCAAATGTTCCCCACTTTGTAGTGAACATGGTCTTGTGCTAATCCTCCTTCTTAACTCAGATTTGATTGTAACCAGAGAAGCCGTCCAACAAAGAAAACATTTCTGATCCTGCTACCATTTGTAAGATTGACTCCATAGAAGGCAACAAATAATGATCCTTTAGGGATGCTCTGTTTAGGTCTCAGAATTCCACACACAAACAGATATCTCCATTCTTCTTTCGGACTGGGACCAGATTGAATACCCAAGTACTATGCTTGATTGAGAAGACAATGTGTGACTCAATTAGCTTGGTTAGCTCTTGCGCCATTAGTGCTTCAATTTTGGGGTTTACTGGCCTCTGCTTTTGTTGAATTGGTTTTGCACCTTCTGTTAGCTCAATCATGTGTTGAATGATATCAGGATCATATCCCTCTAGATCATCATAGGACCAGGCCACTACTCCATATTTCTCATAGAAATTGATGAGTCTTTCTTTATCATGGTGTGGGACATCCTTCCTGACTTGAAGGTTTTTGCCATTTGAGACTTGAAGGTCTACGTAATCACTTTTGTCTGCCTCAAACTTCTGTCTATCATTTCTTGCATCATCACAATAATTTTTTTTTTGAGAGTAACCAATCCTTTTAGAAGCTTGTTGGATTTGAGTTGCATAATTTGTCCTTCATAAGCCTCGATAATAGTTGGTTGAAGTTGATCGACGAATTCCCTCGACTGATGGATGAACAAGGCGATGTGTTCATCACTTTCAAAAACTTGCTAACTCTGATCATTGTCAGAAATCGCTGGTTGGACTATTACTTGTACAAAGTTTTCATTATGTATAAGGTCAGAGGGAGGATCAAATTGAGCACCAATCACGACCATGCGGTTTGCATCACCATTTTGTCCTCGAGGAACAGTTTGGATGTTGAAGGCTTCAAAAATCTCAACCAGGTCCCAGACTCGGTGCCGATAGGATCTCATGCAGACATTCCTTTCCATAGAAATCCCTCAGACTTGGTTGACTGCTAGTTCAAAATCTCTGAACACCATTAATTGCTTAATTCCCATTCGCTCCTCAAGGCTTAAACCTTGAACTAATCCTTCATATTCGGGCTCATTGTTTGAACAATCGAAATAGAAGTAGAAAGACCTTAGTATTTTTTCATCTTGCAGGGATATTAAATATATCCTCTCTCTAATGCCTACTTTACCTCTTGCTCCGTCAAATTATAGCATCCATAGCTCATTTTCTTGGCTACCTTCAAACTCTTTGGAAACCTTCGGGAGCACTTGGTCTTCATCATAAATTACATTGGTGCCCAATCCTGTAGCATGATAATTTTTGAAAGGGTCACTCTCTATGTGTTCACTCAACAGAGCATCCTATTGGTCATTCCGGTCTCTGCTCACCTTTTCCTCCTCTAGTAGTTCAACGCAATACATTTCTTGCTTGGTGATAGAGGTATGTGATGCTTCAAAATTGATCAGGGCTTCATCCGCTACATGTTCAGAATGCAAAGCCTCCAAATCTATCTTCATTTTTACGTCATGCTTGGTTATGAGAATCAGATGTGACCAATCCAAGGACATGTATCTGCCCATTTTTGAAGTAAATTCTTGGGATAGATAGAGACCAAACATGGGAGGAACATCTATGATCATAGTATCTTGTGACACTGTGATACTATGGCAAGCAAATAGAGTTAAAGGAAGTTCCTTGATGACACCTATGGTTTCAACTTTGTTCCATTAAGCTACATTAATCCACTTTTCATAGGTTTATAGCCTAGTCCTAATGCTTCGACTATTTTTTTAGGCATAACCGTGGTGCTAGCACCATAATCAATCATAACATTATGCAATAACTTCTTTCCTATAATGAGAGTTAAGAAGAAGGGTTGGGGCTCCAACTTGTCTCTAACTTTGATAGGGGATTCTTTTGTATTGTTCGTAAGGAATTTAGCTAGTGGTAGTTGATTAACAACCTCTGCATTGACTAACTACTCTGTTGGTGCTACACTGACCTCTCCCTAAAGTGCCTTCTGTAATATCATTTTTTGCTCTGGGATAGCTAGAATGTCCCATAGAGATACATTAGCAGATGATTTCTTCAATTGTTCTACCACATTAAAAGGTGGAAAACTTGAAGGTTTCTGCTCCTTGGCTCTTGTTATGATAATTTCCTTCCATTGTTGAGATGGTAGTAGGGCAGTGGAAGTTTTAGGAATCTGATCAGAAGCACCTTTAAGTTGCGAGCTGGCTAGATGGGGAACAACTAACTCACCAATAAATCTCCTCTTTGAGCATGTGTTATATTTAGATTGCACTTGCAATATTTTGGATATGAACGTATCATTAGCAAACACCATTTCTTCTTCCTTCATCCATGAGAAGAGTGCATGATTAGTAGTGATTTCAAATTCTTGTTCTAGAGACATCCCTTGCATTTGCACGGTAAGAACTGCACTCTCCATTTGTGGCGAGGGATATACATAACCCCCGTGGTCTGGCGTCGTGCCTTGGCTGCATTATTCCACCACCTTTTGTTGTAAGTTTCCATGTAGACAATTCTGGGGCATATGCGCATCACTGCAAGGGAAGCACCACGTATTGATATCATCAATGAGGTTATTCTTCCCTGTGGATGATTCCCTACTCGAGCTTGGTGAAGCGCTCATCGACAGAGTAGGCACCAACACCATTTGGTTGACTTTCAGAGTTGGTGAATTAGTGCGGGAACCGCCTTGGTATTGATTCTGCTGATATGAGGGCCGTCTAAATTGATAATTTTGATAGGCAGGCTTTGGAGGCGTTGATTGGTTCCACTTGAGGTGGTTATGTCATTTGGCATAGTCTTCAAAATTTCTTTTAGATCGCTTATTTCATCTTTGGAAGAATCAGATGTAGAGACAACATTTTGTGGTGTTGCCACATATATGTACATTGACTGGGGAGTTGCAAGCGCGCTAGTTGATGTGACTTCTTGTGTGGGAATCGATATTTCAGGAAATATCAGCATGATAGGCCGAGGAGGAAACTTTTTGCAATCTATCAAATGATTCTCGGCTTTGATAGTGACATCATAAGCATCTGGTAGAGTAGCTCCTCCCAAAGACTTGATCATCATAGAAATGTCAGGATTGATGGACTTCAAATAAAATATGAATGCCAACTCAGGAGTCGGGCGTATAGTAATAGGGATCCTCTACCAATTCGTGTGGAATCAGGAATTAAAGTCCATCGTAGCTTCCTGGGGAGCTCATTTTATGACAAATAGTTGATAATACAGTGAAGAGTGATCTCCATCATTTGAGAACCTCTCATAGAATAGATCTCTGAGCTTGTCTCTGGTGCGAATAGTGCTAGGTGATAGTGTTCAGTACCAATCCAACACCATGCCTTTAAAAGATGCGGTGAGAAGCCTTAGAGCTACATTCTACGCTGTGATCCCATGCACTAGACACATGTCCACCACATCTTGCAGATGTTCTGTGGGTGTTCTTGAGCCATCTTTAGTAAACTTGGGTATAGCTTTCATAGTTGAAACCAAAATAGCACCCCAAACAACAGGTGCTACTAGGGCTGCTAAGGGACTTCAGACATCCCATGCCACGTAATTTCTGTTGGAAGCTGGAAACATGGTTAGAGGAACGGGTAGTGAGAGTGGAACGGTTACCAACTGATTTGCGGCCTGCACTGTTCCTAGTGGAGGTACTAGTAAATTGGGGTTGCTTGCGGTTTGGGATCTAGTTACAAGTTGATGGCTCATACACCCTTCTAAAGTGCAAATTCATTTAAGCTCAGTACCACCGGGCATGCTAGAAAAAAAACAAACTGTTGATGCCAAAATTTGACAAGGTAACAGTGTCTTATGGGAAACTCAGTTTATGGGGGACCTCTTGCGCTAAACTGAGTGACCTCCAGGTTTTTAGAGAAGTCGACTTCTTCTATAATGGGGATTTGGAAAGGGAAAATGAAACATATATAATAAATAAAGTCTAACTTAAGGCGATGCATCAAGGCTTAATGATAGGAATGATAAATCATAGATCTAAGGGCTTGATTGGTAATTTGTAGTGTTCTAGAAGAGAAAAAATTGAAAATCATAGTACAAACAATCCATTTATTGACATAAAATAACATTGCATACATTCCTACTACTAAGAAGAGTCATTAGACATGATCTAGACAAGTAAACTTGCATTCAATATATATAGAAGTTCTCAAATGAAATTTCTAGACAATAAAAGCATAGTTTACAGTTTAATCAAATAGCATGAAAGAACATAAAGGCCGAACAATTGGCGCAGTGTGAAAGTATTTTGCAATAAAATAAAATAGTAATAAAGGCCTGTGTCTTTTCCTAAAACCAGCGTTCCTTCAAAATTATGGACCCTTTTCTCACAATAGAGAAAAGTATATATAGCAGAAAAACTCCCACCACTATGGAGAGAAGCAACATAAAAGATTTTGCTATCCCCTAGCAATCATGCAGAAATAAGAACATTCCCCAAGCCATTGCAACAAAAAAGATTCAAAACCAAGCATCTGGTCATTCCAAGTGCAGGTGCATCTTCTACAAATGATGGTGGTGGTCCCGACAAGGTTAAACAGACAAGTGTCACCATCCCGTGCAAATGATTATGACACGCAGTAGCCAATCACAACATTTGGTTCACTTGGTTGATCTCCCAAATACAAGATCTGCCGACTAGGAACATGGTAGCATTTCACTGCCCATGTGAACCTTTGTCTCTCGCTGCTGAAGACCTATGCCAAGGATACATGTGTTGAATGGGCAGAGCACTATCCAAAAGTGGAGGAAACTATCATCAGCCAGGCGCAAAAGAGATGCGTGTTAGCATTTTGCTGCCCGCGGTTGTTATTTTATCTTCATGCTGAAAGATCTGTGAAGAGTAGACATGTAGCAAGAATACACCACAAACAACAATTGTGGGGCCGTCAAATTCCTTGGGAGTGAGAGCTTTGTGGAACTCGAGTGAAGCCTAATGAGGAAGCAAAAATGAATGATAAAAAATAGCCCGTAGCTATGACACGTGGAAGTATAGTGGGGATTCCTGAGATGCGAAAGGAAGGGAAACCCTCAGGGTGTATAGAGCAAACATGTGGAGGGGAAAAACAAACTTTTGATAAAAAGGCTAATTTGATTTCCTACAATGCGCAGGCCAATATCTAGAGGAAAATACACCTGAAGGGAGCTTGTTGAATATTTATTAACTTGACTCATATGCCAGAAGTGGCGTATCAGTCTAGTTTGACCTTTTTGGAAAGTCAAATTCTAAATCTGCTCTTCAACCTCTACTTTGTCTTCTCAACCTAGTTTTTAGATCTGAAATGTCAAATCTTGCTTTGTAGATGCCTCTTAATGATCTTCTTAACAAGGTGACCACTTTGATGACTTTGAAACTTAGACAACTTCTTTCCATTCTTGCTCCTTAGAAGGTATTCAACCTAGATCTACAAATCACACACCAAAGAGAGGGAAAAATGTTGTTTTGTTAATGAAAAGGGGTTTGCCTTGGTCAAACCTTGTTTTGGTAATCAAACCTTGAAATAGAATGAAATAGGAAGGAGAAATGCTAAATGAACAAAATGATATATTGTAACTCACGAAACCCTAGGAATAAAGTGCTGCAAACATTTATGGAATGACTCCAATGGATGTGGATCTTGAATCTTGCTTGAATTTTGTAGATCTTGATTTGAATGCTTGCTTGAATCATGAAACCATACATCACAATTGTTAGGTCAAAAAAAAAATGATGCATCATGACTTTGACATGATGCTTGATACTTGAATAATGCTCTAAAACACTTGATAATCAACTCTTGAAGATTCTTGAATTCTCTTTTGAACACTTGAATGCTCTTGTAAACTCCAATTTGCTATTATGCATGAATACTCAAGTTTTTGGGTGAAAAATGAGTGAAATAACTTTGTATTTATACTTGTTTATGCCAATTTTTTTGAAATTACAACACTACAAGCTGACATCACATCTAGGAGAATAAAATCCCACCAAGAATTTGAATTTATTTTAATTTTAAGCCACACAGGACTCATACACCCAAGGTGGCATATGAGTCCCATTAAGCCAAGCTTTCAGACACATTTTTTAAGAAATGCTTAGATTCATGTGAAATCAGGATTGGGGCCCCGAAACTTAGGTGGGACCCATACACCTAAGGTGGTGTATGAGTCCTAGATCACTAAATATGGGCCATACAATCCAAAAATACCTAAATTATGATTGGGTGTTGGTTTATGTCAGGATTATCCTTAGAAAGATGTATTAATTAAGGCTTGTGGATGCAAAATAAGGCCAAATAAGGAATAAATAAGCCCAATTAATAATGAAAACCCTAGATTAGTGTGAAAGTGTGGTACAACACTTTACAACACCTTAGATAAGGTACAATCAAGTCCATTTAGTTTACAAGGGAACACGACCTAATGTGAATGTGTTAAACACATTACAACACTAAATCAAGGCAACATTATGCATAATTTAATGAGGGCTTAAACAAGCACAAAAATGTAGAGGGATACATTTACCATTTCCACATTTATCCCCCACTTTAGTGAGAGGATGAACTTGCTTCAAACTCACACTAAAGTAGACAAACTCACATCAAGAGGGGTCCAAGTGCACCAATGCTGATAAGATAGGATGGCGATGATCAAGAGGGATGATTAAGCCCCCAAGATCAAGATCCTATGAAAACCCACATAATCATAAAAGAACACATATGAAAATGATATAAGGAGCAACAAAAAGGAACAAGTATACACTCCTAAAGATAAAGGAAAAAAAAAACAAAAAGGGGTGGATCAAGCTTTGACTATTTTTCCTACATGTTATGGATTAGATCTAGGCTATTTGTCCAAGAAAAAACACTCACTCTAAGGCAATAGAACTTTGTGCTATCCACTTGGTGAGTATCCAAAAAGGTGAGACACATACACACACGACTGGTATGTTCTCACACACACAAGCAAGTGGCTATGGGAAATTCATTCCTAAGTTCAGATTCCTATTCAACCAAACCAAAGCTATACCTTCTAATAACTTTGATAAGGCACCACACAACAATGAACTTCGAGCTTCATGAGGCAAGCAAAGGTTTGTATGCTTGGAACTCATGAACAAACAAGATGGCTCCAAAGGCATGCACTTGGTGTGTTATGCAAGGTGGCCATATAAATGAAATTGTAATTGCAACATAGGGAATGTTCAAAGGAGTTTTTCTTAGTTCATGTCAGGTCTTTAACTTAGGGAACATTGTGCCTAATGTCTCCAAGAGAGGACCAATAAAATAATAGAAGATTCACAACTTAGGAGATGCAGTGTGTAACATCAAACCACTAAGAGGAATATAATATGCTAAGAGAGATCATGCTCTTCAGGGACATCACACCCAAGGTCACCACAAAGCAAAAGATGCATCACATGAAGTAAGAAGAGTACACAATGAAACATGAAATGCAAAATAGTAATGCCAATGTATGCCCCCACTTTAAAGAAATTTATAACCACCATGTTGTGAGCAATTACTTTAAAGTGGCAAATGATAAATGCTAACAATAAAGAAGACATGAGAGCTAACTTGGAAAGTCCTATGCCAAGTCATATGTTTCCAAATAAAGCTACGTCATGCAAAGGAAGGGGTTTCCCCAGAAATAATATTCCAAACACATGAGGGATCCATGGATTTGGGGTTAGTATGTTCTTGCTACAATATTTTTTAGAGAGCTCGAAACTTTCATCATTCCCCAAATACTCATAGAACAAGAAGAATGACACAAAGAGATAAAAAACAAAGAAAAATCCTTTCAGGTTAACATAGAAGAGACATGAATGTCTCAACAACTTGCGTCATCCCCAAAAGGAAAACACAAGACAAATGAAAAGATAAAGGAAAAGCTTTTGGGTCAACATGGAAGAGACATGGATGTCTCGATGCCTTGCATCATCCCCAAAAGGAAAACAAAAGAAAAAGAAAAGATAAAGGAAAAGGGAAAAGATTTATGACATAGAGAATAATGTAGGTACAAATAGAGGAATATCACAAAGAGAGAAACATCACACAAAACAACATAGGGGATCACATTATGTACATTCCATCATAAAAAAGAAATAATGTAAAAGACTAGTAGGGAATATGCGAGTCAAACTATTATCAGGTCATTCACATCCCAATCATGTTCATCATATGTAGAAGGTAGAAAAATAACCAAAGGGACAATAGCATGTGCTGAACTAGGGTAATTGTCAAGTTCAACACTCTTGTTATGAGAATTATCGTTTAAGCTCATGGAAGAGGAAAAAAATGTTACAACTCCTCATCAATTTTAGCAATATCCTCCTCATCATCTAAATTAATCACAATAAGAGGTTGAATGATAATGTCCAAAGAAGGTTTTAGCTCTTGTTGTGGTTGCGGTATAAGATCTTTTTATTTCGACAAAGGGGGATATTCATCATGCATTGCTTCAATCAAGTTTGGATTTTGATTTTATTTTTTGTTTCTTCATCAATATTTCGAGCAAGAGCACGATGCCTACACCTACACCTACACTCTCAAGCATGTCTATTTATTTTAGTCCGGTTTTCAAGTTACATTTGTCAAGGAGCGGGTTTATCAACTATAGGTTTCTTTTATTCCCTAAGGAGAGGAAAAAAATGAACTATAGGAGGGTTTTCAACCATTTTATCTTTAGCTTTGTAAATTTTCTTTATCTTAGGAGGCATGACGGGATTTTTTTTGTTATCTCTTGGTATTTTGTAGGAAATAGGCAAGGCATTTGTCATGGGTGGGTCTTGGTTGTTTGGAATATCTTTAGGTTCGATCATGGTTTTGTCAAGGATAGTAGGATCGGTCATAGGTTGAGGCATGTTTGCAAGGGATAGTTTTGCTATGAATTTCACTTTGAAATTTTGATAGGATTTGAAAAAGAAGTCGTCTCAAGGTTTAATAGGTTCCATAGGCTCAGGCCAAAAGAAATCCAATGAAAAGTTTTCATGGGAAGAAAAAGGATTAAATACACTATGATGCATGGTAAAGATTTCACTGTCAAAGGGAAAATTTAAGCATTTATGCATGACTGATGGGATGACTTCCATGGAGCATAGCTATGGGTAACCAAGCTTCACACAGAATTGGTCCAACATTGAGATGATGAAGAATGATACCTCTAATGTTTTTGGTCCTATTTGTAAAGGTAAGGTGATCTATCCCATCGTAGGGAAAGCAAAACCATTATGTGTCTTTATCCATGCTTTTAGTTTATCATATGTTTCTTGATAGAGCTCATGCACAAGTAAATATTCCTCGGTGATCACATTCTCTCCACAAATGGGATCGATTAATATCCCATTAGTGGGCTTATCATTGATTCAACTGGCTATGTAAAGAGGACCGTTAGATGCATTTCAAATAATATCCTTAGATTAGAAAGAAATTGTAAGAGGATTTTTATTTCAACCCTTACGAGGTTGAGTTTTGATCAATGCAATCAAACCTTTTTCAATATTATCCATAGGAATTTTTTCAATAGTATCCATAGGGCTTTGTTGAATTGTATCCATGTCCTCATCATCCGTGTCAAAACTCATCACATCATTCAAGGATTTGTAGTTTCAATAGATTTAAAAAATAAAATATTTTGATTAGGTATAGGATTGGTAAAGATTAACACCTCCAATTTGAAGTCATCTAGAATCAATGAGGTCTTGCACAAGATGTTTAAGATGCTTACAATGTTCCATTTTGTGTCTATTTTTCGGTGATAATGGCAATAAGCATTCGATCTAAAGTTTAGAGGTAAAGGCTTACTAGGATCAGGAGTCTTAACAAGAGGTAAAGTGATCATTTTTTGTTCTAAAAGTTGTGAGATTGTGCTATGGAGGGTATCGGATAAGGGAGTAAATTGCCTAGCTAGATCCCCAAATGTAAAAGGATTTGTCTTCCTTATAGCAGCCCCTTGGGTATCGACATTTTGGGTTATTTTTTGAGGGGGATTTAGTTGGAGGAAGCATTTATTATTTTTTATAAAAGTTTGATAATTGTTTTGGTTTGTGGATTCATATTTTTCAAGATGGGTAGAGGTGGGTTTTGTTTCACGACTACTAACCAAGTTTTGATAATAATGAAGGGAAATACACAAGTGCACAAAGGAGGGGAACTTCATCATGGTAATCTTATCTTGTATCTTACTTTGCAAGTTCTCAATGAACATCCTTTGAAGGTGAGGGTCAAGAATCTTTACATTGATTTGGGAGTAAACTGATTGATAGCATGAAATAAAGTTGGTGATCTTTTCCTATTCTTTTTGTTTACATCTCATCAAATCGGCTAAGGTCATCTTAGGAGTCATATGCACTTGAAAATGGTTTATAAATTCCTCAACAAGTTCATTAAATGAAAAAAATTGAGTTATTCGGTAACATGGAAAACCATTCTAAGGCAGTGTCCTTCAAGGATCTAGGGAAAACCTTAGCCAAGAGCTTATCCTCAAGAATAAAGTCACTACATAGGGCTATGCAAAAAAAAACATGGTTATAAAGATCTCCTTTCTCCCCATATTTCTCGAATCTAGGCACTTCTATACCTTGTGGCATTGGTGTTCTCAATATATCCAAGGATAAGGGGTTGCTTTTGACATAATATGTAGGTTGACCATTTTGATTTTGGTTTATGGTGGAAACTTGCTTTTGAAGGGATGAAACGATTTGCAAAAGTTGGTTTATGAGAGGATCATTGTTTGCATGTTGAGATGGAGGTAAATAAGGAAAAGGTGTCTATGTGTTCGAGGGGCAAGTGAACAAAATGCTAATAGGTGGTAAAGTGGTAGGAGATATGACTTGCGATGCCACAAAGGTACTAGGGATGCTAGTGGAAATACCCAAGGAAGGAATCACATTACTAGTAGGTTGCATTGTTGTTGTAACTTGAGGGTTGGTATAGGTAGGAATAGAGGCGATTGTTGTGGGAGGAGGGATTTGAATTCCCTTGGCTTGTGATATTTTTTGAAGGTGCATGACAACTAGTGGTTGAGGTAAGACGTGGTCTAAAAATTTGAATTATGTTATGCAGAAGATCAACTCCTTCTTCACTTTCAATCATGCGATGTATGCTATCTATGGTAGGGATAGCAATGGTGGAAAATTTCTCAATACTTATTTGATTTTGTAGGTTTGCTAAGTCTTCATGAATTTGGATTATGTTTTCTTGCAAAATACTAGCAACCATTGTTTCAACATGCGTCACACTACTTGAAGGAAAAGAGGTGTTAATGGTATGGTCAATACCTAGTGAACTAGTGTCAACGCTAGTAATGAAAGAGCTAGACAACCCAAGATCCATGATGATTGTGCTATTGTGGGATGACACGAGTCTCGAACTTTGTCTCACTATATAGTATTAGCAATAGGACACCAAGTAGAAAAGCTCATACAAGGGAAAATCAAGGGAATGCAAGATGCAATGAACAAAAGATAAATGCTATGCTCTAATGTTGATTCAAATGAAATGAAGAAAACATAAACTATAAAAACTAAAATAGATAACTAATGGAAGCAAACAGAAACACAAAAACAAAAGATTTAGTGCTGGAAAATGTAGTTTAAAATTTGAAATGGGACTAAATCGCCTAGAGGGATGTATGATTCCCAATCAAGGTTTTTTTAGAGGTTTAAATACTGAATAACAGTCACCACAAAATACCCAAAAATTAGGAAAAATCACCTATACTAGGACTAAATCAGCCAAAGAGGTGTATGAGTCCTAGTTTAGGGTTTTTGCAAAGATTTCAAAAAACTCTATGAAAGTTATGCTTTTTGGTTTGGATGATGTCTACGCTAAGTGAAAATTCAAATTTCAGGTGATATTCAATGATGCAAGATGCAAAAGTGCAACCTATATGTACTTTCACTAATACAAGATTTTGAAACCCTAGAATTCCAATTAACTAATGCAAAACCTAATACAATGTTAATGCAAGCTAGATCTAGGACTATGATGCACTTCACATCAGAATTAAGATGTTCTAAATGTAGGTTCACCAAAATGAAACAACATAAATAGGGGTCTCTTATCTTTGAGGGGATAGGGTTCTTCCTATTTCACTCTTGTTTCACTCAAGGAAACCTTAGAGATCTCAATCCAATGATAGAATGAGAGAGAGAGATCTTCTAAAGGTTGTCCTAGGGTATGATCAATGAATAAAGAAGGGCTCAACATCAAGCAAGGGTTTGGAAAGACAAATGACATGCACGATCTAATGACAAGGCCTAATGATATGTAAAGCTTCACTATATGATCTAAAAATGAATACAAAATAGAATAGAAAGCTAGAAAAGTACAAAGGGGCACCTGAAAACTTGTAGAAATTTGATTGAGGACTTCAAATGCTAAAAATGCTAAATTTAATGCCTACTAGGACTCATACGCTAGTCTAGGTGATTTAGTCCTAGATTAGGGTTTTTGGGCAGGAACATAAATTTGATAGAGATAAGTCCGGGACACCTAAAAATTAGAAAATTCACTGAACTGGGACTCATATGCCAGAAGTGGAGTATCAGTACAATTTTACCTTTTTGAGAAGTCAAAGTATGAATCTTCTCTTCAACCTCTACTCTGTTTTCTCAACCTAGTTTCCAAATCTGAAATGTCAAATTCTGCTCTGTAGATGCCTCTTAATGATCTTCTTAACAAGGTGACCACTTTGATGACTTTTCTTAGACAAATTCTTTCCAAGCTTTCTCCTTAGAAGGTATTCAACCTAGATCTATAAATAACACACTAAAGAGAGGGAAAAATGTTGTTTTGTTAGTGGAAAGGGGGTTGCTTTGGTCAAACCCCGTTTTGGTAATCAAACCTTGAAATAGAATGAAATAGGAAGGAGAAATGCTAAATGAACAAAATGATATATTGTAACTCACGAAACCCTAGGAATAAAGTGCTGAAAACATGTATGAAACAACTCCAATGGATGTGGATCTTGAATCTTGCTTGAATGATGTAGATCTTGATTTGAATTCTTGCTTGAATCATGAAACCCTACATCACAATTGTTAGCTCAAAAATAATCATGATGCATGATGACTTTGACATGATGCTTGATACTTGAATAATACTCCAAAACACTTGATAATCAGCTTTTGAAGATTCTTGAATGCTCTTGTGAAAACTTGAATGCTCTTGTAAACTTCAATTTTCTATTATGCATGAATACTCAAGTTGCTAGGTGAAAAATGAGTGAAATAACCTTGTATTTATACTTGTTTATGCCAAATTTACCAAAATCACAACACTACAAGCCGACATAAAATCTAGGAGAATAAAATCCTACCAAGAATTTGAGTTTAATTTAATTTTAAGCCTCATAGGACTCATATTCCCAAGGTGGTGTATGAGTCCCATTAAGCCAAGCTTTGGGACATATTTTTCAAGAAACACTTAGATTCATGTGAAATCAGGTTTGGGCCCCTAAAACTTGTTGGTTCTCAGTTGTGTTATGATTAGTTTGTCCTTGATGACAAAATTCACCTTTGGGTATCTATCGGCGTGACATTCACGTGGTCTTGGCAACAGTGGAAAGGTCTATCAGCATGAGTATTTTTCACTGGGGAGAGGTCTCTCCGAATGAGTCAGGTCTCACCAACTAATACATGAGGTGGTTCATTAGTGTAAGTGATCCTTCATCAGCATTGTGTCTTAGCGAGTTTGAATTGTTACATCGACCGACTGGCACACTAAATATTTACTTCAGCTAGACATATTGCTTTCGGTGTGAAGTCATAGCGATTGTACATTGTCACACCAACCAGTGGCGGGAAGATACATAAAGATTCATATCGATAAGAGTTAGGGTTATCGAAGTGAGGTCTTGGTGAGTGACCATCGGTCTCGCCGACATTTCACATGGAGTTTCTATCAAAAGGCATCTCGGTGAAACTAATGTGACTTTAGAGTGTGGTCTTGGTGAACGCCATGGGTCTCACCGATGGAATATTTTACATTCATGCTGCTTTCGACAGGACTTCTCCATGGTTTCGGCGACAGAGGGTGATCCCTATCAGCAGGATTTATACCATCAGTATGAGGTCACAACGAGATTGTTATGTCTCACTGACTGGAGGTTGAATGAGAACACATCAGCAAGAGTTGCGACATCAATATAATGTCATAGTGAACCCTATGGGTCTCACCGATGGAATACATATGGACCTTGTCGGCATAGGCATTGATTTGTCTCAGCAAATAGGAATGATCACGTGGGCTTTCGGTAAGACACAGGATGCTCTACGAGATGTCTCCCCGATTATGAATTGTCTCAATGACACCGGATGAAAGGATGACTTTCGGTAAAAAAAAACATTATCTACAAAATGTCTCCCCGACAGTAGAATGTCACAGCGACTCATAAGAGATAAAAGGGATTTCGGTGAAACATAATGTGGTCTGTGAGAGGTCTTCCTGACATCACTGAGGTCTTAGCGAAACATAAAGAACACGGGGCAACTGACAACGTTATAATTACCTTCGACATACTTACAGGATTGTCTCAGCGAATGATTAACGAAGTCTCAAACACTATAGCCGACATGGGAATTTCTAAGTATAGTTGTAGGCTGACATCATTGGTTGGCATCAAATCTTAGAACCATTACATGGTAGAATATTCTTTGAGTTTCATTTGTGGGCAGTCATGGTTATGAAAGAACTGATTATTTGCAGCCCTCTGGACAGGCATTACTCTTGATTTTTACCATCATCTATAGATTGTCATTATTCAACTTCAGATTCTAAAATTGGCAAGTGAGTTTCAGATTCTTGTGAAAAATGCATTTTGAAGATTTCTTGATAACATACATACTTGAAATGTATATAAAAACCAGTGTTGAAAATAGTTTAAGACTCTGGTTGGAATTCTAGAATATTGTTCTTTGGTTGTATCAAAAATGTATTGAAATACTCTGTATTAAAAATCTGAAAACCAAAGATGTAGAGATATATTGTAATATTCTTTTCTATGTAATATTTTAAGGATTCAATTATTGAATCCTTAGGGTATTCTGTAGATGAGAAAAAAGAGAGTTATGAGCTTAACTGAAAACAAAGAGATCCTCTCAGACATGATTATTGTTCAGAAATATAATTTGAGGGGTTGGTGCTCCTTGAGATAGATATCTCTAAATGAGGGGTTGGTGCTCCTTGAGTGGGTGCTCAAAAATCAGCCTATAAGGCATTGTGAACAATTGATTAAAAATATTAAGCCTGCAAGGAATTTCGGGAGTGGTTTTTATACCCCAGGAGGGTTTTCCACTCGGCAAAATCTTTTCTCTTTGTTCTTCTGTGTGCTCACTGCTTTACAGTGTTGTTGTTGTTTCAGTTCACTATTGGGATTATTAATTTTCTCAAATTTGTTTATGAATGATTACATTCAACTCATGAATGCATTAATCAGAGTAATATTGAGATCAAATCTGAGCTATGTTTATGAATTTTTGAAAATTGGTCAAATCTGTTAAGACACTGATTCACCCCCCCTCTCAGTGTGATTTTAACTCCAACAAAACTTAGGTGGGACCCTTATGCCCAAGGTAGTGTATGAGCCCCAAATCACTAAATCTGGGCCATACAATCCAAAAACCCCTGAATTATGATTGGATGTTGGTTTATGTTGGGATTATCCTAAAAAAGATGCATTAATTAAGGCTTGTGGGTGCAAAATAAGGCCAAATAAGGCATAAAGAAGCCCAATTAATAATGAAAAACATAGATTTGTGTGAAAGTGTGGTACAACACTTTAAAACACCTTAAATAAGGTACAATTAAGTTTATTTAGTTTAGAAGGGCCCAAGACTTAATGTGAATGTGTTAAACACATTACAACATTAAATCAAGGCAACATTATGCATAATTTAACAAGGAGGGCTCAAACAAGCATGAAAATGTAGAGGAATACATTTTTCATTGCCACACTAATAGTAAAGTTGCTGATGTTCATGATTAGTTGTCATGCTTTATTTGATGACAAGTAAATATGTATTGAGTATTGTTGCTATTAGAAGAGCTGATATCATGATGATATATTAAGATGAGGATTAGAAGCATTAAGATGAGGATTAGGAGTAATGTTGAAGTTGTAGAGATGTTGCTAATGGTCTCTTGTATTTTGTATCCTCTCTCTTGTTGTTCCTGAGGAAGTATGTGTTACTACAAAAAATTTCTAGTCTTTGCATGTTGATGAATGTATCTGCTACAAGAACTTACTTTGAAGACTGTTTGGGAGAATGCTTTGTATTCCTCCATGTTTGTAGATATTATCTTGCATTTTTGGATTCTATGTTTATGTTCTATGGATACTACATTCCTATCTTTCCAGGTCACTAGTGCTGCCGTGGAGGTTTTTGGTTACTGCACTAGGTTGGCAGTTTTGTTGTTTATCAGAATTGCTCCAAAAAATACTCCACACTTCTCTATATTGATGTTTTTTCTCCTATGGTCTTGTGAACGTGCTCTTAGTGTTTGTGTAGTGTCTTAGTTCAAATTTAATGTGATGGTGTTTACCGCAAGTTGGTCTATTAATGTTCTATCTCATGGTTGTGTATTTTGTGCATCTAGGATGAAGTGTTTTATTTCCATTTGGTTTACGGTGGCTGTTTGTAGCATGAAAGTGTGAAATAAGTATATGAAAGTATTGTTGGATGTTCATGGAACATCTCTTTATGATCCACACATCAGTTTTTGATCTCTTTGGTGCTAAATTATGTTTTGAGTTGGTTTTCTAGGAAATTTGTGAATGTCTAGCCAATGTCAGGTTTGTTCTCTTGCTTATGCTATGTGCTTGGGGGTTTGCACCAATATTTGAGGTTGTGTTAACATGGATTTGGGTGCTAACCTATCTTGTTGAGAACTGAATGGAGTAAATTTAGTTGAGTGTATGTTTTTGGACTGATTGGTAATATAATACACGTTTCATCTACATGTTTCCTTGTTGTTGACTTGGGTTGTGTGCCAATGTGTGTATTGTTTGGGATCACATTGGAAGATGTAATAAGTTGTTTTTGGTCCTCTCTATCTCTTGGATAAGATTGTATTATGTTTTTGTGGCTGACTTGTTGGAATTATTGTTTATTTGTTGTTCTGGATGACCTAATTGGTGTTTTGAGATCTTATGGAGGATATAAATGGAAGAAAAAATCTATTGCAAGTTGAGAAAGTGTGGTGGAGTGCAAGTATGGAATGATGTAGTGAGTTGTGGAAAATAAAGACTAGATGAGCTTTAACACCTCAGTCAACAAAGTGTATTGTTGAAAAATGTTGTAATTTCAAATTTTCATGTATCTTGCTATCAAATAATGAGTCTCTACAACAAGTCCTTGTAATTTTTATCTTTCTCTAGGGTTGTGTGACTCAATACTACAAGTCTATTTTATATTTCCATAAGGTTGTGCATTTTAGCCTACAAGTCCTTTAGGGAGTAGTGTGCTTCCTTTAGTAGTGAGCCTTAAAACAAGTTGTAATTCTATAAGCAGTGAGCTTCCTATATTGTGAGATTTCTCACCATGGTTTTTCCCCCTTTTTTTTTTCTATGTAAATATAGTGTTATATTATGCATGTGTCCTAATTGAATTATCTTTCATTGCTATTGATTTTATTAAGTATTGTTGATATCTTTATAAGTCGTTGATCTTGTTAAAAGTTTGAATTTGAATATTGCTGAAGGGTTTAAGAGCTTAAGGGGTTAAGTTTTTATAGATATTGATTCACCCCCTTCTTAGTATCCAGATGTGTTCAACAATTGGTATCAAAGAAAAGTTCATCTAAACAAGATTAACTACTTGAGGAAATATCCGAGATGGAACATGATGGATCTTACAAGGGTCCTACATTTGATGGGACAAATTACACCTTTTGGAAAGTAAGAATGGAAGGCCATCTAAAATCTCTAGGGTTTGGTGTTTGAAAATCTATCAAGGATAGTTACACTGCTCCTACTAATCCTCCAACATATCCATTTGAGATTAGGTTGTATGAGAACAATGCCAGGGAAAAAAATCCATCATGTGTGGGTGAGATTGTAGTGCAAAGGAGTTGAAATCTACATAGCCCTAATTACTTAGAATAGACTATTTTATGTAACCTTCCCTCTCTCTCCTACTTTTCTATTCTTACCTTAAGTCGTGATTGCAAAGCATATGAATATGGATCGATAAAATTTTTCATTTTGGATTCTATACTATTTTTGCTGCTGTGAAATGAGAGACAAGATTTTGCCTAGTTTTAATATATTAATTATTTTTTACTTTTTATTTTTTAGAATTTTAGGGCTATGAGTTTCTAGGCTGATGAGCCCATTTGTGGTTGTTTCTAATGGGATTGTGATAATTTCGATGGGTGTCATAGGTGTCGTGGTTTGATTCGAGTGGCAATTTGGTCTGTAAAACATAGTGCATTGGGACTGTGTAAGGAGGTTATGTCATAAGTGAGTGTTTAATTTAATTTAATTTTTAATAGGAAAAGTTATATTACTCCAAGAAATATTTATATTATTTCAAATATATTGATAATCTATCATTGAAAATAATAGATAAATATATCATGGAGATGACATAATATGTATCTTAGAAGAAGTCTTATGAAAGAAAAACTAATGTCTCCAAAAGCATCCACATTCAATTTATTATTTAGCAATGAAAAAAGTACAATAAACTTGTAGGGTCTCTATGAATATTTTTGAAACATCAAGCTCCTCAAATGCATCTTTCGTGGGTCCAAGTATAATAGGTAACCATACAGCTATAAATATCGTGTCATTCTTTACATATGCACTCTAAAGAAGAGCTCAATACAAATGACATCCAACCTAAACCACTAAATATATGCTTTCTTTTATAGATTCAAGCCCAAAAAATACAAATATTGTATTGGAAAAACCACGAGAACACAAAACCACTAACCAAAAAACTAAATACTTGTCCTATGTCCCAAAAATAAAATATCTAGCTAATTCCCCATACAACTTTACTAGTGTACCCACATAAATACTTAATGTGGCTAAACACATCTCTAAGATGCATCATTATTAAATATTTGTTTAACATATGTAATTAATATTTATTTTTTATTTAAATTGTGTACAACATCCCTTTTCCTAATGAAAAGGGTAGGAAATATGGGAGTATGTTTCAAATTCAATGCTAGGGTTTGAGCTTAATAAACAAGACAAACATGGATGAGCCAAAAGACTATGTATGGGTGTTAGAGTTGTCATGTATTAGAGAATAAATTAATTGTTATTCTAATTCTCATGCACTTAAGCTAAATTTAGGATTGCTTCATTAGTTAACTCAATGATTTACGTTAACTAGAGATATAATATTAGATCATTCTATCTCAACACTTAGGATGTTGACACTTGTCATGATCCAATTCATTTATCATTAGGGTTTCTCTTATAAAGCATTCATTCTCTCTTGTATTATTCTTTCTGTAAGTATTTTCTTTTTGAGGAATAATAAATCTTTTTTTTGCAAAGATCTTACGTGGAGGGTGTTTTGTTTGTTGTTTGATCCTATGTCTCATGCTATTTTCAACTATAACATGGTATTAGAACAAGGATAAAGAAAACCCTTTCTCCATTTCTGAGTTTTTTTGTCATCTAGGGTTACATGATTGAATATAGAATTTTTAGTGTTTTTTTTGCAAATTTTGGAGGTGGAAAAATTTTAGGAGCACTTTGGCATGAAACGAACCTCACTATTGCATTCAAAAGGATGATTTGACGATTTTGATATAAAATTTTCCTAATTTGTTGTGGGGGTTCTAGAGGATTTTTTTTTTTATCAAGGGCCCTGGTACAACCCTTGTACGAAATTGTATAGATTTTTTGAAAAAAATAAAAAGTAAAATAAAGCCCACACTTGGGAAAAACATGCACCACCCATTCAAGCGGTGGCCTCCAAAGCACCACCACCAATTCTGGTGGTGGCCTCCAAAGATCCACCAAACTATGGTGGCACCCTTAGCATACACCCCTCAGTAGACCACCAACCTCTATCTTAAGCCCCCACAGGCTCTTCTAGGAAAAAGGAGGTCAGATTGGTGACCGAGACCTACAATTCAACTCCTTGGTGTAAGTTTCAACACATCTTGAGGTCATGTGCATGATCAGGGGCCTATGCTTCAGCCTCTGTGGGTACTCGCCATACCCCATGCGACTAGGATCTTAAATATTTTAGCCCCTAGATCACCTCTTAGGGCCAAATTGTGCAACTTTTACAATATCAGGTATATCTTGGTCTTATAAACTTAGTTTTTCAAAAACATTATATTGTTAGAAAGGTGGTTTCAAGCCCATTCTAGATCTATAGGTATTTTTTCTTGATCTTTTACCAGAAAGTTGCTACAGTCAATTGAAGTCATCCCTTCTTTTCTTCACTTAAGGGGCCAAAACTTGGGCATACAAACTCCATTTTTTGTGAATAAATAGGCATTGGAAATTCCTTTTAGTTCTCTACTAGGGAAAAAATTAGTGGTGAATCTTCATCAATTGGAAAATTATAGAAATCGGCCAAGTCGATATTGGTGAATTAATCACACCCAACAGAGTGTCCAAATCACCCAAATTTTATGAATTATCAGTCCAATTCATGTCCATTCACCAATGATTTATTTTATAAGGAATATTTAAGCAAAAAATTCACCATAACAAACTACGCATTTCAAATTGACCAACTAATATTTTCACCTAGAATCCTGGAAGAATGTAATAAAGCACCTACATATTCACCAATACTATTAAAACAACATTCTATAGGACCCATTTCACCAATTAAAATTTATAAATAGTTGCTTGTGAAGACCCATTTTGCCAATTAAAATTTATAAATAGTTTCTTATGAGGACCTATTTTTCCAATAACATTAAAAAATAATTACATTTGAGGACACATTTCGCCTTGAAAATTACAATGTATCGTTGTATAAGCATGTGGGATTTACCAAATTTTTAATATACCATTTAAAAATCCTATGGAATTCACCAAATATGGATTGATATAAATACAATCAAAACTGTCATTTATTCTTACACATTTTGTTTAGTTATTAGGTTCTACTTCTCGATTCGGAAGTCAGCGAAAGCTAAAAATGTAGAATTAAAGGTGAGTGATCATTTCTTCATAGCGTTATTAGTTATAATAATAATATTTCTTTATCTCTTTTCCATTCTTGCTTCAGTGTTAAAGATGATATTGAGTAGGGAATGGGATCTATATTCTCTATCCTTCTTAAACAAGAAGACATTTTTTTCCAACTTTTATTCAAAGCGAGAGATTAATATGTCTAGCAACAAGGGTAAGAATCCTGATCCTCAGGGTAGTGAAGAGACTGGGAGGCCATCAAAACACCCAAAATGTAGAGGTACCATACAATCTTACTTTGGAATTAGCAAAGCTTCTGATCCATTAGATAAAAATGGAGCTACATCATCAACTCTTCCACCAAATATTAATGAAGAAGGAATTCACAATACCTCACCGCCATCAGAAGGTCAAGGTGAGATTGTCATTGAGTTAAACTCAAATGTATCAAATGAGGATGCCAATACCACAGAAGATATTCCAAGGGATAACCTAGTTAGCTAGAATGAGATAATTGACTTGATGAGGATGACGTTGTTAGCAAGAAAAGAAAAAGAAAATAAAAAATGGGGTGCAAGTGGGAAATGGTAAGGAATTTTCAACTTGGTTGGTTGTTAAAGTACCCATTCATCGTACCAGTGGGGAAAGCAAATGATATTGAAAGTGCAACATTGGAAAAATGTATGATTTGTAGTTGGAAATATGGAAGAGACAAGATGTTGCAGCTAAAGCTTGACACTATAGAAAAGCATATCTGTAAAGTAAATCATAGACAAAAAGGAACGATTAGTTGTACGATGGAAATTAAAGGAAGAATGTCTTCATGTTAGGTATGTCACAGAATATGAAGAGCATGACCAAAGAATGTCGAAGCTTGCTGCATGTCAAGGTACACTTGAGGCTCAATTTGGAAAAGTAATGGAAGCAAAAAATATGTCAAAAACTATTCAGATGAGTGTTGTTTTTCATATTTTGTCCAGAGGGCATCCTATGCCAGACTACCCGAAATATTCTAGTTTATTATCTTATTTGGGTGTTCCTCACTTTCCCTTCTCACATTGGTTAATAAACACTAGATGGGAATGGGAAAGTTGTCTTGCTATAGTGGAAAAGGAAGATTTAAAGGAGAAAGTAAAAGAGTCAAATTTTATTGCATTATCTTTAGATAAAGTTACTACAATAGACAATACTTCTTGGGTCTGTATGCATTTGTATACTGTAGAACGACATGTTCACCAAGCTCATCTTCTCTGTGTTCATAAAATGAAGGACAATTCAACATCACAAAATCTATTTGAACTAGTTAAGAAATCTTTGAATGAAATTGTAGGTATGGATGAGTTGACAATTGCCAAAAAGTTGGTGTGTGTAGGAGCTGATGGAGTTGAAGTGATGCAAGGTCAAAGGAATGGTGTTTGCACAAAGTTACAAACTACTTGTGCATCATACATGCTTGGAATTCACTGCATGGACCAAAGAATGAATTTAGCATTCAAAATTGTAAGCAAGTTTCCTACAGTATCAAAAGTTGAAAATCTAGTCCGTGAGATCCATGCATACTTCTGCTGAAGTCCCAAACATTTCGCAAAATTTTAAAATTTTGCTGAGGGAATAACACTAGGAAACAAGCTTCTCAAGGATGTCAATACTAGATGGATCGCCCTGCATGGAACAGTGCAACGAGTTCTTTTAGAATATCAATCCTTGATTGGAGTGATGTACAAGCATCATGACATAGTAGACAAAGCTCTTGACCTCTTACATAGGTTAAGCTATATAGAGACACTCTTGAATTTAGCTAGTCTTCTCCCCATGCTGGATGTGATGAACAATCTTGTGAAGAAATCTCAAGATAGAACTATGTATATTTATGAATATGCCATTCTATGTAAACATACATGCTTGGCCCTTAATCATCTATATCTAGATCTAACACAAGAAGGCTCAAATTATTTAATGTGGTAGAAAATTACTGATTTGAATAATCCTGATAATTATTTATAGTTTAATGCAAGTAGGAACTTATGTATCTATGTATGTGGATATGAGATACCAATGTACCATTGTAAGACAACTAGGAACTCTAGCAGAGATGTAGTTGTTAATGAGGAAGATTTTAACATTGTTAAATCTATTAGTGATAATTTGAAGGAAATTGTAAAATCTCTTTCCTCAAAAATTCGTGAAACATTCCCTCGACATGAAATACTTGAAGCCATGGGTATTGTGTATCCTCAATTTTTGGTAAATCGAGATAACCCAAAATATTTTCATGATAAAGTAAAAATATTGATCAAACATTTTTTGAAAAATGTAACATACAATGAGAAGACAATAGAAGAAATTTTAAATGAAGCTAAGCTTATACAATAATGCAGAGTTTTGCAATAGCTATGAAGGAATAGTATAAATCCATGGGCACAGAGAAGGCCTTTGAACTAGGATCAATAAAAAAGGTTAGGAAAAACTTAGGCCAGAGTGAAATATTGCATGATTCGATATCAGAATATTTTAAACTTGCTGATTTATGTCAAACAATGATATTGGGGTCGGTGGAGGATGAGAGAGTTTTCAGTACATTGACATTTTTGAAATCAAAGTTAAGAAACAAACTAGACAAGAATTTGGAAAATTGCTTGAGGATGAAAGGAACTACGTATAATGTCAAAAATTTTCCTTTTGAAAGGGGACTCACAATCTGAAGGTCCACATGTGAAAGAAGAAGGACTGGGTTGTGCAACACTGCAATTCCAAATGTTGGTACTAGTGGTAGTGGCAGTGGCAGTGGGACTGGGAAAAATGACATTGACACAAATCACACAATGAGTGTTGAATTTGGGACACATACCAAGAAAGTAAAAGCAGACTTAGAATCAAGACAACTCTTTTACTTTATCTGAAGATGAACATCAGTTTGAGGACCCTGACTCCATTTGGAAAATGGAAGAGAATTAGCAGCTTTTAGGTATTTATACTACACTTCATGAATTAGTTTTCATTGTTCCAAACTGTAGTTGATATTTTATATTGTATTCAATGAAATTGTGAATCATTGCACTTCATGATATTTTATTTTATATTGCACTTCACAAATCATATTCCAAACTATAGTTGATGCTATTTTATATTGTATTCCATGAAATTGTGATATTTAATATTGTATTCCATGGTGTTGAATCTGATATGTGATTCTGCATTATTTTTAAAGAACAACACTTATCACACTACTTATAAATTCCTATTGCATTTCCATTTACACAATCTTTGATAAATAACTAAAAGGAATATTAATCCATTCCTTAAACATAAGCTAACAATTCAACATCCATAACTTATAAACTAACAATTCAATATAAATAACTTATAAAGGCATCCACACAACTTAAACAATAAAAAGCTTAAACTATCAAATCACCTAAATTATACTACGAAATCTTTACACATCCGTCACCATAAAATATTTATTCATAGATAAACATTTCACAACAATGAAACTAACCAAAAATCTATCATTCTAATAATAGATAATCCACTAGAAAATGATAAATAACTGAAAGGAATATTAATCCATTCCTTGAAAGGAAGCTAACAATTCAACATCCATAACTTATAAGATAAAAAAAGCTAACAATTCAACATAAATAACTTATAAAGGCATCCACACAACATAAGCAATAAAATCTTAAACTACCAAATCACCTAAATTATACTGAGAAATCCTTACGCATCCATCGCCATAAAATATTTATTCACAGATAAACATTCCACAACAATGAAACTAACCAAAAATATATCATTCCAATAATACATAATCCATTGGAAAACTACTCAGAAAAAGTAGAATAAATCCACACACCATAACTCAAAGATTACATATGCATGAACTTCACCATTGTATTTCTATATTGAAATAACATAAAAGTAGTACAAATAACAGAGTTCTTTTTTGTTCTAATGATTAAAAAAAATTGTCTTGATAACGGTTTCTTGAAGAAAACCATTTTAGAAATTAAAATAAAAATCTTTGAAGTATAAAGAGAGCCAAATTAAAGAAAATAACATAAAAAATAAAAACTAATCAGCGGCTCTTAGCACCGACTCTTTCATTTCCAATTATTTCCACCTCCTGCTGCTCCATTAACAGCTCCTGTGCCTTTCCTCTTTTCTTGTATTCCTGCTACTTGGTGACAATTGCAGTGATGTTTTTTCTTCCTAGAGTCGTGTTGATATGTATCCTTGTCCTCCATTTTGAAAGTGCACGGTCTGAATCAACTAGCATGTCATAGATGTTGTCACTTTCCGCCTTAAATGCACTCATATAGGTTAAGTTACTCAATTTTATGAACGAGTTTCCAGTGGCTGTCTCAAGATCACCTACTTCTTTATGATACACCTCTTTAAATTTCCTCACCATGTTTGCAACATCCACTACCTTTTCATTGAACTCAAAATGAATTCCACTTCAAGAGCATTGAAGTTCTCCTTGATCTTCACCAATATGTCAAAGAATTTTTATAACACTTTATTAATTTCCTTGATATAACTTCATATACTGACAATTTCCACTCAAATGAATCATACCAACTAGGATCAATTTCTCTAGGGTCATCCACCAATTTTTCTTTTATTAACAAAGTGTGCTTCATGGAGAGTAATTTTGCAATTTCCCTTAAAATAAAAAAATGTGCTACCATGTTCTCTCCTGATCTACTGGAGCTCAGCTACCGGTTCCTTTCTTTTATCAAACACATTAACATAGAATTTCCTAAATTTACTAATGTATAAAATGCCATCCTGATAAAGCCCTTTTATCCATTTGCTGGTAGCTTTAGCATAACCTAAATTTTTCTTGACCCGTTGCACAATTTCATAATCAATACCTTGAACATTTGAGCTTGAGGCTTCCTCAGTGGTCAGAGTCACAATTGATGAAATGAAATTTCTTGAAGAAAGAATATGAGATTGAAAATGAAGGTTCTCATTTTTTTCTTCTTTTGCTCTTTTGATCAATGCATTAATAGAGTAATTAGCATGATATACATCACCTTCTAAAGTAGATGGCCCCATATCAACATGAGTAACCTTGTAGTCAGCTTATGCTATCTCATTTTCGTTTAGGTCCTTTTTTTGATCAGTAATCTCCAATAGTTGATGCCTAGTAGTGGAATTGGTGAAAATTCGTGACATCCTCTTAGCATTTTTGGGCTTCTAGTGACCCTACAATAGCATGCCAACTATATCTACTTCAATTTCCATTACGAGAATATTCTTTCTTTTCTTCTCGACTGCTTTCTTTAACCATTTTGGGGAAATGCCACTAATCCAGTGTCTCTACTTTCAACACTTACAATTTTTTTTTTCAGTTGATTGAACAAAAACATAAGTATCTCGTACTGGAGAAGGGGGAACTTTAGAGAATGTGGGAAAAGAATTATCATCAATTATTTATTAAAAAATACCCTCAGAGTCTGTAGGCACTAGATTTTCTTGACTAGCCTTTTTCTTAGGTACCAAGGGTACACTATCCTATTCACAAATTGATTTTAGCTTGGCCCCAGTGTCTTCTGGCTTCTTGCCATCTCCTCCTGATTGTGAGCCAGTGCCAGATAGCATAATTGACTACTTTCTAGTTGATATATTTATGCTAAAGGTCTGTACAGTCCCTTGCTCTTTTCTCTGTGAAACTCTTTGCTCATGGGGAGAACCCACACTTTGGCATAATTTTCCATTCAATCATTCTTAATTTCTTCTCAAAACGGGGGTAGAAAGGACCATTAAGTCTAAAAATTCATCCTATGACCAATTAATTCTTTACAAGGGATTAGCAGTAAGGGCTTGATATTCAAGATCAATGATCACCGAGTCTTCTTATGCATCTTCTGAAATATTGAAAGAAATACCAAAAGCTTGTATTTTCCTTAGGGTCAATCTCATGAAATTTCTTCTATACACCTCACCTTCATCTGTACAGTCTTCCCAAAAATCTTCAATATCAGGGTGATGTTCATAGCTGCCATCTCGATACAAATTTTTCTTAACATAAAAATTGAATTCAAAATTGGTTCTCATGGGAAAACCCTAAAAATTGAATTCATTTAGGGCTTTCTCCACACCCCTAGAAATATTATTACTTTTGCAAGAAAATGAAGAAATGGAGAATGGAAAAGCATACCCCTTCTTTCCCATGTTTAAGTATTTAACATTTACAATGACCATCTTTTAGCAAACTTCAAGAAAAACCAAGAAATCACTTGGGTAATAGGGAAATTTCAATGAAGCCTTCTCAAAACCTCCAATTCTAAGATAAGTAAATTTGTTGAACTGAATGTAGAAACTTCCAAACCTCAATACCAGAGCATCCACTTCAGGTGAAACTAGAAGTTCAGGTTTTCCATCAATTCTTCTCACAATTTCCATTAAAAATGCATCATTGACGTGACATAAATTCCTCATTGCAACCTCCTTAGTGAGGTGTGGAAAAATTCTATACACAAGCATGTCTGGCATCAGAGACCTTTGCGGTTCCAACCTTGCTTAGATAGCTTCTTGACTGGATAGAATGTAAAATAGGTATGAGCACATGTGGAAGGCAATAGTTTGTCAGAAATTTATCAGTTGCTCATTTAAATGATAACTAATAATATCAACCCAGTCAATGAATTTATTTTCACTACAAATTAGCAGAATAAAATAGCACGTCCAAAATTCAAAAGAGTTTGAATATGCATTACCAACCACAAGATGTAGCAAGGTGATAGCATCTAAAATTTCATCCTTAAAATGAGCCCTTTTAAGCTTTGAGGGAAAATAAGACTTACCCTTTTTCTCAGATTTCAACCAATTCTTAGCAATGGAATTTTTGCACCATTCCTCATTCATTTTGAAAAACTCATCACCAATAGCTACATACATTTCCTCTATAGTTTCCCTCTTTGGAATTCTTAATGTGCAGGAAATTACTTCAGGATTAATTCTTACAATGAATGGCTTGTCCACAACTCTAATTTCCCGAGTCTTTGGAATGTAGCCCCTTGCACACACAGTCACTAGGTCGACGCTTTGTACAGCCTTAGCAAAACCTCCCGTGTGCACCAAACCGCTCTACAAAACTTTATCTTCTAGTGGTGTTCTCTTACTTTGCTCCAGGTGCACCATAAACTCCTTCAAATTGAGGTGCCCAATTTTAGTGTTCCTTACTCTAGACCAATGATTTTGAATTCCACTTTGTATGAGCGCAAATTCATGGAGATAAAATGTTTGCACTTAAGAAGTACTGGCATTGGAAAATAATGAGAATGTAGGATAAATGACTTAGTAAAACTTTGACACCCACTTATGTTGTTATTTTGATAGGACGTGCATTAAATGCGACATTCAATTTCATTCCTCGAAAAGATAGCCTTTAAAACCTGCATGCTTTTTGAAATTCTTGAAAAAGAAAACTCAAGATTAGTCTGTACATAGCATTCATTGAGATGACGATTCCTTTGAAAGCCAAGATAAGTCCATAATGTCGCATGGTCATGGAAACTTGGAATCTTAGAACCAAAGTCAGAAGTTTCAAAATTTTGGAAACCTCTAACTCACCGACTACAAAGATGACCAATAAAGACTTACAACTCAACAAAGTGAACCAATTTGGGGAATCAAGAAGTTATGAAAATTTAGAACTCCGCAACAAGGTTATAAAACTTAGAGGACTAGCAACTAAGGTTAGGAAAAGTACAAAAACTATGACTTTGAGTATTCACCAAGAGAAATTTAAATAGCAAGGCATTGAAATGAATGAGGTAAATGAACCGAAAGACCAAAGGAGGGGAAGTTTAAAATTGTTGACACTAGTTCAAATTTTATAGATAGAAAGAAGTAAGTATAATGAGCTTATTGATGAATATAATAAGATTCAACGAAAGGTTGTTGAAATTGAAAAAAAGATAGCATTATGGAAACAACAAGTGGAAATATTAAGGTCTGAAGGACCAGCTAGTTCAAGTCATGTTGTAACCAGGGAGTGGATGATTGCTCATGAGAATATCTTTTGGTTTGCTGTAACCATTTCTTAAGGAAATGACTAGTATAATTTTTCAAATGAAAATGTGACATGTGTACATCTTGGCTTGAAGCTTGTTTTGCTCCCTTATTTCGAGTCTATCATCTCTCTAGCTATAACATTTTACATGAATTATTAATAAAATTTGATCAATGATCTTTCATTAATCTTCTTTGTCATTATGCATTGATGTATGTTTTAATTCTAGCTCTAGTTTAATGAACCAATTAAAGTACCTTGATTAAAGCATGAATTCATACAAATGTTTAGTGGATCTGATAACTAGTCATGGATTTTGAGTATTGATGTGTGAATTGTAATGCAATTTCACTAAGATTATGGATGCCTAGAATTGAAATCACCTTATAGTTGATATTTTAATTGTGTTAAAAGTAAAACTTGAACATGTACTCAGTGATTCATCACTCAACTCAATTCTTAATAACATATTAACAATAACTTATTAGTAGCATATACAACAATGAACATCAACAATCATTTAATGTGTATCTAGTGGTTAAAACCACTACCAGACTTTTTCTTCAAATGATAAAATAAATAGTACAGATAATTAAACATCAACACATTACTATAGTTTGAATTTGAGCTTTTTTATTGATTTTCACATGAAGGAATACATAGAGGCATTGGTAATGCAAAATATTGCTCAAAGACAAACTCTACACAAAGTTGAGTTGGAACTTGGAACATCATATTATAAAAAATCAAATCACTATATCACCTTTTCTAGCAACTTCCACTATTCAGGTGGTGTAATTGCCATTTATTCTAACCGATGTTGTTTTAATTGAAGATTTGTTAACAATTCATGATTGAAATTGGAACTTGTCTTGGATTCTTCAGTCAATTTTTCATTCAAGGTTAGAAATGGTTTGATGGAATCCAAATAGTTCACCACATCTGGGTTTTGAGGAAACTAGTCCAAATCAATCTTCCTTGCACCCTCAATCTTTTTTCTAAAATCATTCTTTCCAATGAATCACTCATTTGTGTCAAAAGCCTTTGGAAAACCAAGCTCTATGTATTTCCTTACCTTTTCATCCATCTTCATCTTGTCTATAGCCAAATGCAAATATTCCTTTGTTTCATGCATTCTCAAACACTTTTCAATGATAGATGACAACGTCATTGATGTAGCAAGTTGATTAGTAATCCCTTTAAATTTCAAAACATTGTCATTGGCTTTGTAGACTGTTTGTTGAACTTGATTTTCATATTTCTCTAATGCCAACACATTTTTGTTGTCCACTAAATTTTTGTTGAGCTTCTTATAATGTTGTTTGATAGCATCAATCAATTCAAACATGTCACACAAATGATCAATCCTTTGCATTATTTCATCCCAGATCCTTTGTTTTATATGCCTCATTATTTCTCTACAAAATGCAGATAACTTATTTTGGCAAGACTTAATTTCATTTTATGCTTCCATCAGCTTTGTCTCCAATCTTTCATTTCTTTTTCTCTCTTTCTGCAATTTTTGTTCCCACCATTTATTTCCATTTGCAATGCTTAGTCTTAATTTTTCTAAAGTGGATTTTTCCTCATCATATTTCTTGTTTCTCTCATCTAGCCTTTTCTTCAGTTCATTCACTTCTCTCTCATTTTGTTTATCCTCTTTGCTTGTTGATGCAGAGGTAGATTTTTTTATTCTTTTTTCTAATTCATTGCTCTTGTTATTTGCTACCTTCCTCTTTGCTTTCTCATTTGCTAGGTCTGCCTGTAACTTTTCTATTTGAGTCTGGGACCTTTTTTTCTCTATCTTTCTTTAGCAATGATGTGTACACCAATTCATTGTTCTTCTTTGATACATTAATTTTGTCAATATTTTTGAGTCCAAAAAAATATACTTGAATATTGTTTGCTTGGAATTCAGATCGATCCATCTGATTTGTTGGTTTATTTTGAATTGTGGGAACAAGAATTGTGTACTCCATGATTTCTCTATTTGTGTCAAATGTGGGTAATACCATAGTTGTGCAAGCTCTGAAGTTCCAACAGACACACTCTCCATTAGTTGCTTCTTTTCTTTTTTATTCAAGTCTGATTTATTTTTAAATTCTTCAATTTAATCAAAACCTAGGGATGTAGGAATAATGGAATGCTTGAATTACGAAAGAATAGGAGTACTTGCAGTTGCTAATGATGTTACAACCACACTAATTTGAAGTGGGGGAGTGCCTAGAAATAATTCCTTTGTGGTGGATCCACTGGTAGTGTGACTTGGACCTACAAAAATCCTTTGCCTCTTCTGTATGCTTTGATCACCTGGTGTTTCTATGGTATCTTGTATTGTTGTCCTCTTGTGTGTAACTTTTTTTTGTAGCACATGTTGACCACTACTAGTACTACTACCCATATCATCGCCACTAGAGGCAATGCTAGTTGCACTAAGCTCTCCACCATGGGCGGGTGGGTGCATGAAGTTGGGTACCAATTTTTTGGCCACTTATAGTTTTTTTAAAAAAAACACGTTCATGTTATAACGTGAGCGCGTTATAATGCGTACGCGTGATTTCACGTTAAAAAAAAAGAAAAAAGTGAAATTATTTGCCTTGGAATACCAACCCAAAGGCTTGGAGGGCATTCCCAACAAGGCCAGAGACGTGTTTTTGCAAATTCTACAATTTTTCACATAATCGGGTCTGTGCTCACCATCAAGATTGCATCTAGTTCAATATTGAAAAAATAAAAAACATGGGCAATGTTAAGTTCTCTCTTAGCTATCCAACGATGTAATTTTTTTCACTTTTTGGCAATGTTAAGCCTTTCATCCATAATTTATGTTGTTTGTATGTCTGTTTTTTTCCAAAAAGCAGTGTTTAGTGTTTTTTTTGTTATAAATTAACCATTCATCAAAATTTCAAATAAATTACATTTTTAGAAACTAGATTCCATTCTACAAATTTAAAAAAAAAATAAAAAAAAATCAATTATTTTTAAAAATTTGTAGGGGAGCACGGCCAAAATTCTGTTTTTCAAGAAGTGCCCACTTAGAAAATTAGTAAAAAATCAAATATTCATTAAAAAATTATCAAAAAAGTTATGCACCAACTAGATGCTATTAGCTAACTTGTGACCAGAGTGATTTTAAAAATACTACAAAAAAGTTCACCGTGCTCAGGTCGTACAAGAGTTGCTATGTTATGTTTTTCTGACAAAAACAACACCAATTTTTGTACATCCCTCTTTTGAACCCCTTAATCTCAACCATTTTCAAAATAAATTTGTACTTTAGAAAGTAGACTCGGAACACTTCGATCCTTGTTTTTGTTCCATCTCAAAATTTTGAGTGTAACTATCCTCAATTTCACGTCCAAGGTCAACATTTCCTGATTTCAAAAAAAAAGTGGCCACTTAAGCCCCCTTTTTGGGAACCATCTTGGTGCACTTACCCGACCCACGTGTCCTAGTTGTGATTGTATCTGACCATGAGGATGAGGATTTGAAGCTCTATCAAATTGACTTTTATGCCCTTGGTCTACTTTTTCACCTCCAACCCCAAGGCCAAATTTATCAATTGGTTTTCTATGGTCTACATCTGTTTCCATCCAAGGGCCTTGTCTTTGGGACCCTAAAGGACCACCTTCATAACCCATTTTTTCAGCTATGACTGCTCTTGAAGTATATGCTTTGTTTGTGGTCTCACTTAAAAAAAGTTTAAAATTGACATGGCTTTGTTCTTCCCTATCATCATCACATTCATCATCAGTTTCTTTATTTTAATATTCATCGAGATGCTCTATATTCCACAATTTTCTAAACTCATGATCTTCTTTGTTATCTCCATACTCTACAAGAGCTCTTGGATCACCTAGCTCCTTCCTCATAGACCAAAATGTAGTAATTTTTGATCATGACCAATTTTTCTCTATAACTTCCTTCTCTAGATAATATGGCATTTTTACTCTACTAGATGGTTTATCACTTTTTTCATAAAAAATTGTGTACCTCTTGATTGTCTTTCGATGCAATTCCAGAATTTCTGCTAGTAATTGTTCAAAAGAAATACCATTCTCAACAACACTTTTCTCCATTGCAATTTTGACCTCATCCCAAGAATCCTTGTTTCTCAAGTTTTCAAGCAAGGGTTTACTTTGATGTTGAATTCTACTTGCAACATTCCTATTGGCCACAATAATTTCTTTAATGGTGTCACATGGATCATACTGCTAGTGACAAATAGGATCAAAATAAAAAAATTTCAAAAGATTATGTGCCACACTAAATGCTTTTCTCTTGAATGTGAACCCTCCAAATGAAAAAGGTAAAGAAGGAAATAAGGTCTTCTTCTGCTAATTGTGAACTAGTGTAGTTCATTAGTAATCTACATCTGCCTTACATATTCTAATACAAAAACCATTTCTGTCACATGTATTGGAAGTTTGTATGGCTATACTCCCAATCTATAAAATATTAGCATAGTATATTCTTCCATTAAGTACCAATCAGCCAATTGTATTTCTTTTCCTAGTTGAATGGAGTTTCTATTTATGATAGAAAATCTAGGCATTGGAGTATTTGTAATTGCTTGATGCAATGGAGCAAAAAATTAGTCTATAAAATGACTGTAGTTCCTTTGAGAATCATGCATCCTTATCTCAGTGGTCCATTCATATGTTGGAGCCATTTTCTTTTCCTCAACATTACTATAGGGTTGAATCTGAAGCTTGTTGGTTTGAAACATTCCTCTAAATTTGAATAGAAAAAGATAGCACAAGTAGGTTGTGAACCTAAATGTCTTGGCGAAACCTCCTTTAATCATTAAAAATTGTTTATGCATGGATTCTACAATGTGCTCAATAAATTTATATTTGACATGTGGAACACCATGATGGATATTATGTACCATTTCAAGGAGGCTTGTACCCACTTCCAAATTGCTATCCACTTTGAGGAAAAATGCTAGCATGGAAATAGTATCCTAAACCCATGGTTTAAAAATATCCAAATCATAAGGAGGCTTATGATCATCTTTCAATTTGTTTCTTTCCTAAACTATTTTATTTAAGAAAGATTTTTTCTCCATTTCACCCACTGCTTCATAATCACTAGCAAGCTTTTCTAGGTCAATGTGGACATTTCCAAATTCTTCGGTTGTAAACCCCAACACTTTTCCAAGTTATTTTGCATTAATGGATAAAAATTCTTCTTTGAGCATATCTTTATTAACAATTTCTCTTTTGTTATCATCATAATTTTGGGCATAGACCATTATAAATTCTGGGCAAGGGAAAACCTCATGTAACATCATGCACCCTAATCCAGTTACCCACGGTGCACTGAAACTATTAACTTGCATTTTCTTTGCAACCTTATTCTGAGATGAAAATCTAAGTTTTGAGGTACACCTACCACAGGTTTTAGGATCATAAATATCATGGTACTCATCAGTGTAACCTGGGGTTTTAAGCAATTTTACATAATGTATTTTTTTATCTGACATTGCTCTAGTGGTACTGGTGGTAGACATGCTTATACAATGTGAAGTGAATTTCCTATTAGTCCTCCTTAATTTTTCTTAATTCTTAAGTCTCTTAACCCTAAAACTAAACTTCAAAGTTTGACAAAATAAGATTTTAAGAACGTCAAACGATGAAACATAGCCACAATAATTCTTTCACTTACCCAAATTTTGATTCTTGAAAAGATTAATGTTGATAGTGGTGGAAACCGGGTTATTGGAATGACTTTGTTGGAAGTGGAACCGTGGAACCCAAAACAAGGTGGTACGCTGCAATGAGCAAACTGAAGACTAAAATCTCCCCATGTGCTGACCCTCTCACTTGAAAATAAAATCACTTAGCAATAGAAAGTGCTTTTTCTTTTCGAACATTAAAGTGAATGAAATGTCTCATCGTCTACGTGTTGCTTCCGGAGTACACAATTAGTACATGGCTGACAACATTTAAAACAAGAAATTTAGTCCTCCATTGAAAGAAAATTCTAAACCATTGATCTTTGTAAATCTAATGGTTATAGGGTGATTATGGAGGTTTAAGTTCACAAGCATAGCACTCTGTGCATTTCATTCTAGAATGCAACTACAACCATATATCAAATGTTCATCTAACTGTTGAGTAATTTATCATATAAATAATAAACATGTGTTTTAAAGTTGGTTTAAACTTTAATGCGCTAGGATTGACATCAAGGCCAAGGGACTGGTAACTTAATGTTGCAAAGGACTTAATAAAATGAATAATGATATCAGGAACAAGGCGAGAAGGTCAATGAAAAATTAGAAATCAATAACATTTCGGTAAACCCGAACAAGAGTGACAACTTTCAGTGTATAATATTTTTTGTCAATTTAATGTCAACTTTCTTTTTTCATTTGTATTGCTTTATGTTTTTGTTGGCTAATAGATTGGGCACCTTGAGATATCAAAATTCCACGTCAAAATTATAGGCTAATAGTTTTAAATTTGCATGCAATTATTTCATAAATAGATAATACTTAATTCCTTAAAGGAAAAAAAATAGATTTGAATAGATTCATAGACACTAAACTCATAAAATAATTCTTTACTGTAAATGAATAATGAAGAATAATACAACCATTCATTTTATTACAACTAAATTATAATCTCACATTATTACATATCCTTTTAAAGATGAGTGGAGCCTGCAAGTGCCAACCTCCTATTTGGTATAAAAAGCATATGTTACTTTACATAGTACAAATACAAATGCAAGTGCCAAGCTTTTGCTGGACCCCTGGTGATAATGTAATACAAATGTCTCTCTAAAAATAAATGCATGGGACTTGCCGGGTCAACCATGTACTCTGAAAATAAACACATGGGACTTGCCTAGTAGGCCATGGGAACTGAAAATAAATGCATTGAGCTTTCCTGGCCAACCATGCTAGGGAAAGGGGAGCTATGAAGATACAAAATGTACTTATCCCCTTTGAGAACTAGAGTCATGCAAAAGAGAAGGGGTAGTAAAATTACTCCCATCTTCTACTTGTAGCCTCCATGCATTGGGATAACACTTATCTCCATTAGAGCTCCTCATCTTTGTTCAAAACCTATCTAAGAAGTCAGGTCAACCAAATCATCTTCTTTCCAATTCCACCCATTCTGAACTTGAAGGAAATTGGTCTTTACTCTGTAACTACATAACTACAAGCATGAGAATTTAGAGTATCCCCAATAATACTGTAGACACGTAAAATGTACTGATTGACATTGGACATCTAATCCTCACCACTAACATTGTTTCATCCTGAATCATCCTTCGGTCTAACCATTAATCAAATACCTTTATTTGATTAAATTCATCAATATTCCTCTCTTAATTAAATAAATCGATTATCTAATTAAGTCATTGTTTCTCGATAATTAAATTAACCATTTTGATCTAATTATCCTATTTAATTAAATAATTAATTTTATTTGGTTAAATCTCTAAAGTCTATCTATTAAATAAAATAAATTAAATCCTTATTTAGTTTAAACTAACATCATCTCTTTTAATTAAATAAATAAAAAATCCTTATTTAATTAATCCTTTATCACATTCTTCTCATATTTGATTTAAATAAATCCACAAATTTAAGTCAAATAGGTCACATCATTTAATCCCTTCATTAAATTAATCAACCTGGATTAATTTATTCTCTTCTCATGTCCCATCCTCCATCTTTTACCACTTGCACATGAAAATAGACTTATTTGAATGATTAAATCTCCATTTTCCTCAACAAGGCATCTTTTAAGGAATATTCTTCAAGTTTGAATTCAAAATCCAAGTGGAATTTGTCCTTCCAACAAGGCATTTACTCCTCTTACAAAGTCCTTTTTCCTTGAGCCAAGTGGTATTCAATGCATCTTCTTTCCCTCTTGCATGTCATTTCAACAATTTCAAAATTCAAATATATGCATTTATTGGCACAATCCTCAAAACTTGCACATCCTCCATCCACTCATAAGTTGACAAGTGGCACTTTTCCATTGGTTAATTCTTAGTCCCACATTGCTCTATTTTGGACCTTCATCCATCTTCCCATTCTATAAATAAGAGGCTAATCTCCTCATTTGATCATCCACAATTTGAGTAAACTTACTATGCTCAAATCATTAGAAACTTTCATCCATCATTACTGAATTCCTAGCTAGGTTATGCAATTTTTTCTATTGGAGCACTCATCAAACATAAAAAAAGTGGATCACTCTTCATCACACATCAATTTTGCATCATAGGAGTTGGGAAAGGGCCAATTTTCACATCAAATTGGTACCAATTCCCCCATGGAATCAAGAGTTTGCTTGTTTTAATAGGATTTTAATCTATTTCATTGTGTTCTTCATTCTTCTTTCCTATTTTAAACTTTGCTAATGGATTTCATAGGGAATCCTTGTTCTTGCTTTCATTTTATCTTCTAATGTGTTTGTTCATGTTGTTTTGCAGGTACTAGGATTGGGGTTCGACATTTTTGGCACTAGGAGGGAAATCTCATATTTTAATCACATTTTTATTATTATCAAAATTCCACATTTTTCTTTGTCTACAGGCTTAGCATCGCTGTTCAACACTGCTAGTTCTCCAGCGTCGCTATATGGGACTGCTGACAATTCAAACTGTGATGCCTTAGTCTTCCCGCCTAGAAAATTTGAATTCTAAACTACGCTGCTGAACCAATCAGACCCGCGGGAGTCTTTCAAAAAATCAAACTACACCACTGGAAAAAAGTGCAATGCATTCATGCTCACTGGCCTGACTACAGAGCGATGCTATATAGCACCGCTGAGGAAATCAAACTATGACGCCTTCATGGATTGAATCGCTGGAGGGGAGTATGAAGTGAAATTTAATTTGTAGCACATGATTTTTTTCAAATTATGCTTCTTCTCTCTGTTTTCTATCTTTTTGACCTCTGTTTTGTAGAATATAACTAATTTTTTCTTGTAGGTTGGATAGATCAAAGACGAAAAGGAAGAGAAGTATGATGATGTCATTTCACAAAAACAAGTGTTTTTAAACACTATAGTGTTTGTTTAACACTCTTTGAGGATTCATTAGTCTTCTTAAGGAAAATTTGTCATCTTTTTATGCTTAGGATCTACTAATTTTGTTTGGGCTTTAAGAAGAACCTTTGAATTCTTATTACAAAAAGGTCTAAAAAGAACGTTAGGACTCAAATCTACTAAGGTTTGTTTTGGGATTAAAATTGAACAAGGAAAATTGTCACACTTACTTTGGTGCTTTTAAAATGAACATGTGCAACTTTGTTTTTGTGATTGCTTACTTAAACTAACATCATCGAAAAAGGACGTATGTGCTTATCTCACGCTTTATAGCGATCTTGAGAATCAAAAGGCCTTTTTTTATGATCTTAGGTTGAGATAAAGTAATCACCTCCACACTTCATTTTGGGAAATAAAATTGAACAAAGCTTGTGAGTGTGAGTTAGGTATATCGAGTGGGTTCTCCCTTTGTTTCTAAATGAAGGTCAATCGAACTACGGATGTGCTTTCTTGCTATTGTTTACCTTGAGAGGGGTCTGCCTAAGAGACACATCTGAAAGGAGAACTCGAAGGTGACTCCAATTGGTTTTTCATTCGGGCCGGTATATAAATGGATAAGACTAAACTGTCAAGTCCTCATGGTATGTAGGCCTTAGCCGTACAGTGTCTTTCAGAATGGGGTACTACCATAAAAAGTATAAGAGCCCCTAGTAGGATTGATTAAAGACTTTAGTGGCTTGCTAGACGCTCACAAGGTGCCATGTCCCTGATGTCCCGTCATTAAGAACCTTGTTTGTAGTAGCCAACTAGTCCATCCAACGAGTTTATCAAAGTGGTGCATTGGAACTTAGATTCCAAGAAGTTACTTGCCATGTCTGATGTTGGTTAAATTATAGAGGTTAAGAATTCATTCTTAACATACCTTTATACTCTTTCCTTGGTTGCATGTAAAATCATCTCTTCTACTACGAAGGGCATGAGGCAAGCCCACAAAGAAAAACATACCAATTGAGCTAGGATGTTATATTTCTTGTGAGTCAAAACACTTTTCTTGTTCGAAAATATTTGGAAACAAAAAATTAACATCATCATCAAAATTTCAAACCCTTTAGGAGGTAAATACAATTGACCAAGTTCATGTGTTATTGCTTTCCCTTGGGATTCACATCCGTAGAGGTTTCTAAACACTTGAACTTACATCTCAATTTTCCTACTAAAGATCAATAATAGGTAACCCTTGCCTTGAATTCATCAAATTTCCACATAACATACTTTGTGGGATTCGAAGAAATTAAAGCATTGGACATATAGTTTGGAAAACCTAATCAAAGAAGTGTTTGTGGTAAAATAAATTCACTAAGAAAATATAAAAAAATTGACTCTCACATGTGTTGAAACCTCATGATTTCCAAGAAATTCAAAATCCCAAAACGAAAGTCCTTGAGTCAAATTTCAAAATTTAGGAGTCACACTCAAAAGGTCATCAAGAGATACAATAGAAAGTGCAATCAAAAGCAACACATCAAGATAAGCAAGAAATTCACAAGGTTCTATAGACTTATCCCTTTGAATAATCCGGAAATGTATGCTCAATTTGAACCACTTCTTAGTTGTAGAGGTCTATAGAAGCATTGCATGCTCTTCAATACCGAAGTCTAGTAAACAAAAGTATCTTTTTAGGTACATCCTAGGATAAAAAAAATCAAAATATTTTTTCATCCATCCTTCAATGTAAAACCAAAATCACCTCACCATCATCTTTTGAAAAATATTGAAATTATCCTTCATGTTAGGCTTTTTGGAAAAAATCAAAATCATCAAATCCTTGAGACAAAATCCTCAAAATCTTTGAAACGTCAAATCATCTTTGGCTAGGTATGTGTAGATGCATCCTTTTGCATATGCATAGTAAAAATTATCAAACCATCTTATTTAGCTAGTTATATGTAGTTGCATCCTTCTTCATATGCTTGGTTAAAATATCATCTTGTTTGAATAGGTGTGGGTAGATGCATCCTTCTCCCTACACATATTCAAATTATCTTCCTTTGAGAAAGTCTACCCCTTAGATAATCATCCAACATCTTAGGGTCTATTTGTTCAATCAAAGCAAACCAAAAAACAAATCAATCAAGTCAAGGACAATCCAAAAAAATCAAATCAAAATAAAAATCCAAAACATATCCAAAAGTCCTAAAATTCTAGCATTCCCCTCAAATATTTTTTTCAAAAGATCAAACATCCACGTCATCCTTCTCTTGCATCATTATCATATCACATTTTGATCCTCAAGATATCCTAAAAATTTCTCTTTTGTGCCTAAAATTTTATCAATCCAAAGAATTAGAGATTCATCTCCCATATTCTTAAAAATTGATCCTTGTTTTATGGTTCAAACTAGATCTCAATACAAGAACATGGAAGACAACAAAGAAACACCCGCTTCAAGTGACCTAAGCCAAAAAAATGCCAAAATAAATCCCATCTAATCAAGAAATCCTTTGGATAACTCATCATCACAAAATCCACAAGAGGAAATTCAAGAAGATCTTACCTTTGGAATGTCGCATTAAGAAATAACCGAAATGATCCAAAATCCAGAGAACCATAAGATCATCAATATCATGATGAGGCTTAACCCTTCACTCTACATGATCAAACTAGCAAAACAAGGGGCCAAATTACCTTCTGATTTCGACGTGAGCTCTACAGTGGAACCAACTTTGGAGGTCATGCCTCTAATTTCATCCACACTCCCCATATCATCTACACCCCCATCCCAAAGCATCCCTCAAAACATTCTACAAATTATATCTTTTGCTCCAACTCAACCTAATGTTAATAAAGAAAACACATTTGTTAATGCCATTCAAACACACCCCCTTGTTAATAATCAAGATTTGGACGCAAATACCATTTTGGAACAAAAAATACCCCAAAATCCATTACATAAGTATGCTCCTCTCACTTTCCATGATCCTAATGATCCATCATCATCATCCTTCCACGCAACACCCCAAACCTCTCTCCTCATAACTTCACAAGGAGAAGGTGACATGTTCGGACTTGGGGGAATTTTTGATACCACATCATTTTCTCAAGAGATCACACCCCTCACATTTTCACCTCTTCCACCATTACCACCATTATCCACACCTCTACTTGGCTTGGGACTCCCACCTTTACAAAATATCAATCAAAATCAAACCAACATTCCAAACACCAATCAAAGCATCATGCCAAACTCTCAAACCTTGTCATCGATATAGCAACAATAGATGACAACTACACAAGCAATCATGACATCATCGACCACCCCCTAACATCTCAAAGCATGGGCTCTCAAGGACCAACCACATTGATCGCACCATTCACCACTGAAACCACTAACACAACATCACCACTCACCACCACCACAAGCACCATTCCGAATCCACCACCATCCCCACCACCACCAAACTCCAATTTATCAAGCCAATACAACATGGAATTGCAAGCCGCTCAACAAGCTACTTATCAAAAGGCATTCCTGCAAGTGCAAAAAAAAAGATGCACAACTAGCTGCTCAACAAGTCGCGTAACTAGCTGCTCAACAAGCCACTCAAGCTACACAAGCTCCCCAAGAAGCCCAAGCTGTATTACAAGCACAACAGGCTGCACAAGTCCAAGCATTCTTACAAAAACAACAACAAGCTGCAAAATCTCAAGCACAAGCCCAAGCACAAGCCCAAGACCAAGCCCAAGCTCAAGCCCAAACACAAGCTAAAGCTCAAGCACAAGCTCAAGTTCAAGAATAGGCACATGCCCAATATCAAGCACAATAAGCACATACACAAGCACAAAAACAAGTAGCACAACTACAAGCATATCAACAAGCAATAAAACAATATCAAGAGTAGCAAGAAGCAACCCAATTGGCAGCTCAACAACAAGCATTGTTGGAACAACAACAAGTACAACAACAAGCTCAACAACAAGAAATCCTAGCACAACAACAACAAGACCAACAACAAGCGTTGTTTATACAACAACAAATGCAAGCATACCTAGCTCAGCAAAATGTGCAAATACCATAAAACAACACACCAAACAACCCAACCATCCAACCAACAATTGAAAAACCTCAGAACACCTTCATCCGACCCCCTGATCCACAAAACGATGTAATGACATAAATCAGGTTGCTCTCGCAACAAGTGCTTGATCTTCAATCAGGGAAAACCACAAAAAAACCAAGCAACTTGTGTCTCTATCCATTCGATAGGAGCCTTGTGATGAAACCATTCCCAAAGGGATTTGAGATCCCCAAGTTTGACAAGTACCATGGGATAGGAAACCTTGAAGATCACATCAGGGAATTCTAGGTTCATTGCATGGAAATCGCTTATGATGATACCTATATGATGCGGCTATTTCCTAGGAGTTTGGCTGGCCATGCCATGGAATGGTTCTCTCGCCTACCTATAGGCATCAAGACATTCCAAGAAATCATAGGTGCATTCATCAAAAAATACGCATGCAATATTGCCATGGATGTTAGTATTGAAGAACTATCAGCTCTGAAACAAGGTAAGAATGAATCATTCGCTTCATTCCTACAATGATGGTGATCCAAGGCCAATCAGAGCAAATGGGTCATGCTTGAGGAACAAAAAGTATGCACCATCATATCCATCATTGACGGCCTCTTGGAATTCAATCTCAAGGTCCAAGGGATTACCACGTATGACCAGTTGATCTCCAAGGTGCTCAACATTGAACGAGCCCTTATGACACAACCGTAGGATCAACATCATACCTCAAACAACAAAACAACCTCCCACCCACCAATTACAATGAAAAACATCACACATGGGAAAGAAACAAAAATGTTACCAATGATGGTGTCGTCGATGCCAAAGTGGTCATTAGTGCCCCTTGCCAAAATACACCCACACCACAAATCCAAATCCAACCCCAAAACAATCATCAAGCAACACAACAACCAAACAACAATCAAGCAATTAACAATGTCAATGATCAAAGGGGACTACCCCAACGAAACAAGAATTACCCCAAGTGAAAGTACACCACTCTGTGGGAACCACTTGAAGTCATCATGAAGAAGTTGATAAATGAAAAACTCATCAAGGCTCCCACCTATGAGAATTACCAAGAACCAGATGTGAAACCTCCTTGGTATAATGAGAATCAACTCTATGAATTCCATAAAATCAAAGGGCATATGACAGATAGTTGTATGAGGTTAAAAAACATAGTTCAAGATCTCATCGATCAAAGAATTATAAATGTGGAACAACCAACAGGAAACCAAAACCTTAAGATATACACGAATCCGATGCCTAACCATGGAAATAAAGAGAATATTAACACAAATAAGGGGAAAGAAACCTTCAAGAATGTAAATCATGTGTATGAACACGTCGTTGCATCTTGTGATGACTACTATGCTACCATCACCATCAAAGGATCCCATGCTGATTGTGGAGTCACCATAAGAGGCGACAAAGCTACCATTGTAGGATCATCCTAGCCAAACAAAGTCCCTACACCTAGATCTATCCCCAATGGATATAACATCCTTGATCAGCTCAAATTAATTCCAACACAAATCTCCATCATGGAGCTACTAAAAATATCATCTGCTCATAAAAAAATCCTTGAGGAAGCGTTGGCTTCATCCATTGTCCCTACAGATCTTGATGTAGAACAATTCCAAGCTATGGTCGAAAATATCATTACACAAAATCTCCTCACATTCTCCAACCAAGATTTTCCTGCTCAACCATCTCATAACCATGCACTCCACTTAGAGGTCCTAGTGCAGTAAAGTAAAGTCAAATGGGTCTTGGTGGATGGAGGTGCAGGCTTGAATATTTGTTCCCTCAAGCTCATTAAACAATTAAAAATATATGAGGATTCCATTGACAAAGGAAACAGTATCACAATAAGAGCATATGATGATCAAGAAAGAGTGTCTCAGGGCATAATCAAAATCCCTATTCAAGTAGGGCCAGCTATCATGGAAACCTCTTGTTAGGTCCTGGACGTCGACTTGTCGTATAACATCCTCCTAGGATGTCCATGGATTCATGCAATGCAAGAAGTAGTGTCAACTTTCCATCAATGTGTCAAATTCACATATGAGGGATAAGAAGTCACCATCCATGGAGATCCTGAACCATTCTCCTATTGCAAAAGCATCGAGGAAAAGTAATATAAAATACCTCAATTACCTAGAAATGATGAGGGCCCATCTACACCATATCGTCACTCTCTCTTCCACTTCTATGACAAAGACACCCGCCACTCCTGCCATCCCCACCATCTCTAATATTAAGGTCATCATCTAAGATAATGGTTGTGGAAACTACATGTTCCCTAAAAATGCTTTTGTGATAAGAGAGTTACCACAATCTCCTAGATCACGAGAACACCTACAAATAAATGAAGCCTCCACATCTCAAACATATCCTGAAGACTATCCCAACTTTACAAGTTGGGGAGATCTTGGCCAAGAAGTTATTGAGGTAGATACATCTCATCTCCAATACCAAGATGAGAGACCAGCAACCAATTTACCAATGGATGACAGAGGCAAGGGTCTGCAAATGATGCTTGCAATGGGCTATGACAAAAATCAAAAACTTGGGAAAAATGACAATGGGCTTATAATACCTATCATTCTAGAGATGGGAATGGGAAGTCTTGGCCTCAGATGTACCCCTCCAAGTATAACCATACATGGCTGAGGTCCTCTAGTTAGAAAGGTCAAAAATCCTCCTGAGCAATCCGCAGCTAAACTTCGCTTACCCGTATCTATAGGTCAAGTTATAAAAAACTTTATATTTAACATAACCGATGTCTTTAGTAGTGACCATGAGGATCCATAACCAACCTACCTAGGCTTTTTGAGGATACCACTCTTTTCATGATTAGCACCTTATCCTTTGAATTAGATCATCAAAATCATGAAATCCGCCTAGTATACCCCCAACTCATCGACTACGACTGATGAGGACCACCATTTCGTGATACATTCAAAAATGATGAGGCGCTCTCAGAATTCATGGGACTACAGGATACAATTCTGTATGGGGATCACAAAGAATGTTTCATCATTGAGCTAGATACACATGCCTATTATGGGGAAATTATTGAATCCCTCAGTCACAAAAGTGAGAAATTAAGAATAATATCTAAGTCTTTGAGTGAAAACCACAATATGGCACTCTCTGACATGAAAAAAGTAAAAAGAAAGGATGCATCCAATAGTAAAAACCTCTTCGAGGTGCCTGAGGATGGGAGATTCAATCTTCCTTTCAAAGCTCTTCATCAAGAAAAATCAGCAGTCCTAGCAAAAAAGTGCAATCCAAATAATCTAGGAACAGAGGAAACCCTGCACATCACATTCTATGTGGAGTCATTATTATCAAAGGAACAAGAGCTCCTAGTAGCCTTCTTGAGAGTGAGATAGATAAAATTTTCATGGAGCTATGTTGACATGCCAGGGCTTGATCCAAAAATTGTAGTTCATCACCTAGTAGTATACCCTGAAGCAAAGCCTGTTAAACAAAAGCTCAGGAAAATGCACCCTCAAATCGCCCTGCTAGTCAAAATGGAACTAAAGAAGCTATTGGATGCATGATTCATTCAGAAAATTGATTATCCAGAATGGGTGTCAAACTTAGTGCCTATCTCAAAACCTGATGGGGGCATCAGAATCTACACAGACTTCAAAGACTTGAACAAAGCATGTGCGGAAGATGTTTCTCGTTGCCCAATATTGACATGATTGTAGACATGACGACGGGACATGAAATGCTTTCCTTGATGGACGGTTTCTCAGGTTATAACCGGATAATGATTTCTAAAGAAGACCAACACAAAATGACCTTCACTTGTCCATGGGGGACTTACTATTGGAATATGATGCCATTCAGCTTAAAGAATGCAGTAGCAACATACCAAAGAGCCATGCTGTTAATCTTCCATGACATGATCCATAAGACGGTTGAAGATTATGTTGATGAAATTCTAGCCAAATCCACAAAGAGAAAGGATCACATAGCAACCCTAATTGCCATTTTTGATAGACTGGAGGAATACAAGGTCAGATTAAACCCAAAGAAGTGTGTCTTCAATGTACAATCAGGAAAACTGCTAGGATGTATAGTGTCAATGAGAGGTATTGAGGTAGATCCAACAAAGGTAAAAGCAATCCTTGAGATGGAGGCACCCAAAACATTAAAGCAATTGAGAGGTCTCCAAGGTAGGATTCAATCCATTCGAAGGTTCATAGCACAACTGGAAGACAAAAAAAACCCATACCCTCACCTACTTCACAAGGGAGTAGTGTACAAATGGGATAACAAGTGTGAAGAAGCCTTCAATAAAATCAAACAATATCTACTTACACCACCAGTCCTAATGCCACCAATCCCAAGAAAACCATTAATTCTCTACGTGTTAGGAACAACAACCCTTGGAGCTCTCTTAGCTCAGAATGATGAAAATGGAACAAAAAGGGCCATCTATTACATCAGCAGAACAATGGTTGGGTATGAATTAAACTATTCATTCATCGAGAAAGCATGCCTAGTAGTAGTGTTTGCATCACAGAAATTTAGACATTACATGTTGGCACATAAAATAAAACTTATCACCAAAATTGACCCTCTCAAGTACTTTCTGTAAAGGCAATGCTCATAGGAAGAATGGCCAAATAGGTGATGATACTATCAAAATACGACATTGAATATGTGGCGCGGAAAGCAATCAAAGGCCAAGTCATCGTAGGTCAGCTTGTAGAAGCACCAATCTATTTAGAGAATCCTCTCATTTCAGAGTTTCCAGATGAATCCATTTTCAATCTCAACATAGCAGACCACTAGAAACTTTACTTTGATGGCTCATACACGCAACATGGATTAGGAGCCAGTGTCTTCTTAATTACCCCACAAGGAGACTGCATACCAAAGTCCTATAAATTGGCATTTACCTCCACTAACAACATTGTAGAATACGAGGCTTTAACCATAGGTCAGAATAGCAATGCAGTGGCACATCATAGTCCTCAGAGTATACAAAGACACTCAATTGATAATAAACCAAGTAAATGATGAGTACCAAACTAAAGATGACAAGCTCACTCCATACAAGAAATTGGTGGAGACTATCAAAGAATCCTTCATCGAGATTGCATTTGAGGAGATACCCAGAGCCAACAACAGATTAGAAGATGCCATGGAAACAATTGGGTCCTTACTAGACATCCCTCACAATGTCCTAAAATATGAATTCTTGATAGAGTAGCTTCTCGTGCTCGCATTCGAGGTACCAAAATCAAAATTCGTGTGTGAAATTGTTGGTCTTGGTGATCCTTGGTACCGCAAAATTTATACATACATTCAAATAGGCGTCATACCTACTGACTTACCCTCAACCTTAAAATGAGCCTTTGTAAAAAGGAATCCTAATTTGTCATCCTAGGAGATACCCTATATCGTAGGAGCATAGAAGGAACCCTACTATGCTGTTTAAATGTTGAGGAGGTATTGACCACTCTAACTGAAGTACATAACAATATCTATGGTTCACGCTCGAGTGGAATGACCATAGCTAAGAAACTGTTGAGGATGGGGTATTATTGGACCACACTGGAAAGAGAGGCACATGACTACGTCAGAAGGTGTCTACAATGTCATTAGCATAGGGACCTCATCCATGCTCCAGCTCAAGGACTTCATCCCATCATCACACCATGGCCCTTTTCGCAGTGGGGACTTGATCTCATTGGAAAAATCAACCCCACTTCATCCAATGGCCACATGTTCATCATAACCACCATGAAGTACTTTACTAAGTGGGTGGAAGCCATACCCATGACGTATATAACTGGGAAGCATATATCAAAGTTCATCTTGAACTATCTCATTTGCCACTATGGTGTTCCACAAGCCATTATCTCAAATAATGGGACACCATTTAAGAATCAAGATGTCCATGACTTATGTGAAAAATTCAAAATCCAATGTCGCTTCTCCACCCCATACTATCCCCAAGGCAATGGCCAAGCAGAAGCCACAAACAAAACCATTTTGAAAATCCTCAAGAAAACATTCAATGACAGAGGTCGTGGCTGGCATTTGTAGCTCAATCCTGCCCTCTGGGCCTACCAAACCAACATCCGCACACCCACTGGCGCCACCCCTTTCTCCCTTGTCTACAAATCAGAAGCAGTACTCCCCATTGAAATTGAGCTCCCATCACTAAGAATATCACTACAAAACCTCATCATAGATGAAGAGTACAGAGTATCAAGATTAAATGAGCTGGAGCTACTGGATGAGCGGTGTATAGATGCTTTAAATCATTTGTAGTTCTATCAGAATAGACTGAAGAGGAGCTATAAAAAGAAAATCAGAAACAGGACTTTCCAAGTTGGAGAACTAGTGCTAAAGGAGAATTAGAAGAATGTCCCAAATTCAAACAGTAAAGGAAAATTTAGACCCAATTTGTTGAGACCATTTGTTATCACAACAAGTTATAAGTCAGGGGCATATCAGTTATCAACACCCGAAGGGGAACCTCTGCAAGAGCCCATGAATAACTCTCATCTCAAATTTTTTTATGCCTAATATTTCAAGGTATAGAACCAAAAAAATAAAAAATTTGGAAAATATCCTGAAAAAATGGTTACTTTGGTGAAAACCTAGCAAACAGGCATCTTGGTGACAATAAGAAAATTAAAAAAGCAAAAAAATCCAAAAAAAAAGAAAAAGGATTAAAAACAGTAAAGAGAAAAAATTGTCCTCTAGTGAAAGCCACTTCGATGGCACTTTGGGCAAGTACCTTGGTGAAAACATGGAAAATAGGTGGCTTGTGTAAATAAGCACTTTCCATCCACCAGGATCTTCATGGCTTGATCTGCATCATCCATCGCATTCAGATCTCCATCCATCACTCATCCACCTGCATCCACACCATAGCTTGGTCCTGTGTTCGTATCATGATCCTTCCTAGTACTACTCATCCCATCCTCAAGGTCAGTTTGTCTTGCCTTTATCAGAGTAGTCTATTGCATCACACTGGTGGCATGTTCTCATCGGATTAGATTCATGTATATTCTTGAAGTCCTAAAATCAAAAAATCCCAAAAACATCAAAACATTAGAAAATACCAAAAACATCAAAACATCATAAAATCCAAAAACATCAAAACATCAAAAAATCCAAAAACATCAGAAAAACACAAAATCCAAAAACATTCAAAACATATCAAAATCCAAAAATAGGTCAAAAAGTCAGTCAAAAAGTAAAAAATAGAGTCATCTTGTTGAACTACAGGTCTCTAAGCCTTGAACATAGGAAAGGTTGGTCTTTGATCATTCCCCGAGACACTTAGGTTAGTCCTTTAGGCATCCATCATAATAAACTAACATTTCATCATGTACATCTTCATCTGTGAATCAGTCATATCATCAGTCGAACTATGTGGTCTTTGCATGTATAATGTAAGCAAGGATAATATGTTGATCAACCCCCAAGGCCCCTAGGATAGGTCCTTAGGTTAGTCTCTTGGTCAAAATCTCAGAAAACCCCAAAACATTGGAAAATCAAAAATAAAAATATTTGGAAATCTTGAAAAACACCAACAAATAGTCTCAAAACATTACAAAACTCCAAAAACATCCAAATATTTAAAAAAATCCATCCGTTTCATCTCGCTTTAACCTACAATAACATCAGTCATAATAAATGACCATCATCGTCAACCTTTGGTGAAACAATTGGAAACAAGTTTAGCAGGTTAAAAGTAAAATCTCAAAACGTCAAGTCTCAGGTCTAAGTCAATACGTAAACAAGTTGGTCAACTCTTGGTGTCGATAGCCCATCATCCAATTGGTTCCATATCAATCATTTGAAAGAACACTTTGGATAAACGAAATGATGTGCCGCCATCCACTAACATGTCCTAGGATGTATCCTTCCTATAATGGGCATTATCTTTTGGCAATAGTTTCGGTTCTTATCCTTAAAAACACATTCCCTTTTGGTTAGCGGTATTGAAGAACATCAGTTTGTTTGTTTACTTTATCTTTGTCTTTTGACTTATCTTATTGTGCTCATTCTAAGGACCTCTCGATGATATCCAAATAGAGGATTTAGAGAAATAGGAATGGGGCAATGATCATTTTCTTTTTTGTCTGTTGCGCTTGTTGGACGCTCTTGTAATATAACCTTGGCGAATACTTGCTTTGTTAGATATGTATGGAAGGTGTTTTGGACAACTTGTTGACTATATCATTGATAGGTTGTACCTTTCCTTGTTTTAGTCTGAGATGTTTAAAACTTATAAAGTACATCCTAGCAAGGTTTCCCTATGTCAGGTATGAACAAGAATACTCCTATTTGTTTGTCAAGTCAAAGTCCATCACACTAGGTACAATTCCATCCTAGTTCTCTATACCTTGATGCTTCATACCACATGTGTTATCAAACATAAGAAAATTGGCCCTTTGAAAATCCCAACTCCTCAGCAAGTAGTCATCATCATATGCATATTAATCATCTTGTGTCTTGTTGAAATGACTTCTTCTCTTTCATCCCTTCTTGCTCATCATGCTAACAAGGTACTATGACAGTTAATCATCATCATCATCATCATCGATCCTACATCCACAAATCATTAGCATATTGCATCAACATATCATATAGGAAGCACATGCATTGCATTTTCATCATCATATAAACATGAATTATAAGCACTTTCCATAAATAAGCACATCCCTTTCTCATTACACTGCATCCACTTTTTCCATCATATTGCATTCATCACATAAATCATTGCATAAAAATTTCATAGTCATTTCATATTTACATCAACTGCATAATCAAACATAATAGGTACATGAGCATTATAGATAATCCATCTGCATATCATGAATAAACAACATAATATAAGATCTATTCATAATGCATACATCATCAGAAAGAAATGCATCCATATATACATCACATCACACCATAACATCATTGCATAGCATATAGAAATAGAACCATCCATAAATGCATAAATAAATGATACACATCACATCATATCAAAATCATCATCTCATATATATCATCATCGGGTAACTGTCATAGTACAAAATAATCGAATCACTGTACATGTGTGTCAATAAGTACAAAAGGCCCATCGGGCTATCAAAAAGGAGCCCATAAGGCACAAAAAGTATCATCTCAATCAAAACAAGGTCTACCCATCCTGTCTGCTGCCCTCGCCCCTGACACCATGACCCTCTACTAGTCTGTGGTTGGTCTGCTATGAGTAATCTAGGGCCCACTCTGCTCTAGGTACGGTCTGATGATAGTGCATACGGTAATAATCTGCCTCCCGGATGACCTCCCTGTAAGATAGAAGGGACACTGTGCTCTGAGAGGAGGTTGCCATGCTCTCTAACTTCTATCTCTGTCCCATCTTTGTGGCCGCCTATAGCTCTGTGGCCTACCTCTGCAAAATGACCTGATCTCTCTTGGTCCTGGCCTAGTCTCTCTCGACCCAGGCCTGATCTTGCTCCCCTATCAAGGTCTGAACCTGACCCTGTAGCTGTGCAATCAGTGTGTCTCTAGGATCTAGCTACCTTGCTGGCTATGCTCGTGTGGGCTGCATGTCAGGTTGATCCTCATCCTCAACTCATGGTGGCGCATTTGCATGTTCCTACTGCCTGGCTGGCACCTGCTCTCGATCCTGCATCTGAACATCAACCTGGCCTAGTTGAGCTAGGGCCCCGACCGACTGATCTTGTCATGCACCATCTCTCCATCCTCATCCTCCCCCTCTACCCCTCATCTTCCACCGAGCGGTGGGTGCTCCTAGAATGGTCAACCATAGGGGTGGCCGAAACCAATCTTTGTAAGCCTGAGTAACCCCTGAATCCACAGGTCCCTGATCGTAAACCCATGGCTAAGCCACCAACTGTCTGAAGCTGTCCACTTCCTCAAAAGTAAGAATTTATCATCCCCATGAGCCCTATGAAATAGGGTGGGAAAATATGGCCACGTAGGCATCGTCTAGCCGATCTTGTGCCTTGCCGAAATGATGCTAGACTTGCCTTGGCAGGTATCTCTCCACCATAGTATGCTCTCGCCCCTGCATGAAGCAGTCCTGGCGGGTGAAGAAAATTTGCTCTACATCATCGGCCCATCTAGGGTGACCAAGGTATGGGTGCCATGTGAAAGCCTACATCTCATCCAGGACCCTCCTCCAGTGAGGAATCCCATGCTCCCCTGTGTGTGTAAAGGACACACCACCTCTATAACACCACACTAGGGGATCCTCAGGCCCCATCGGTACTACAACAACTCACGGCTGAAGAACAACAATGTGCTCCCATGCCCACATGTTGAGGAGTGTAACACCTACCCTAAGTGCTCTGCTATCAAGGTAGACGTACTTGTGTAAGTCCCTGAAGAGCGACGCAAGAAGAACAAGCCCCCAAGCAAAATGAACTGGTCTATCATGAACCATCTGCTCCTAGTAGACTCCCTAGCCGGGACTAAAGTATCGGCCTCGTCGATCTAGGGAAATGAGACTTGAGATAATCATTGCAACCACTAGGTGAAATGGTGATGTGAGCATCCTATGGCACCCAACTCTATCTGGCCCTCGAAGAACATAACCTCATCTGTGGTGAGGACTGTGTGATAGGCATTGCACCTGGAATCCATATCAAAGATGACTTGCTAACCATGAATCGATAATCTAAGGATGTGCCACACATCCTCTAGGGTGACGATGGCCTCACTGGTTGGAAGGTAGAAGGATGAGGTCTCACTATGCCATATCTTCACAAGCGTTGACATCATCCCAAGGTGAGTCCGCACGGGTGCTGCATATGCAATATGCCATAGGTCCATGTCCCATAGCCGATCTTGATCCTTATCACTAAGATCTCGCAAATAATTAAAATTCTCCCATGATTTGTGCTCCCGAGAATAGAGCTCCCTCGCCGCGTCCTACATTGGGAAAGGTCACCATGTTAAAATTTTGGAAAAATTTCATTCCAAATGTCCAAAAAATCACCCTAGCGTCGCTATCTGTGAAGGCGTCGCAGTTTGAGAATTTTCAAACTGCGACGTTGGAGCACAATATACCAAAAGCGCACCACCGTGGTGCACTTTTCTGCCGAGCGGCATAGTTTGGGAAGATTCCTGTTTAATAGAGCACCGCTGTGTCGCACTTTAAAAATGACCCCGCGGGCCATGACATTAGCATTAGAGTTTGTTTCCAAACTCCAAACTCCACTACCACGGCACAATCTAACACCAAGTGGCATAGTTTGATTTTTGAGTAGCACTATATAGCACCGCTGCAGAAGAACTAACTTTAAAAGCAATAAATGAATGCAAAAAATGAAAATCAAATCTCAAGTAAGGATCACTTACCGGTGCCCCAATGCCGGGTGGCCGCTGGTATGTCCAGACTTGATTGGAAATGTGCATCGGGAGCTGTTGTTGCGCCATCTCATTAGAATGTTAGAGCTCAAATCTCAAAATTGCTAGAGGGCTGTGTGAAAATGAATTGAAAGTGACCCCTCAGAGCCTTTTTAAGCTTGAAAATTAGGGTTTTTTTCACCCTGTTTGGCTATCCTGCTTGGGTTTTGGACTGTTGAACCTATTTTTGTCTAGTTGAGGCCTGTTTTACATCATTTTATTGCATTTAGGCATGTTTTTGGCCTCCTAGAGCCTTTTTGAATCTATCAGGCACCTTGTCCTTTTTTTTTGTGAGATCACCCAAAAATAAAATTTTTCGTCCAATCTCTCAAGGGGGCAATATATTGGCATGTTTTCTCTCGCTGGGCAGTAGTGGGGAAATATTTTGAAAACAATTTTTTTTTTGGCTTTGATCGAGACCGTTTATTCTTTGAACCAACACAACAAGTGCATTGCTTCAAAGAGGGGAAAAATGTAGACACGTAAAATTTATTGATTGACAATGGACATTTGATCCTCACCACTAACATCATTTTGTCTTGAATCATCCTTCGGTCTAACCATTTAATCAAATACCTTTATCTGATTAAATTCATCAATATTCCTCTCTTAATTAAATAAATCGGTTATCTAATTAAGTCATTCTTTCTCGATAATTAAATTAACTATTTTGATCTAATTATCCTATTTAATTAAATAATTAATTTTATTTGATTAAATCTCTAAAGTCTATCTATTAAATTAAATAAATTAAAACCTTATTTAGTTTAAACTAACATCATCTCTTTTAATTAAATAAATCAAAAATCCTTATTTAATTAATCCTTTATCACATTCTTCTCATATTTGATTTAAATAAATCCACAAATTTAAATCAAATAGGTCACATCATTTAATCCCTTCATTAAATTAATCAACCTGGATTAATTTATTCTCTTCTCATGTCCCATCCTCCATCTTTTACCACTTGCACATGAAAATAGACTTATTTGAATGATTAAATCTCTATTTTCCTCAACAAGGCATCTTTTAAGGAGTATTCTTCAAGTTTGAATTCAAAATCCAAGTGGACTTTGTCCTTCCAAAAAGGCATTTACTCCTCTTACAAAGTCCTTTTTCCTTGAGCCAAGTGGTATTCAATGAATCTTCTTTCCCTCTTGCATGCCATTTCAACAATTTCAAAATTCAAATATATGCATTTATTGGCACAATCCTCAAAACTTGCACATCCTCCATCCACTCATAAGTTGACAAGTGGCACTTTGCCATTGGTTAATTCTTAGTCCCACATTTCTCTATTTTGGACCTCCATCCATCTTCTCATTTTATAAATAAGAGGCCAATCTCCTCATTTGATCATCCACAATTTGAGTAAACTTACTATGCTCAAACCATTAGCAACTTTCATCCATCATTAGTGAATTCCTAGCTAGGTTATGTAGATTTTTCTATTGGAGCACTCATCAAACATTAAAAAAGTGGATCACTCTTCATCACACATCAATTTTGCATCATAGGAGTTGGGAAAGGGCCAATTTTCACATCAAATTGGTACCAGTTCCCCCATGGGATCAAGAGTTTGTTTGTTTTAATAGGATTTCATTTGATCATCCACAATTTGAGTAAACTTACTATTCTCAAATCATTATCAACTTTCATCAATCATTAGTGAATTCCTAGCTAGGTTATGCAAATTTTTCTATTGGAACACTCATCAAACATCAACAAAGTGGATCACTCTTCATCACACATCAATATTTCATCATAGGAGTTGGGAAAGGGCCAATTTTCACATCAAATTAGTACCAATTCCCCCATGGGATCAAGAGTTTGCTTGTTTTAATAGGATTTTAATCTATTTCATTGTGTTCTTCATTCTTCTTTCCTATTTTAAACTTTTCTAATGGATTTCATGGGGAATCCTTGTTCTTGCTTGCATTTTATCTTCTAATGTGTTTGTTCATGTTGTTTTGTTGGTACTAGGATTGGGGTTTGACAAATACCACATCATCTTCTTCCTAAATCCTTATTAACCCTACAAAATGAAAACCCTTATGAGATTTCAAACATTGCACTCAATAGTAAAGCCTTTAGCCTTCAATGAATGATTTTAGTTGTTCTCACTATCCTTATTTATGGGCCAATAGTGCCACTACCAACCTAATCCCTATGTACGCCTAACATGTGTATAACCATAATTGTGATTCGTACAAACCAAAAAACCAACTTAATCGATTCGTGTAACTTAAGCCTTACATTTACAATTTAAATGTTTAATTTGATTTCCGTCTGGACTCTTGCAGCCTAGCTACATGCAAACTATACCTCAAGCTAACAAGTTGTCAATTATCAAAATCACCAGTGCCACTCAAATGATATGAAATTATTACAAATCTTGTTTCACTAGATCATTGGATTATTGACATCATCATCTATGATTCTACAGTACATCGTGCAATTTTCAATATAAAGTTATCCAATCAACCACTCTGGATGTTCATATGGCATTAATCTGTGCTGCCACCTACATTACCACAACCACACTTTCTTCAAAAACTAAGATTGAGAATTTCAATAGAATAAATGAAAGGTAGAGTAATTTGATGCATTGAAAGAGAGAATTAAATATATCATTTTACCTTAATCATTATCAATGTCCACTAATAAGTCACAATAAATTTTGCTCACTTATGATCAGAACTATATGTTGATAATTACTATTAGTTTTAAAAGCCACATTTTTATATTGATCAAAGCAAAAAGGATTTACAAGAATGGAGCCACGAAAAGTATTTTAATTTAAGTAGCTAATGCTAAAGATTGAAGTACATAGTACATAACCAGTGTGGCCAAAAAGCCACTAACTGTGAGAAAAAACCAGTCACAAAGTACATATTACTAGAACTATTACGTTGTACAATAAAATATAGAAATGTAACACATCGCACAATTCATTTCTAATTTTTTTTGTAACATTAGCTGAGGCCATCAACTAGGTGTTTGAGTAGAACATGAATCAAATTTAACAAACTAACAATAGAGAAGAAAAGAGAATCACCCAAAACCTTCCTCCAAAACTCCAGACTCTTTAATGATTCAGTTTTTGTATCACATAGCAAACCCCATCTCATATTAACCAAGGCAAGAGCCTGCATTGTAGAAGCATGCAATTCCAATTTCCTAAAGATTCCACCAACAGGCGCTAACCCACTTTCAAAATTGTAATGCTCCAGCGCTAACTCCAATGAAGAAATAGAGTAAATGAAAGGTTGCAAATAACATACTGCCAACGTCTTCACCAAATCTTTATCAAGCAAAATGTCCATGCAATTGGACAAGAAATCCAAAGCTACCTTAGAATATAGAGCACCAGGGTTGTTCTGAATCCATTCCCTACCCACAATTATTCTTATAGCATCCTCAACTTGTGTATAGGATCATCATGGAAAAAATAGGCCCTTAAGTGGCAAAATTTTTAGAAAAATCAGAGTTAGGAAACTTGACGTAAAAATTTGAATAAGTTATCTATATTATTTCAAAAATATGTAAGAATAGAATCTGTAGCAAATTGAATGTATTTTCTAAACTACTAGGTTTATTTTTTTTAACAAAAATCTATTTGGTGAAAATTTGAAATTTCAATCCAATAGTACTTAAATTTCAGGGAAAAAAAAATAAGTAGGTGTTTGTCTGACCACCCTAAACACAATAAAATTATAATATTTTTTATAATATTTTAGATATAAGTAGATGAATCATGTCAGATGTGATGCATATTTTTTTGTAATTTTTTTCTAAGTAAATAATTAATTATGAATTTTTTAATACAACTTTTAAAAAATATAAAAAATTATGTCTAACTACCTTAAATGGTCAAAACTTCATGAAATTCATTTTTTTAATCCTATAGCATGTGAAGCATATAATGTGACACATGTTTCAAATTCAAAAAATGTGATACCATTTGAAAGATAAAGATGTTTTTCAATCATCCTATCAATAAGGAATTTAGTCGTAATTCAAATAGAAAATGAATAATAATTATTTATTAAATTCAAAGTAAAACATAATTTATATTGGTGGAAAGCTGAGAATCTCCTTTAAAACCCTTTTGTTTCATCAATTTTGGGTTAAAAAAAGTCATCAGCCACATACTTTACACATACCCATCATATTACCACTTTTTGGCCCATCATGATCCTACACATACCTTGCACACAAGGAATTTTAAAAACCATACCCAAATTTCATCTATCATATGCATCATCCTTTCTTTTCTCTCAAAAAAATTTGGGTAGCATGACACACCATGAAGAATCCATAATATCACAATTAAATTGAGAATAGAGAAGAAAGAAATCAAAGCCAAATATATTATAAATGATATGAAGAATATCAAGTTGGTGAAGTATATATAGAAGTTAGAACAAAGACAATGAGTATGACACCAAATACTCACACTTTAACATTTTTAAATTCCCCAATACCACTATCATTGATGTGACAATTAACATTTATTTCAACACTTGAATCCTTAATCATTGATGTTCGTTCAATACTTGGGTCTTTAATGTTTTGTGGAAATGAAGGAATGTAAAAAATATTTTTGATTAATACAGGGTGCTATCCCATTTAGCAACTATTTAACTATAAAAAAAAATACGTGTGCTTAAAAGTTAAAAGGCTCCTTTAGTAGTGCAGGCTTTAGCACTAGTTCCTTAATATTTCTTTAATATTTCACACCTTGCTATAGTTCCTTTGATGGTTCTGATCATTCCTTAATAGTATTTTAGTTGTCATGACTTTAAGTGATTTAATAAGTAATAAAATATCAACCATTCATTTATGAAAATATAACAGTTCTAGTGTTATTATGGAGGTTTCAATTCACAAGTCTAGTGCTTCAGAGATTTACTTTCGAAATGCAACTATAGCTGTCCATTGAAAATTCATCAAACAATCGTGGTTATATTTGTAGACACATAAAAATGACCTAGGCCTGCAAGCTCTATTTTTAGCACTTTCATCCTAACATAATTATGACATTTAATTATGTCCTTGTCCACATTAGACTATTAATTAAATAATTCACAATTATTTAATTAGTTCGTGACCTTTTATTCTTCATGATTATTAAATAAATAAATTTTATTTATTAAATACATCATTAATTGTCTAAGTCTTCCCATAATTAAATAAATTTCTTAATTTATTTAGTTACCTTTGTTCTTTTATTCTCCTTGATTATTAAATAAATGAATTTCATTTATTTATTTAATATGTCACTAATTCTCATAATTAAATAGATTTATTAATTTATTTAATTATTAATCATATCCTCAAATTAAATAATTATCTTTAATTATTTAGTTGCCAAATTTAATATTTCCCTCATTTTAAATAAATGAAATTATTTAAAATGATTTCACATTCTTGACTATCAGTTCATTTTAGTAAATAATCTGAAAATTGATTATTTATTATCACACAAAATTCATATTATTAATTTATTTAATTCAAAATGGTAATATTATTCCAAAAATCAAGTAATTGAGCAAACTCTTGATTTTTTAAATTTTCTTTTTAGTTCAAATCTTATCTTCTTGATTTTTTGAATCTCATAAATCAAGCAGTCTTTATCTTCTTGATTTTCAAAAATCTTTATCTTTTTGATTAATTATCTCATTTATTCTCGACTGCCGATTTGATTTTCTCAAATGACATCTCGACCACTCATTTAATGATTTTCCCTAACCCTGATAAGGGATTGTCACATGAAATCTCTTCCACAGATTTTAGGCTCTCACCAGCTTTCAATCTTGTTCGTCTATCCAAAACTGCATTTTCTATAAAATGCCAATTTTGCTCAAATTTTTGAGGACACATATTCACACTCATTCTTAGATAAATTGCAGCATTTATTTTCGTATTTTGATTTCATTAAGTTTTAGGAATTTCTTGGCATAGGAATTTTAGTCATTTTATCATAGGCATAGACATTTATTTCAAATCCTTCAAAGCGTGTTTAGGACATTGGCATAGTCAAAGAATTGCTCATATGTTCGATCTGAGGGAAACAATCAGCAAGTTAGAAGGTGCTACGAAGATGAATCATGGAAGCTTCAGCGATTGACTGGTATAGTCGTTTCTTCTTTTAGTTTTCAATGCACTTCGTAGTTCTTTGGGTTTATATACTTTATTATTTGATAATCTAACCTTAGAAAAATAACCCTTAGATACATTGGTGAATCCTACTATTTTGTTTTCTGTTCTATACATTTTTTTGTTGTTGTTTTCTATCATTTTTGTAGGTATAGGTACAGACATGCTGTATTTTTTTTTATCGCACTGCATCAGATGCGTTGCGACGCATTAGAAGGCTAAAACGACACAATTGCACTAAGGTTCCGCACACGTAGTACGAAACGCCGCATTCGACATAAATGAGCCGCATCTGCCTGTTAGATCGAGACACATTCACTCTACTGCGACACAATTGCCTGGTAAAAATTTTCTTCCTTTTGCGTTCTAGTTTTTCTGTTTTCTGTCATTCTTTGTTTTGCATTTTTTTTTTTTTTTTTTTTCTTTTAACGTTATTTTCTGTTTCACATTCTAGTTTTCTTTTCTAGCATAAGGTTTTCGTGTTACTAATTTTTGTTTGTAGCATGTGGCGGTTGTATTTCGTGAGTCCAAGATGATTTAAGCAAACTACTAACTTGTGGTTTTGTAGGTTCGAGTGTCGAAGACTCAACTTTAAACATTTTGTTTGTTTTTTTATTAGATTACAACACATTTTATTTTGGTGCACTTAAAATAAACATGTCTTTCATTTTCTCTAATTGTGTTTTAAAGTAGTAGGTGAGTAGGTGAGTATGCTCTCACCTTGTGCAAACTAGGTGATTAAAAAGCCAGACCCACTTTATCCTTGTGTAACCTTGATGCAATAACCAAAGTATCCTCTCCCCTTGCACAATAATGCGATCTTGGGTGTAAGAGAAATGATTATTGCCTCTAGAAATTGGGTCTTCCTGGGGATTTCATCACCCCAATGCAACTCAAACCGGCAACGGAGCTAAAGCCAAGCTACCCTCAACCGGTATATAAATGTGAATCTTAAGGGAAAACCTAAGATTACGAGTGCAGATGTGTCATACGGACATAGTAGTACTCCCATAAACCCTGTTGAGCTTAACCTCGTTAGGCTAGACTGTGACCTAATCGGTGATTAATCTCTTGCCCCATGTATGGCCACTCAAACGGGGATCCCGAATTAAAAAATCTTGTGTAGTAAGCCCAAAACCTTCTATTTTCTAGTACAACACCGGTCAGTGTGAAGCCTTCCATGTCTTCGCAGTCTTTAGTAGAGGTGATCAATTTGCCATGGGAGTTTCATGGGGGTTGGAAGCTTGGTTTGCCTAAGAAGAGAGTACACTGTAAGGGGGAGCCCGTGTAGCCAAGCTTTTGGATTCACACGCTATTGATATGCGGCTGGGGAAACCCATATGGAGTCTAGTGAATACTGTCCTGGCCTAACCTAGGATTGTACTTGTTCTCTTGTGTGCTTGTTCACTTTTCAAAATATCGTGCTTGCCAAGTGTTTGCTGGTTACTTAAATGAAACAAACAACACTCAAACATCTAGAAACAAACAATCAAACTTTCATCAAGTTAGGTTTTTAACCAAAACATTAGAAAAATTGAATTTTTTTACATCCTGAGATGCATCTATTAAAACTGCAATCGCTATGTCGCACCGCATTTGCTAGACTTCACAACGCATCTGCTTTGATAAATCACATTAGTTGCTCAAAACAATGCATTTTTCCTGTCTTAAAACACATTCGCCATTTGTAAAGCCGCATTCACAATACTGAACCACATTTGAATTTTGTAAAACCACATTTTCCATTCCCAGATCCGCATTTGATAGTTACAACTCATTTGATGCCTGTAATGACGCATTTTCCTGTCAACAAAGAAAACCCTATTTCATACTAGAATCTGAGTCCAAACATCTTAGCCTACTATCAAACATCTTTTTCAAAAGTCTTCGTTAGAAACCAGAATCAAAATTGTTCAAAACGTCCATCATTTGCATTCATTAGCTTGCACTTTAACCATAGGTTTAAAATTTCCATATTTTAGTTGCATTCCCTAGGCATCATAATAGTCATTTTCCCCTTAGGATTCATCTTGGAAAACTTTGGATTAGGCCAAATCTCCACACTTTGCAAAAACCATTGTCTTCAAAATTAAGGTATCTTGGGACATTATCATTATTCCTTTTTTTGGTCATTGTCATTCTTGTGAGAACCTCCAACTCAACAGTCTAGTTAGGCAGTCTGACTCGTCATTTTGACCTTGTCATTTAGTCCCTTTACCAAGTCCTTTTGATAACCTAAATTGAGATATACGTCAAGCTTAGAGTGGTTAGACAAACCTTTCTCCAAACATTGTCCAAACTTACTCATCATTTTTAAACTTAGACTTTGCATTGTCCACCTCTAGTCCTCATTTTGAACCTAGAATTTGCATAAATCACCTTAGTCCTTTGTTAGCATTACCATCTTAATCCTCATTCAACACTTTGGCTTTGACAACCTTGTTATTTTGCATCAATCATTTCCTTAGTCATCACCTTGCATTCTCATCTCTCAAAATATAAAAATACAAAAAAAAAACATAGGCTAGTATCATCCTTGCATTTTGTCATCATTTTCATTACCTCATTTGAACAATTCCCTTTTATGGTGGAAACTAGACTCCAAAGAAAGAAAAGACAAATGGAAAACTTTGGACAAGATTCTAATTCCAATGTCACCAATCACACTTATGACCCAAATTGAACTTTTGACAACCCATTTAGCAACACGAATACTCAACCTCTCATGACCATACCATCCTCATCAAACAACCCCTTTGAACCATTCTTACGTAAGGATGAATATGGAAAAATACTTGAGGAAAACCTAGAGGTAGTAGCACAAGATCCAGAGGTGGCCTACTTTGTAGAACAAATGGTCTTATATGATAGAGATAGATAGTGGGCCATACTTTTAAGTCAAGGTGCTAAATTACCTCATGGGTTCGACATTGATACCTTGAGATCAACATCTCCTACCAATAACGTCAACAATACACATAACATGTCAAATAGTGGTCAACCTACAAACACCACAAGCAATACCTTCTTTGATGCTACCTCACAAAATGTCACAATGACCATGAGTGCTACCCCCAACATTCCAAATAACTCCAATTCAATAAACGCTACATCCATTGGAGGATCACAATCCGTCACAGTGACCACAATATCCACGACACTGCCACAATTAGTTGGAACAACCTTTGGGTCCTCGACAGTGTGGGAAAGTTATTCCAATCCTCTCTTTACCACTACGGTAAATGCCATGGGGGCATCATCAAGCCATAGAAATCCTCCATTGACAACTACATCTAGTACCATGAGTACATCTTCATCATATCCTCTCATTGGTATCTCACAAAATCCTTTGGGCGGAGGTAAACGATGTATCTTTATTGAAGGACAAAAACAAAATGTTAACACGTCAACATAACTTAATGCCATCACCTCCCAAGGAAAAAATATGACCATTCCCCTTGTACAAACCCAACAATTTGGACAAGGCAATCAAAACACACAACCTATGGCATCATTCGCACATCAAAATATTCATGGTCACCATATTCCCCAAGTATCGACCCAAATGGCTGGAGGACACATCCCAACATACTCATCCCATATTCATACCCACCAACATACCCCCAATCCAAAATTTCAATACCAACAACATGCAAATCAAAACACATCATACATGCCACAACAACATGTACCTAAACAACATGCTAACATCCACTCACAACAAATTGGGACCTATGGCGTACCAATCAATCCTATGTATGGGACCACAAATGACCCTATAATTGATGCCTTACAAGCAAAGCTGATGGGTCTAGAGAAGACCATAGAAAACATACAAATATTTGGCAAGAAATCAAAAGTGTCATATGATCTATTCGTATATCCCTTCGACATGAACTTAGACATGCCACCATTTCCTCCGAGATATGTGTCACCTAATTTTACCAAATATAGAGGAAAGACAAAACCTATCGAACATGTTCAAGAATTTGCAACCAACTATATGGATGTCACCTATGAACAAACATACTTGATGAGACTTTTTTCTATAAGTCTTGCAGGTCCTGCCCTTGAATGGTTCTCCACTCAAAAGGATATCCAAATATGGGATGAACTAAAACAAAAATTTATAAAAAATTATGCGTACAACATTGACATGGACACCTCTATTACTAGCTTATGCAATCTCATGCAAGAGGATGTTGGTGAAACATTCATCCCATTCTTTAAAAAATGGAGAAGTCTAGTTAGTCATTGTCACATCGACATACCCGAGAAGGAAAAGGTGGACATGTTTGTTCAAACACTTCTAGTACCCTTAAAATATGCATTACAAGTACATTGTTGCACAACCTTCATGGACCTAGTTGAAAAAGGTGTCCAGATTGAGAAAGCCCTTATCGCAAAGGGAGAGCTAAGATATGGTCCTAAAAACACAAATGAAAATCCTCCCATTGACAAAAATAAGTACTGGGTCAAAAATAAACATGTTACCAATGACAATGTCATTGATGCCAAGGCTGTAAACACTATGGGTCCTATACTAGCTCTGAAAGGGGTTCAACTGTAAAACAAGCCAATGACGATACTAACACCCCCCACCAATGCCACCCCAAACAACCAAAATGGTCAAAACAGTCAAAATCAGGGATAATATCGTCAGATGAGACAATTCCCTAGGGGTCACACATACACTCCCTTGGATGAGCCCATGGAGGAAGTCCTCAAGAAATGCCTCCAGAATGGTCTCATCACACTTGAAGAACCAAAACCGTATGACCCAGGGTGATTTGAACCATCATGGTGGGATGATAATTCATTTTTTACTTACCATCAGTCTAAAGGACACAAGAGATCGTCTTTTTGACAACTCAAAAATATTGTGCAAGACCTTATCGAGAGTTGAATAATTGAATTAGGTGGGCCAAAAATCCCATCCAATTCTGAAAATACCATTCATAAGAACCCATTGAAATACCATGGTTCTAATAATGCTTCCACGTTAGGTCCTAAGACAAATAATAATCAAGCCAATTATGCCCACACTAAGTATGACTATTCCGGTGGACCTACTATAAACAATGTCTGAACTGATGATGAATACATCAACACCATCACAGTCAAACGAGCACCCCAATGCAATGCCACTACTCAAAATGGCAAGGTCACCATAGTTGGTCCACCTCCCGTTAGGCAACCTAAGATCACCATACCTGGTCCATCTCCTAGGTAGTCACAATTTTCCACGACCACAAAGCAATGGCAACCTCAGAGTCAGTTTAACATTATCGACCAACTTGGAAAAACTCCCACACAGATTTCCATACTTGAGCTACTTCACATCTCTCCCACGCATAAGGCTATACTGGATAAAACCTTACAAGAGTCATCAATCCCTAAGGATATTGATGTCAACCAATTTGAGACCATGGTGGGATACCTCACTACACCTCATCATGTCACTTTTTTTGATGAAGACTACTCATCACCCAAGACTAACCATAATGATGCATTACACATCGAAACTTTCATCCATAAGCACAAGGCCAAAAGAGTTTTAGTAGATGGTGGAGTAGGATTGAACATATGCTCCTTGAAACTAGTTAAGGCTCTAGGATTTTCTGATGCATGTGTGGAACCTACAAAGAGTATAGTCATAAAGGCATATGATGACGAAGAACATTCTTCACAAGGCGTTATTTCTCTTCCTATCAGAGTGGGACCAATCATTGTGGATACAACTTGCTAGGTCCTAGATCTAGAATTACCTTACAACATCTTGCTCGGCCGTCGATGGATTCATGCACTAAAAGCCGTTCCCTCCACATATCACCAATGCTTAAAATTCCCATTTGACGGCACAAAAATCACCATATATGGAGACCTTGACCCTTTTCAATATTGCACCAACCTAAGGGGTATCTCTACAAACTGAGTACCCATCAACCAAGAATCTCCTAGATCTTCTTCTTCTAAATACATTGACCCATCCACACTCACATCATCTTCCATGACCACTCCGTCCACATCTTCCATCACGCCACCATCTTCCACACTTCCTAAGGTTGAGTCCAATGTCAAGATCCAGGACCTAGGCTGTGGAGAATTCAAAATACATACGACATATAGCATCACAACAATACCCAAGTCTTTGAAGGTCTATGGCAGACCATGTTTTAGAATGGAACCCAAAGAAATTTTTTAAGTTCCACCAAAAATGGTTTTCATAAAATGGGGAGACATGAGTAACGAGGACCTTGCCGATATTATAGGATGGCTCTATAAAGATATGGCCGAACTACCCCCATTACTAGTTAAGAAATATGGCAAGGGATATGACATGATGAAGGCTAAGGGCTATGATGAAACTAGTGGCCTAGGCAAAAATAAAAATAGACGAAGAGAGCCCATATAATCTTTCAAAATACCCAAGTATCTTGGATTAGGGTATGGATTGCCCGACAATGATGACTGACGTACCAGTGGACTTTCGAGTGAGCGCATGCATGCTTAGGAAATTGTCGAGACCACTAAGGAAACCTTTACTAAAAATGACTCCCAAGAGTGGGAATTTGGCTCTGAAAGATCCTTAAGTGACTGTCGCCTCGATGATTTGTTTGTTGAAACGGGGGAGCTTACCTCTGAATTTTTTTTTGGCAAACATTTAAAATTGATTTGGCACCAAATAGTCACAGTTCCATTTCCCTTCCCCATGACATACAAGCCCCACCATCCCAACCTCATAACCATCAGTCAAATCCATCTAAACTTCTAGATAATGCTGAAAAACACGACTCTAAGTCCTTCACTCCTCACTTTAACAACGAATATGAAACAAGTGAAGGGGAATATTGGATAGCATCTGATGTGGAATTGGATGATAATAATTTCATCTACAATATCTCTGAATCCATCTACATGATTTCCACATCCTCCCCTCAATTCACCAATGCCGACGATGGCATTTCCCTAGTCTATCCACAATTAATCGATTGGGACCAACAAGGCCTGCCCGTCCTGGGCACCTTTCAAAATGATGAGGCTATTGTAGAATTTATGGGATTACATGAGGGAATACCTAGTGGTGATCACAAGGCAGGATTCACCATTGACCCAGATTGTGCAGCCTACTTCAACGAGACTGCTCCGTCCTCCAGTTGCAAAATTAAAATTAAAAATAAAACAAAAAATAAAATGTCTTTAGGTGAAAAATGAAAGGAACCTTTTGATGACAAAAAAGAAAAAAAAAGGATGTATCTATGGGTGAAAACCTCTTCGAGCTGCCCAAAGATGGAGGACTGGATTTTCTTCTCGTAACTCAAGAGGAATTAGCTATGTTCATAGAGGAAACCATAGAAGACAACATATCAACAGCAGAAGATCCCAAAATGATCCTCTTTGCTGCATCCTTGACTAAAGAAGAGAGACCGAAATTTCACAAATTCTTTGCAGAATGTAAAATCAACTTCATATGGTCCTATGTCGACATGCCGTGACTAGACCCAGAACTAGTTTTGCACCATCTGCCACTATTTCCCAATGCCAAACTAGTTAAATAGAAGTTACACAAAATGCATCCTCAGATCACTCTATTGGTCAAGGATGAGTTGAAGAAACTTCTAGATGCTGGGTTCATACGGTCTATTGATTATGCTGAATGGATATCTAACCTTGTGCCAGTAACAAAGCCAAATGGAATGATCCAAGTCTGCATAGATTTCAGAGACTTAAATAAGGCATGCCCAAAAGATGACTTTCCTTTGTCGAATATAGATATCATAGTTGAATTAATAGCAGGATATGAGATGCTCTTGCTCATGGACGGTTTCTCCGACTATAATTAGATTCGTATTGCCCCTGAAGACTAGCATAAAACAACATTCACTTGCCCTTGGGGTACATACTTTTGGAATGTCATGCCATTTGGTCTTAAAAATGTAGGCGCCACATATCAGAGGGCTATGACCACAATCTTTCATGAAATGATGTATAAAATAATGGAATATTACGTAGATGACCTTTTGGCCAAATTAGTAACAAGAAAAGATCATCTGAAGGTGTTAGAAACAATTTTCAAGAGACTAGAAGAATACAAAGTCTGACTGAATCCTAGGAAATGTGTCTTTGGTGTAACATCTGGCAAACTCTTGGGTTACATAGTTTCTTGAAGAGGCATTGAAGTTGATCCAACAAAATTCAAAGCCATTATAGACGTGCCTCCTCCTAGAGGAATAAGTGAACTAAGGACATTACAGGGCAGGGTACAATCTATTTGACGCTTTTTAGAAAAATTGGCTGACAAGTGTCAACCATTCCAATATCTTCTGCACAAAGGCATCCCCTTTGTGTGGACACATAAATGCCAAGAAGCTTTTCAACAAATAAAAACCCACTTACTGTCACCGCCAGTCCTCATGTCACCCATTCACAGAACACTCTTGATCTTATATATCTCTGCCACTAATTTAGCACTGGGGGAATTGCTAGCACAAAATGACCAAGAAGATAAAGAAAGGGCCATATATTATATCAGTCGGACACTGGTCGGGTATGAACTGAATTACACATCAATTGAACGCACTTTTCTAGTAGTTGTCTTTGTAGCTCAAAAGCTAATACATTATATGATGAGCCATCAGACACAATTGGTAGCCAAGATTGACCCCCTCAAATACCTATTGAGTCGTGCAACATTGACAAGACATTTGGCAAAATGGGTCATGATTCTAAGCGAATACGACATTCAGTATGTTGAAAGAAAAAACATCAAAGGATAGGTGATTGCAGACCAATTGGCAGACATACCTATACAAAGTGATAATCCCTTAGTGGCAGATTTCCTAGATGAATCAATATTCCATACAAAACCAAAATCTCCCTGGAGGCTATACTTTGATGGATCGCATACTAATCATGGCTCGAGGGCAGGGATATTGTTTATCACCCCTCAAGGAGATTCCATTCCCAAGTCTTTCTGTATAGCTTTCCCATGCACAAATAACATGATGGAATATGAGGCATTGGTTATAGGACTTAGAATGGCAATAAAATGGGAAATCAGAGCATTGCATGTCTATGGGGATTCTCAGTTAGTCATCAACCAAGTTAATGATGACAATGACACAAAAGATGAAAAGCTAATTCCCTACAAACGAATGGTTGACAACTTCCAGACATACTTTCACATGGTGACTTTCGAGCAATTTTTTGAGAGCACAGAACAAGGTAGCAGATGCCATGGCTACAATAGGCTCTCTCCTCAACATTCCAAGCAATATGCCTCAGCTGGAATTCCTGATAGAACAACTTTTGGTCCTCGCCTATGATGTTGTAGAATCGGAGATGGTCTGTGAGCTTGTTTGTCTCGATTCTCCCTAGTACCAAGACATCCATGACTACCTTAAGTCTCAAACCCTCTCCCCCAATTTGTCCAATAACTAGAGGAAATATTTTATCTGAAAAGCTGCAAGATATGCCATTGTTAGCGACACCCTTTATCGCCGTAGCTTTGACAACACCCTCCTTAGATGTCTTGACACCAATGAAGCACACACAACCTTACGCAAAGTACATGAGGGTATATGCGGGTCTCATTCAAGTGGTCCTACTCTAGCCAAGAAGATTACAAGACTTGGGTACTATTGGCCAACCATTGAGAAAGATGCAGTAGAATATGTCAAGACTTGTCACCAATTCCAGATTCATAGTGATTTGATTCACGCTCCAACACAAGAACTTCAGCCGATCACGTCTCCGTGTCCCTTCACACAATGGGGACTCAACCTTGTGGGTAAGATCCATCCTACCTTTCCAATGGCCATAAATTCATCATAACCACCACTGAGTACTTTACGAAGTGGATCAAAGCCATCCCCTTGAAGTATGTAATTGACAAACAAATATCCAAATTCATTCTTAACTATATCATTTGCCGTTATGACCTTCTACAATCCATCATCACTGACAATGGACATCCATTTAAAAACCAAGACGTTCATGAGTTATGTGAACAATTTCATATCCAACATCACTTTTCCTCTCCATATTACTCACAAGGAAATAGTAAAGCCGAGGCGTCAAATAAAACCATTGTTAAAATTCTTAAAAGACTGTCAATGACACTGGCTGTGACTGGCATATTCAACTCAACCCTACTCTGTGGGCTTACCGCACTAGCATTCACACACACACAGGAGCCACTCCATTTTCCCTAGTCTTCAGAGCTGAGGCCATCTTGCCCATCGAGGTTGAAATTCCTTCCTTACGAGTCTCCCTGAAGGGTCTAATTGATGATGAAGAGTATCGACAGTCACATCTACACAAGCTAAAGATGTTAGAAGAAAGAAGGAATAATTCCATGAACTATCTATAGGCATATCAGAATCATCTCTATCACAGTTACAACAAGAGAGTAATGGTCAAGAAGTTTGACATTGGTGACCTAGTCCTCATGCAGAACCCTAGGAATCAGGCTGATAGAGAAAAACCAGGAAAATTCAAACCAAATTGTCTAGGTCCCTACATCATCATATCCTCCTTTGGTTCTGGAGCTTATCAGCTGGCGACTCCAAATGGAGAACAATTGGCAGAGCCTATCAATAGTCTACATCTATGAAATTTCTATGCATAACATCAGAAGGTCGAGTTGAAAACCTTAAAAATACAAAACAAATTGAAAAATGATAAAAAAATTGCTGCCTTGATGAAAACCTCGCAAATAGGCATCGTGGCGACACCAAAAAAATGAAAAAAATGACAAAAATAGTAAAGAGAAATAATTCATCCAATAGTGAAAACTTGGCAAACAGGTGCTTTGGATAAGTACCACATGGTGAAAACTTGGCAAGTAGGGGCCATGCATAATCGATCATTTCTCTGCCATCTACTATTAGTTTATCTATCTTGGCAATTGATGAAACACATTTTTCGTTGCTGCCATGACATCTGCCATGACATCACACCCTTCCTTTCATGGTTGACTAAAGGTTGACATCAAGTCCTAAATACTGTTCATATGGCACCTTAGGCACATCCCTTTCACGTCCTTTAAAATTGGCTAAGTTGTGGACTTGACTAGGGGAATTTTTTTTATCATGTGACTATAGTGGATATCACACATGGTCTCAAAAATTGCAAAAAGTCCTGAAAAAAAAGACAAAAAAATAATAAAAAGTCCTAAAAAAAAGAAGACAAAAACATCACAAAATGTCCTGAAGAAAGACCAAAAACATCATAAAATGTCCTAAAGAAAGACCAAAAACATCATAAAATGTCTTGAAGAAAGACCTAAAAATTGAAAAACATCCTAAAGAAACCCCAACAAAGTCAAAAGGTCTAGAAAATGCAAAATCAAGGTCATTTCTTATCATGTCCATCATATTAGTCAAGTCTTTGTCATTCGCCTGAACTATGTTGTCTCTGCGCATTTGCTACGTAGGCAAGAATCACTTTCGAGTCCCTGAGACATTAGGTCAGTCCTTTTAGGTTTGTCAAAATAAAATCATGATGCAATCTTTGGTCATCAAGACAAAGTCATTGGTCGTGTTGAACTACGAGGTCTCTAAGTGTATGACGTAGGCAAGGCCATCTATCGATGAGCCCCTGAGGCCGCACTAGGTTAGTCCATTAGGGTTCATTACATTACACTAGAACACACATCAAAAGTCTTCAAGTCAAGACAAATCATTTTTCCAAATGGAAAAACTCCTAAAACAAAGTAAGGCAATCATGACAATCACATCAACATGTCAAAGAAATCGACATATGGTCAACACAAGTCAAACATAGTCAAAACAAGTCAAATAATCATAACCTTTCAAACTGTCAACTCTTGGTTAGCTTTCAGATGTGTCTTTATGAAGAATAACCTCTATCATTCATGCCTTAGGATGTGTCCTTCCTAGGCATTATCACTGTCATCCAACATTTTTGAGGGATCCTCTTGACATATAAGGATCACTCCTCTCGAAATAAGTATTCTTCATATGTGTCCTTCTGAAGAACAATCTATCTCATTCATGTCTTAAGATGTGTCCTTCCTAGGCATCGTCACTATCACTGACATTTTGAGGGATCCCTTTTGACATTTAGGGATCAAACCTCTCGACATCAACATTATTCAGGATGTGTCCTTGAATTTGGAAATCTTCGACATTTGTCATCTCCGCATTGTCAAAACCTTGACACCTTGGCATCTCAACATCATCAAACCTGACATCTCGACATTAAAACATTGGGTACATAGACACACTTGGAAAACACTTGGCACTTATCTTTTGGATTTTTATCATGTCACTAGTTTTTTAGCGAGATCCCAACAACATCATTTAGAGAAGCAATGACATATCATGACGTTTGTCTTGACTTTTGACACGCATGATTACTAGTTTCTCAGTGAGGTCCTGATTTTGGGATTTAGAAAAATAGCGATGTATCATGATAATGACTCTATTGTGTATTTTGGAAATCATGCTACTAGTTTCTCAAGGATGTCCTGGAAACAAGATTTAGAGAAGCAATGATGTTTCATGAATTGTCCTTGTCTTTTTCTCCTTGTGGATGATTATGACAAAAGGTCATTATCATCCGTGTCTGTGAATTTGTCTTATGTGATGGTACAACCTTGCACACCTTGATTTGTCATATCATGGTGTTTGTTGGCTATCACAACAATCTTCCCAGTAATGATTAAGAGCAATAAATATAAAAATTCCTATGGTAAAGTTTTCAAGGATTTCATCTAGGAACTAACATGCATCTCCTTCTGGCCTCCCATCTTCTCTTGTCCATCTCACGATGATAACCTATGACATAAAAAAACATAAGCACATACATAATCATATAGACATTGCATTAAGTCCATACATACATCATCCACAACATTAAATCATATACATTTCATTGCATATCGCATTAACATAAGCATAAACATGGCATCCATTCAAATAAATACATTATGCATATCATCGTCATCCATGGCATAACATCATAAGTAACCATCATAAGACATACATGACATGACATATAAGTAAATAAATATCATCACCCATCATAAATGCGTAAATCCAAATAGGCACCACATTACATACATCATCGTGCATAAATCAAATAACATCACATAACACACATGTAGGCCGCATCAAAACTGCATCATATAACATCATCTCAAAATATACAATGTCACAGGATAGAGTCATGAGATATCCCAAAAATAGAGCACGCAGGCTTGATAGTCAATACATAAAGTGTCCTAACATAAAGATTGAAACATGAAGCCAAACGTAGTAAGCATCGCCCTATGATATGCCCTCCTCATCCCCTCACGACGAAGAGTGTGGTGACTAAGGATCTGTGCCCGACATTGAGGTAATGGGTGGACCTGTAGCAATCTCTGTCTATGCAACCAATGGAATTGACACTGATGGGATCATCTCCATGGTAATAGGCACCTATGCTAACATTGCAGCCTGACTCTGAGAGGACAAAGGATCTATCACTTGTGGCTGCCTCTGTACTAACCTTTACTCTGAACTGGTAGACCCATGACTATGGCTTGAATGATGACTCGAGGCATGCCTATGTGAGTTGTGGGACCTGTGCCTTGATGTGTGCCCTGACGAGGTAAACCCTCCTGCACTAGTGTGACTCCTGCTGCTGCTCCCACTCCTTGATCTATGACCATTTCTTGTCCTCATCTATGAGCGCAACAGTGTAGGATATCATCACTCAAGAGGCATTGCCTGCTCATAGAGGGTTTTGTACTACCCATACCGAGTGCTCACCCTGGAAAGCTCATGAACAATATCCCTTGAAGGTCCTAAACATAGCATCGCAAAATCTACACACCATTGTGTTGACTCTTGTTGACAGATCACTGCCTGATCTTGCTCTACTCGAGCCACCTCTAGCTCTTCTTGTAGTTCCCTGACCTATGCCACACTCTCATCTAGCCTCCTCTATAGATCTACCACCCTCTGCTTTGTCATGGCATCCTGGGGCAATGTTGAGATAGATGGTATCTCCTCCTCTCCATCCACCATCCTCCCTCTCAGGAGTCTCTCGGCCTCATCCATGGAATCATCATCATCATCCTCCTCTGTGACCTCCTCATCACTAACTCCCTCATCTTGAGGCACATGCACATCCACATCCACATCCACATCCACATCCACATCCACATCCACATCTACCTCAAGCTCCTGCCTTGGCTACTCCTCCTGTCTCTCCTCCTCCTACTCCTACCTTGGCTGCTCCTCTGATCTTTCCTCCTGCTCTTGCCTTGGCTACTCCTCCTCTTCTCTCTCCCCCTCCTAAGCCACCTCTGGGATGGCATCCAATGCTGCTCTGCCCACATGTAGTCACACCCTCCTGCCCTGCCTCTGGCCATCTCTCCTCCGTGTTCGTCCATCTCCTCCATCGCCCCCATCATCTCCATCATCTCCACCCCGACCTCCGTCCCTACCCCCATCTCGCCCTCCACCCCGACCGCCATCCCTACCCCTACCTCTACCTCTATCACCATCTCTGCCCCCTCGCCTGGCTCTTGACACATGTGGTATAACTGACCTCCTATCAATCAGTGTTGGCCCATCTGGATCTGTTAGTGGCACTGGTTGATGTGCCTGCCACCATAGGTCATAGTTAGTTGTAATCTCAGGCTTTGAAAATCCACTTCTCCATCCCCATTGTTGAGCTACTAGCCCATCAATCTGCTACTTGGAAAAGGCTACAAGAATCAGTGGCCCCCAACCTGACTCCCTAGAGGATCTGGCATACTCAGTTGTGCCTACTAGTACACCCTACTGCTCCCCAAACTGTCTCAGTACACGCTATGATAGGTACATCTCTATAATGAGCTGACTCTGCACCGTCCTACCAATTAGATAATGGTATTGTCTGAATAGGCTCAGATGGTTATCCTCATCATCCCACTGCTGGCAGTCTCTGTAGGGCCTCTAGATGAATGAAACTATGGTATCAATCTGATGTCACCACCAACCTATCTCTCCCATCCACATTTTCTATAGAGCACTGACATAGTAATAGGCATAAGGCATCCCCTCATCTAGCTATGGTCTCTGGATAGGAGGTCGGAATATCACCACATGCACCTAGGCCCATATCATTAGAAGGGTGGTGCCACAAGAAATGCTCTTTGCCCTCCTATAAACCACCTCATTAAGTTGATGGTAGAGTGTGCCCAATAAACAAGGCCCCCAGGCATACATTGTACTGTCCTGCCTCATCCCCACTATCATGTCTCCCCAACCAATGTGAAACCCATGTCTGCGTCGGTCAAGAATCAATATCCCACCAATTAGTGTCACTAGAAATGCATCAAATCAGGCATAATGCTCCACCATAAACTCCCAATGGATCTCATAGCCCTGGATGCCGAGTCCTGCTCCCTCATCCCGATTTTACACTGTGAATGTCTGATACCCATGCCGAGGGTCGTAAACAATCTGCTCTCCTCAGATCGGTAGACGTAAGATATGATATATGTCCTCCAGCATCACTGTGGCCTCTCCTGTCGGCAAGTGAAATGAAAATGTCTCTGACCGCCACCTCTCACATAATGCAGTCAACAAACCCCTATTTTTTGAATAATAGACATATAGGTAGCATAATACAAGCCCAATCGCATCAATCGTCGTTTCTCCCATTGAGTCAGTTGATCACCAAACTGGAAGGTTGATGACATGCTCTCTCACGTATATATGGGTGCTATATTTCTCTGCACAAAGCCAAATAATGCGTTAGTACCTTCTAGACAATTGTCATTATCGTCATTATAACTCAAAAGCATTTAAAATTTGAAAAGCATCAGAATCAGCCCTAGTCAAAGTCAAAGTCAAATGCATCATTCTGTACTTCACATGTGTCATGACATATCGATTGTGTCATTCTGTTGCTCAATTGTGTCGCATTAGAGCACTTGTGTCATAGTTTATGGAACATGTGTCACTTCATTCGAATGTGTCGCTCAAACTGGCAAATTTGTCACAAAATGACATATGCGGTATTATAACTCTCGAATGCGACACAATATTGCGAATGTGTCACACTTTTTAGCAAATTCATTCCACATCCTCGGCCTCCCCTAAATACCCCTTGCACTTGCATCGAGATGCATCAAATGCATCGAACATGAAGTCAAATGCTGCTTATGTGCATGCAAATGCGTCGCAGTGCATTCATTGTTTTCCCTAAAACCTTAATCTTGGCATGCAAATCAAGAAAATGACAAAGTGGGTTAGGGGTACATACCGCTGGCTCTGAGCCCTCTAGCCGCCTATAGGTCCGTACAATCTCACCGTGATGCTCAGTCATTGGAATTACCATCCTCACTGAAGTCCTCCTTGCTCTGAGCTCTCAAGTTTGCTAAAGTAAATAGTGAAAATGAATTGACTTTTACCCCTTTTTCAACCTATTTATAAAGTCAAAATGACATTTGTCAACTAGGTTATTACTGGAGGCTCTTTTGAACAACTTTGACCACCCCTTTGGCCGCTTTAAACATTTCAGAACCCGAAACCGTCTGTGCCATCATTTTTTTGGTCATTAAATTGACTTATCCAGACACTTTTTGAATTTTTCTATTGTCGGCTCAAAATTTGAAAAATTTCCCGAGGGGGCATTGATACTCCATACCTTCACTGGGGCATGACTTTAACTTATTTTCTTTGTCACAACGCGACATGCTACATTATGACAAAGACCTGGGCAAAACATAGACACATAAAAATGACCAAGGCCTGCAAGCTCTATTTTTACCACTTTCATCCTAACATAATTATGACATTTTATTATGTCCTTGGTCCACATTCGACTATTAATTAAATAATTCATAATTATTTAATTAATTCCTGACCTTTTATTCTTCATGATTATTAAATAAATAAATTTTATTTATTAAATACGTCATTAATTGTCTAAGTCTTCCCATAATTAAATAAATTTCTTAATTTATTTAGTTACCTTTGTTCTTTTATTCTTCCTGATTATTAAATAAATGAATTTCATTTATTTATTTAATGTCACTAATTCTCATAATTAAATAGATTTATTAATTTATTTAATTATTAATCATATCCTCTAAATTAAATAATTATCTTTAATTATTTAATTACCAAATTTAATATTTCCCTCATTTTAAATAAATGAAATTATTTAAAATGATCTCACATTCTTGACTACCAGTTCATTTTAGTAAATAATCTGAAAATCGATTATTTTTTATCACACAAAATCCATATTTTGAATTTATTTAATTCAAAATGGTAATATTCTTCCAAAAATCAAGTAATTGAGCAAACTCTTGATTTTTCAAATTTTCTTTTTAGTTCAAATCTTATCTTCTTGATTTTTTGAATATCATAAATCAAGCAGTCTTTATCTTCTTGATTTTTGAAAATCTTTATCTTTTTGATTAATTATCTCATTTATTCTCGACTGCCAATTTGATTTTCTCAAATGACATCTCGACCACTCATTTAATGATTTTTCCCTAACCCTGATTAGGGATTGTCACATGAAATCTCATCCACATATTTCAGGCTCTCACCAGCTTTCATTCTCATTCGTCCATCCAAAATTGTATTTTCTATAAAATGCCAATTTTTCTCACATTTTCGAGGACACATACTCACGCTCATTCTTAGATATTGCAACATTTATTTTTTGTATTTTGATTTCATTAAGTTTTAGACATTTCTTGGCATAGGCATTTTAGTGATTTTCTCATAGACATATACATTTATTTCAAATCCTTCAAAGCTTGTTTAGGACATTGGCATAGTCAAAGAATTGCTCATATGTTCGATTTGAGGGCAAAAATTAGCAAGTTAGAAGGTGCTACGAAGATGAATTATGGAAGCTTCAGTGATTGACTGGTATAATCATTTCTTCTTTTAGTTTTCAATGTACTTCGTAGTTCTTTGGGTTTATATTCTTTATTATTTGATAATCTAACGTTAGAAAAATAACCCTTAGATACAATATTGATTTACGCTGACATCTCGCTAGAGATATGGAATATCCATCACTCATATTTCCTTCATTACTTTGGTCTGGGGATTCAATTATTTTATAAGGTTGATAATTCAGCCTTGTTTTGCCTTTACATCCTTTGTGTAAAACGTTCTTAAATTTTTAAGCCTTGGTCCTACATTTGTTCTAGGCGGTCCCTCTTTTAAAAAAAACTTTATGCACATGCATATTTCTGCCACTTAGGTTCTTCTATCGCTCATCGCCAAAATCCTTCAACCCATTGGGTTCATTACTGCGTTGAGCGATGAGCCTTGGTCTCGCCACGTGTACGCATCTAATGGTTCTAGTGTTATTCTGAAGGTTTCAACTCACAAATCTAGTGCTTCAAAGATTTACTTTTGAAATGCAACTACAACTGTCCATTGAAAATTCATCGAATAGTCATGGTTATATTGATCTGTGTTGACATTTTGCCACTAATTTTTTTTTATTAGTTTGAGATTATGCTGATTTTCCAATGTTTTTTCTTCTTCATTTGAAAATGGGTTTAATCCGCTAGTGAAAATATTATTTTGGTTTGAATTTTTTTTTTAATCTCCAACAAATTTTTTTCTCTATTTTGAAAACAAGTTTAATTTGCTAATGAAAATATTTTATTGGTTTGAAAATAGGTCTTAATTGCATGAAAATATTTTTTTGGTTTAAAAAATGTTGCAATTCGCCAGGATTTTCCATAGACTTCGAGTGATTAGAAAATATTCGCCAATCAAGATTATTTTTTTCTCGAAAAACAAAAAAAATTGCCACTAAAATTAATATTTTTATCAGGAAGTATACAATATTCGCTAGGATTTTACACCTTCGTCAAGGGAGGGGGGTTTCTTAAATTTATCTTTGTTCTCTACACAACCATGTAATATATTTTTGTAGAATATTCACTAGGTATATAGAGATATCTCTAATTTTTTTTTTGTTTTTTTAATATTTTCTACTCTCAAAGTTGTCTCTGGGTTTGGTTTTTCCTATTGTGGGGGGGTATATTTCACACTTTCAATATCTATATACATAAAGGATAAAAAATACTATACCACACATTATTTTGAAGACCTCAACCATCATGGTAAACACTTCTTCATTTGAATGTCTTATGCCAAAAAACTATCATACCTGGAAAGGTCAAATGACCAAAATTATCATGTCTAAGGGTTTTTGGTCCACTTTGGATGAATCACAACCAATCTTGGCTCATGAATTTGAGATATTTCAGCATAGGAACAAGACAGATATGAGACCATGGGTTTGATTTCATTGCATGTTTCAGACAGTCTCTTATTTCATTTGGAGTCTTAGAACACTCCTAGGGCTATGTCTATGAGATTCAATGATCTTTTTGGCACCATAAATGAGTATAGAGCTCTCTAGATTGAGGAAGAATTAAAATCACTTGTACTTGATTCTTTCCCCTCTATTGAGGACCTCTTATAGAGGTTTAAGTCACCCAAATCTCTTTTGTAGGGTTGTGGGAAGAATAAATCTGACAAAGAATGTATTTTCTTGATTCTGTTTAAGCTTCAACGACCATTTCAAGTCTTCTCTTCTACTTTCTAATCTACTATGGATGCATTGGGTGATGCATTTACCATTCCTAATTTTGAGGTTTTCTATGAGCATTTGACTCTTGAATAGGTCAAGGTGGTTCAGTTGGAATATCTTTCTAGTTTCAAAATCTAGGCATTGGTTGCACACACATCCAAGGGAAAGGCATGAAGAAATAAAATCCAAAGAAAAATTCTTCTTTAGGTAGTGAGTGTTCCTCCAAAACATCTTAGAAGTTAGAAAAAAAACCTCAAACCACTCCTCAGTATGATAAAACTTCCAAGTCTGGTTAGTCTTCCTCCAAGATGAAGAAGAAATCAAGTGAACCTTGTAGTTTTTGTGGTAAGGAGGGACATCCAGTCAATCGATGTTGGAAGAGATTAGAGGATTTGGATGAATCCATGCAGCAACATAACATCACCACCCCTAAATCTTCTTCCTAATCTATAGGTAAAGGTCATGCTCTTTTTGCACGAGCCTTATCTTCTGGATTTGGTCTCATCCCTTTTAGATTGCACTACTACTGCGATTATAGTTGGGGATTGTACACAAATTTTAGTTTTTGGCTTAGGCACTATCACACTTGAGGGTGGTTTTCTTTAGGAGGTACTTGTAGTTCCTGATATCTCCACCAACCTTCTTTTAGTCTATCATATTTTTCAATTTGGCACTAGTAGGAAAGTCGAGTTTAGTCCACATGATGTAGTTATTCGTGACCTTCATGGTCCTAATATTATTATGGCTATGTGTTGATTGTTCTTCTCATTTATACCGATTTGATGTTTTTGAGAGTTTTGTTGGTTTAGGTTCATCCTTCATAGCACATGTAGACACTATGTACATGTTGTGGCATGAACATTTTGGTCATGTTAATTATAGATATCTCTAGCATATGAGTACATAGGCATTAGTGTCCTGGATCCCTAAGATTTCATATATAGATGGTTGAATATTTGCTTGTATGGTTCAAATATGTTGATCATAGGTGTTCAGAGGTGTTATATCCAGAGTTTCATGTTCTGGATCATTCAGAAGAAGTTGTGTTCACTAGTGTGTGAATTGTGATGCAGTGTTGTCTGGGAGAAATAGTTTTGCTCCACATTTCTCCATGTTGTGGCTTCTGGTCTTATGGATTTGAGAGTGTTCTTACAATATCTATATCTATCCTTAGTCTAGTTTGTTTGATTTTTGACACTCTAAAATGCTAGATTCATATGTTCTAGTGTGTCAAAGGTTAACTAGGTGTAAAAAATGATTATGTTCTTCAGGTGTATGATGTTGTGATGGATTTGTTGTATTTCAAGGTGTTGATACAATATTCTAGATTGTGTCTGAGTGTTGTGTGTGGACCACAATTCATCTTTGGATTTTTTGAAGCATGTACTTAAATGTTTAATAGTGTTAACACAGGTTCAGTCAACCTTAGGTGTTTACACTATTTGCAGATATGCTTCGGTGTTTGTGGCAGTATGGTGTGGCATGTATATGTGGATTTTGGTATGATTTAAGGTGTGATGTGGTCCACCTTAATTCCTATCCATCACGAGAATGTTTTGGTGCCAAACTAATTTGAACTTTCACATTTGAGGTGCATAATTGACCTTGAAAGATGTTTCTAAGGTTGCGAATAATATAAAGGCAAGATGAATTTTTGGAGAAGTGTGTGTAGATGCAAGGATGCATTGAGATGAGAATTTAATCAGATGCAAAGATATGAAGTGTGAGCTTAATTCTTATGATTCCAATGCAGTGAGTAGAAGGGTCTACATTTGCAAAGTACCTAAAGTTTCTAATAATAGTGAGCTTGAGGTTACTGATGGTGCAAAGTTGTAGTGGTGGATATTCTTTGTTGCTTTGAGATGGATTTCTCATTGTAACAATCTTCTTTCTTTCTTCTTTCTAATCTAGTAGTGAGCCATTGGTAGTGAGCCCTTCTTTCTTTTGGGAAATGATCCCTCTGGTAGTGAGACTATTGTATTTAGTGTTGCAATTACTTTATATTGTGAGCTAATCCTCACCATGGTTTTTCCCTTCTTAGGTTTTCCACATAAATCTAGTGTTCTCATGTGTATGGATGTGTTCTCATTGTTGTTTCTTGTAGTCAAGTTTATATTTTTGTAATGCATGATAAGAGCTTAAAGGTTGTTAATGAGGGTTTTGATTTTTTAATGTACAACTGATTCACCCCCCTCTCATTTGTCTTATGAACTCAATAATTGGAATTAGAGAAAGTTTATTTTGAGTAAATATTAACCGCTTGAGGTAGATATGATGGTTGACAAGAATGTGGCTCCTCTATAATTTGATGGATCTAATTATGCTTTCCGGAAGACCAAGATGTAAGGTTTCCCTTGTTTCCCTAGGGTTTGGAGTTTGAAAGTCAATTGAAGATGGATACACATTTTTGAAAAATGGACTATCAGTTAATGATGAAATAAAGGCTTACAAGAACAATGAAAATCAAGGTATGCTCTCTTGAGTGGTATTTCTAATTCAAATCTTATGAAGGTTGGTGAATGGGAAAATGGATACCTTTTTGGGATATCACACTTTTCTCATTCAACCATTCACTAATGTCCTAGGGGTCCTAATTGGACTGACTAACAACCTCACAAGGTGAGCCAATTGTCAATTAGGAGGGTCGTAGGAAGGGGTTCTTTAATTTCTAAGGGGTTCACCAACAAGAAAATTCTTGGAAAAGAAAATATTTGAAAACACGTTGTGATATGGAAAATGACCTAAAACTAGAAATGTAAGCTAAATGAGAGATACAAATGATGAAATTAAGCTACACCAAGTTAGTGTATGTGTACTTGGGAATTTTGGAGATGTTATGAGGATTCTGGAAGTGTAAAGAAGTTGCCAAAAAGTGTTGTGGATGACTAAGATGCCTAGAATGGCGTATTAGTCCTGCTGCTATTTTTTGGGGAAAATACAAAGTCTTCAGATTCAGAACAGAATCCTGAAGAATCTTTGAAAAATACCCTATGGAGGACTAAGATTCCCAAAGTGGTGTATTAGTCTCATTCTAAATTTTTGAACTTTCTGAATGTGGTCTTGAAGGTTGATGTTTGCACTTGCTTCTCCTTAGATCTGAGGTCCTAAATCTTCCAGATCTGACCTGTAGGTGAGTTTCCATTAAGATGACAACTTTGAAAATGCAACTTTGCAACTTTTCAATCTTACACTACAAGTGATCTTCAAGTCTTCAACCTAGATCTACAAATATAAACATACAAGAGAAGGAAAACTTGTTGATTGTTAGTGAATGGAGGTTTTCCTTGGTCAAACCCCTTTTAGGTAATTAAACCAAATGATGAAAGGAATGAAATGAATGAAATGAATCATGAAACATGAAATATGTAAATTATATCACCTTGTATGATGTCTTATGAAGTAAATATGCAATCTACCATGTACTGGCCATGAAGAATGTAGATCTTGGATCATTGGATATGATGTGAACAATGGTTGCAAATAGAACTTCAATGCTACATCCACAATCTTGGCTCAACAACATGAATGGATCCACTAAACCCTTGACATGATGCTTGAATCTTGATGATGGCTTCAAATGGTTGATGAAATGCTCTTGAATGCTTGAATACCTAAATTTTTGGATACTAAGATTGCTTGTTATGAAAAATGGGTGGAGGAACCTTGTATTTATACTTATTCATGCTTAATATCTCAAAATTACACCACAACAAGTCGACATGTGAAGTCATTAATTAAAGGAGACTAAATCCCACTCAATTTTGAATTTGGACCCCAAAAGTAAGCCAAGGAGGACTAAGACACCCTAGGTAGCGTCTTAGTACCAAGGCTCAATTCTCGGGGCATAGACTTCAAAAAGGGTACTTATTTTGGTGGTTTCAAAATCAGGGTCCCAAGACCCATGGAGGACAAAGACACCCTAGGTGGTGTTTTAGTCATAGTCCACAAATTAGGGACACATAGATAGGAACATTAAATGATCATTTATCTTTTGATGTTTTTTTGGATTTTCCATAAAAAATATATAGTTTCTTAGGTTTTTGGATGCAAAATAGGACCAATTAAGCCATAAAGAAGAATAAATAAAGCAAGGTGGGGCAAAAAAAGTGTGAAAATGAAAGGGTATGCATTTTACTACACTACATTTATCCCCCACTTTAGTGAGAGGATGAACTTCCTTCAAACTCACACTAAAGTAGCCAACCATGCAATCAAGAGGGGTTCAAATGTACAAATGCTACTAAGATAGGATGAGAATGATCGAGAGGGATGATCAAGCCCCTAGGGTCGAGATCCTATGGAAAACTAGCATAAGCACAAAGGAAGACACATGCGGATGATATATGAAGCCATAACCAAATCGCTAGCATACACCATCAAGGATAGAAAAAGAAAAATACAAAAAAGGAAAAAAAAAGGAAAATTCCATAGATCGAGCTTCGACTGGCCGTCCAACACGCTGGACCAGGTCTAGGCTATTTGTCCAAAAAGGGGTTTACAAATGGAACACGTTGTCCAATATGCAAACAAAACGAATTCTCATGAGGGCTAGTGGGAGCTAGTTGTCCACTAGGTGAGCCCAAAGGGATCATATTAAAGCCATACCTCCATGACTTTAATAAGGTACAAAAATGCATGCTCACATGGGCTAGTGAAGCTAGATGCTCACTAGGTAAGGCCTAGGGAACCATATCAAAGCCATACCTCCATGACTTTAATAAGGTACACAAAGGAAAATGCAACACAACAAGAGAGAGAGATGTGTTCGAAGGGATTTTGATTAGTTCATGCAAGGTATCTTCTTAGGGAACATTGTGCTTAATGTCTCCAAGAGAGGACAAGTCATATAAATATCACGCTCTTGGAGGAAATCAGGCCCAATGACTGCCAAGAAAAGGACACATCGAAAGAAGAAAGAAAATCACACAAGGAACACAAATGCAAATGAAATCAGTCCAAAATAATGCCAATGTATGCCTCCACTTTACAAAAATTGCTAGTACCATGCTGTGAGAAATTACTTTAAAGTGGAAAATGATAAATGCAAACAATAAAGAAGACACGAGAGCTCATTTGGAAAGCCCTATGCCAAGTCATATGTTTCCAAATAAAGCTACGTCATGAATAATATGGAAGGGTTGCCCCCAAAAATGAATAACTTTGTAAGTCACATGCAAGCCATCTTAAGGCATGTCATCCACATCCCAAGCTTGCTCTTATATATACACATGAAAGGTGGTCAACTAGCCACAAGAGGCAATGAAAATGGACATACGAGGACAAGGCTATCTAACCCATTGCCCCCACTTAGTGCAAGACAAGGATAAGCCAAAATGAATAGAGGAACTAGGTGCTTCAACCCAAGGGAGAGCACCACAATCCTTAAGATGTTGAATTTTATTTTTGAAAGCCTTATATTCATTAGTAGCATGGCCATGAACTCTATGATATGTGCAAAATGAACTCTTGTAGTAGAATCTCTTTCATGTTCTTGGAGGGAGAGAGATCAGACAATCTTGGAGGAGTCTCAACAAGATACTTTCTTGGTCAAAAGTTGAGGATGTTGCTTTATTTTTTGAAAAAGATATCTCTTGCTTAGCACAAGGTGTCATTCTTACACAAGGCTCTTGAGATTGTGAGATTTTGTGCTCTCCTTTACTGGAGGGTGTAAAATCTAAAAAATTAAAATTGTAAGTGTTTTGTGTGATGACATTTACATTAAGCAAGGTTTTCTTTGTTTGTTTCATTTCTTGCAAAGGGTAACAATCAAGGTCACTAGTGTTTATCAGTTCAGGATGCACCACTGTTAACTTTGGCTTAGAAGGATGTTTTGTGATAGTGCTGATATTAAGTGAAGGCTTGGTTATGTCTTTCGAGAGACAATATCCAAGACCACTAGTCTTTTCTTGCATGTGAGGCTCTATAGGGACATAAATACCTTGTTCTTTAGCACCACATCCTTTTCCACTATATCCAAGTTGTTTCATAAGCTCATAACATTTTCTATAAAGATTCTTCATCTCTTTTCGATTTGGTGGTTGTTCATGATTAAGTTCGTCAAATTTTGTAGTGTAATTTTATTTTTCTTCTAAAGTGGTTGAGGTGGATGCTTTCAAAGGGTCATCTAAAATTTGTGTTGACATTACCACTATTTCTTTTCCATTGTTTGAATCTTTTTTTTATGATCTTGTATTCTCCCATGAATGTATGTTTGAACTCTAAGGAAACCCAATCATCTTCTAATGGCTTCATGACTTGCTCAATTTGATTTTCTTTGTTTTTTGTTGTGTGGGTTCTACTTGTGTGGTTGGTGTTAATGTTTTCAAGGGGTTGTGTTTGTTTTTATCAAGTTGTAAGGCACTATAAGGCTCATTATCAATCTCCAACATGTACAATTTGTTGTTGTAGACATATCTCATTTTATGATGAAGTATAGAAGCCAATGCATGTATCTCATGAATCCATGGTCTACCTAAAAGGAGATTGTATGAAAGATCATGAGGAGCACCTTAGTCATCAAATGCTTTTCAAATGAATGTTCAAAATGGCATTGTAGAAGTCATGAGTTCATGATTCAATAAAAAATGTAATGGAAAAATAATGTAAAAAGTCTTATTTGAATGTATTTAAGGTCATGGGTAAGTTCTAGGGGGTCAAAGTGGAAAAAAAATGTAAAACTTGCAATAATGCAATGTTGTCAAGTTACTAAATTGATCAAAACATGAAGATTAAGAGTTAAAAGGGTAGTTGCACTGATGAGAAGTTAGAAAAGGTAATTTCTAAGAGGGAAAAAGTTATAAAAAGCATGGAAAGGTGTGGAAGAGATCAATCTTTGTATTCTTGTAACAAACTTTTGAATAAAAATTTCCTGTTTTCTATGTTAGCAACAACCTTTCCATTGTTTCTATATTTGTATTGATAGTTTAGGAATGTGAAAGGATAAATTCTTATGGGATCTCATTTAGGTGGAGTTAGTTTTCATTTTCAAAGAGATTTGAAGTTAGTTTCAAAAAGCAAAGGAACAAAAAGCCACTTTTCCTGTACCTAGGCAGTGATCTCCTCACTGTAGTTTTGAGAGTCTAACAAGAAACAATGTCCATTCCACCAATGTAGGGTTAGATGGTCAGTGTAATGGGTTGTGTTTGATATATTTTCAATGTAGTTAAGTTTGTGAATGCAGGGGTATCAAGAATATGAAGTTATGTTGCTGATTTGAAGCTAATTTTTGAGTTTTCCTCTTGATGTATGGTGGTTTCGAACAGGGTACTGAAGGATCTGCATGTGCAGGACTAGGAGGATGATTTCAAAAGATTTTTTAGGCATATTGAAGTATTTTTTCACTATTGGCTGCAGTGCTTGAGATTTGCAAGGGTGATATGCATGAAACCCTCCCTATTTTTGGTGTTTTTCACCCTACAAACAAGGGTTTGTTAGAACAGTTTGATTCTAAGGGTTTCAATGCTTGAAAATGCTAAAATATTGAGTTTTTCAATATGAGGGAGGACTGTTTGAACTTGGTCAGTGGTTTGGAGAAGATAAAAAAGGGGCCTCCTTTGTAAAAAAGCCTATTTTACTAGCCCTTTTCCTATGTATAGTTGAAGAAATTGATAATTTCTTTAAGGCAAGTTAATGAAAGCTTTTGTTACATTGAAGAGGACAATAAAGTGGTTCTAAATTTATGTTTGGCTCTTGGGATTTGCATGGGGTTGAAGGTTTTACCCCGCTTTAGGGTATGGAATCCTATTTGACAAATAGTGTTTTGAGCCCACAACAGACATATCTCTGATGTAACAGTGATGATTGTGTTTGGATTTGTGATAAAATTGTTTGCACAATGGTATGGGAGTTGTATTTATGTTGGCTAATGTTGTGAAGGCAGGTATGATGGTTTTTGGGGTTTTAGAGAAGAGTATGCTTGACTATAGAATAAGAAGATTTAATGTTTTATTAATGATGTATGAAATTATTTCAATCAAAAACTTGTTGAACCTTGTGTCTTGAAGGATTGATGACTGAATATAGCAAGAAGGTAAGGTATGGATTGATTTCCTTGTAAAGTAAGTGAGTTCCATGGTGAATAATGAAAGGATGAATTGTTCAAGTGTCAATAGTCAGGGTTATGTTGTTTTTATGGTGGTTGAGAATGATGTGGATTTGATTGATTGAGTCAAAGTTTTCTAATATGGTTTTTTCTTTGAGTGAGTCAATTGGAATACTGATAAAGACATATGGTTTGTTAAAGTTGGAATGCTAACTTGATGCCTTGAAGTTGTGTAGATTGGAAGACTGAAAGTGTTTTGATGAATCTAAGTGAAAATTTGATGATTACATATTTGGTCTTCTCCTGATTCTGATTGGGTTTGATTTACCCTCATGAAATGATGTTGTTGGTGTTGGTGTTGTTGTTGGATGCTTTGCATCAGTATTAATGTTTTTAGGGGGTTTTCTTTGTTTTTATCAAGTTGTAAGACACTGTAAGGCTCATTATTAGTCTCCAACATGTACAATTTTTTGTATTCATATTTCATTTTACGATGAAGTGTAGAAGGCACTGCATGTATCTCATGAATCCACGGTCTACCTAAAAGGAGATTGTATGAAAGATCATGAGGCATAACATGAATAGGGGTTTGTAAGGTAGCCTTTCCAACTATAATAGGTAAATTTATCAAGTTCCAAGCGATTTCTTTCCCACATTATGAAATCCCTTAATAGATAAAGAGTCAAGTTGAATTTTTGATTTATCAACACCAAGTTTATCTAAAGGGCTTGTACTACACACATTTAAGGCTGATCCATTCTCAACAAGGGTTCATTTTATTCCTACCATCTTGTATTGATCCATGATCATGAAAGCATCATATTGTTTTTGCACTTCCAAAGAAGGGAGCTCACTTTGGTGGAAAACAATGTCAGCATTTATTCCTTAAATCAGGGCTACTATGTCATTTGGTTGCACATTAGAAGGAATAGGAGCTTGTTGTAAGACACTTTGAATCATGTTATGATAGTAGGGGAGGCTTGAATAAGGCCCCATAAAGATATCTTAGTAGGAGTATTCTTAAGTTTTTTGACAAGATTGTACTCCTTTCCATTTTGTGAAGGAAAATGAGGGAGACTTGGTAAGATAGGTGTTGACAACGATTTTACTCGTAGCAAACAGGGCTAAGAAATTCTTCACAGACAAGACCACAAAGAGCCTATCCTTCTTGAAAGATATGGAACAAAGACAACGTAAAGGGGAATTCTACTTTAATAGGAAAAGATTGGCTTTAGTTCAATCCCAAGTCTCTGATAACTAGGTCATGATTGCACTAGGATCGCTCTCGGGTACTGATGTGATATTACTATTAATGTCAAAGGGACTATTGTTTTTAATTGAATATTTTAGGCATTGACTTTTTTAATTGAATCATTAAGTCAAACATCATGAAATTGAAATATTTACAATAATATTTCATGAACATTACAAATTATTTGCTATCACTTAAGTAGATTTAGCATTAAGCATTCAACAATTTTATGGAAATTTTTTTTTTTTCAATAAAATTTCATCTATTTATTCAACTTTTGGAACATTTTCAAGAATTTAAACATCTACTCTAAAATAAAGCATAAAAATATTGAAAATTAAAAGTTTCTCCCGGTTATTCTCCATGGATGCCCCAAAGAATCAATTAAAATAGAGCAAACCACTTTATACTTCACTAGATTACTTCACAGCTACATATAAAACTCTGCAAGCTTTTAAAGAGAGGGGGTTTCATTTCTGGACATCGAGTAGGTTCTGTATGCACCCTTAAATGGTGTAGCATATAGTCTTGTTCGGTTGAACTAACAAAACCAATTACAAAATATATTGAGATAGGTAGCTATCTAATAAGCTCTGATATTAATCAAATGTCTACATGCATACAAATTTTTATGCTAGAATGGTTCAGAAAAAAAAAGAAAAGAACAAAACTTAAAATTTATGCTCCTCAGACATCCACAAATTATAAACTTCAAAAAAAAGGGGGATCCTCTGGCCTTTTATAGAACACAAGGCTCAAATAGGATAAGAAAAATACATGAGAGGAAATCCAATGGACCAATCTCATCAGGGAACGTGGAATGTACAACCAATAGGAGAATTGTAATTGAAGTCAATGGAAGTCAACTCCAATTACACATTAGAGCTCTTCGGGTGTTAATCTTTAATCATCACTAGGATGATACTTCAAATCAGGATAGTGTATAGGGAGTTCCCATACATTCAGAATGAACAAGTGGAATTTTTTCCCCCACACATCTCTTGGCTCCGGTTCCATCATTCTCAGGAATGGGCTTCCTCAGAGGTTGGCACTTTTCATCCACTACATGTGAAATATTGGGATCCCCAACATTCTTGTGGATTCAAACTCCTCTGCCAATATTATCCTAGAATAATCGAACTGAAATGAAAATGATTCTATCCATGATTCAATTTTTCCTGACCGTCCATACCCGAACTTTGCATCACAATCCATATCTCCTACAATCACAAATTCCACACATTAAATCCCTTTAAAATAAAGAAAAACATTTGTAGCATCGTGTAAATAAAACTATTATTCAAATGTTAATAAAAAATATTGTAATTAACATGCTTTCTAGCATATAATAAATCCTCACATTTATACCGTATTACCAGAATCATTAGATAATCTTAAAATTTTAGCATTTTCACTTCACATTACAACCCGATACCCAGTATTCAACTTTATCCACTAACTTTCCTGGACCTTAGTTATACTGGAAATCCATCATACCAGACTCCTTCATATTGGACCAGAGCTTTCCATTCAAACTAACATTACCTTTCACCTCTTCACATGTTTCCAATACTTGGTTCCCAACACACTTACATTAGGAAGTACTTTTATTATTAAATATTTCTCTTTATTCTTCACTTCCAGTGATCTTTCAATTTGCTAGCTCCTACCATAAGAATTATTTTTTACTTGGGTCCCCATGTCTTTTCAGTCTTGGAGCATGTTGTGAGACCACACAACAATAGGATTAGGAAATGGGAGGGATGTTGAAGGTGTTAGTCTTGGTTGCAGATTGTTCCTAGTGTTATATGTATGAGCAACAATATTGTAACCTGGATATTACAAAATATTATGTTTAGGTTGTTCAAGGATAAGGATAGGTTTGTTTTGAACTTGTAGCTTGTGAGAGGTGGATAAATGATAAGTTTAGGATTGGGAGATTACTCCAAGGGATATCTAATCTACATAACCTTAGAAGAATTATCATTATTTTCATGATATCTTAGTGAATAGGAGTATAAGGTTACTTCATCATCTTCATATAAGGAATTAGTATTGTCAATGTTCTCATTTTATTGCACCGTGATATCTTCCTTAGTAGGAGAGTTTTGAGGAGAACTACAAACCAAATGTTCTTGACATTCAAGGGTTGGTTCTTCTAAAATAACTTCATCACATGTAAGGAAGTTATCAATGGTTGAATTGTCTTGTTCATCAATAGTGGGGGTATTAGGAGAAGGCTCTATTTGATTGTCCTTTTTCCCTAAGGTCTCATTCTCTTGTGTCATACTATCAAACCTAATATGAGAGCTTGTAAGATGTTCATCACATTCCATGGCTAGATCTTTTAAAGTAGCTTCATCAAAAGTAGGGGAGGCATCAAGGGAAGGAAAACTATGATTAAATAAATCGTTCCAAATGGTAGGAGCATTAGGGAAGGGAGGAGAAAGATTCAAATGACTCTTAATAGGTGCATCTTCTAATACTAACCTATCTTCTTCACATCAAGGAGGGATAGTAGGAGAAGTACAATTACGATTGTCATGGTCATCTATGATATCATCCTATTTGGATAAAACACTGTCATAAGCAAGGGATGAATGGAGATTAGGTAAGGTGATGTTTAGAAATGTTTATATGATCTCATCTTCTTGTTTTCTAATATCTTCCAAAGGGGGAAGAGGAGAAGAACAATCAAGAATCTCAATGCTTATATCTTCTTTCACCAAGATACCTTTGTTACTAATAGGAGAGGTATTGGGAGAAGAACAAGTATGATTGTTATGATTATCTACACTTGCATCCTCTTGTGTTATGACATTTTTGCAAATCCGGTAGATACTAGGAGGGTATCCAATATGCTTATCAAAGGCTTTACTTTGCTTTCCTAGATTGTGCCCATGAATAAAGAAAATAGAATCATACAAGCCTCTAGAAACACTAAATGCTTGAAGAGAACACATGCTAACATGAGAAAGTAAATAAAGTGCAGTGCAATGACTTAAAGTGAATGTTTAAATGCAATTTTTAGATTTGTAACAAGGTAATTTTCTGATTACATTATGCAATGATCTAAAAGATGAAATGTTGTAAATGCAAATTTAGAATTGAGAAATGCATGAAATGAAGCACTTGAAACCAGATTTAGGAAAATGCATGAAACATAAAGTCAATCTAGTGAAATAGATAACCAATATCAACAAATAGAAGCACAAAAATGTTGATTAAGATCCTGAAAATTGCAATATGAAATTTCGCAGTGACTAATATGTTAGGGAGGGTGTCTTAGTCCTCCTAATGAAATTTGAAGGTTTCAAAAGCTAAAATAGATAGCAAATCACTCAGATGAGGTATTGCAAAAGAAAAACAAAGAGGGACTAAGATGCCACCAAGGGAATTTTAGTCCCAGGAAGGGTTTTTTTAATAGAAAATTAGAAAATTTTGGGTTGATAACAGTGTTCCCAGGTTGCCTACCCAGGGACCTGATGTTTGGAAGTAAAAAAATGTGCAAATGAAAGCAAGAAAAAGTAACTAGTGACAAGCAATTGGATGCAAAAGTGAATGCAATTTTTTTTTAAAATTAATTTTGAATGTAATAATAATGTTCCTAAATGCAGTTAGGATGATGAACAATGCACTTTTCAATTTTTGATTGAAATGAAATGATGCAAGAAAGAAAAAATGTAACCTATATGCAAATGCAAGAAACCCTAGATGCATTTTCACTAATGCAAGATTCAATGCAAGAATGAATGCAATCTAGGTCTAGGAAAGTAATGGAATCCAAATCAGAAAATGAATGCTCAACAAGGTCAAGCTTACCAAAATGATGAATGGGAAAATGGATACCTTTTGGCATATCACACTTTTCTCATTGAACCATTCACTAATGTCCTAGGGGTCCTAATTGGATTGACTAACAACCTCACAAGGTGAGCCAATTCTCAATTAGGAGGGTCCTAGGAAGGGGATTTTTAAGTTCTAAGGGGTTCACCACCAAGCAAATGCTTGGAAAAGAATTTTTTTGAAAACACGCTGTGATATGCAAAATGACCTAAAACTAGAAATGTAAGCTAAATGAGAGATGCAAATGATGAAATTAAGCTACACCAAGTTAGGGTATGTGTACCTAGGAAGTTAGGATATGTTATGATGATTCTAGAAGTGTAAAGAAGCTGCCAAAAAGTGCTATGGAGGACTAAGACACACAAAATGGTGTATTAGTCCCGTTACTATATTTTGGGGCAAATACAGAGTCTTCGAATGTTGAAACAGAATCCCAAAAAATATTTGAAAAATACCCTATGGAGGACTAAGATGCCCTAAGTGGCATATTAGTCCCACTTTGAATTTCTAAACTTTTTGAATGTGGTCCTGAAGGTTGATGTCTTCACTTGCTTCTCCTTAGATCTAAGGTCCCGAATCTTCAAGATCTGACTTGTAGGTGAGTTTCTGTGAAGATGAAAGCTTTGACAATGCAACTTTGCAACTTTTTAATCTTGAACTCCAAGTTATCTTTAAGTCCTCAACCTAGATCTAAAAATGCAAACACACAAGAGAGGGAAGACTTGTTGATTGTTGGTGAATAGGGGTTTGCCTTGGTCAAACCCCTTTTAGGTAATTAAACCAAATTATGAAATGAATCATGAAACATGAAATATGCAAATGATATCACCTTATATGATGTCTTGTGAAGTAAATCTGCAATCTACCATGTACTAGCCATGAAGAATGTAGATATTGGATCCTTGGATATGATGTGAACAATGGTTGCAAATAGATCTTCAATGCTACATCCACAATCTTGGCTCAACAACATGAATGGATGCACTAAACCCTTGACATGATGCTTGAATCTTGATGATGGATTCAAATGCTTGATGAAATGCTCTTGAATTCTTGGATGCTAAGATTGCTTTCTATGAAAAATGGGTGGAGGAACCTTGTATTTATACTTATTCATGCTCAATATCCCAAAATTATACTACAACAAGTCGACATGTGAAGTCATTAATTAAAGGAGGCTAAATCCTACCCAAATTTGAAATTGGACCCTAAAAATAAGCCAAGAAGGACTAAGAAGCCCTAGGTGGTGTCTTAATCCCATGGCACAATTCTTGGGGCTCAGACTCCAAAAAGAGACCTATTTTGGTGATTTCAAAATCAGGGTCCCAAGACCCACGGAGGGAAAAGATTCCCTAGGTGGTGTTTTAGTCCCAGTCCACAAATCAGGGACACATAGATAGAAACATTAAATGATCATTTATATTTTGATTTTTGTTGGTATTTTCCATAAAAATATATAGTTTATTAGGCTTGTGGATGCAAAATAGGACCAATTAAGCCATAAAGAAGCATAAATAAAGAAAGGAAGGTCCAAACAAGTGAGAAAATGCAAGGGTATGCATTTTACTACACTACATTTAAGTTCATCATCAATTTTTCACTATAGCATGTTTCTCATCAACCATTTCGACTCACCCTTTTCCTGCACTAAGTGGGGTCAAGGGGTTAGTTAGCCTTGTCCTTGTATGTCACCTGTCATTGCCTCTTTTGGCTAGTTGATGACCTTTCATGTATATCGAAGAGCAAGCTTGGGATGTGGACGATATGCCTTAAGTTGGCTCACATATGACATACTAGATTTTGCATGATGTAGCTTATCAGAAACATATGACTTTGCATAAGGCTTTCCGAATAAGCTCTCACATCCTCTTTATTGTTAGCATTTATCGTTTGCTACTTTAAAGTAATTGCTCACAACATGGTGTTAGCAATTTCTTTAAAGTGGGGGCATATATTGGCATTATTTTGGATTGATTTCATTTGCATTTGTTTTCATGTTACTTGTGTGATTTTCTTTCTTCTTGTGATGCGTCCTTTTCTTGGTGGTGTCATTAGGCTTGATTTCCCCTTAGAGCATGATATTTTTTTGACTTGTCATCTCTTGGAAACATTAAGCACAATGTTACCTAAGATGAGACCTTACATGAACTAAGAAAAATCCTTTTGAACATTTCTCTTTCTTTTTGTGCCTTATTAAAATTCATGGAGGTGTGGCTTTAATATGGTCCCCTAGGGCTTACCTAGTGAACAACTAGCTTAACTAGCTCGTGTGAGCATGCATTTTTGTACCTTATTAAATTCATGGAGGTATGGCTTTAATATGGTCCCTTGGGGTTCACCTAGTGGAAAACTAGCTCCCACTAGCCCTCTTGAGTGTGTGTTTTGTTTGCATAGTGAACAACGCGTTCCACTTGTAAACCCCTTTTTGGACAAACAACCTAGACCTGGTCCATTGCGTTGGATGGCTAGTCAAAGTTTGATCCATGGCATTTTCATTTTTTTGTTTTCCTTTCTTGTTTTTTATTTTTCTATCCTTGATGGTGTATGCTAGAAATTGGGTTATGGCTTCATATATCATTTGCATGTGTATTCCTTTGTGCTTATGTTGGTTTGGCATAGGATCTCAACCCTGGGGGTTTGATAATCCCTCTCGATCATTTCCATCCTATCTTACTAGCATTTGTACGTTTGAACCCCTCTTTATTGCATGGTTTGCTACTTTAGTGTGAGTTTGAAGCAAGTTCATCCTCTCACTAAAGTGGGGGCTAAATGTAGTATAGTAAAATGCATAACCTTGCATTTTCACACTTGTTTGGACTCACCTTGCTTTATTTATGCTTCTTTATGGCTTAATTGGTCCTATTTTGCATCCACAAGCCTAATAAACTATATATTTTTATGGAAAATCCCAACAAACATTAAAAGATAAATGATCATTTAATGTTTCTATCTGTGTGTCCTTGATTTGTGGACTGGTACTAAAACACCACCTAGGGTGTCTTTGTCCTCCATGGGTCTTGGAACCCTGATTTTGAAACCACCAAAATAGGTCCCTTTTTGGATTTTGTGCCCAAAGAATTGATCCTTGGGATGAATATGCCAACTAGGGAATCTTAGTCATCAGTTTATTTTTGAGTTCCAATTTCAAATTTGGGTGTGATTTAGCCTCCTTTAATTAATGAATTCACATGTTGGCTTGTTGTGTAATTTCAGGATATTAAGCATGGATAAGTATAAATACAAGGTTCCTCCATCCATTTTTCATAACAAGCAATCTTAGCATCCAAGCATTCAAGTATTCAAGAGCATTTCATCAAGCATTTGAATCCATAATCAAGATTCAAGCATCATGTCAAGGGTTTAGTACATCCATTCATGTTGTTGAGCCAAGATTGTGAATGTAGCATTGAAGATCTGTTTACAACCTTTGTTCACATCATATCCAAGGATCCAAGATCTACATTATTCATGGCCACTACATGGTAGATTGCAAATTTACTTCACAAGACATCATACAAGGTGATATCATTTACATGTATTTCATGTTTCATGATTCATTTCATCATTTGGTTTAATTACCTAAAAGGGGTTTGACCAAGGAAAACCCCCATTCACTAACAATCAACAAGTTTTCCCTCTCTTGTGTGTTTGTATTTGTAGATCTATGTTGAAGACTTGAAGATCATTTGTAGTGCAAGATTGAAAAGTTGAAAAGTTGCATTGTTAAAGTTGTCATCTTCATGGAAAATCACCTATAGGTTAGATCTAGAAGATTCAGGACCTCAGATTTGAGGAGAAGCAAGTGCAAACACCAACCTTTAGGACCACATTCAGAAAGTTTATAAATTTCGAATGAGACTAATACACCACTTTGGATGTTTTAGTCCTCCACAAGGTATTTTTTAGAGATTCTTCGGGATTCTGTTCTGACATCCGAAGACTTCGTATTTGCCTCAAAAAATAGCAATGTGACTAATATGCCATTCTAGGTATCTTAGTCCTCCACAACACTTTTTAACAACTTCTTTACATTTCTAAAGTCCTTGTCACACCTCCAAACTTCCCAGGTACACATACCCTAACTAGGTGTAGCTTAATTTCATCATTTGCACTCATTATTTGGCTTATATTACTTGATTTTGTGAGTTTCAAATCTTCATTTAGCTTGCATTTTGTATATCACATTGTGTTTTCCAAAATTTTTCTTTTTCAAGAATTTTCTTGGTGGTGAACCCCTTATAACTTAAGAAACCCTTCCTAGGAGCCTCCTAATTGAGAATTGGCTCACCTTGAGAGGTTGTTATTCAATCCAATTAGGAATCTTAAGACAATAGTGAATGGTTGAATGAGAATAGTGCGATATCCCAAAAGGGTATCAAAAAAGGGTATCCATCTTCCCATTCATCAATATAGCAAGGTATGCTCTCTTGAGTGGTATTTCTAATTGAAAACTTGTGAAGGTTATGAGCTGTAAATTTTCTAAAGAAATATAGAAGAAATTGGAAAGTGTCTATGAAGGAGATGATAAGGTAAAGCAAGCAAAGATGCAAAATTTGAAGACTAAGTTTGAAACCGTAAGGATGACATAAGATGAAGATATTACATGCTACATGAATAGCATAAATTAGGGCTAAAATTATCAAGGTTAGGCAATAAAGCATGTAAATCAAACCCTAATAAACAATGAAGTACAAAAAAGCATAAAGACATAAAAAACATGGAACAATATTACCAAAAGTCTTCATACCACCATTGCTTCACCTTCATTGCACTTCTCCATTTTTCTCAAATATTATAATTGCCCTCAAATTTTTGAGTATGCAAATAGGCCTAATGACAATGACTAAGAAAAATATTGAAGATTCTATATGACTATGGATGCACTTGACTTGATAGCAAGTTAGCAAGATAGGATGAGATCGCTTAAGCTTATGTAGACTCTATATGATGAAGATGAAAATGACAAAGTCTTATAGGAAAGACAATTTCGACTGAAGCGCTAAGATTGAATATAAAAAATCAATGGCCAAGAAAGAAAGATGTAGTATGGACTAGGGTTAGGTCAAATGATATGGATTGATGGCCAAGATTAAATTATAAATAATTTAATCAAGGGTGGAGGTTAATTGAGACATGGATAGGTAAGGGCTTGATGTGGAAGATAAGATTGACATAGATAAAGAGGTGATAGAGAGAAATTACATAATAAATATTATTTAATTTAGGTGGCCAATGAATAATTAAATAATTAAAAATAATTATTTTATTATAGAGGAATGTGACAAAGAGGATCTTTTGAATTAAATAATGTTTTAATTCAAAATTCAAGAAAGTGGACCAAATTAAATAAATAAAATTTATTTAATTTATGAGAGAAGAGACTAATGAATAATTAAATAATTATTTAATTATAGTGGAAAATGATATAAAAATTAAATAAATAAAGATTTATTTAATTTTAGAAAGAAATGGACTTAATTAGTGATGCAATTAAATAAATAAAATTTAGTTAATTAATCAAGGAGGAATAAAGATAGAAATGAATTAATCAAATAATTAAAGTTATTTAATTAATATAAGACTTATGACTATAGAAAATAATTAAATAATTAAAATTATTTAATTATCAAAGACAAAAGAGGAAATGATGGAGAATTTAGAAGTCGCAGGCCTAGGACAATTTTTTGTGTCTACATTTTTCCCCTTTCATACAATGTAGTTTATCACGTTGTTTCAAAGAAATTTAATCCAAAAAATATGCCCCAGTGTAAAGAGGATGAGGAAAGATGATGAAGAGGGTTGTTGTATGTGCCATCAAGAGGATGTGCGGGTTCAAAGAACACGAGTGTGATCTTGAAATGGATAAGAGGAAATGGATAGAAGAAATGTTAGCATGGAAGATATGGATGTTAGTATGAAGCAAGAACTTCAATATTTTCCCAAATACATAATAGGACTTGCATTTAATCATCATTGGGTGGTAAAATGACACAAATGGACAAAAAAACCATGGTATGATATAGACCAAGGTGTACAAGGTCATCCACTTTCCAAAGCAGACAGTCACAGACAAGGAATTTCCTAACTCATACTAAGGGAAAAGTTTCCCCAGTCTTTTTTCCAAGACAATCAACAAACAAAAATCAAAGAAAAGAGTCATGAGACATCATCACTCCTCTAAATCCTAAACATGGGACATCCTCGAGGAAGCTAGTAACCTAAATCAAAGAAAAATCAAGAAAAAGATAAGACAAAACAAACCACAAGGTCATCAACCATTCAAAGTGTTTGCTAAAATATGATTGTTTGACTTTTCATTGACTAGGTGATTGACAAGTTGATTTTTTTGACAAGGCCTGGTTTTAGGAGGGAAACATGTCGTATAAGACATTAAGTATAGTTTCGATCATGTGACCACCTATATAAGGAAAATGACTAAGTTTGACTAAATGACAATGTTTGGTTTCAGGGACACATCCTGTATAAGATATAAGTTGACTGGTTGATGATTTGACTAATGACTATTTTGACAATTTATTTGATTCAACTAAGTGATTTTATTGGTTTGTTGTCTTGTTGATGTGTGACTTGTCTAATGTTTTGATGACTATTTATGTCGATGTATGCTTTATTATGACTGACATGAAAAACCCTAAAGGACCAACCTAGCTGGCCTTGGGGGCTTATCGACAAATGGCCTTGCCTAAGTAACAATGCACAAAGACCTCGTAGTTCAACATGACATGAATTTGTTTTATTTACAAAGGACTGACTAATGATTTTATTTGATCAAACCTAAGAAGACTGACCTAATGCCTTAGGGGCACATCGACAAATGGAATTGCCTACGTTTAGTCGCAAAGGAAATTTAGTTCATCTGGACTTGGACTGGAATGACCGACTTTGACTCTGTTTTTGGGATTTTTGAAAGTTATTTGGATGTTTTTGTGTTTTGATATATTTTAATTTTTTTTTTTTGGAATTTTTGTGGTTTTATGATTTTTTTTCTCTTTTTGTCATTTTATGATTTTTTTAATCTTTTTGAGAATATTTGATTTTTTGTCTTTTGATAGTTTTATAATTTTTTTTGTCTTTTTGAGAATATTTGATGTTTTTTTTTTAATATTTTTTGATAATAGCAACCTCCAACAACAAGTGTAGGATCCAATGATGTAGGTCAAGTATTTTCCCCCACTAAAGCATAAGACCAATTTATTAAGGGTGGCATGGAATGGAATATGCATTATGGAAGGAGAAAAGGACACACGACAATCATTCCAAGCTTATGGAAGGGACAACCGGTCATTATTATGGGTGAAATGAGATGGGAGAATGATGGAGAAAAGTTAGATTGGAGTGATGGCAGATGACAGAGAAAAGTAAACTACACATGGCACCTGTTTGCTAGGTTTTCACTATGGTATTTATCTAAAGCACCACCGAAGTGGTTTTGACTATTGGATAAATTATTTCTCTTTACTATTTTCTTCATTTTTTTATTTTTAAATTTTTTTGGTGTTACCAGGATGCCTATTTTCCAGGTTTTCATCAAGGTAACAATTTTTGAATTTTCTAAGTTTTTGTATTTTTTATGGTTAAAATAGGATTTCAGAAGCTAAGTGTAGAATTTACGCAAACCTACAGACTGCCAATTGGTTCTGACAAGGGTTCCCCTTCAGGAGTTGAAAGTTGGTATGCTCCTGATCCAAAGGCTATTGTGACAATATAGGGACCCAACCAATTCATCTTGAACTTTCCTGGCTTCTCTTGTTTTGCTTGATTCTTAGGATTTTTGGTTAAGACTAGGTCACTAATGTCAAAATGTCAATTCAAGGATTTCTTATTATAGCTATGAAGGAGATGATTCTAATATGCTTGAAGATAGTCCAATGCTCTTTGTCTCCGATCATCTAAAAGTTCCAACTCATGTAGCCTTGAGACTCGATATTCCTTGTCGTCAATATGCCCTTGCACATGGTACCCGTAGGGAAGGAAGTTTGACCTCAATAGGTAAGATAGCTTTGGAATTGAAGACTAGGGAATATGGAGTGGTGCTAGTAGGAGTGTGAATGCTTGTGTGGTAGGCCCATAGGGTAGGGTTAAGTTGGAGGTGCCAGTCATGAACAACGTCATTGATGGTCTTTTTAAGGATTCTAAGGATTTTTTTATTAGATGCCTTGGCTTGGCCATTACCTTGTGGGTAATATGGAGCGGAGAAATGGTGTTGGATGTGGAATTTCTTACAGAGTTGGCATAATTCTTGGTTTTTGAATGGGCGACCATTATTGGTAGTGATGGACTAAGGGACACCATATCGATAAATGATATAATTAAAAATAAACTTGGAAATCTATTTTTCGGTAATGTATGTCATGGGAATAACTTTGATACATTTAGTGAAGTACTCATCATGGTGATGATGAATTTATGGCCATTAGAAGATGTGGGATGAATCTTACCTACGAGGTTGAGTCCTCGTTGGGAAAAGGGCCATGGTGATGTTATTGGACAGAGTTCCTGTGTTGGCATGTATCAAGTCTCCATGGATTTGACATTGTCGACATTTATTGACAAAATGGTAGGAGTCTCCTTCTATTGTAGGCCGGTAGTAACCAAGTCTCATGATTTTTCTTGCTAAGGTTGGACTGCTAGAGTGGGTTCCACATATACCATCATGTACCTCACACAAGGTCATTTGTGCTTCTTCAATGTTGAGGCATCACAACAAGGTATTTTCTAGGGCATGTCTATAAAGGTTGTCACCAGTGATGGCATACTAAGAGGCTTTGCAGATAAATGTCTTGCGTTGATTGGTGGAAAGGTCAGGGGAAAGGGTGTGGTTGTGGAGGTAGTCATATATGTCTTGGTACCATGGGGAATTGGGACCCACAAGTTCACAAACCGTCTCATATTCTGGGATGTCAAAGGGAGGGATCAAGAGTTGTTCTACCAAAAACTCAAATTGAGGCACATTGTTTGGTATGTCCAAGAGAGAGCCAATTGTAGCCATAACATCTGCTACTTTATTCTAAATACAGGGTACCTGATGAAAGAGGATTATGTCAAAATACTATCTAAAGCTGTCTACCATTAGCTTGTAGGGTGTGAGATTTTCATCCTTGGTGTCATAGTCATCGTTGACTTGTTTGATTACTAGTTGAGAATCACCATTTACTTGCAAATGCTTGATCTTCCATTTGATTTCCATTTGAAGTCCTGTGAGAAGGGCTTCATATTCTACTATGTTGTTTGTACATGAAAAGGAAATTCTAAATGAATTAGGAATTGTATCACCTTGAGGGGTGATAAAAATTATGCTTGCTCTCGAACCATGGTTTGTGTGAGATCCATCAAAGTATAGTTTTCATGTCCTTGTATCTAATGGGAAAATAGATTCATCTAGAAAATTTGAGACTAATGGGTGATCTGCTTTAGTTGGTGCATCTACAAGTTGGTAAGCAATAACTTGTCCTTTTTGGATTTTCTTTCAACATACTGGATATCATATTCACTAAGTATCATGACCCACTTAGCCAACCATCCTATCAATGTTGCTTTATTGAGAAGATATTTCAAAGGATCTATCTTTGTGACCAATTTTGTTTGGTGGTTCAACATATAGTGTCTTATTCATTGAGTAGCAAAGACTACCACAAGACAAGCATGTTCTATTGGACTGTAATTCAATTCATAACCAACCAAGGTGTGACTGATGTAGTATATAGCTCGCTCATGACCTATTGTCATTTTGTGCAAGTAATTCCCCCAATATTGATGTTGTTGCTGAAATGTATAGGATGAGAGGTCTCCCATAAATAGGCAACATTAATACTAGTGGTTTTAGTAGATAATCCTTGATTTATTGAAAATCTTCTTGACACTTTTCTGTCCATATAAATGGTACCTCCTTTTTGAGTAAGTGTTGGAAAGGATGAATCTTGTCAACTAACTATGCTATGAATCATTTGATGGATTGGAGTCAGCCTTGAAGTGTTCTTAGTTGACTTATATTGGCTGGTGGAGGCATGTCCATTATTGCTTTGACTTTCACTAGGTCTACTTCAATGCCTCGTCTGGAGATTATGTATCCCAAAATTTTTTCTAATGTGAATCCAAACACACACTTTTTAGAATTCAATCTGACTTTGTATTCTTCCAATATCTTGAAAATATTGTCTAAAACTCTCAAGTGGTCACCTTAGACCAATAATTTTCCTAGTAGTTCATCTACATAATCTTCCATTAGAGTGTGGATCATGTCATGAAAGATTATTGTCATATCTTATTGATATGTTACTCTTGCATTTTTGAGTCCAAAGGGAATGATATTCTAGCAATAAGTTCCCCATGGACAAGTGAAAGTTGTATTATGTTGGTCGTCAGGTACAATTCTAATTTGATTATATCCTGAGAAACCATCCATAAGGGACAACATCTCATATCCACCTATCAAGTCCATGATTATGTCAATGTTTGGTAAAGGAAAGTCATCCTTAGGACATGCATTATTTAAATCTCAAAAGCCTATAAAAATGTGGATGCCACCTATAGGTTTCATCAATGGTATGAGGTTGTAAATCCACTCTGCATAGTCAATTGATCTGATGAAGCCAACATCCAATAGTTTCTTTAGTTCAACCTTGACTAATAAAGCAATTTGCGGATACATTTTTTTGAGCTTTTGCTTGACTGGTTTAGCATATGGATGTAAGGGAAAATGGTGTAATATCAAGTTAGTATCTAATCCAGGCTTGCCATTGTATGACTAGTCGAAGTTGACCTATCTCTCTTCAAATAAAACCCAAAATTTTGGCTGTTTTGATTCTGTCAATGATGCAACAAAGTGGATTATTCTAGGATTTTCATCTGTACCAATGTTGATTTCCATGGATTTCTCAATTAGCAATAGTGAATTCTCTTGGGTAATGGGGATAATTTCCAACCGTCCATCCGTGGGTGCCTCAAAGAGGTTATCTCCCTTGGATAAATCCTTTCTTTTTTACTTTTTCATGGTCTAAAGGCACCTTTCAGTTTTCACCTAGAAACTCATCTTTTTTATTTTTTTCTTATTATTTTGACTTTTGCGACTAGAGGGGTGGAAATAATCCTCAAAATATGCCATGTAATCTAAATCAATGATAAATCTAGCCTTGTTATCACCACTAGGGATTCCTTCATGCAGTCCCATGCACTCAACACTTGCTTCATCATTCTCAAATGTATCTAAGATGGGAGGCCCTTGTGGGTCCCAATCACTGAGTTGGGGATAAACTAAGGGCATGCCATCATCGCAAGTGTCAAAGTTCAAGGTGGATAAGGTAAATACAAAGGTTCTGTTAGGGCCGCAAATCATGGTATCTGATAGGTCAAGCTCAATAAGTGTGTGTGTGAAATGTGCAAAGTTAGTATCAACACAAACCTTAATGAAACAATTTATATTAAAGATTCAAAGAAAAGTAAACTATTCTAAATTACATCTTAACAAATCTTTCAAGAACGTCTCATTGTCCTCTATTCTTAATGATTCTTTTAACCTTTTGGCCCTCAAATTTCTATGTGCACAAAGGCTATTAGAATGACACTTAAGAAATGATATTGGTATTCAACATGCCATATATTTGAAATAGAACTATCTATGATTCTTCATATGCTAAAATTCAACTTAAAATGAACTAATCTAAAATGAAACTATGATGCAAGATGAGACATAAAATGCAACTATGATGCAAGATTTAAAGCTAAGATGTAAATGCAAATAAAAACATGATGTAAAAAAATAGCTATAAGATTCCAAAATGCTCCAAGTCTCATGATAAAACCCAGATGATAACTTTCATCAAAATGCTGATGCAACACATTAAGGCCCATATATTGTATTTATAGCCTTTTCCAAGCATATTGTGAGGTGGCAATGATCAATGGTCCAAATTCAAACAAGAAGGATGAACGATGGAGATGAAGAGAATCAAGAAGTTGTCCCCTTGACCAAAGACAACATGCCATTTGATGGAAAATTCAAGGAAGAGAAGACCTGTGCTTCCAAAATTCACAGGAAGTGGAAGAATAAGTCATGTGTCTCCAAAATATGTGAAAGTGGGAGGAATAAGTCATGTGCCCAAAATTAGTGAAGTGTGGGAGGAAATGAGCCATGCTTTTTTGAATGCTGATGATAATCAATTTAAAATTAGAGGATATTATGGGATTGAGGAGGCACAAAAAAGCCAGGAAATGTGCCTAATTCCCAGAATGATTTAGTGAAGATTAATTAAATAAAACAAGCTTAGGGACCCTTGTTTATTTAATTAATTTAGAAGAAGATGATTTAGATTCAGAGAATTAGAGAAGGGTGAACAGTATAAATAAATTGAGAATTTATTATACATATTGGAACATAATCAAACAGCCAATATTTAATTAATTAAAGGTGACACCATTTTTAGGTGTATACATTTTTCCCCTTGAAATACAATGTGTTGCCATCGCTTCAAATAAAAATTTGGATAATTTAATGCCTTTAAAAAGCTTTTATTCTATGACGCTCTGTGATGTTGGATTTTTAGGTAATCGTGATATATACCCCTCTGAGAGACAAATCAGCTAATTACAGGAATTTTGATGACGATGATGATATCAAAATTTTATGCCCTGCAAACACTAATCTCCAAAAAGAAAATTGAGCTCACAAATTGATTAACATGCCTTATGCTGCCTCCCAGGTTGGATGCTGTCGATGGCCAAGGTTCAACCAATTGATTTGATGGATGCTGTTGATGTGATAGTTGATGATCGACTCCTATGATAGGTGGAGGATCATTGATAGGATGATGGGATGATTGACCTCATGATAGGTGAGGATCAAACAGATGTATTTGATGATTGACTTAAGGATAGGTGAGGATCACTGATAGATTGACAGATTTAGACCATGAGAAGAGAGGATCACTGATAGATTGATTGATTGATGCAATTCTATGATAGTATGGTAGGGTATTGTTTGATGAACCCATGATAGTGGGTAATGGATTGATTGGATGAACTCTACAGCAAGGCTGACTCCATTGATGAACCCCATGATAGGTTATAGGTTGATTTGATTGACGATTGACTCATGATAAGGAGGACCAATGATAGATGCTCAAGATTTTATCAAAGCATCAATGAGTCAGAATAGATTTGACTGATTGGATCACAAGACACGATTTCAGGATGTTATGATCATAGGAGGATTTCCACATCTGTTGTAGGTGGATTCAAATTTGATTGGGCAATCTGGTTTGACTTCTCTGATTGATTGATATGCCCTAGTATAGTATTGATTAATGTACTAAGACTTGATGATGTACCGATACCTGATGTATACACTAATTCAATTGAGACATTGATGATGTACCTCTTGATTTGAGACATTATGATACAATGCCACTTTTGATGTTGATGTATCTCGTCATACTTTTGGATATCCTTGTACACTTTGAAATTATGATTTTTTTGAGGTTATATGATATGTAGCGATGATTATGATTTGCATTATATGATGATACGCCTACATGCATTTAATTTCCATGTTATGATGGATGATTCCATAATGATATGCTATGGATGCAAATGATGATAAACCTATGATTCTATATATTTGTGGATTTATGTCATATGATGTATATGGATCCTATTATGCCAATGAAATGTGATGCATTTTATGCTTTTTTTCTTTTCTAAAAATAAATGATGCAATGGATGAGTAAATGATGTATATGAAATGATCACATGATGATGCATATTTCTGTTGATGTTTATGTGATGTTTATATGCAATGATGATGCTTATGTGATGATTTAGGTTGAGTATATATGGATGCGATGCAAATGATGTGTGAGGTTTTGTAATGATGAATGATGATTATGTGATGTAAATGATTATGTAGATGATTGTGTTCTAGGGTCTTAAGCTTAAATGAGTGAATCTATCCACCTTCCAAGAGTTGTGGGAAGGTTGTCATCAGTTGATTCTTTGTTTCATTGAGATTCACAAAGCCTGACATATTTCTCAATTATTTTGGAAATCTGAAGAGACTCACTCATTTAAGCTTAGTGAACCACTTCCTAATGCCACCAAATGAAATGATTTGATTTTATGTAATGTATGGATGTCATTTTTGATGGTAACACAGATGTGATGGATGAAATAATGATGTTGTTTCCTAATGATGTAAATGATGATGCAACTGATATGCAACTAAATGAGAATGCTTTCTAATTGATGATAATGCAAGTGATGTGTAACTATATGAAAATGATGTGTTTTTTGTAATGTCAAGTGTACTCAATCCCTTAATGTAAGAGATAACATCATTGTTGTAGCTTTGGAAATACCATAAATACAGATGCAAACTAACATGGATGCAATCTACTCTAAATATGAAGATCTCGTATGAAAAATTTGTCATTCGTAATAGCCGATTTGTCATGATTTTTATCATCATTGGGCCTTTAAAATGTTGAAAGTGAGTACAAGCATCAATGGTATATTTAGACCATGATGTTTGATAGTGCAAGTTAACACAAGGATCTAAGTATAATTAAACTAAGATGACCTGAGCATTGCTTGCGTAAATAGGAAAGAGTTAATCCTTTTCCTATGCAAATTCAGAATGTCATCAGTGATACTTTGTAGCGCACATCTCACGATAATTTGCACAGTAATAATGATCAACTCATAGACAATAGACAAAGAAAAATCATACTCCTTCCTGGCTCATCTAGTTTGATACATCATCGAGGGGCTCCAAAGATATGATAGAAAAAATCAAAGTACAAAAATTGAATATTTATGTTTAACATGATAACCCATGATTCAGAAGAGCATCATCCTTTTGATTTCATTTTCAATTTTCTAATTTTTTTGGGATTTTTGATTTTCCAATTTTTAGGTGTTTTCTAAGATTTTGGCCAAGAACCTAACCTAAAGACCTATCTTAGGGGTCTCGGGGGCTAATCAAAGATTAGCCTTTCCTACGTTGTAAACGCAAAGACCACGTAGTTTGACAGACTCAACCGATTTACAGTTCCAGGATATGAACAGACGAGAGACGACAACTAATTACAATGAATTACTAAAGGACTTGTTTTAGGGTGTCTCAGGGATTGATCAAAGATTAACCTTTCCTACGTTTAAGCTCAGAGACAACGTAGTTCGACAAGATGACTTTATTTTTGACTGACTTTTGACCTATTTTTGGATTTTGATATGATATGGATGCTTGATGCATTTCCGATGGTGATTGATGTTCAATGCTGGGTTGCATTTTAATCATTGTTGTTGTTATGTTTGTCTTCTTGATGTTTGTCTGTTGGTTCAAGCTCAAAGTTTTTTTCCCTCAGTGAGCTCAGGATTTTTCCCCCAATCCAGGGTGAGACACAACCGTGATGCCAAGATATGTACATGGTGATTTCAAAGGATAGGCAGATGGATGGTGAAAGTGAATGGTGAAAGTGAAGGGTATACATGCTAAAATAGATGGAAAAGATAACCTATCACAATTAGTTCCCGTTGCTAGGTTTTCACTACTTGTTTTTATTGCACTTTTTCAAATTTTATGATTTTTTTTGATCTTTTTGATTTTTCACTTTTTTTTTTGGTATTTTTCTCAGGATATTTAAGATGGAATGATATGATACAACCAGTTGAAGGAACAAGATGCCCCAAAAAATAGGTAATGCAACCATGGATAAATGATAGACCAAAATGAAAGATTCACTAAAAAACATGTCACACAAGCAACATATCTCTTGTCAAAAGATGATAATGGTTGATTGATTAGGATGCCAAGAATGATTGATTCCATAAGGAATGATGATGATAAGTATTTAGGATCACTGATTTCCTCTAAATACAATAATATTGATGATTGTTGATGATTGATTGACAAAAGATATGAGGATTGGATAATGTTTTACAGCTAACTCAAATATGATTTGCACGATAAGATTCAAGGTTACAAAGGGACATGATGACATGGATTTTGATAAGATAGGAGATATGGAATGGAAGAAAGTGAGGATAATGATAATGAATGGGATGATCAAGGTCAACTAGATAAGATACAGACACAAGGCCCAAGTATTTTTCCCCTATTCCTCATCAAGACCAAGGACGAGAAGAAAGGATGTATCTAGAAAGAATGATGGAATATGGATAAGATGAAGGATATGATACGAAAGATATGTAAAAAGTGAATAGGATAAGATATATGATGTTCAAGAAGATCCTTAACCTTGTTGAGATCAAAGGTGGGGAATGTGGAGGATAATATATGCATGATAGGAAGATGGAAGAAGGACTTAAGCATCAAGTTTCATGACCAAATATTCCTTTAATAAACCATGACAATGGGGATTAAACTCATAAATGTTGGGAATGCTATCAAAGGCATGATGAAGAATCCAAGGACCTATCCAAAGTCTGGATTAAAGGAGAATTGGGGGACAGTCGTTGGGTAATGAGGACAGGGAGGTGGGAAGACCTCCATGATGGAGTTAGATGGAAAGGGATGGCAAGATCAACATTGGCACACACCTGAAGGGCAGAAGGAGATGAGGGTACCAGATCGAAGGTGATATACTTTAGGGGATGAAAACTGGAGGAAGTTTTGATTTAGGAAAAATCTGACGCCAATTCCATTTTATTGTTTCCATGAGACGCTTTGGAATACAATACGACTTGATCTCTTATTTCACTTTGTGGGCCTTTTGGGACCTTTGATATTTTCCTTGCTTTATGGGGTCTTTTGTAATTTCTTGGAAATTTTTCTCTTTCTTGGTTTGATGTACCTTGTGGCCTGGAAATCTTTCTTTTGTTTCTCGATGTAATGTCTTTGTATTCTTTTGAAAATTTCTTTTGATTTACGGACCTTTGTGGTCTTTGAAAATTTCCCTTTTGCTTTGATGGGCGTTTGTGGCCTTTTTGATTTTTCCTTTGATTTTGGATCAAATTTTCTTTTATTTTTGCATGCCTCTTTGTGGAGACATGTTGATCCTTTGACACATGTGGATTTTGATGATGGAATCTGACATTTGAACCAACTTCCAAGAGTAACAGGAGAGATGATGATGAATGGTATGGAGGTATCATGGATGTGTTGCTAGAGGTAGAATTTTGAAAGGGCATCAAGGATGTGTTCTTTTGTTGTTCTTGAGGAATAGGATATGGACCTAGGATAGATGGAAGGTTTTATGAACTAGGATGAGGACCTAAGATATATGGAAGGTTTGGTGGATTAGGATGATGATCTAAGATATATGGAAGGTTTGAAGGACTAGGATACTTAGGAATATAACCAAGGCTGTGATAATATGGATTTTGTTGGACATAAAGGGGTTCACAGATACCTTGTTCATGAAGGCCTAATCCTTTGCCTTTGTAGTTCATACTTTGACACATTCATTTACCAATGGGATATGTGCTATTTGTGAAACAAGATGCAAGTCCATTTTGGGGAGGATATGGTATGGATGAAAGGATAGGTGTTGGAAGTAAACTAGAGCAGATGAAGGTGGAGGATCCCAATTTGTAGGTGCGTGTTTCATGAATAGCTTGAATATGTGTGATATGATCTTGACATGGGGATGATAGGGTACTTTGATCTTGACTTGGAAAGGAGTATGAGTTGTAGAAGATGGAGTAGCTTGCTCTTTACTAGGTACAAAATCATTGTGAAGTGGTATGAAAGGTATATCTTGATCTTGAGAAGGATGAACATCCTCATGGAATGAAAGGGTATCCTTGTATGGAAGCATATCTTGATCTTGATGAGGAAGGGAATCATGAGATTTTGTAGAAAGTATATATTAATCATCGGATGGTAGGACATCATTAGATAGGATGGAAGAATTATCATTCTCCCAGGATGCAATGGAATCTTGAGATGGTATGGATTTATCAGATGGAGTGGAAGGAGGACTTGGAAGGATACTTTTCTCTTGAGATGGAAAGGAATCATTGTGGATGAAAAGTAAAAGGAGGGGATCATCATAGAATTTTTGAGAGATGGGGTCTTGGTCAAAGATTAGAAGAACTTGTGGAATTTTGGTATCATCGGATGAAGTGGAAAGAATGTTTTGATCTTGAGGTGTAGAGGAGTCTATGACAACATGGTTTGGACTAAGAGATTGAAATGGATCATTGGATACAAAATATATGATAGAAGAAGGTGGTTGGATGAAATTGTTAACTTGGGTGAAAGAATCCTGAGATTTATTTTGTCTTATGGGAGATGAGGATAGATGCATGACATGGTAAGATTGTTCAATATACTTTTTGTTCGAGGACTGAGATTTGGACTTCTCATTTAACTTTTTCAAGAGTTTAAAGAAATTGAACTTGGATGATGTAGTTGTTGATGAAGAAGGTGTCATGTCCGTATTTCTATCATATGGATATGAATATATGTTTGACAAAAAATATCCTTCTGTGGTTGTTTCCCTTTGCATATCCCAAATTTGTAGTTGAAGGTTCTTTATTTGATGAGCTAAAGCATTCAATTGATCCTCATCTGTTTCAACCATGGTGGTTTGAGTTTCACTATTTTGAGTTTTAATGTTTTGAGTCTCAATGATTGGAGTTTCAATGGTTGGAGTTCCAATGGTTGGAGTTTCAAGATTCGACTCTTCAATGTTTTTATTTTCAAGTCCTTTTTCCTTGAGTTTTTATTTTTGTAACCTTCCTTGAATGGGCATACAAGTGTTATAGTTTAGACTAAACTTGGATCTAAGTTTTGGAAAAGTATCGAGGATTCCAACTAAGTCAAATAGAATGAAAAATTCTAATGAGACTAAGTTTGATTTGACTATATTGCTTCGTTTCATGATGAGAGGATGATAAATCCTGATGATGAAACTAGGCTTAAAAACAAAAGGTGTGATAAATTTGATGATTTTGGTACTTTGTGATGTTAGATCTTGGTTTAGGTTGTAAAATTCCACTTATAGATGTCAATTTTAACAAGTTTAGACTTCTAAGGTATCTAAGGAATGATCTTGGACTTTGAGAAAGTTTTGAAATTTTGGTTCAAACTGTGAAACTAATGGTAGATGTTCTTCCTAAACGAGGTACTCAAATCTTTGGAAAAGTCTTGGATTTTGACAATAGTAAAACATGTATAATTGAGGATTGTTCTTGCAAGCTCTTTTGTATAAATTGAAGGTCAACCTCTCTCTAAATTCATAAAGTGTTGATAACCATATTTGATGTTATTTTGGACAAAGAGGTATGGATTTTGGTTCCTGAATTTTAATCTTTCATGAAATCATTTGGTAACACACATGTTCAAACTCTATTTTTCCTAAGGAGTGGTTGAATACTGCTGAGGATTTCCAAGATGAGACTGACTGTTAGACAAGAGATGAACCTAGGTCACTATTTCATGTTTTGCAAAAGGCACCAAAATAGAGAAAAAGGTGCCATAGAATGTGCAAAAGGAGCCAAAACATAGACAAAAGGTGCCAGAACAGGTTCAAACTTGGTTTTTTGAAAGTTTCTTTGAAAAATTTCTTGGTTTTCCTAATTTTTCAATGAAAGACTTGGTTGTTTCACTAAATGCAATTTCAAATCAAGGTTTTCACTTTTGATATGTGACATTTTGTTTGTTTTGAAGAAACTTTGATAAAGACACATCAAGCAATGTACACTCCTAAGGTTGTGAAAGACTATATTCTTTTGGATTCCACACAGGTTTTACCCCAACCACACTTTTTCTTAGTGGATGACTAGATGCTTGACCCCACTGGCTCCCCTCCACGACACTCACTTCTCGAGGTAGCCAAGCATCAATACCCATGAATCTCCCATGGCATATTTTTCATCTCTACTAAAAATTTTGAGAATGTGGATGCCTTCACAATGACCATTGCTGCACAAAAGAATATATAAAGGTTTTGGCCAAACTACAACAAGGGTTTTATTAAGTAATTTTTGTTCATGGGGGTTGATCCATGTGGTGAGAGACCATTTCTACCCTTCTCGTCAAAACCAACCTCATGATACTAGCCTATGTTCCAGTATCCACACTTATATATTGGCTAGAAATGTGCTTGGCTTTAGCGTGTTACCAAAACTTTGGGTCATTCCCTTAGGTGATTAATTTTTCCCACAAGGTAGACCCTCTAAGATAAAAAAGCAAGAAAGTATACCCATAGTTTGATCAATCTTTATTCCACATGAATAAAGAGAGAACACATGCGATATACTCAACTCACACTCGCGCACAAAGAGTGAATGGGTCTAGATTTTTGGTCACCCAATTAAGGGGACAACATATCCCTACCATCCATCAAGAACAAAGGACATGGTGTTCATTAAACCTTTAATTAAGCTATGTTCCTAACTTAACCAAAAGGAAACATGGTGTTTGTTAACCTTTTAATTAGGCTATGTTCCTATCTTAACCAAAAGGAAACAAGCAAATCACTTCCAACCCCTGCAATATGTCGGTAGTTTGATAAGAATGTCTTTGACAAGTGTTTTTAGTACAATGGATATCAAATGCTTTTTCTTTCACTTCAATGCTCCATGTTCCTCTTAAAACCTGTAATAAATGCTCAAAATGTTAGATGAGATCAAGAAATAAGAAGACATGAGGGTTAGGTGAATGATTAAGCATAAAAACCCCAAAACTTAGACCAAGTTACAATGTGATTTGAATTTAGGCATAAAATTGAAAGTTTTAACTCCACAAAAATTGAGAAACACCTTCACCATTGCATAGCTTATGAAATTCTATCCCATTTAAAAAAAAAGCTTCGAAAAAGACCTCCATATGACCAAGATACGACCATTTTAATATTAGACAAAAGGCACTAGAACAGAGATAAAAGGTGCCATTTGGGACCCTAAAGGTGCCAAAACAAAAGTAAAAGGCACCAAAATAGAGGCAAAAGGTGCCAAAACTCTCTGAAACACCCTAGAATGAGCAAGAAGCACCATAGAAAGTGCAAAAGGTGCCAAAATAGAGACCAAAGGCGCCAAAACAGAGAAAGAGCAGCCCAAAATGTGTAGAAGGCACCACAGAATGAGCTAAAGGCAACAAAACAGAGACCAAAGGTGCCAAAATAGGTGCAAGAGGCTCCAAAAGGCTCCAAAATAGGTGTAAGAAGCTCCAAAATGGCTCCAAAAGGCTCACATTCGAACCTGTGAACATAAATTTTCAAGCATGTTAGTAATAAAAGGGCAAGGCCCCACAGTGGGTGAAATTTTGTGTGTGTGTGAAATGTGGAAAGTTAGTATCAACAAAAACCTTGATGAAATTTATATTAAAAATTAAAAGCAAAGTTAACTATTCTAAATTGCATCTTAACGAATCTTTCAAGAATGTCTCATTGTCCTCTATTCTTAATGATTCTTTTAACCTTTTGGACCTCAGATTTCTATGTGCACAAAGGCTATTAGAATGACACTTAAGAAATGAGATTGGTATTCAACATGCAAGCCAACTAAATGCTTACATGAAACTATATGCAAACAATGGTGATGAAAGCCATGAGGAAGGGGTGATGGTGATTATGATAAATAAACAAGTGGAGGTGGATGCTGTTAGTCCCTTTTTTGGGTTGCCTTTCATTCTTTGGTTATGCACTCTTTGATCTCTTTGGTGAGTCCCTGGTTTGGGGTTTTTTCCCTTTCATTCTGCACGTGGGACAAGTGGGCTCCCACAAGGGTTGAGCTCAGCGTGCCAAGGGTTTGTTGGATCTCAGTTGTGATCATATGGTTTGCCCTTGATGTCAAAATCCTTTTCAATATGTTCTCATTGTTGATCTGTCTCAGAATGGTTCTCCTTGCACATCACAGGTTTTGGTTGTTTGAAGAGTCTTCCTGATCCAATTTGAAATGTCTGAGTTGCCTATCGGCAAGACATTTCAGAAGTCTTGGCTATTGAATTTATCATTCAGGCTGCAGTCGTCAAGACTTCTATTGTATTTCGGCGACATAAAGTATTCTCTATCGGCTTATGGTATACAGTCGGGATAAGGTCCTATCGAAATTGAAATGTCACACTGATTGAATTGAATGAGAATTTTGGCAAAGTGTAACGCCATTGGTGTGAAGTCTTAGCGAACTCCTCTTGGTCCCATAGACAAGAGCATATGGAAGTATCTCGGCGTGAGTTGTGGCTATTGATATAACGTCTTGCCGAATTCGAGAGGTCTCGGTGAGTGACCTTTGGTCTCGCCGATGGAACATAAAGGGTCTTCGTCGGCATAAGATTTGAGTTGTTTTAGCGACATCAGATGAATGGATAAAACATTTTGATAAGACTCATGGTTTCGTTGTAGAGTCTCAGCGAACTCGTCAAGTCTTGGCGATTAAGACTAAGAGAGACTTTCGGTGAGAGGTTTTGATTGTCTCAGTGACACACAAGTGAACGTGAGCTTTCGGTAAGACACGAAATGTTCTATGAGATGTCTCCCCGACCTGATGATGTCTTGCCGATACGATGAGCTCCTTGGCGTGACTTCGTGCCCTTTGCTCGCTGTCGCCCTGATGTCTTCCTGAGTCCATTTTCTCTTGCCGATTGTGTGTCTATTCAGGTGTCGCCATGACCTCTTGTTGAGTGAGCTTTCTCTCACTGATAGGGTGCTATTCTAAGTTGAAATATCATGCCGATGTGCACCTGGTCTCACCGACTCAGCTGTTCGATCAAACACACAGATTATCGCTATGATGTCTGGCTGACTGGGCTATGTTCGACTGACTGGTCTGCTAGGGAGGTGACCGATGTGGATCGATTTTAGGATGTATTCAATGTGGTTGGTCACCTTTTTGGTCTCGAGAATGACAATGAGGATCTCACTTGGGATCAACATGGTGACTCCATTTCGGTCCTGAACCTCAATTGCTAGTGCGAGTTGGTGCGGTAGAGGATGAAATTAATTACAGAACTAGGGCAATGGGTTCTCTGAGGTGGATAGGTGGTTGGGACGGATGGCTTCTACATTTGTGGCCTCTGGATTTGTGATGATCACACCCATGGATTTCCTGGATGACATGGTCTATGTACCTTCCTGGTTTGATTGCCATGGCTACCCATTCTTGTACTTGCTCGTTTCGACTTGGTGGTGTGACATTCTCCCTGTTCCACCTGACAGGAGCTTTCAAGATGATTCAAATTGGTTGGTGGAGGTTCGTGGCTAAGTTGCTTGATGTTTTCTGAGGCTGTTAGGGTTTTTGTTGGTGTCCACGTAGACTCATGCTGACTGGTGACCCTAGTTGTATAAATGTAATTTCTTTCCACTTTGTAAGTGTTCGATGGCAGTTTGAAAAAATTGTAAAGGGAACCAATTATCTCTAGTTGGGTAGCTAGGGCTTGATTTGAAGCAAGAACACTCAGGGAAAATCAGATTATTGTCAGTCTTTGGGATCTAGGGCATATTTCACTGAATGTAAGGTTTCTAGATGTAAATGGAATCTTGAATATGACTGATTGAATTTAGAAATCTCTCCTTGTAATGGTGTGTATGAAATTTTAATGAAATTAAATGATCAAGGATCATTTCATTTTCTGGTTCTGGTTGATGCTCTTGTTTAAGGAATGAGTTAAATTGCATTAATCAATCTAGAGTTTTCTATGCATTATTAAGGGATCTGATAAGAAGTTTGATAGATTCAATCACTCGTTTATGGGTTAATAAGGTTAACTTCATAAAGACTTAGATTTCCAGAGTTAAATACCCCTTCTGTTGCACATTTTCATGACTCCTTGCCCAAGGATATTGGCACTGATCTGGTGATAGTTTTTATATCTTCACTAGCCTATTACCCAATCAAATAACAATCTTTTAATTAATCAATTCTGTTCTAATGTTACACTATATCTATTTTATCATTCTAGTGTGATATACATTGCTTGTTCGAAGGTTGCCAACTTTGAATGAACTTTGTTCTATCACATACAGGAGATTGAATATGCTTTGTTTAAGGGACCCCCCCTGGGTTTTGAGAGCCCGAAGTGAAGGAGATTGCAGCCATAGGTGTTGCATCTTGTCTGTTGGCCATTGTCTAGCGAACATTTTGCATTGAGCTTGGAAAGCTCATAGGTTTTTGCACAACATGATGGTTAGTTGTTTCCTAAACAAGAAAAATGACCAACAAGATGGCGACTTTGCTGGGGACCTATGTTTCATATTGAATAGAATCTCCAAGGTGTTTTATCCCGTAGTTTGTTCATAAGTCGGTCATTTGAGAACATTGGTTGAGTATAGCTTATGTCTCTGCCTTTGTGTTTATATTCTGAGTGATTCCTAGTCTTATTGTTGTCAAGTTGTAGTTACCAAGCTCTAAAAATCTTGTTGTATTCCAAAAAGTAACACCATTGTTACTGATCTATCCAAGAAGCTTGGGTGGCGACTCTGAAGTCTTTGTACAAGTGCAAACCAATATTTAAAGATATAGAAGAAGTTCGGAGCAGAAATTCAAAGAGAGTCAACAAGGCTGAAGGAATCCCAGTTCAAATGAGAACACGAGGTTATTACAGAAAGCATCTAGAGCAGGAGCTGGAAGAAGAGTTTCCTAGAAACAAAGGCAAATGGGTGAAGGAAAAACCACCACAGAAAGGTATGTCTACACCGCATCCCACCCCTAAACATCAAGTTTCTTCTCATTTCGGTTCACAAAGTGAAAGAGATTTGGTAGATTTAGATGATAATGTATCCAATGAGAGAGGGGAAGTGCATATGAAAAATATTGTAAATGGATATTCATCAGATCGTGGCCAAAATTCCATACAACAAAGGGGAAGGGGTAGATTCCAAAGGAATAATAGGAATACCTGGCATGCTAGAACTATAGAATTCCCCACTCCCACACCTCTTAAGGCTACCTTTGTCCCAAATGATTCATCCACTGGGGATGACTTTTCCCACAACCCGCATCTGTACCAAACTACTAGTACAACTTCTAATAGAGAGTCTACATTACCTAATGAGGATGAGATCTCTGATGATATACAAAGACTTAGTCAAAAAATTGCTGCACTAAATGAGAGTAGGAAACAGAGAGAAGCAACAAAAGAGAAAAAGATAAGAGATGCTATGGATAAGAGGGATGAGTTGCGTAGAAGAGTTAAAGAGATGGAAGCCATGGATAGATTGGCAGCCCAACAAAATGAGGAGGATACCCTGGTATTGCCAGAAACTTCAGGAAGGATCCTCTCTGACCCCCTGGTTAATAAGATCACAAATAAACCTCGAAGTCATAGGGTTGAGGAACATGTTGTTCCTCCTCCTAGGGATACTAGTAAACAACCTCAAAATGTGGACAAAGGTAAGCATCCTATGCAGGAAAAGAGAGGAAATGAAGAAGTAAGGATAAATGAAGGAGGTGCTGAGAAGAACACAGATCAAAATAATACTACCTCACTTTTTGATAAGCTAATGAGAGAAAATGAGGAGTTGGAGAGAAAAACAAGGGAGATGGAATTACTTGTAGCAAACAAAGAGATGAAGATGAAGCTTAGTTTTCTAGAATCTACTTTGAAGGATCTTGTCCCTGACGCTCAGAACACATGTGGTCATTCTATTTCTTCAAACCCTAACCATGGTGATAGAAGCTCACCCAAAGATAATCCTTCCAGCTCCCTTCCAACCCCCAAAGGTCATGAAAATGCTGTCCATTTTGTTGATCTACAAGAGCCTCAAGGTTAGCAATCAGGTCATCAAAATGAAAGACAAAGAGATAGTGATACTCAAGGTGAAGAAAGAAGACCTGTGGGAAAGAGAGTAACTGATACTGATAGGTACAGGCAGTTATGTTTTGATAATATCCCTGGTTACCCAAACCCTGTACCTGATAATGCTAGGAAACATGTGCCAAAGTTTGCAGGCAATAATACTATCAGTGGTGAGGATCACCTTAAAGCTTTTCAAATCTTTTTAGAAGACTTTGAGCTATGGGATGAGGATGTAGCCATGAAATACTTCATGCAATCTCTGACAGAGGATGCAAGAGACTGGTACAGAAGTCTGCTTGATTTAAGCATTGATTCTAAGAATTCTTTCTTCATAATTTCCAGAGAACAGTATGGTGACCAGACTGACCCAAGGTTCAGGCTGCATGATTTCAATAATATCACAAAGGGAAATAATGAAATGGCTACTAAATTTAATGCAAGATTCAAGAAAGCAATGGCTAAGGTCCTTGTTTCTCTCTGACCTAATGAAAGATCATGTCTGTTTACTTACTATAATGCCTATGACAGCAAGATGTGCTACTTGCTCATAGACAAAGACCCACAATCCCCGCAAGAGGCTTACAAGATGGCTATAAACATTGAAAATAATAGAAGAGCATCTAGTAAGATGGGTAGGAGAGATGATCCCAGGCTTACCAAAGCTTCTAAGCCTTCAAATGAGAAAGGGGTCAAAGATGCAGCACCAGATGACAAATGGGATCAAGTTTTGAACCTACTACAGAAGCAAGAAAAGTCTGAAAGGCCCCAATTTTAGAGAAATGAAAGGCCCCCAAGGCTACAAGATTACCCATACCACACCAACTGGAATAATGGGAAGCATGTTCCCAATAATCAAAGGAACTTCCATGGAGTGCCTGATCCATTACAGAAGAATACCTCAAACATGGTAGATGATTTGTCATGGTGTGATTCCTGTGAAATGCCACACTCCTCACATTAGTGTGTTGTTGTGGCCAAGGCAGTGGAAGAAAAGCAAGGCAGTTATGAGGAAGGTGATTATCCTGGCAACCCTAATGAGACTTCGAATGTGTTCATGACCAAGTCAGATTTGGAGTATGAGGAATACTCCTCTGACTGTGGTGCTGCTACAAGTGAGACAGATATGCAAAGACAAGAAGGTCTTCTTCATCAACAAAAAGTAATTTATGATGCAGAAGGAGATGATCAGTTTACTACTTACAACCTAGAAACTTGTGGTATTTCTTTGAGGAGACCTTCTAATGAAGAGATAGAAAGGTATACAGTTGCATTGGCCGCTAGAGCTCAGGCTAGAAATGATATTCACCTCAGAAATAGGGTGGTAAAGGCTAATCTAGGTCACCAAGGGGGAATATTCATTAAAGAAGGTGATACTGATCCTAAAGGGACTAGAGCTGAAAACACAAAAACTAGTACCAAAGCTAAGGAGGTCAAAGAACCATGAATTTGGGCTAAAAGGAATGACAAAGCTAAGATAACCAGTGAAGCTACTTCATCAGATACAAAGATGAAAGAATTGAGGCCTGCAAACCAAAGTGATGGTAAGAAAATAGATGCACTGACTTCTCACGAAGTTATATTCCCAGAGATTCCAAGTTATGCACCAGTTGACATGTTTCAGGTCCTATCTCAGATAAGGGTCACAGTCCCACTTCTTGAGATGATGAGGATTGATGACCATAAGCATAAAACAATGGCAGTCATTAAGAGCATTGCTGGGAACAATCAACCCAAAATGGAAGCTCAAATACCTGAAACAAGTGCAGGCCAGGTGAAGGATGATGCAGCTCGACTGAACGCAGATGGGAATCCTGAAGTCTATCTAGGAACTACAATCACTGCTAACCCTGATCTGGTCAACCCCTTCTTTCTGAGCCTGATTATCAATGGAAACTTGCTCATAAATTGTATGATTGATTTAGGTGCCTCAAATAATGTGATGCCTATTAAAATCATGGAGGAATTGGGCTTGAAGGTGGATAGAACTTATGGAAAATGTTATGCTATGGAATCAAGGGAGATCCCTATGATTGGAATCATAAATGAAGTATCATATAGACTAGCAGCTTGCCCTGAGAAGGAATTTGTCATGAGTGTCATAGTAGCTGATATCCCTCCAACATATGGAATGCTGCTGTCAAGGAAATGGTGTGCTTCTATGGGAGGAAGTATGCAATGTGACTTATCCTTTGCTACCTTTTCAATTGATCAGAAGGATGTTAAGATTGCTCAGGAGTCAAGGTGCAAGCATATGATTGAATCTGATGATAAAACAGAAGAACCTCCACTCATCAACTTTGTTGACACTGATATGGATACCTTTCGAGTAGAGGAAGTAGAACAAGAGGATGGAGAGACCAAGTCAGTACCAATAGTCAAAGAAGTCATGCAGACTACCTTAGAAGAGTCAGTATGGACCATGATCTTTGATGGAGCTTGTTCCAAGGATGGCTCAGGTGCTAGTGTCCTGCTAGTATCACCACAAGGTAAGACCTTTAAGTATTCCTTTTTACTCCAATTTGCATGTACAAACAATATAGCTAAATATGAAGCCTTGTTGCTTGGCCTGAAAATTGCCTCTAAACATGGTATAAAATCACTGAGGGTATTTGGTGACTCAGAGCTGATTGTTTCTCAAGTCAGATCTAGATTTGTCACTAAGGACAAGTGCTTGAGGCAAAATAGGAATGAAGTGTGGGATACCATTGAGGCATTTGATGCCTTTGGAATAGATTGGGTAGAAAGAGGGAAAAATGCCAAGGCTGACTTGCTGGCCAATATTGCTGTTAAACTGGATGAAGTGACCTTTAATGGAATTTCTGGTATTGAGGTACAAACCAGGCCTGTAGTGCCTGATATTATCTGCAATTGGCAAGTTTTTCAAGATGACAATGATATCTTGAAATTCCTACACTGTGTAGACCAATATGAGCATCAGGAGATAGATTTTGGCTCATATGTGGTAGAAGAGAATGGTAAAGAAACCTTGTTCGGGAATGAAGTAATTCAATTGAAGACAAATAAAATCCCAAAAGGACTGGTAGCATTAGAAAGAATTTTTGAAGGACCAGACAAGTCCAATACAAGACAAGCAGCTACCCATAAAGAAGACCTAGAGGAAATCAACCTAGGAATTGATGGTGCACCAAAGAAGGTATACATAGGCAAGAAGATGAAGCCCCATGTAAGGAATATGTTGATTACCTTATTAAGGAAATATAGGCATGTTTTCCCTTGGTTTTATGATGACTTAAAGGCTTACAGAGAAAACTTTTTCCAACATGAAATTCCCCTGAAACCTAATGTGAGACCATTCAGGCAGAAGTAAAGGCCTATCAATCCAACCTTGAGATCCAAGATGTAGGAAGAACTAACAAAATTCAGTGATGCAGGGATTATTAAGCCTATAAGGCACTCATCATGGGTGTCAAACCTGGTTCCTGTAAGAAAAAAGAATGGTGATCTTAGGTTGTGTGTGGATTTCATAAATTTAAATATTGCATCATTGAAAGACAACTATCCACTCCCAAACATGGAGGCTATGCTATAGAAAGTGACTAGATGTGAATTGATGTCCATGATGGATGGATTCGCTGGATACAACCAAGTCATGGTGAAAGAATCAGAGCAGTACAAGACAATGTTCACCACACCCTGGGGAACTTATGTCTATGTGAGAATGCCTTTTGGCCTAATTAATGCTGGTGCCACTTTTCAAAGAGCCATGGATGTGGCCTTTGCTAAGTTTTTAGACCTATTCCTTACTGTTTACCAAGATGACTTGACTGCTCACAACAAGAAAGAAGAGGACCATTGCTCTCACTTAGAGAAAATCTTTGTTAGGGCATTGGAATATGGTATTTCCCTTAATCCCAAGAAATGTGCCTTTGGGGTTAAGGAGGGAAAGTTACTGGGGCACATTGTCTCAAAAGATGGCATCATAATTGATCTAGAAAGGATAGTAGCCATTGATAAGATCCAACCACCAAAGAATGTCAAGGGAGTACAATCTTTCTTTGGTAAAATAAACTTCTTGAGAAGGTTTGTCACTAACTTTGCAGAAATCAACAGACCTATCTCCAAAATGCTGAAGAAGAATGAGAGGATAGTCTGGTTAGAAGAGCCCTTAAAGGCTTTTCAAGCCATTAAAGAAGCAATAAAATATGCTCCTGTGTTGAAGACACTCGACTATTCAAAGCCTTTCCAGTTGTTCACATTTGCCTCTTTTCACACTGTAGCAGGGGTGTTGTTACAGAAGAATGATAATGGTTTCGAGCAGCCCATAGCCTTCTTCAGTAAGTCTTTACAAGCTACAGAATTGAAATATGACATAAATGAGAAACAGGCATATGCACTAGTCAAGGCTGTCAAAGCTTTTAGGCCTTACTTAATGGGAGTTGTCATAATTGCGTATGTGCCTAGTGCAGCTGTCAAAGACATTTTCACATAGCAGGAAGTGTCAGGAAGGAGATGCAGATGGATTAATAGAATTCAAGAGTTTAACATTGAGGTCCAAATCACTAAGTTGGTGAGGGGACAAGGATTGGCCAAGCTTATGGCCTGGACCAATTTGGAAGCAAATCAAATAAACTCATTGGAAGAGGAAAACAAATCGAACATATGTGATATGGAACACTTTGAGTTGTATAAGAATGTGATCTATTATCTGTAGAGGATGAAGTGCCCTGATGACCTGAACAAAATTAGAAGAGGACATTGAAGTTACACGCTATCAGATATGTTATCATACAAGGAAATTTGTGGTGGAGAAGTAGAGGAGTCATGCTGAAATGCGTTGATCAAAATCAGGCATTAGAACTTCTAAGAGAGATGCATGGTGGAGTCTGTGGCGGACATTACATGGCCAAGACAACTGCATACAAGGTGATGAGGGCCGATTTTTGGTGGCCTACTATATTTAAAGATGCACATCAGTTTGTGAAGACATGTGATGCTTGTCAGCATTTTTCTGGTAAGTTAAAATTTTCTGGTAACCTTCCCCTTAGACCGGTTACTGTGCAATCTCCATTTCAGATTTGGGGCATTGACTTTATAGGAGAAATAACATGCAAATCTAGTGGAGGCCACTCCTAGATATTAGTAGCCACTGACTATTTTACTAAGTGGATGGAATAATCCCAACTAAAAAACTGCTTAGGGTGGTGGTTGATTTTTCTTGATAAATGAATATCATAATAGGCAAAGGTTTGGATGCCAGGAAAGGAATTTGGCATAGGGAACAATGCTATTGCATGGAACTTCAAGAGATCTGAAGAATATCTGCTGAGTTTTTAAATGAGAAAATATGGTATCAATTTCTTATTTAAAATACCATATCCACTACATAGGGAAATGATTATTTGAATCGACGACAAGAGCTTGATAAAGGATTATCAAGAGAATCTTGGATCAGAATAAGAGAGCTTGGGATTCTAAGTTGAAATTGGCACTCTGGGTAGGCAGGGTAACTGTGAAGAGGGCAATAGGTTGTGCCCCATTTGACTTAGTTTATGGGATAGGTGCTAGATTGCCCCAAAAAACAACGATAAGATATACAGGATTTATCAGGAGGTTTATGTTGATAAAGAAATTAGCCAGGTGGGAATGCAATTGAGGAGATGAGATTACTCTCATTTGGATGGGAACTAGAAGAGGAGGATCACTCAAGGAAATACCAAGTTACTGGAGAAATCACAAGTGAAGAGAATACATTATGACAAAAGGGACAATACCAGGGAGATTTTGGTGTATGCAGGATGCGAAGAATAAGGGAAAACATTATGGTTTAAGGTACACCATTTAAAAGTTAAAACCCGGTGGCGATCGCGGAAAATAAATAGAGAGTCTATAATACCAAACATATAATGAGGCGAAATTCTTAGAACTACCCGGGTTCATAGACCCGTTCTTGAAGGTTTAGCCGCCTACCACTTGAGGGGTATCTCTTTTCCACTTGGTAGTGTAGCTTACGGGTTTCTTTATTTTGTTTTCTTGTTGGTTTGTGTCACTAGCTGTCGGGACAGTTTAACGGTTGGTTTGGTCTTCTACAATACGATCTCTTTCTCCGGGTAGATCGCGTTTGTTCCTTCACCACGGGGACGTACATCCCTAGCGGAACCTATGTTAGTCCCGCTTGGGTTTTGCCTTTCATTTCTTTGGTTGTCATGGCTCTTTGGGTCTTTCTGGGTGGGGTTTGGAGTTTTACGCTTTCATTCTACATGGAACATTGTTTCTCCCACGAAGTTTGACTTCCGGTGCCAAAAAGGGTTTGTTGTGAGTTCCTGATTTGTGATCATATGGTTTCCCTTGATGTCGAAAATCACTTTTTTAGGTATGTTCGTTGTTGATCCTATCTCAGAATGGTTCTCCTTGCACATCATAGGTTTTGGTTGTTTGCAGAGTCTCCTCAATCCACTTTGAAATGTCTGAGTTGCCTTTTGGCAAGACATTTCAGAAGTCTTAGTGATTGAATTTATCATTCAGGATACAGTCGGCAAGACTTCTATTGTGTTTCGACGACAGAAAGTATTCTCTATCGGCTTATGGTATCTGATCGAGGTCTTATCAAAGTGAAATGTCCACGCTCGGCCCGGCTTGAATGAGCATTTCGGCAAAGTGTAACGCCATCGGTGTGAAGTCTCGGCGAACTCCTCTTGGTCTCACTGACAAGAGCATATGGAAGTCTCTCGGCGTGAATTGTGGCTATCGATATAGCATCTTGCGGTGAAGGTCGGTGGTGACGCCCGATCGCCCGATTCTGGAACATAAAAGGATGCTTTATTGCTTGCATAAGCTTTTGAGTTGTTTAAATGATGGATGGATAAAACAATCAGATCGCCATCAGTCAGTGGTTGAACATCAGCCGATCAAGCGGTATTATTAACGTGCGATGAGCTCACCGGTACGGCAGGAACGCAGCGATGTCGCATTAATGCAAATTACATCTTCCTGCTTGCTGATTGTTGTTGTCTGACCGGTGTAGCCATGACCTCTTATCGGTAGGCTTTGCTCTTCTCTTAGATGGGGTACTTCCTTCTAAGTTGAAATCTCATGCCGTGCCGGTCACCGGCTTCGGTTGTTTGATCAAACACGCCAGATTCTCGCTACGCCATTAACCGGCGACTTCAGAGCTGTGTCCGATTGGTAAATTGCGCTAGGAGAATTGTAGATGTGGGATCAATTTTAGGATGTATTCAATGCGGTTGGTCACTATTTGAGCTCGAAAGAGCCAACTGATAAAGGGGATCTCCCGCCTTTGGGATCAACATGGTGATGACTCAGTACAGTCTGAACCTCGGTGCAGTGCGAGTTGGTGCGAAAGAGGATGAAATTAATTGCAGATCTAGGGAAATGGTTTCTCTAAGGTGGATAGGTGGTTGGGACAGATCGCTTCTGCATTTGTGGCCTATGGATTTGTGATGATCACACCCACAGATTTCCTAGATGGCATGGTCTGTGTACCTTCCCGGTTTGATTGCCATGGCTGCCCATTCCTGTACTTGCTTGTTTCGACCTGGTGGTGTGACATTCTCCCTATTCCATCTGACAAGAGCTTTCAAGATGGTTGAGGATTGGTTTGGGGTGGAGGTTCCGGGCGGTTGTTTGAGTATTTCTAAGGTTTGTGTTGGGTTTAGTTTGTTGTCCCGTGGGCTCATGCCTAACTAGTGACCCGGCTTATATAAAATGTAGTACTCCCGCGGTAAGTGTTAGGTAGCAGTTTTGAAAAAAAATTGTAAAGGAACCAATTATCTACGGTTGGAGTGGCTGGGAAACCGATTTGGGCTCAAGAAAACCGGAACAAATCGAATTATTGTCAATCACACAGGATCTAGGGCATATTTCACTGAATGTAAGGTTTCTGGATGTAAATGGAATCATAAATATGACTGATTGAATTTAGAAATCTCTCCTTGTAATGGTGTGTATGAAATTTTAATGAAACTAAATGATCAAGGATCATTTCATTTTCTGGTTTTGGTTGATGCTCTTGTTTAAGGAATGGGGTTGGTGAATTTGTATCAATCTAGAGGTTTTCATGCGTCAATAGAGGATCGATAAAGTTTGATGATTCAATCACTTTCGTTTATGGTTAAACCGGGATTGCAACTTCATAGGAGCTTTTATTTTCAGAGTTAAATACCCTTCTCTTACTGCGTTTCGCGACTCCTTTCCCGGGATATTGGCGTGAATCTAGTGATGGTTTTATAATAACTTCACCCCAACACGATTATAATTAAATAACAATCTTTTAATTATCAATTACGTTTCTAAGTATTTTTACTATATCATTTTATCGTTATAGGTGTGATATACATTTAGCGATGGAGGTTACAAACTTTGAATGAACTTTTTCCTGCATATACAAGGAGATTGATTTGCTTTGTTTAAGGCACCCCAAGGTTTTGGGGCTAGAATTGAAGGAGATTGCGGCCCGGTGTTGCATGCAGTGAACAGCCATCGTCTGAGTGAACGTTTTGGAGCATTGAGCTTGGCAAAATAGCCGGACACCACCGCAGACATGATGGCTGGTTATTTCCTAAACAAGGAAAAATGACCAACCCGGATGCTATGGTATTGAGCTAGAATGATCTATGCATGATACTCCATATGCTCAAATGCAAGCTTAAAATGAACTAATCTAAAATGCAACTATGATACAAGATGGGACATAAAATGCAACTATGATACAAGATTTAAACCTAAGATGTAAATGCAAAGAAAAACATGATGTAAAAAAATAATGCTTCTAAGATTCCAAAATGCTCCCAAAGATACTGAAGTAAAACTTGCATGAAACTTTGCTTGAAATGTGGATGCAAAATACAGGGCCTAAGGGTTGTATTTATAGCCTTTTCTAAGCATATAGTGAGGTGGAAATAATCAATGCTCCAGATTTGAATAAGAAAAATGGATGGTGAAGAGGAAGAGAATCAAGATGTTGTCCCCTTAACCAAAGACAACATTCCATTTTGATGGAAGATTCAGGGTATTTGGGAGAGAGAGACTCTCTTCCAAAGAGTGGTGGAAGTGTGGGAGAGAATAAGTCCTGCGCTCCAAGTGGTGAAGGTGTGGGAGGGACTCTCTGATCATATTAACTCTAAAATTAGTGGAAGTGTGGGAGGAGATGAGCCATGTGATTTTTGAAATGAGTTGAAGATAATTCTAATTAAAAAATAGAGTTATTTATTTTCATGTGACCTTGATGAGGTGGCACAAAAACTTGCAGAAATGTGCTCTAATTCCTAATTGGATTTAGTGAAGATTAATTAAATAAAACAAATTTAGGGAAACTTGTTTATTTAATTAATTTAGAAGAATATGTTCTTAGATTTAGAGAATTAGAGAAGGGTGAACAATAGAAATAAATTGAGAATTTATTTATACGTAGTTGGAATGTTAATCAAATATCTAGTATTTAATTAATTAAAGGTGATGACCGTTTTTAGGTGTATACATTAAGCATTTCAACTATATTGTACTCACTAGAGGTAAGTGAGTCCCATTCGTACTCATTGGAATCAGTCTCTATGTAGTCATCATCAAGTGTGTTAGGTGGTTGAGAGGTGTTAGGTAAGGCAGATGTCTTGATAACCTTAGAAGCATTTACTTCCTCTTGTAAAGGTGTCGCAATAGTAGAAGCACTAATCTTAATTGGTTTAAACCAAAGCCCTAGGAATTTAGGTTGCCTGGTCATGGACAAAGGTTCAGTCATCCCATTTTTATTTAAGCCAATTTTGTTGTGTCAATCATAGCCTTTGTCTTGCATTATTTTGAAACCTTTTCCATATTGTTTTGTAGGTATTTGTGCAGGTGGAGGAGCTTCCTCATTGTCTTCTTTATAAACCTAGGAGGTCATATCTTCTTTGTTGATAGCTTCTTTACACAGTTCTCCCCATTTTGTGAAAGTGGTTGAGGGAGGCAAGTGAATAGTGACCTTGGGTTGCCTTTTATCTGTTTTCATTTTTCCATATGAATTAGGAGTAATAAGCTTTTTTATGCAGTAGGACAATCTTCATGTGATATTCTCTATAGCCTTTGTCTTGGATCTCAACCTTAGGATCAAAAGGTGGAGATTTGGAGGTGGATGATTTAGATAGAGTGAAGGGGTCAATATAGTGTGATGGAGTAGATGATGAGGCCTCTTGATTGATGATAACTTGTTTTCAGGGTGTTCCACATAGATTGGTACAATATTGGAATGGATTGGGATCACCTGCTATTGTGATTTTAGTGTCATTGTACATATGGGACTTTTAGGCATTGGTGATATGTGGATGGGACAACCTTCATGGCATGAATCCATGGTTGGCCTAGGAGAAGGTTGTATGCAAGGCCAAGGTCCAAGAATTGGAAAGTGGTGTCCATGATTGTAGGTCCAACTCTAACAGGAAGTGTAATAAATCCTTTAGAGGATCATTCTTCATCATCATATGCTTTGATAACAATGGTTTTAGTGGTATCTACACATGCTTCTGAAAATCCCAAAATATTAACCAATTTCAAGGTACAAATATTCAACCCTACTCCACCGTCTACTAGGAATTATCTGACTTTGGTTTTATGGACAAGGACTTCAAGGTGTAAAGGGTTGTTATGGTTTGTCATTTTAGTTAAATAGTCTTGTTTAGAAAATGTGGCATGATGGGAATTGGTCAAGTAGCCTACCATCTGTTGGAAATGATTGATGTCAAGGTTGGTAGGGACAGTTGTGTCTTGTAAGGATTTGTTAAGAATAGCTTAATGGTCAGGTGATATACGCAATAACTCTAGAATAGAGATCTATGCAGGAGTCTTCCCCAATTGGTTAAGCAAGTTGTATTGGGATATTGGTGGTTGTTGTTGCTATGGGGGAGGAACTTTAATGGTTATTGGTTCAATGAGTGTTAACAACACATTTAGGAGGTTTCTTAATGTAATGGTGTTGACATATTATCAACAACTTGAATGTGATTTATGATAGTGGTGTGACCATAGTCATATTTGGCATTGGTGTAATTGGCTGAACTGTTATTGGTCTTATTTCCTAAACTAGAGGCCTTTCCTTTCCCATGGTCATGTAAAGGATCGGTAAAAACTTTATGGTCACTATTTGAAGATTGTTGTTGTTTTCCATTGAGTTCAATGGTGCCATTTTCTACAAGGTCTTGTATGATGTTCTTTAGTTGTTGGAACTATGATAAGTTATGCCCTTTGGTTTGATGGTAGTCACAAAAGGTGTTATCATCCTACCAAGATGGTTTAAACTATCCAAGATCATATTGTTTTGGATTTGGAAGTTTTATGATGTTATGTTGCAAGAGTTGTTTAAAAATTGACTCAATCGGCTCCCCTAAAGGGCTCATGTATTAATGTTTTTTTGGAAACTTCTTTTGGGTCCTTGGTTTTTGTGTATTTTGGATCACATTGATAATTTGATCAACAATTCTTGGTGCATTATTGGATGTGTTAGGCCCTCTAAGTTTAATAGTAGGACCTATATATACGATCTTAGCATTGACAACTCCATCATTAGTTACATTATTTTTTCAGGCCCAATATTTTCCTTTGTCATTTGAGGTGTTTTGTGTTTGTGTTTTTGTTGGAAATATTGATTTATCCTTTGTCAATAAGGGAATTTTCAAGGATGATTCCTTTTTCCACTAAGTTGGAAAATGAAGTGCAACACTACATCCAAAAATCATGTTTCAAGTTTGAGTTTAAATTTTCAATGAACATGACAACTTTATGTTTCCAGGGTATTTCAACAAGACATCGACTAGCCAAACCTCTCCATTGTTGGAAGAAGGTTACAAAGTTTTAACCCTCTTCTTGTGTGGTATGGAATAGGGTGGAAATGGTAATTTAGTTGTCAATGTTGAATGCAAAGTGTTCCAAAAACTTGTTTTCTAGTTCTCCACATGTTCTTATTCCAGTCAGTAACTGTGAGAACCACTCAAGTGCTATGCTCATAAGAATTATTGGGAAAAGTCTCATTAGGTACATAGGGTCGTATGCAATTTCTATACAATCTATGCAAAATTCTCATATTTGTTCAAGTGGATTTCTCCTCCCTTTTTACTTAGGTAAGTTTGGTATGACATAGCCATGTGGGAAGGGTGGCATGTATAGACTCCTATCAAAAGGATAAGGACATAAGTCCTGGGTAGAGTAGGTATTTTCATTATAAATTTGCATGTTTTCCATCTTCTATTGAAGGGAAAGCACTTGAGTTTGTAGGACATCCAATTGAGTCAATGATGGGTCTTGCATATTTTGAGAGCTCATGTTGGTGTTTTGGAGTCCAATGTTATGGGATAGGTTTTGATTAGGTGTATGTGTTAGTGATGGATTTTGGTTTTGCATGAAGGATATGTAGGGTGGCATTTGGTTTGAAATTTTTTGATTATAAGTGGAAATATGAGTGTTATGGGGAGGGTTGGATTGTGTATGACATGATCTTGTAAAAGTTTGACCATATGGATTTTGGTTGCCATTTTGTGGGAAAGGTCCTTGGTTACCATGTTGCATGAAAGTGCCTTGGTTGCCAAGTTGCGTGTTTTGTGGAATGGAGCCTTGGGTATGGTTTTGCACATGTATATGTGGAGTAGTTCCTTGTTGTGACACAATGTTGTGTTGAGTGGTTCCTATGTTTGGTATGGTGCTCATTTTGGGAGGTGTGTTAATGATAACTTTAGGTTTCTTGATTGTATTGTTTGTGCCAAGTGGATTTGAGGATGATGCCCCTATGGTAAATGACATATCAAAGGGTTGTGACATAGTTTGGGTTGTGCTAAATGTCATTCCTTGTGTCATGCCTTGTTTTCCAAATAGGGAGGTGTGGATTTTTGTGGCATCTTGTGTGCTTCCTCCTAATGGTATAGATGTATTAACTTGCAGGATAGAACCACTAGAGATGGGTGTATTGGGTCCTTGAGTTTGGTTGATTGGTGTGGATGATGCTCATAATGTGTTGATGCCAAAGCTATGAGGTAATGTGGCACCTTTTTTTAATAGTTTAGCTAAGTAATGTTGATGGTCATGTGCCAAAAACTCATCCACAAAAGAGGAAAATTCAGGATCTTGTGTTGCGGCCTCTATTTCTTCTATGAAAATGTTTCCATAGTGATTTTTCTTTTTGAATAGAAATCTATATGGTCTAGGTGGTTGCCAAACACATTGTCTTGTGGGATGTCCATTTCTTTCCTTTTCCTTCACAACCTAGTTTCAACCATATAAGACTTGCAAAAGGGAAAGTGGATGTGAGGATGATGTGGTACATTGTCTAAGATGACCATGCAAAGGTATGCCTAAGGATGACCAAGGTATGACTAAGACCAAGGTTATGAAATTATAGGGTATGCCTAAGAATGATACCAAGTATTGGATTCAAGGTGTCAATATGTCAATAGAAGGGTGTCACAATGAGGTACAAGCTATGGTAATGTTTATGCAAGATGAATATATTTTTGGAGTTTTCAAATGATGTCTAAGGATGATGTCAAGACAAGGAACCAAAGTGACAATAGTCAAATATCAAAAATGCCACAGTGAGATCAAAGTCTTGAGCAATGCTTAAGGTATGCCAAGTGAAATGCAAGTATTCCAAGGATGATGGGTGAAAATGGTAATATGACCTAGGATGATGGCTAAAATTATGACTATTAAGCACCTTGTGGCAAGGATAAAGTAAGGTTGCCTAATTAAACTAGGATAGCCAAGGTTACAAATCTGGTTTGTCAAGACTTAATTGATGGTAATGACTAAATAACAAGGTTTGACAAAGGTGGTCTCAAACTAGCCTTGTGAGTTGAGGGCCAACCTAAATGAAAAAGGACTAAGGTGATGAAAAGAGGTTGAAGTCAAGACAAATCTGATTTGGGCACTATGGACTAGTCTCAAGTCTGATAAGCTTCCAAAGCTAAGGTCTATAGCAAGGTGAATGCAAGCTAAAGGATGTCCTAATGTTTTTCCTAAGGTCAATGAAAGGTATGCAATGATGGATGAATGAATGGATGATGGATGACAGTTCTGGAAATTTTGCAAGCCTATGATTAGAGGACCAGGTAATGCTCAGGATTGATAAGAGAATGGATTTGTTTCAATTCCCCCTATGTTTTTTGGTTACAAGAAATTGCATCATTTTAGGTCTCAATTATGGTAAATGAAATTTAGTTGTGGCTTTCTACAAATACGAATGTAATTTTCTGTGTCACGGTTGTAGAGAATGATAGTCAGTTGTGGTTCACAGTGTTGTTTGCTTGGGTTTTGACTTTTTTTGACCAATTTTGAGGTGATTTTGTGAAGTTTGTATTTGGAAAACACAAAAAATAGTTGAAAACACTTATTTTTGTCTAGTTTGAATGTGCAAAATGTTTAAATGTGTAAGAAGACACTTATAGACAATGGACAACCTAGGCTTCTCAAGAGTTACCACTCACTAGATCTCCACTTGGATTTCTCTAGCCAACCAAACAAGGTAGACAACTAGAGACTTGGTGGCGCTAGATCCCCCTTACATGGCACTCACTTCTTGGGCACACCAAGTCTCAATTCCCCAAAGAGGAATTTTTTCCTCTACATATGAATGGTGAAGACATGGGGCAACTTCATAATGACTATTCTTGTACTAGCAAGTGAAAAGGATTTTGGTCACTAAAACAAAGATTCTTAGTGAATACTCGGGGACATGACACCTCACGAGTGTCCAAAAAGCCACTTAAGGATTTAATCACTCTACTCGGGGATCTTATATGTTTTACGATAGATACCTTGTTTCAAGTGACACTGTACGACTAAGGCCTACATACCATGAAGATTTGACATTTTAGTCTTATCCTATTATATATTGTACCAAGTGAAAAACTGGTTAGAGTCACCCCCTCTTGTGAGGAAGGCCCCTCTAAAGGTAACAAAAGCAAGAAAAGTATGTTGTTTTTGATCTCCAAGGTCGCATGAAGTGCGGGGAGAGAGCATGCACAACACCTTTATCTCACACTCACATGATGTTCATTTTAAGTCCAAAACCAAATGTGTGGGTGATTATACAAAATGCTAAAATATTTTTTTGATTCTCAAGATCACCAAGTGGTTTGAGAGAAGAGCATACACACCTTGAAGCAAAATGCAAACCACAAGATAATGAAAACACTTGTTCCTTTTAACCCTCAAAGCAATATGTGAAAAATACTCTTGATGTAAAAGTTAATTTTAAACCAATGAGTGAATATGCATGTTATTTTTAACCAATGAGTGAAATACAAATTAAGGTAAATTTAAGCCCAATGACATGTAAATGCAAGGTTAATTTTAATCCAATGAGTGAATGAAAAGAAGACAAGGTAGATTGATTATCAATGGTTAAGTTAAATGTATCCTTTCCACCTATGCCACATGTTAGAAATCAAATGCCAATAACAAAAAACCCCTATTCTAGGATATGCAAAAGATCTAAACTAAAAGTTTTGAATGAAACCCTAAATTGTGAATGAATAGGAAATTGCGTCATAGGAAATCTCAATTGCGTCTTAGGAATAGAGGCAATTATGTCCAGGAACTATGACTATGTCGTTCTAGATTTTAACTATGTTGCAAGACTTATTATTGTGGATTTTTTTGATAATGATTATAGTTAATGCCTGGCGATTGCATTGAATAATAATCAATTGCGTCACGAAAACCTGGACCTGCAAAATGACAGAAAACTACCAAAATCCAAGTAATCTAATGACTAATATGACATGTAACTAGGGTTAGCCTAATGAAATGTGAAACCAAATGACCAGATCTAACAAAAAAACCAAGAAATTAGAAAGAGTCAAAGTATGCCCTATTGCAAAGCAATTATGTCATTCAACTTCGTAGTTGTGGCCCTGTGTAAAAGATGATTGCGCCGTTGTTCCAGCCTACGGTTGTGTCGATCTATACTTGTAACCTGCAAAATTACATTTTTTGTAAGAATTCTACAATTTTGTCCTTTCATGTCGGGTTCACCAATGTAAATCAGGGCTAAAATTATCAAGGTTAGGCAATAAAGCATGTAAATCAAACCCTAATAAACAATGAAGTACAAATAAGCATAAAGACATAGAAACATGGAACAATATTACCAAAAGTATGTATACCGCCATTGATTTACCTTCATTTCACTTCTCCATTTTGCTTGAATACTATAATTTCCCTCAGATTTTTGAGTATGCAAATAGGCCTAATGACAATGGCTAAGCAAAACATTGAAGATTCTATATGACTATGGATGCACTTGACTCGATGTTGATAGACTTGATAGAAAGATAGAAAGATAGCATGAGATCACCTAAGCTTATGTAGACTCTAGATGATGAAAATGAAAATGACAAATTCTTTTATAGGAAAGAAAATTTCAACTGAAGGGCTAATATTGAATATAAAAAATCAATGGCCAAGAATGAAAGATGTAGTATGGACTAGGGTTAGGGAAAATGATAAAGATTGATGGTCAAGATTAAATTATAAATAATTTAATCAAGGGTGGAGGTTAATTGCGACATGGATAGATAAGGATTTGATGTGGAAGATAAGATTGGCACATATAAAGAGATGATAGGAGAAATTAAATAATAAAAATTATTTAATTTAGGTGGCCAATGAATAATTAAATAATTACAAATAATTATTTAATTATAGAGGAATGTGACAAAGAAGACCTTTTGAATTAAATAATGATTTAATTCAAAATTCAAGAGAGTGGACCAAATTAAATAAATAAATTTATTTAATTTATGAGAGAAGAGACTAATGAATAATTAAATAATTAAAATAATTATTAGTTCCTCCAAAGGAACTATAGGCACGGCAAAATCCTAACTAGTTATTAATGTTTTGAATTTCAACCAATCAAAATTAATTATTTTCTTTTATACATTATATTTGAAGTTTTTTCTAAAGTTAAATGCATGTTTTTTAACTTTTCTAATTTTCAAAATTATTTTTCTTGAATATTATTGGCTAAAAAATTTTAGGCGATAAGGGCAGAATTGAGTATAATATTTTTTATTTTTCAATTTCATTGGCTTTTTTTGAGGCATTTTTTTTGCTACTTCTCAACTAATAAACTAATATTTGCACATTCGAATGTAAAAATTATGGCAAAGTTAAAGTTAGAAATGTTAATTTATAATAATTACAATATCATTCATAAAGCTCATTTTTATTTTGCAATTTTATTCGATGGGAAAATCTGAACTAGTTATTAATGTTTTGAATCTCAACCAATCAAAATTAATTATTTTCTTTTATACATTATATTTGAAGTTTTTTCTAAAGTTAAATGCATGCTTTTTATCTTTTCTAATTTTCAAAATTATTTTTCTTGAATATTATTGGCTAAAAAATTTTAGGCGATAAGGGCCGATTATGCAGAATTGAGTATAATATTTTTTATTTTTCAATTTCATTGGCTTTTTTTGAGGCATTTTTTTCACTACTTCTCAACTAATAAACTAATATTTGCACATTCGAATGTAAAAATTATGGCAAAGTTAAAGTTATAAATGTTAATTTATAATAATTACAATATCATTCATAAAGCTCATTTTTATTTTGCAATTTTATTGGTTTTTTTTTGCCACTTCTCAACTAATATTTGCACATTCCAAATGACAAAATTAAAGATAGAAACTATTAATTTATAATAAAATAATAATTGTTTTTGGAATAACTTGATATTTGAAATCAACTATTTAAGATAAATATTTATTAATCCATTATTATAGTTAATATTGATTCATTATTATAGTTAAAATTTATTTGTTAAGATAAATGTTTAGGAGGAAGATAAATTTATTATTGATTGTTTAATTATTATAGTTAAGATAAATTTCAATACATTTTTAATATTTTTATTATTAAAGTTCTTATCATTATTTCATGTATAATTTTATATGGGTTAATTTTTTATATTTGGATTTTTTTAAATTATTTATGCAAATTTATTTAAGATAAAGTAACAAATTTAAATATATTTTTTATATTTTCTATTTTATCAAAAAAGTAAAATTCATTAAATATTTTAAATAATTTTGCATAAATAATTTAAAAATTATGAAAAAATTAATAAAATTATTTATTTATTATGAAAGCATAGATATTTATTAGAAAAATTTATATAAAATAAATTAAATACAATACAATCAATATTTATATAAAATAATATCATATAAATCCTAAACAAATAGAATAAATTTATTAACATATAACAAATATATTATAAAATAAACAACAATACATAAATAAATTAAAATTAATTATTAACAAATTTAATATATACTTTTTGAAAACTAACATTAGTAGTTTTGAATGGGATAACCTATGGGAGCTGTTAAATTATGACAAAATTAAAGATAGAAACTATTAATTTATAATAAAATAATAACTGTTTTTGGAATAACTTGATATTTGAACTAAAGGCACTACCTTTATCTTAACTCGTTATTAATAATTTTGTTTTTGACAAATGAGAGTTCTTTTTTTTTAATTGAAAAAATATTTATGTATTGTTAAAATAACATGCAAAATATATAACAAAACATATTTCACAAATTATTTTTCTCAAATATAATTGGCAAGAAAGTTTTGGCCGATATAAGTGATTTATGTAGATCCATTATCATAGTGGGGATTCTAATGATAGATGGAAAGAGCAGATTTGGAAAAACTAAATTGGAACCGTTATCAACTACGATATTATTTCAGATTGGATAGTTTGAAAATCACAGCAAAGAAAGCAACAACTATAATATTGTGTGCACTGCCGAGAGGAAATTGGGAATTGTTTATTGGTAACTATTTTATCATTTGAATATATTCGATAAACATACTTCAAAGTTTATTGTGAATGCAGCCTGGAATGCAGTGCAGATTGGGCTATCTTCTGGAGATGCAGTCGTAGAGGGTTGCTCAGCTTGTGAAGGTCTTGGTTGCGATGGCACGGGTAACCTTCAATTCTAAACACTGTATTTTTTTATATGCTTAAAAGGATTATCTTGGCTTGATAAATATTGGGTGAGATTATAGGTGGCATGTAAAGGTGTGATATAAGCTTGAACTATATTTTAAATATTTTTGAACCGAGTAAGCTCTATGCTTGACGAAGGGGGTAGTAGATGCTTGTTTGAGCAGGAGGTGGCTAGAAAAAAAACTTAGTTGAGAACCTTCTTTAGTTCATGTTTCTAGATTGCATTGTTTGGGGGAAAAAAAATTCGGAGTTGCATAGGCTAATTATAAGTAATAGGAGTTGTTGTAGTTTACATTGGAGCTCTTTATACGCCTTTAATGGCATTGTATTACTTGTAAGTGACTGAAATTAGTGGCATGAGGAGTATTATTCCCATTTAAGGGTTTTTCCAGCAGTAACTTGTTGTTTCAGTCATGTGATGCTTTTTCGGACTCACATGGAGGCATTGTAGCCCCTGCACCTTTGCGACCCAATCTTTCCCATAGTGGCAATGCAAATTTGCTTTATTCACATAGGGGAGACAGAGATGGCGATGGCTCTATTGCTGCTTCGATTATCTCTCATCTGCCCAACAAACATTCAAAGGGAGTAAGGAGCTCATCTTCAAGAAGAAAAGAGGGATGCCTAGAAGATATGGGAACGATCTTCTTGCATCATCTGTGCTCTCCCACAAACTCGAATGAGGGATGAAGAAAGCTCAGATGGTAGCACTCGGTATTATTTTAACCCTTTCCACCTTTTTCTTTTCGCTTTGGTTAACTTAAAAGGGTATAAATTTCCAATTACATGATTTTTTGTAGTTTTTAATTAGTACTGTGTATATAATGAACTACAATTAGCATTGTGTATAATTTGGAATTTAAAAAAAAAATGGTGAATTAGTTGTACTTAATGATTTGAAAGTTTTGTTTGGTGAAAATATGTTGTAATTGTTTAACCATAAATTTGATGTGTGTTTCCTTTTTACATTTCTTTTCAAATTTTACCTCTAAAATTTAATATTATTTAAAAAAATTAGTTTGGTAATTACTTAAAATATAAAATCAATCCCCAAAAATATACTAAAAGTTTTGAATAGTGCTTGTTTTAAAAAATTAGCTAAGCGGTCGAATAGAACTGTGCTCTTGCATTGTGTTTATTTTTTCTAATTTTACATTTTTATATAAAATTTAGTCTTCTAATCAAGACTTAAGCCTAGGGCATGCTACTAGTGCCCCCATTGTTTCCAGGCTGGCCTATTATATTTGGGTCTCTATTTTGCGAGGGATAGTTAAATTAAATAAAGTCTATAGTGCTTGTTGAATTTAAGCTTAATGACTGTTCTTTTCATTCTTATAGGAGATTGCCAATGCTATATATATCTAAGTAACTGTATGCTTCAAATTTGATGTTATAATGTAGAAATGTGTCTTTGGGTCTAAGTGCTTCTATAGCATTTTAAGAATTTTATGAAGCTTTTTAGCTTATGTCTTCCAACATGCATTTCATTTTCTCAGTTAAATTTTTTTTTCTTACAGGATGTGCTGGACGGGGGTTTAATACCCACATTGTGTAGATTGCAATAGGAGAAGTATGTGCTTTTTGATTTACATTTGGGTGTTATAATTGTGTGAAACTATTGTTTGTTTTGTTTTAGATGCCATTTAAAAAAAAATGTGAAATTTCCATTGCATGTTTAGGCTTGCAATTTTTTTCAATGAATTGGTCTTCAGGTTTTTCTTTTACTGTTTGAAGCCACAGGTCAAATTATTCTACATAGCATTTTGACATGGACATGCACAATATCAACTTTTTCTCTACTACAACTATTTTTATCAGATTCAAACCTAGTTGTCACTCTTTAGATAGATGTCTTATTATATTGTTTTTCATCAGTTGTGAGTAATCTTCTAAATCCAATTTCTAATTTAATTCATATAATATATTTTTTGTGCTAATTTTTTTCTCCTGTGATCATATGACTAACCAAATATATAGGTTGCTTTGGTTCGACTTGGGTCAGATTATAAATATCCCTTTTGGTTTCTAATTTTATAGTTTTAAAATTACTTCTTGCTTGGATTTTTCTAAAATAGTATTTGTTTTTGGCTCATGATCTATATGCATCTCATGAGCTGCTGGCTTAGGTACATGCGCTTGCACCTATTTTATTTTATTTTTTGATTCCTTTCTAGAGATTTTTTGCACACTTGCATTTGACGATATCTAATAAAATGTGATGAATTCAAGGTCATATGCTTTCATGTTACCTTTTGTGGCTTTCAGATTGTGTTACATGGCCATTTTTCCACTTATGAAATTGTAATTTTACTATTTAGTTCTTCAAGGCCCTTTATTTTGGGTTAATTGATGGGTTCAAAAGTTAATCAACCAAAAGCCTTGTCCATTGAATAGAAGTAGCCCTTTGAGATTTATAAAAATATTTGGACACAACATTTCCTATCCCTTTACAAATTTAGTGACTGTTTAATACTTTTTTATCCCAGACAAGTCAGATAATTAAATCAAGCATCTTTATCATCTCTTATGTCTTTGGATTGGCCAATAATATTTTCATTCTCAACTCCAGCCTCTCTGAATTTGTGTTTGATTCTTATATGTGTTCTAGTGCTGGATAGTTTCTTTTTTGGGGCAATGTTGTTCGTGTCACTTCTTTAAATGATTAATGCAGATGTTTGGGTACATTAGTAGGTCTCTTACCATTTGGTCTTGCTACTTTCTAGTAGCCATTTACAAAGCTACACTTATCGTAATTACCCATAAACTAATAATGGAAGGTTCAATTTTTAGTAATTCTTTAGCCACATCAATACATTTTTTCTTAAGAACCATAATACTTTAGTAATTCCTTATCCACAAATACTTGAGCATGGAAGGTTCAATTTTTAGTAATTCCTTATCCACAAATACTTTAGGGGAGAGGACCTAGTAGTTGAGCATGTTTCAATAGTTGAGATAGTAGTTGTTTATATAATGCCCAATAGTTGTGACATGACTACCTTAACTTAAACAAAATGTATTCCTTTGATCTAAAAAACAACCAATCATGTGATGCCACATCAATGCTCAACTACCCATGATGTGAATGCACAAGTATTGGTAACAAGTTTGTTTTGGGTCTTTTTGGACACCTTGACAAAAAGCATGATAATGTGGCATCATATTTGATGATGTGGCCATAAAACTAAAGTTATAAGTAGGGGACTTGCCAAGTAAGCTGCTGTAAAAAAATTGGAGTGATTTGAAATTTCCAAGTAGGATTTTGAGAAGCACGAAGTTAGGGTGCACAACTATTGGGTCCTCTCCTATAGCTACTTCCACCTAGACAAACCTTGGAGCAGAACATAAGGCTATCTTTCCATTTCATCTTACAATATTTTCATAAACTTGAATAGCGGCTGAAGTTGATAGATCCGAAGTTTGCAATTTAGTTATAATGTTGAGAGCAAGGCAAAAACACAAAAGCTCTAGAACAACACCTTTTTAGATCTAGAAGAGTAACTCGATTTGGAAGACAAGATAAGTATGAAATGGTAAAATAAAAAAAATCCATTCATGCTCATCATTTATTGGTAAAGACTGTCATTTGGAAAAAAAAATTATAGCAGAATGGTTGGACTATTTTTGAAAGAAAAACTTATTGAGAATAGAAGAATTTTCATCAACACAATTCCTAGCTGGAGAGTGTCAAATCATTTACCACTAAGTTTTCAAATCTTGCACGATTTACAAAGTTTAAGAGAATTTGGCTTCCCTATCCCTATTTTAAATAGGTCCCCAATACTTAAATGTTATTACCCAAGTTGTTTCCATTAGAATTAAAACTATCTAAAGGTCTTCTCTAAAGGGTTGAAATAACAGAGCATTTAGTAGCATTTCTTTTTTGTATATAACCGAATAATTGTTTGCATATCTTACAAAAACACACTTTGCATCATAGCTTGAATTAATAAACCCTTACAATAAGTTGAAAAAGATATATTTATGTCAAGAGATACAAAAAAAATTGCATGGGTAAAGGAGACAGAGAGACAATATCAAGACACACCATATCAACTGTATCATCATGATTATTTCTCCTCACAAAAAAAGTGTAACACAAAACAAGCCATCTTCTAACTAGTAAGAGATAATGCTTTAGATTTTGACAATTATCCAAAATACATGACTAACTTTTGATATTTACTTCACATATATCATTTGGTAGCTATGGAAGTTTCATAAAAGTCATAGTCAAAACTTTGGACTCTCAATTATACACTTCTTCTTTTAGACTGGAGGCCATACACAACATTTTCTTTTGTGACATTTTCCAAAAAACTTAACAACAAAATTCATTGCAACACCCCGAATACATTCATTTCTCAATCGTATCAACACAACAATATTTCTTTGTTTAAGAAAAATATATCATAGAGATTATCTAAATAAGTATAATAATATTGCGTTCTTTTTAAGTCATGACCATGCTAGATACCAATTTGGTTTAAAAGACCCCTTTCCATGTATTTTTTCCATAAATATGGCAAAGGCCCTTAGTACACAACTTATACTAGCCAGTATGTTACAAAAATTTACATGATTGCCAATTCTAGCAGCACAAGCTAGTACATACAATTTGCAGATGTTACCTGACTTACAAGATAGATGAGTTTTCTGGAGGAGATGCAAATAAATACAACTTTTCAATTGGCGATAATTATTGGAACTATGTGTAAAATTTGGAGATTTGTGTTTGATTGCAAAGAGTTATCTCTTGTGATTTATGAGCAAATTATTATTTCTATTCCAATTGAAGACTTCCAATTTTGAAAAGAATATAACATAGAACCAAATAGAAATGAAAATCCCAAACAAAGATTGTCAAGAGTGTATCTCATTTATCTTTTATTTAATATTTCTCTTTATGTCTACAATTTCATGAAGTTTTTCTGATCATGTATATAAAATGTTGATGGATATGTAACACATTTAGTGCACTCATGCCCTAGCTCATCATATCTGGCAAAGAACATGTCCATCTAGAGATGACCTTATAATTTGGTTATGACTTATCCAGAGATAGTGATGTCGACAAAAATTCCAATGAGACAAGCTAAGGGTATACACATCAAAGTTAAACAATTAATACCCTAGACAAATATCAGTTCACACAGTGATGAGTCTACAATACAAAATTGTTATTCTAGATGGTAGGCTTATAACTATACTATCCTAGAAATGCATGAGCATTGTCTAGTCACCTTGAATAGTTAAGGAAATCTTTGAACTCATAAGTATTTACATAATGCTAGCAACATGTAAATTGTGCTTTCTTCATGGCCTAAAAGTACAACCAAAGCATTTCAAAATTTTGAAGTGAGTAAAATTCTATTGTTCTCAAGGTCATTTTCTTATGGAAGACAAAGTTGACTCTATCAATGATCAAATTCCTAAATTTAGGTGACAATTGCTTTATCTCGACCAAAACTTTATCAGGGTCATTTTGTAATGGAAGATAAAGTTTACTCTATCAATGATCAAAATCCTAAATTTAGGTGACAATTGTTTTATCTTGACCAATTGTTCCAAAAACACAACAAACTCAACAAATACAAACAAAACTATTCTAAAAATTTCTGGCAGGAACTTCGCTGCTCTGCAGCTCTTGTTTAATTATAGTGGAAAGTGATATAAAAATTAAATAAATAAAGATTTATTTAATTTTAGAAAGCAAGGGACTTAATTATTGGCGTTATTAAATAAATAAAACTTATTTAATTAATCAAGGAGGAATACAGATAGAAATGAATGAATTAAATAATTAAAATTACTTATGACTTTAGAAAATAATTAAATAATTAAAATTATTTAATTATAAAAGACAAAAGAGGAAATGATGGAGAATTTAGAAGTCACAGACCTAGGAAATTTTTTAGTGTCTACACATAAAGTGGATAAAGTTGTCAATTCCATCAGAGACCTTGGTGGAAAACTTGAAGAAGATGAGGTGGTAAAGGAGGTATTAAGAACTCTTGCTAAATCTTATAGTCATAAGGTTTCTGCTAGTGAAGAAGATTAGAATTTAGATCATTATTCTAAAGATGAATTTTTTGGTGCTTTAACTACTTTTGAATTGAGAGATTTTGGTCCAAGTGATTCAAGAAAATAGACTACTTTTGAAGTTGATAAAGCAGAGAAGAATGAAGAATCTGATCTGAATGAGTTTGACGAGTTAGAATCAAACTTTGCAAGGAGATTGAAAAAGGGCACTAGAAAATACAAAGGTAAGTTACCTTTCAAATGCTTCAATTGTGGAAAGATAGGTCATTATGCTTCAAGATGTACAGTCAAAGCTTCAAACGATATATTTAAGAAGAATAAAGGCAAATCAATTAAGATAAGTTATTATGTTAAAGAAGATGCCAATATATTTAATGATGAATCTGATTACTCAGATGATGAAAATGATGAATGTGGCTCTAAATGTTGGAACTAGTTCTGCTAACTTTGAGAGATGTATGAAGGGAGTTGATCCGAAAGTAGGTCATAATGGAACTATGACGACTACTTGTCATGCTAGAGAGGACAAAAATCACTGGATTATTGATAGTGGATGCTCAAATCATATGACAAGTGATAAGATTGAGTTTTTTAAACTTGAGAAGTTTGAAGGTGGTCTTGTTAAGTTTTGTGATGATACATATGCTAAGATATGTGGAAAAGGTTCAATTAGTTTTGATGGAAAGAATAATAAAAATGATGTTCCTTATGTTAAGGGTCTCTGGCATAATCTTCTAAGTGTAGGATAAATGTGTAGCAAAGGATATAATCTTGTATTGGAGGATGGTGGTTGTGAGATTAGGAAAGGCTCTGAAACTCTAGTTGTTGAAAGAAGAAGAACAAATGGAAATGTTTATCAGCTTAAGGGTGCTAATGGTATGTTCTTTATGAATCAAATCAATGAAAGTTGGATATGACATAGAAGAATGTGTCACATCAATTTTGCTAAGCTAGTTAGGATCAACTCTGCTCAAGTTGTGAGTGATCTTCCAAAGATTATAAAGCCTATAAATGTAGTTTGCAAGGAATTCCAAGTTGGGAAGCAAACAAGAAAAATGTTCAATGTCAAAGAATATTCTACCATAAGACCTTTTGGAGTTGGTGAATACAAACCGTTTTGGACCTACAAGAACAATAAATTTTCAAGGTGATAGGTATTTCATGTTATTGATTGATGATTACTCTAGAATGACTTGGGTAACCTTTCTCAAAGAAAAATCAGAAGCTCTAGATAAGTTTAAGGCATTTAAAGCTATGGTTGAGAATGAAATGGATATGAAAATAATTTTTTTAAGATTTGACAGAGGTGGAGAGTTCACCTCCAATGAGTTTAACAATTTTTGTGAAGATCATGGAATAAAGAGACATTTGTTAGCCCCTAGGATTCCTCAGTAAAATGGATTGGTGGAAAGGAAGAATAGGATTGTTCAAGAAGTAGTAAGGACAATGATGAAGTAAAAAAATATACTGGATGTCTACTAGAAAGAAAAAAATCATACTACAATCTAAATACTTAATAGAGCAAAAGAAAGGAAAAACAATTCAAAGGCTCCCTATGAGTTGTGGTATGGAAGAACTCCTACTATCAAATATTTCAGTGTTTGGAAGCAAATGCTATATTAGATGAGATGTAGAGAACTTAGGAATATTTGATGCAAGATATGATGAAGGAATCTTCCTTGGATACTCTATAAAGAGCAGGGCTTACCTATGCTATAACAAGAGGATAAAAATGATTGTTAAAAGTGCAAGTGTCAAAGTGGATGAAGACTTAGATAAAAGATCAGTACTAATAGAAAGGTATGAATCAGATGAGTCCTCTTGCACAAAAGAAGAGAAAGATGAAGGTAAGGAAAAAGAAGTGCAAGTTGAAGAGGAAGAATCTCTGTAGAGGATCCCTAAGACCCCTAAGTATGTGCAGAAGAATTATTTTGAAGATCAGATCATTGGTGATAAAAGTAAAGGTGTATTGAAAAGAAGAAAGGATGCTACAATTGAAGAATACATAAATATATGTTTATTTTCCAAAGTTAAACCTAAAATAGTGATTGAGGCATGGAAAGATGAATTTTGGATCAAGGCTATGGAAGAAGAACTAATGTAGATTGAGAATAATCAAACTTGGGAAATTGTCCCAAGACCAGCAAACAAGAGTGTGATTAGAACTAAGTGGGTGTTCCAAAACAAATTGAATGAGAATGGAGAAGTTGTTAGGAACAAAGAAAGCTTGTGTGTAAAGGCTACTCACAAGTAGAAGGAATAGAATTTGAGGAGACATTTTCTCTAATGGAAAAGATGGAAGCTATTAGAATCTTTTTGGCTTTTACAACACATAAAGATTTCAAAGTTTACCAGATGGATGTGAAGTCTATATTCTTGAATGGTGAGTTGGAAGAAGAATTATAATATATTTAAAAAATGAAATCATTTTAGTTATTAGATAATCATAATATGTTCTACATATTGAAGAAGGAATTATATGGGCTCAAGCAAGCTCCTAGATCTTGGTATGCAAGACTGGATAGGTACTTGCTGCAACAGGGATTCAATAAGGGTGCCATAGATATAAATATTTATTTTAAAGTTGAGAAAGAACAAATCTTGATTGTGGTTGTGTATGTTGATGATATAATCTTTGGAGGGAATGAAAGTATGTGTAAGATATTTACAAAAGAGATGTAGAAAGAGTTTGAGATGTCTATTTTTGGGGAGATGAATTTCTTCCTTGGGCTTCAAATCAATCAAACATAGAAATGAATATTCATATCATAGTCAAAGCATGTCAAGGAAATGCTAAAGAAGTTTAGAATGGAAGAATCTAAACAAGTATGTAATCCTATGGTTACTGGTTGCAAGTTGAGTAAGAATGAAGAATCTCTTAAAGATGATCAAAGAAAGTAAAAATCAATGATTGGAGGATTGTTATATTAAACTACTACTAGATCGGATATCATGCATGCAGTTTATCTTATGGATAGATTTCAAGAAGATCCTAGGGAGTCACATGTGGAAGCAATAAAAAGAATATTTAGATACTTGAAATTCTCTCTAGAACAAGGCTCGTGGTATGCAAAGGATACTAATTTCTCTCTAAGTGCTTAAACAGATGCAGATTGGGTAGGTTGTGTGGATGATATAAGAAGTACAAGTGGTGGTGATTTCTTTCTTGGAAGTAGGTTGGTGTCTTGGCTAAGTAAGAACCAAAATTCAGTGTCATTATCTACTACAAAGGTAGAATACATTGTTGTAGCATCATGCTGCACACAGGTGTTGTGGATGAAGCAAACATTAAAGGATATCAGAGTCTCATATGATGAACCAATTTCAATCTTATGTTACAATACAAGTGCTATCAATATTTCAAAGAATCTCGTAATGCATTTAAGAAAAAAACATATCTCAATTTGGTATCAATTTCTAAGAGAGAAGGTTGCAGAGAATGAGGCGAAGTTAGAGTATGTGCCTACTAAAGATCAAATTGTTGATATCTTCACTAAGAATCTTCCATGGATACTTTTGAGTATCTTTGAGAAAATTTAGGGGTTATTTCCACTCCTTTCAATTAGATGCATAAGGTTATGCATCATTCTAGTGGATTTCCAAATTCATTCTTTTTTTGGACTAAAGGTGGTGGCTACCTCTTAGGGGGAGCAGGTAGTGGCATTATTGGTCATTGTAGTCAGGGGGAGTGAGTGTTTTCATTGTGTGGGAAGAGAGTAAGCATGCATATGTTTTCCTTTATCACTTGTGTCAAAGTGTAAGAGAAAAAAAAGGAAAATTGTAGGTTATAGTGGTTGCTGGTTGATGCAGCATGTTGCGTACTCACAAGGGAGAGTGTGTAGAAATGTGAACAAAAAGTTATAAAACAAGTATAGGTTAGATAGATGTCAAAGGGGAAGCAAAGAAAAGAAAAAATGTGCTACCTTTTGCCATTGATGTCAAAGGGGGAGAGAAATTTAGCTGAAAAACCATATGAAGAAAGGGGGAGAGAAATCTTGTAAAAGATAGTGTGTTGGAAAGTGTAAATGCTTGTATAAGAGGGACTAGTGTGCACTAATGTGCAATATATGAGTTGGTGATCATAGTTGTTGTTATTGATGGTTTTTCATATCATGTGTTTCCATCAATCAAAAAGGGGGAGATTGTTGGAATTTTGTGTTGTCATTGATGTCAATAGATCTATGTTGTTGCATTTATTTTAATATATGGAGATGCTTTGATTGGTTGCATTATGTTGTCATTAGTAGTATCACTGATGTCAGATTTTAGTGTTGCTTTGATGAGCATATGTTTGTGGATGTTCAACCTCTTGTGTGGTTGAGATAATAAGAAGAGTGTTGTAGGTGAAGAGATGGTGTTTTTGGTGCTTGGTTTCTAAGTGCTTTTGAGAAAATTTGAATACAAGAGTGTTCAGTGTGGTAGAGTAGTGTTCAATGTTTTCCTCCACATTTCTTCATGGTTGAATATCTACTTGTGTGGATTAGATATGTTGATCATAGGTGCTCAAAGGTGTTATATCTAGAGTCTCATGTTTTAGATTGTTCGATAAAAGAAGTTGTGTTCACCAGTTTGTGAACTGTGATGAAGTGTTATTTGGGAGAAATGGTTTTTCTCTGCATTTCTCTAAGTTGTGGTTTTTGGTATTACGGATCTAGGAGTGTGCTTACAATGTCTATATCTATCCCCAGTCTACGTTGTTTGAGTTTTGGAACTCCACAAGGTTGGATATATATGTTATAGTGTGTGGAAGGTTAATTGGGTGTACAACTGATTATGTTCTTTAGGTGTATGATGTTGTGAAGGATTTGTTGGATTTTAAGGTGTTGATGGAATATTCTAGGTTATGTTTAAGTGTTGTGTGTGGATTGCTATAGTGTTGAAAAATGTCGTTGTGTACATTTTCACACTTAATTTGGGAATATAATTAATGATAAATTGAACTTGATATCACCTTGATCTAGTGTTGTGATGTGTTTTATACATCCACATTAGGTTTTGGGCCCTTTTAAAGCTAAATAAACCTAAATTTTCCTCAATTTAATGTTGTAAAATGTATTTATTTACAACTTCACATTAAATTTAAGAGTCTTGTAAACTAATATGGATCTAATCTAGTGTTGTAATGTGTTTTACACATTCACATGGGATTTAGGGCCCTTCTAAGATAAATAGACCTAATTTTGCATTAATTTAGTGTTGTAAAGTGTATTTATTTACACTTGAACACATTAGATTTTGGGACCTCTTGCATTTATGAACTTAATATCATCATTAATAGGCCCCTATGACCCCATATTATGCATCCCAAGGCATATTTTAATCAAAAACCTGGCAAGATCAACAAATAAGCTTAATTTACACACTCCCCAACACTTTAGCAATCAAAATAGGCCATGTGGGACCCATTTGCCACTTTGGGAGAATGAGTCGCATCCAAGTGGGACCCATCGCCCAGCTTGGCGAATGAGTCCCATTTGGCCTATTTTGAATGTTTGAGTAGAAAAAATTGGGTTTTAAGTTCAAATTTTATGTATGTCAGCCTTTGGGATCTAATACACAGGATATTAGATGGATTTCCTATATAAATGAGCTTTCAAATTATTATTTAACATAATTCTACATGTTATCAAGTCAAGCGTTCAAGATTTAAGCATTCCAAGACTTCACAATATCATCTAGAGAGCATTCAAGATCATTTTTAAGGCATTCAAGAGAAAAATTCTTCATAAATTGTTGCAACAATTCAAAATCCATCATCATGTCAAGGATGTCAAGCATCAAGCATGTTATTGAGCTAGTGTTGTGATGTAGCATTGAAGATCCAAAGATCAAGCATTGTTCTACACCTATTGTCAAGATCAAGATCTACATCCTTATTGGTCATTTCATGTTGAGTTAGAGATTTACAAGACATCATTTACAAGAAATAATTCAAGGTATTATTGTCCATGATTCATGTTCTTTGTTTCATGTTTCATGCCTTCATTTCATTATCACATCATTTGGTTTAATTACCTATAAGGGGTTTGACCAGGGAAAACCTCTATTCACAAACAATCAACAAGTTTTCTTCTCTTTACATGTATAATTGTAGATCTAGGTGTCTTGGAGTATGAAGGATCATTGAAGATTAGGTTAAAAGATTGGAGAAAGTTTTTGGAGTTGTCCTCTCACTTGTAAGGTTACTATCTTCACAAAAAGTCACCTATAGGTCTGAAATTAGTAGCTTCATATCGGGAGACAAAGTGGAACAAAAAGAGAAGACATTGAAGACTAGACTCAGACTTTGAAATTCTAGAAAAGCCTAACTTGACTCATTTGTGCAAATTGGTGAATGAGTCTCAGTTTAGGTCAATTTTGATATTTTTGTAGTTTCATATACCCTTTTTTCAGAAACTCATTCCTGTGTAGAAACTAGGTGATTTGGGACTGATTCACCCAAATTGGCGAATGAGTCCCAATAGGCCTAAATTTAAGGTTATTCAACATTTCCAGTCTCTACAAGTTTCTAGGTGCACACTTCTAATTTTACAACTTTCTGTTATGATTTATTCACATTTATAGTTCATTTAGTGAAGTTTCTTGCATTGTTTAGTTCAATCATTAGATCTTGCATTTCATACATTTTTCCAAGCCCAAGCTTGGTGGTGAACCCCTCATTAGTTTACATTTAGCCTCTAGGATAACCCTATTGCAAGATCTCTTTCTTCTTTGCATTGAGATCTCTAGGGTTTGTTCTTGAATGGGAGAGAGTGAAGATTGCCATTCTAGGTTTTAAACCCTAGAAAAGCATACAATTTTCCACCTTTCATTTTGGTGAACCTATATTTATAACACCTTCTTTACTGATTTGGATTCCATCATCATCCTAGATCTAGCTTGCATTGACTTTGCATTAGGGTTTGCATCTAGGGTTTCTAAATTTTGCATTAGTGAAAGTGCATATAGGTTACATTTTTTCATCTCAAATCATCAAAAATATTATAAAATATGCATTTTCATTTAGTCTTCAGGTCATACAACATAAAACGCATCAAAATAAATTGAAATTTTTTGAGAATTTTGAAAAAAACCCTAGCTGGGACTTATTCGCCACTCTGGGTGAATCAGTCCCAATCCAAATTTCAAATTTCCTTTTAAAGCATTAAAAACCTCATTTCCCTACTTCCTAAGCTTGCTAGTAACATATAGTATAAGTTTGGAAAGTTTTAGGAACATTTGTTTTATGTATCTAGGTCAAATCATCCTTGTAGTGAATTCATTTCTAAAGCATTTCAAAAATCATTTCGATATCAAAAGTCTTAGATCTATAGGACACTTTTTTACATTTTAGAAAGATTACATAATTTAGATAGATTACTTTCTCATGTTAGCATGTGTTCTTTTCAAGCATTTAGTGTTTCTAGAATATCAAATGGCTTGTATGATTCTATTTTCCCTACTCATGGGAATAATCTAGGAAAGAAAAGTAAAACCTTTGGTAAGCATGTTGGATACCCTCCTAGTATCTATCAGATTTATAAGAATGTCATAAAATAAGAGGATGCAAGCGTAGACAATCATAACAGTCATACTTGTTCTTTTCCTGATACCTCTCCTATAGGTGACGAAGGTATCTTGGTGAAAGAAGATATTGAGAATGTTGATTTTCCCTCTCCGCCTCTTCCCTCTTTGGAAGATATTAAAAAACAAGAAGATGAGATCATAGAAACATTTCTAAACATCACCTTACCTAGCCTCCATTCATCCCTTGCTTGTGAGAATATTTTAGTGAAAGAGGATGATATCATAGATATCCATGACAATCAAAATTGTACTTCTCCTAATATCCCTCCTCGATGTGAAGAGGATAGGTTGGTATTAGAAGATGCACCTATTGAGAGTCATGAGAATCTTGCTCCTCCCTTCCCTAATGCTCCTACAATTTGGAAATATCTATTTGGTAATCATAGTTATCCTTCTCTTGATGCCTCCCCTACTTGCGATGAAGCTACTTTACAAAATCTAACCATGGAATATGATGAACATCTTACAAGCTCTCCTACTAGGGTAGATAGAAAGGCACAATAGAATGAGACCTTAAAGAAAAAGGATAAAGTCATCAACAATCATAACAATCAAATAAAGCCTTCCCCTAATATCCCCACTATTGATAAACAAGACAATCCAACCTTTGGTAACTCCCTTACATGCGATGAAGTCATTTTAGAAGAACCAACCTTTGAATGTCATGAACATCTAGCTTGTAGTTCTCCTAAAAACTCTCCTCCTAGGGAAGATATCATGGTGCAAGAAAAGGATAACATTGACAATAATGATATAGTGTCTTAGATGAAGATGATGAAGTAGCATTAGACTCTCCTTCACTAAGGGACATTAATATTATTCAAGCTCAACTCATCCTTTACCCACCTTCACACAAACCAAAAACTCAAAACAAACCCGAACTTATCCTTTACCTACCTAAGCATAATGTTTCACAACAGCTGAGTCATAATACCATGGCTCATACATATAACACTAGAGACAATCCACAAACAAGAAAAACACCTTAAACAACCTTACCTTTGCCTAATCCCATCTTGCCTAGTGCTCCTCATTTTCCTTCACAAAGCGGAAAGGAGTATGATCTTGTCGAACAACTAAAGAATACTCCTGCTAAGATATCATTATTGGACCTTATTCAAGCCTCCCCTCATTACCACAACATGATTCAAAGTGCTTTACAACAAGTTCTTGTCACTTCTAATGCACAACCAAATGACATAGCAGCCATGATTCAAGGAATAAGTGTTGACATTATTTTCCACCAAAGTGAGCTCCCTCCTTTGGAATTGCAAAAAAAAATGATGCATTCGTGATAATAGCCAGCTACAACAAATTAGGAATAAAGAGAACCCTTGTTGACAATGATTCCATGCTTAATGTGTGTAGTATCATAATTTTTGATAAACTTGGTGAGGATTAGTCAAAAATTCAACCTGATTCCTCGTTAATTTGTGGATTTGATAACATAGGAAAACAATTGTTGGGTGTGATTATTTTTCCTATTACAACTAGGAAGGCCACAATAGAAACACCAATCCATGTTATGCCAAACAATATTTCATATAATCTCCTTTTGGGAAGGCCATGGATTCATGCAATGAATGGGGTGCCTTCTACCCTTCATCATAAAATGAAATACATCTACAATAACAAAGTGTACACACTTGAAGTTGACCCTGATCCAAAAAATTATTTGAACATTGAGAAAGGTAAAGAGAATCCTTTGAAAACATTGACACCAACTACACAAGTAGAACCCGTGCAACAAAAAGACAAAGAAAAACATATTGAGGAAGTCACACCTACATTCATGGGAGAATACAAGATCATAAACAAAGACTTTGAAAATGGAAAGGAAAAAGCAATAATGTCAACAAAAAATTAGGAAGACCCTTCAAAATCATCCATCTCAACCACTTTAGAACAAAAGACAACAAATTACACGTGAAACTTTGATGAACTTGACTATGAACAACCATCGAATCCAAACTAAATGAAAAATATTTATGGAAGAGGTTGTGAACTTAAGAACAACTCGGTTCTAATGGAAAAGGATGTGGTGCTAACAAACAAGTTATCCATGTACCTATAAAGCCTAACATGCAAGAAACAACTCATGGTCTTGGTTATTGTCCTTTCATAGAAATCAACCCATCAAACAAGCCTTCACTTAAGATTAACACTCTTACAAAATATTCTTCTAAGCCGACTTTAATAGTAGTGCATCCTGAACTGATAGACACTAGTGGTTTTTATTGTTATCCTTTGCAAGAAACGAAAAAAACAAAGAAATATTCACTTAATGTCAATTTCATCACACAAAACACTAATGATTTGAATTCGATAGATTTTACACCCTCCTATAAAGGAGAGAACAAAATATCACAATCTAAAGTGTCTTGTGTAAGTATGAAATCTTGTACTAAGCAAGAGATATCTTTGTCACAAAATAATGAAACATCCTCTACTTTTGATCAAGAGGGTATCTTGTTAAGACTCCTTCAAGATCTTTGATATCTCTCCCTCCAGGAACACAAAATAAATTTTACTATAAGAATTCATTTTGTGCATATCATAGAGTTCATGGTCATTCTACCAATGAATGTAAGACTTTAAGTAATCGAATTCAACATATTAAGGATCATGGTGCTCTTCCTTGTGTTGAAGCAGCTGGTTTATCTAATTGATACTTATTTTCATCCTAATCGGCTCATCCTTGTCCTAGACTAAGTGGGAGCAAGGGGTGAGGTAACCTTCTCCTCGTATGTCACTTGTCGTTGTCTCTTTTGGCTAGTTGACTTCTTTTCATGTAAATATAAGAGCAAGCTTGGGATGTGAATGACATGCCTTAAGTTGACTCACATGTGACATACTTATTCATGGTGTAGTTCGATTTGGAAACATATGACTTGGCATAGGGATTTTTGAATAAGCTCTCATGTCTTCTTCTACTTTAAAGGAATTTCTCATAGTAATAGTGTTAGCAATCATTTTAAAGTGGGGGCATACATTGATGTACTCATGTTTCATTGTGTGAGTTTCATTTTTCTTGCTACGTGTCCTTTTCCTGGTGGTGTCATTGGGTTTGATTTCCTTTGAGAGGGTGATATTTCCTTGACTTGTCCTCTCTTGGAGACATTAGGAACAATGTTACCTAAGAAGAAACCTCACATGAATTAAGTGAAATCCCCAAGAACATTCCTTACACTATTCCACATTTACAACATCGGTTATATGGTGACCTTGCATAACACACTTTGCTTTCCTGTGGTGCCATCTTGTTTGTTCACGAGTTTCAAGCATATGAAGTTTTGCTTGTCTCATGAAGCTCGAAGTTCATTATTGTGTGGTGCCTTATCAAAGTTATCAGGAGGTATAACTTTGGTATGGTTGGACGGGAAGATGATCCAAGGCATCATTTTCCCTTAGCCACTCATGTGTGATTGTGAGCACATACCGGTCATGTGTGTATGTGTCTCACCCTTTTGGATTACTCACCTCATAGATGACCTGAAGTTCTGTGGTCCCAGAGTGAGCACATTTTAATCAAATCACCTATCTTGTTCTTTTATCTTGTCTTTATGTCTGTGACATTGCATGTTTGTGTATCTTGATGTTGCATATCACAAACCTTGTGCATTTCCTTTTTTGCTTATGTTGGTTTGACATAGGGTCTTGGATCCTTGGGGCTTGGTTACCTCCTTGATCTTTGTTATCCTAGACCATCTGCATTGGCATGATTAGATCCCTCTTGAATGTCTAGTGTGAGTTTGAAGCAAGTTCATCCTCTCACTAAAGTGGGGGCTAAATGTAGTGTCAAAAACTATCGTTGTGTACATTTTCACACTTAATTTGGGAATAATTAATGATAAATTGGACTTGATATTGCCTTTATCTAGTGTTGTGATGTGTTTTATACATCCAAATTAGGTTTTGGGCCCTTTTAAAGCTAAATAAACCTAACTTTTCCTCAATTTAATGTTGTAAAATGTATTTATTTACACCTTCACATTGAATTTAAGAGGCTTGTAAACTAAGGTGGACCTAATCTAGTGTTGTAATGTTTTTTTCACATTCACATGGGATTTAGGGCTCTTCTAAGATAAATAGACCCATTTTTTCCTTAATTTAGTGTTGTAAAGTGTATTTATTTACACTTTCACATTGGATTTTGGGCCCTCTTGCATTTATGACCTTAATATCATCATTAATAGGCCCCTATGACCCCATATTATGCATCCCAAGGCATATTTTAATAAAAAATCCAACAAGATCAACAAATAAGCTTAATTTACACACTCCCCGACAATTTAGCAATCAAAATAGGCCCTATGGGACCCATTCGCCCAACTTGACGAATGAGTCCCATTTGTCCTATTTTCAAGGTTTGAGCGAGAAAAATTAGGTTTTAAGTTCAAATTTTATGTATGATGTCCTTTGAGATATAATACAAAGGATATTAGATGGATTGCCTATATAAATGAGCTTTAAAATCATTATTTCACATAAGTCTACATGTTATCAAGTCAAGCATTCAAGAGTTAAGCATTCCAAGACTTCACAAGATCATCTAGAGAGCATTCAAAATCATTTTTAAGGAATTAAAGAGAAAAATTCTTCATCAATTGTTGCAACAATTCAAGATCCATCATCATGTCAAGGATGTCAAACATCAAGCATGCTATTGAGCTAGTGTTGTGATGTAGCATTGAAGATCCAAAGATCAAGCATTGTTCTACATCTATTTTCAAGATCAAGATCTACATCCTTCATGGCCATTTCATGAACTTGAGTTGGAGATTTAAAAGACACCATTCAAGGTATTATTGTCCATGATTCATGTTCTTTGTTTCATGTTTCATGCCTTCATTTCATTGTCTCATCATTTGGTTTAATTACCTACAAGGGGTTTGACCTGGCAAACCCCTATTCACTAACAACCGACAAGTTTCCTTCTCTTTACATGTGTAATTGCAGATCTAGGTGTCTTGGAGTATGAAGGATCATTGAAGATTGGGTTACAAGCTTGGAGAAAGTTGTTAGAGTTTTCCTCTCACTTGCAAGGTTACTATCTTCACAAAAAGTCACCTATAGGTCTAAAATTAGTAGTTTCAAATTTAGAGACAAAGTGGAACCGAAAGAGCAGAAATTGAAGACTAGACTCAAAATTTGAAATTCTAGAAAACCCTGACTGGACTCATTTGCCCAGATTGGCGAATGAGTCCTAGTTTAGGTCAATTTTGAGATTTTGGTAGTTTTAGATACCCTTTTTCCATAAACATGTTCCTATGCAAAAATCGTGATCTGGGACTGATTCGCCCATATTGGTGAATGAGTCCCAGTAGGCCTAAATTTTAGTTTATTCAATATTTCCAGTCTCCATTCAAGTCTCTAGAAGTTTCTAGGTGCACACTTCTGATTTTACAGCTCCCAGTTTTGATTTATTTGCATTTATAGTTCATTTAGTGAAGTTTCTTACATCATTGGGTTCAATCATTAGATCTTACATTTCATACATTTTTCGAAGCCCTAGCTTAGTGGTAAACCCCTCATTAGTTTACATTCAGCCTCTAGGACAACCCTATTGCAATATCTCTTTCTCCTTTGCATTGAGATCTCTAGGGTTTATTCTTGAATGAGAGAGAGTGAAGGTTGTCATTCTAGGTCCTAAACCCTAGAAAAGCATACAATTTTCCACCTTTCAACTACGAGTCATCTTTTAATTTTTTGAATTATGTACTTAAATGTTTAATGGTGTTAACATAGTTTCGATTGACCTTGGGTGTTTACACTATTTACGAATATGCTTCAGTGTTTTTGGAAGCATGGCGTGGCATGTATATGTAGATTTAGGTCCGAGTTAAGGTGTGATGTGGTCTACTTTCAGTCCTCCCCACCACAAGAATGTTTTGGTGTTGACCTAATTTGAATTGGCATGTTTGAGGTGCATAACCGACCTTGAAAGATGTTTCTAAGGTTGTGAATGGTATAAAGGAAAGGTGAATTGCTGGATAATTGTGTGTATATGTGTGGATGTGTTGAGATGCGAATTTAATCAAATGTAGAGATATAAAGTGTGAGATTAATACAGGCATGACTCCAGTGTAGTGAGTAGAAGGGTCTACATTTGTAGAGTACCTAAAGTTTCTAATAGTAGTGAGCTGGAGGTTATTGATGGTGTAGAGTTGTAGTGGTGGATATTCTCTATTGCTCTGAGATGGATTTCTCATTGTAACAATCTTCTTTCTTTCTTCTTTCCAATTTGGCAGTGAGCCTTTGGTAGTGAGCCCTTCTTTCTTTTGAGTAGTGAGCCCTTTGACTATGAGCCTATTGTATTTGATGTTGTAATTACCTCATATTTTGAGGTAATCCTCACCGTGGTTTTTCCCTTCTTGGGTTTTCCATGTAAATTTGGTGTTCTTATGTGTATGGATGTGTTTGCATTACTGTTTCTCATGTTTATATTCTATTAATGCATGACAAGGGTTTAAAGGTTGTTGATGAGGGTTTTGATGTTTTAATGTACAACTGATTGACCTCCCCTCTCATTTTTCTTGTGCACTCAACATAATTTTACAAAAATGGTGTTATATAGATATTTTACTTGAAAGGATATTCCCATGCATATATTATGTAATATGTTATTATCTATTTGAGTTCTTTAATTTTTGTTTCATTTATTTCATATTTAATATTTAACAATTAGATACCTATAGATATTATTTCTCACCAATACTACTTTTTTTTGGTAGAGAGACAAGACTAAATCATAGACAAAAATTCTAGTAAAAAATGGATTTTTAATACTCATATTTACAATTCCAATATGAATGTATAATGTAATATTGAATAGTCATTCCTATGTATCCTTACCATGTATAATATTTATTTGGTAGATTTCTATTAATGCTCATGTGATACTTGCATAAAAAAAATACCATACAACAAGATAATAGATATCTTGAAGTTCTAAGCCTTGCACCATGTCTAAGGTGTGAGTGTAATTCAAAACCATGAGACTACTTGTTTAAAGAGAGAATTGAACAAATTAATATCAAAATATTAATAAACTCATTCTTATGAAATAAAATTAAGGTTGACCTATTTGTGTTGATTACATGTTTGTAAAATTAGATGATGAAATAATCTCTAGTTTGGATTAGTAAAAATATGCATGTGTTTGAAGAATTTAAAAAATATATATAGTCTAATTATTTAGGAAGTTTCTAGTATGAATTATTAAGGTGTCATGCATTTATTGTTTAATCATGAGACAACAAATAGTAAAGTGTCTATTGTGTTGCATCGTAGTGATCAAGGAGGTAGGGAATGTAAGCATGGTTTGATAAATACTATAATGATCCACATTTGAGACTTCATTTTATTTTCATGAGGCCATGATAAAATAAACGACTTGATCATTTTGTGTGTATCGACAAATAGATTGATTGGCTCATAATTAACTGAATAGTAATCAAATTTTTTCAAATATATTGACTTGATATCATAAGGGATTAAATTAACACTATATCTTGATAAAAATTGTATAGTGGATGCTCTTAATCCTTGACTCTTTCTCGTAGAAATCTAATTGCCTATATACCTGAATACTTGAAGTGGACTCAAATAAAAAAACCCATCATCTCTTAACTATTAATCAAAATCCTTTGATTATCTTAAAAAAATAAAAAAATACCAAATATGTTCTCTCTGATTACTACAAATGATACCCAAAAATAATTAAAAACATTTACACTTGTCAATCCGCAACTTTCAATCAAATAAGTTCAAAGTATGTATGCTAGACCACTTTCTAAATATAATAAAGTTGGTGTCTATGATAAAGCTTTGTATAAAAGTCACTTTGCATCTATCAAATTCCATAAGCGTGATGTGTATGTGGAATCACTTTCTCTCTTTCTCCATTAAAAAGTTGATAGGGATCTCCACGTAGCTTATCATAGGTCATGATGGATGCAATGCTAACCCTTTTAAGCGGTAAAAATAACTGTGGAACCCACAAAGCTTTAACCTATTATGGCAGACAACACGAATAATGCTTCAGTATTCACAGGCACGTGGACGTTAGAGGTATTCTTATGCCTTTGCTTTCTATGTTCACAAAGTCAAAAATAAGGAATTTTTAAACATTAAATTTAAAGAATCATAACCTTTTCAATGTCTTTACTAATAATTATATACGACCTTTCATGTGCTTAAGCAACCAGTCTTTCTCTTTCCTTTTTTTCTATCAATTCATAATCATAATGATATTAATGTTTACGGTCGGTTAATATTTGTCTTATAAAATTGGAAAATTTAATAATAAAGGAGAAGCAGAAACATTAGTGTAAGTTCAATATCAATATATTGAAAAGAGGAAAAAAAAAAATGTATTAAGAGAAAGAATATGACATCAAATTATGTTTTTTATATTTTAAAATTAATTTTTTAATAGCTTATTGGGAATAATAAATAATTTTAGAAGTTTATATATATATTTGTTGTAATATGAAGTGCATGTATGTAGATGGTGTCTTCTTTTTCATATTCAGATGTTTATGCATTAAAAAAAAGTTATATATAGAATAAAGAAATATTAATGGAATTGCATGATAATAGTGAAGTATTTTTTATTTAATAAAAATATATTGTAAAGGGTAATGGCTAGAAATTGATAGAATTTTTAAGTTTAATATTTATTTGGTTGTTATATGGAGCAAATTAATTGCCCCTTTTTATATGTGGCGAATAATATAGTAACACATTATTTAAATTATAGAGAATAAGATAAATAATGAAGATATAAAACCAAGCAAACATATATTTTACGATACTATTTTTAAATTCTTTAATTAAAATTTTATATGAAAAACAATTCTTACATTAAAAACAAAAATAATTCTTATAAAATGACTATTACAATTATCTTAAATTCTTTATTTAAATATTTTAAACATTTAAAAATATGTGTTTCTTATATACAATGAATATTTTGTTGATGAGAAAGGAACAATCCAAAATTTACAAAATGATTTAAAAAAAGATGTAATATTCCAGAGTCTATGTTTGTATGATATCTAATTTTAATTTCCCTCTATGATCCTGTCTAGTCACATAATACAAGTTTTTGTAATACATAAATATATGTACAATCAAATCTTAGTGCACGAAGGATTGTTAATAATGAGTCACTCACCTAGGAACTCATCAAAGGAAATATCGAATATGCTATAATACCAACCCCTCGCTAGTGGACACTATCATTTACTAAAATTTAAATTAAAAGTATGTTCTCTAAATATTAATCATTAGCAAAACATAGAGGCCAAAAATAATTTTATATGCCTTTAATCCTACTTAACTATAATACACATGCAATTTTACATCAACAAAAGCAATATAGTATCTTTTTAATAAGACAGTAAAAGAAATATTATTTTTTTATTGAATTAAATAGATGAAAATATATTACAAATATTATGAAGCATAATGCAATATTGGCTAGTATTTTAATGTTTGTTTGATTTTTTAAGGTTAGTATTTTAATGTTTGTTTGTTTTTCTAGGATAATATTTTTGAGGTGTTTCATTATACAAAGGGTTTGTCTTTATTGTTTTTTGTTTTTAATATTGTTATTAGTAATATGTGCTATTTTATTATTATTAGTTGTGTGTATTAAATTGGTTGTGGTAATTTCATGTTGTAATTAATTTTGTTTATTAGTTTAAGAACATCTATAATGTATGAACAATCCTACATCACCTAAAAAATTATCTTTAATGTTTTTTTATTGTTTTTTCATAATAATTTAGTCATCACAATCTTACTACAAAAAGTTATTCTCATTACAGTGAAATCATTTTCCATCCCAACCATTATTTTAGAATATTCGAGTGGTTTTAGACACGAGATCTTATATATTATCACACACCACTTTCACCCTCTTTTATCCTTTTAAAATATTTCATTTGAATAGAGTTTTAAGCATCATATGGTCAACACACTTACCATATTTTATTGTAATTACTCTACAAACATCATTCTTTATCACTCGAAGGTAGCTAGAAGTAATTGAGAAAAAAGGGTTAATTTCTTATTGACCTTAGGATCATATATTGTAGTGGTAGCATAATATCATTGCAAAGCAAATTAGTTGAGAAGGATATGATTCAAATATTATTTTTTACGATTCATTGAAGGTTGTAACTTCATGTTATCACACCAAGTGCAATAAGATACTAAATATAATTATGACTATGAATCAACAAATATCATCTTTATTTATTTGAATTGTTACTTAAATTTAGTTGTAAGTTTTTGTATTATTTTACATAGTTAGGTTGTCATTACCTGGATCTTCTAGCTATGACCATGTACTTTATTATTTAAATGTGTAGAAAATTTTATTTAACAATGTACATGTCCTTTTCTATTAATAAAATTCTTCTAGACACTTCATAGTGATAGAATTTTTTTAATGAAATCAATATTGTATTAAAGAATATTGATTGTAATATCTAAAGAGAAATGGATGAGTGTTTAATTTTCCACAAATTAGTTTGAAGGAGAGTAAATCAATAAGAGAAGCTAGATGAGAAGGAGGAAAACTAAGGAAAAAATTATCTATTTGGAAGATAATGATGTAAGATGATTAATAAAGAAAAAATATTCATTATTTTTTGAATTTTGTAGATCTCCTTAACTAGCTATATTTCCAATTAATTTTCAGCTTCAAAATATAATTTTATTAAACTAATTCTTGAGATATTTGTTTTGATATTTTATTTCATAGTTTGATGTTTTAAATGAGATATTTTATCATTAAGGATAGGTACCCTTTATTAATAAAGAAAATGTTTACATAAAATATAGATACAAGCTCTAGATTATCTATTTTTTTAGATAGAAGTTCTAGATTATCTATTTTTTTTCTTGTGTGAAACATATATCTTGATGTTTAGTGAAAAAATAACATTCACAAGAAATATAATATAAATATAATAACAAAATTAAAAATATTTAAAATATACATTTTGGAAATCTTATAATAAGGGATACATACTTACAAAACATAATTTATAAATGAATTTATTTAATCCCTCAAAAGGTAAAGAAAAAATGTTTTTTTGCCATCATTTTGATAGGTGTGAAGGAGGCTCCATTGTGGGTATGATTTAAGACTAGAGGGGTTCTATCCAAGGAATTTTGATCTAAAGGGGTATTATCTAACCCTCTTCAATTGAAATATTTTAGATGGAATCCCTCAAGGCTTAAATCATTAATTTTTCTAAAAAATGTGTTTAAAAAAAATAAAATTAGGATGTATTAAGTTTGAGACCCATTGTTGTGGGGTGCCCCTAAGTTAGAGACCTTGAATACTCATAGCTTGATTTTTTAAACATAATGGGAAAATAAATACTCATGTACCTTGCAAAGTTAAATATCTAATTCCCCGAAAAAAGAGTCACCACCTCTAAAGAGGAAAGTAAATTATTTTTCTTTATGAGTTTGGTCCACCATAAAAGTATTAAAATATCACAACTCAATTGATCTTTAAATTCTTTGACTCTTCCCAATTATATACATTTTTCTAAATTGTCTCTGGTAGACACACCATTTTGTTAGTTCTTCAACCTATTAATGTTTACTTCTAAAGGGTTTTAAATTCCTATGATTAAAAAAAATTGGGATGAATCTCTCCTACACTTTAAGATTTACAAAATGTAGGTATATGAACATATTAAAAACACTATATATCTATTGAAGAAAGGGTTTATCATAGTGCAAAGGTAGATAAATAATTCATATAGATACATCAAGGATTTAGAGATCATTTCATAGTATTAATTTCCTTGTACCTTTAATGGGTAGGCATGATAATAAGAAAATAATCTAAACTAATGTGCAACACCAAAGTGTAATTATTCATTTTAAATTTATGCCAATGGATAACAATACTAGAGAAGATTGATACTTGGTCGTGGGAATAAAGATTTTGAATATTGCAACCATATATTATCCTAACAAAATTAGCTACTTGAAAGATTAAAATAGAACATCATTACCTTAAAATGATTTAAATTCCAAGCTAAAGTAGCTACAAAGTTTAACCATATTAATGTCACTACCTTATAGTAACTTAAACTCATAAATATAATCTACATTAAATCATCCTTATTTATGCTTTAAAATATTGTAAATTTTGTTTAAAGTAATTGGAAAGACTCTCTATGCTCCTTGAAATTATGCAAATAAAACAAACATATCTCATGGAAAATGTACAAGAAAAAAAATCCAATAAAATTTTACTTCTCTTCAAGAAAATGTAACATGATAAAAGAGAAAATTTGAATGCAAGTTTTCACTCATATCTTCATTACAAGGTCAATTCATTATTACAATATATATACAAGTATAAATACAAACTATTTATTCTTTAGAAAAAATACACCCATTTATTATAGAGTTTTTCTCAAGCTCTCCACAAAATCCCAACCAATCCACTTTCATAAAATAATAAAAAAAATACATTATATAATGGAACCTTGTAGAGCTATCATCCAAATTTCATTCCAATTGTTACAAATTAAAAAATATCTAAATCCCCTTTAATAAAAACACATTTTTTAAATATATCATATCTCTTTTTTTTTTTTTCTCTAAATATCTTAATTGTTTTAAATAAAACCATTTTGACTTATTTTAAAACAAATTCCTTTTACTACATGAGAAAATTTTCTCACTTTCAACTATAATATTTCCAATTTGACAAAGATTCCATCTTTTTTCTTTTCTTTTTATTATCTTTAATCTTTATCTTCTTGTCTTTGTCCTCTACTTTTTCTTCTTCTCTTTTTCCTTTTTGTATTTTTCCCTTTTTCATTTTCTTTTTGATTAATTTTGTTTGATTAAATCATTAAAATGATTTAAAAACCTCCTCCTTTCTCTTAAGGAAAGAATATTCAAATTTCATGATCCATATGTCACTTGGGTAATTTTCACAACACAATGAATTTGACTTTGGATCTTTTTGAACTTTAAATATTTAAGCAAAAAGTTAGTAAAATAATATTTGAGAAACATAAGGTTTTAAATTTTGATAAATTTTGACACTTAGGAATTAGAAACATATATGAAGGCTAATTTTACACATATTTTTTTCAATTTAGATATAAAATGGGAAAACTGATTTGGCCTCCATAGTTATCATATGATATATTTGAGAAAATATATTACAATACATTAGGATTTTTAATGAGCTCATCCTCACAACCAATAAATTTTCAATTTGATAGCACTTGCATTGTTTGAAAATCCATTGAAGTTGAACCTTAAATATTACAAGCAATTTGAATTAGGAAGTTAATTTTAAGTTGTTTTCATATTTATTTAGTTTGAAATATTTTATTTACCCATAAATCAATCCCATAGAATAAGAATTTTTTTTATGGAGTTGGACAATATAATTATTCTAATTAATACAATTGTAATTATTATAAAATGTCTCATCATATTCTTAGCTAGTTGCTTTGTATCTTGATATAACTCAACCTCATGTAGTCTCCTTTTTTATTTATTTCTATAGCTTACTTTTACAACTCATATAACCCACTTATGCATCATATGTATCTTAGCTTTAAACTTAATATTTCACTTTTATTTAGTTTTCTATTTCATCTATTAACTTTAAACTTAATATTTCACTTTTATTTAGTTTTCTATTTCATCTATTAATCAACAATCCATTAGGTGATCTCCTCTAGTCTCCTAACAATATAAACCTCAAGTACTAAAGTTCCTTGGGTCTATGATTTAAAATTCTATTATAGAGGTATCAAGAATCTTCTAATACCTTTTTAAGAACTATCAAGAATTTTGTTTCTTGACCCAAGGGTAAACTAAATTATATTTACTCACTAATCAAGATTTTGAATCCTTAGAAAAAATATTTATTTTATTTCTATTTAGATGTTACATAAAGTTGAGGTTAGGAATTTTAAAACTTTGTGAGAAGATTGGAAATGGTATCCTAATACACTATTTCATAACTATAAATCTCATAAAGGATATGCATATCTCTCTATATATTTATCTATGTTGTAAAACCTTAATTAAGGATGAGGTTTATAGTCCTTATCTAGATTATAGTACTATAAATTCCAATATTTTTATTCAACCACTCTTGAGCTAAATGTTACTCACTTTGATTGAACATTCTCTATAAGGGTCTCTTTGTTGTTTCTAGATTTATTCATTTGGGAATTGTTCATCCTCAATTTTGTTTTTGTAGACATTAGGAGACCCATAAATATGTCTTCCAGTTTTTCCATAGAGCCCTTCTACTTGGGATTGGATATCATACCTTTTTCTTAGCATATGGTTCCTCTTGAGGATTGTAATAGAATTTCTACAAAATTTATTAAAATTTGCAAGGATTTCAAAGGGAAAATCCTATTCAATATTTGGAAAAATAGAGATTATGATCTCCTTTCCAATTATTCTATTGATGTTCATTTTTCCATGTATTATATGTCCATAATTTTTTCTAAAGTCCTTATACAAATACTATTCGAAGCTAACAAAATTGCACTAGAAGTTGCTCACATGCAAATGCTTCTTGACCATTGGAGTAATTCTCCTTTTTTGGTTGCTATATTTATGTTGGTCTCTCGATCTAATATGGGCCAATCTCTCCTTCAAGGGTGTTGACATCATATAGTATTAATATTCATGGGCATGATTATCATAACTCACACGCAGCTTTATCATCTCAATGTAGAGCCCAATATCCTAGTGCTTAGTATTGGCCTCACTAGCTTTTAGTTTCTTCTTAGTGTCATGACCATGATGCTTATGATTTTTTGGATTTCAAGAAGTTTCTTCGCTATTCTTTGACTACTTATCTTGTCATAAAATATACTTAACCTCCTAATGATACATATGATAATGATGATGGAACAAATCCAAAGATCATGATCCACTCACCTTACTACTATTGAATCCATAAACCTCAATGCTTAACAAATTCATTAATGATTATTTTATTTCTTTCTTTAAATATTTCATTTTAACCCTTACCTTACATAAACCATAAGATATCTCTTTTTCAATATTTTTTAATATAGTATAGTATAACCTTTATGCAAAGCACGAGAAATGACGATTATTCACCAAAAAATAAAAAAATCCTTGTTCTTTCAATTAACAATTGCTTAATTCAAGATTACGATTCACAATTGATTCTAAAAATTCTTTAGCAACAAAAGTTAGCGAAGCTAGACAGTTGAAGATTGCTACATATTAAAAGGCTCAAATTAAACTCCCTTTGACATAACTTGATTCATCTCTTGATCCAGTTTTCCATTTCAAAAAAACTGTTTCAAATAGACCCCCATTATTGAGTATGGTGTTGGAGATCAGACGCATCATTAAAGGTTATAAAAATAAGTACATAAATTAAAGTCTGCATAAATCCAGAGGCAACCTTCGACCAGCGTGGTTGACTGTAAACGATATCTGAAACATCGCGGAACCAAACGAGAACACTTTGCAGACATAGAACAGTATAATAGTGGCTTTATTTTCAAGTACGTTATCACACTTTTGACTAACAGACGCTTTATTTCCAAGTAACTCGTCACACTATTGACTAACAGACGCATTATTTTCCAAGTAATTTATAACACTATTGACTAACATATTGGACGACTGTAATGTGGAGAAGAACAGTCTGAGTTAAGACTTTCAACGTCTTCTATACGCAGTCTCTCTTTGGGCATTGAAGTAGATCGCACCAACGGGTAATCCCAGTCCATTTCTCTCTGCAAATTGCCTGGTGTTGAAATGACAGCGAGATGGAGGAGGATCAACTCCTCCCCTCCTACTTTGCTCAAACAATGCGAAAACATATCGATGGATCCCCACCATCGGCCTCGGATTCTCATAGCTCACCATCTCACAACCTACACACAACCCACCCACAAAGACATCCACGCACAGTTGAGTAGAATTTTAGATAATCTTTCTCTTTGTAAGAATGTTTTTGGAAAAAATTATCTTTTTTAATAGATGTTTTTGAATTGCATTTAACAATCTATTATCAGGAAGAGGAAGAGTAAAGAAAAGGATTGCTCCCCACCTGCTCCTTATTTTATGATTATGTCCGTAATTCTTCTCTTTATTGCTGAACTGTTTTTGGATTTGATTGCGTAAGTAGTTTTTGCATCAAGGTTTCAGATCACACTCCCTGATCCATCATCATAATGAAGTAGATAGCACGGAGTGTGATCCAAAACATTGATGCAAAACTACTTACACAATCAAATCCAGAAACAATTCAGCAATAATCTCAATAGATTGTAGAAATCTGTTATCATTAATTGTTTCTTCACTCTTCCTCTTCTTGATAATTGATTGTTAAATACTATCTAAAACGTCGACACAAAAAACACACAATTTATTAAAAAAAACATTCTTACACATACAACATACAACATAAAGTATCCAAAACTTATGCCAACTATAATCTTTCTACATAATTTCTTTGGAGTCATTCGCGCTGCTTACCGAAGGAATTGGATTTTGTACCGGGTATATCAGTCACCATCCTGCACAAGGTAAATTACAATAGCATACATTACAGTCATGAGCCGAATCAACAAACGGTATGCTTTATAAAGTCAACCGGGCACAGTCCCATACCAATGAAGATACTCCCGACCAGTCGGGTCGCTGGGACTAGGGGCATCTGGGTCCGTCATTATCTGCACATCGAACCGATTACCACATGGTTCAATGCAAATTGCAGGCACTTTGTGGTCTATATGCATGTTGTTTATATGGAACTCACTCACTATGTTCGTTATAATATACAAAACATTTAAATGAATAAATAATCATCCAATTTGCAAAAGCACTGCTTATATGGAAAGGAGTGATTAGTAAGTACCAAAGTGAAAAACGTAAGCTTATCACCGCCCATGAGTTGAACTTGAGGCGGGGCCATGACAGCCGAAGGCATAATCTCCAGACCATTTCTTATTTGGATGTTTGAGTTGTAGAGCACGCTAAGCTTTAGGGTAGGATTGAAGACGTCGAGGACATCTCCAATCACTCCGCCCACTATTAGCGGCTCTGTCGATCTCGACATCATTCTCAGACCAGGAAGGGAGAGACTGAGAGAAAGGAGTTGGGTAAGAGCTATTGGTAGTCTACACAGCAGAAACTCAAAACATTTTCACAGTTTGAGAAAAATTGTCAGAAAGATTGTCAGAGTCGGTTAAGAGAAGTTGGTATATATACATGTCAGCTAAGAGTTGGGGGATGGGATCGCACATTATAAAGAAACTTTATTCACCACTCCAAAAAGGGCATTTTGTATGACAGGTGTGGCAACGCTGAGAATATTGCCAGGTATGAAGAGTGACAATAATGTATTTTGTTTTCGACACTTTTTGGCAACAGAGGTTATTTGCATGTATGCTGTCGACACGTGCATAGTGTTCATCCATTAAATATGCCATTGCGGTCGTTTGGGTTACGTGGAAGAATCGCGTTACGCAGGGGGTCTTGTTAGGAAAATTTAATCTGAATTAAGATAAAGAATAACTTTCACGATGCGCCTTGTCGCACTAGTAAAGGAATACTTGCTTATTCTATCTTTTATTTATAATTGAAAATTTACTTTTGGAAAGAGAGTAATTGACATATCGGTGGATGGTATATATTTTCTTAATAGAAAAGTTAGTTCCTATTTGTTCGGAAATAAAATATTCTTGTTTTGCTTTTAATAAAAGCTATAAGACTTTTGAGTCGATTTCGATTGTTGCTTTAAATAGTTTAGGTTGTGGGTTCGACTTCTAATTTATTTGTGGTGTGTGAATGAAGGTTCGTTGCATATTGTTCGAGAGGTTGTAAGGGATTGCTTTATAAAGAAGTAAGCTTTGGATCGTTGAACTAAACTCTTAATACACCTTGATGATGATGATGATAATAATAATAATAATAATAATAGAAAATTTACTTTTGGAAAGAGAGTAGTTGACCATATCGGTGGATGGTATATAATATTTTCTTAATAGAAAAGTTAGTTCCTATTTGTTTGGAAATAAAATATTCTTGTTTTGCTTTTAATAATTAAGCTATAAGACTTTTGAGTCACCTCACTCGATCTCGATTGTTACTTTAAATAGCTTAGGTTGAGGGTTTGATTTCTAATTTGTTTGTGGTGTGTGGATGAGGATCCGTTTTGCTTGAGAGTTATTGGGGGGTTTGTCTTGTAAAGAGGAAAGCTTTGGGTCGCTGGACTAAACTCTTAATACCTCTTGATAAAGATAATAATGATGATGATCAAGCTATAAATAAAATTAGATTTAAATTAATCAAGTAGGTTAGATAAATTTTCCTTAATATGATTTATAGATTAATTAGTTCTATAAATGAATGCTTGAAGTAATAACGAAGATTAGATATTGATAATTTGTAATCATTGAATAAAATAAATATAAATAGAAATTAAATATATTTACTTCGATCATTTATGAATATAGAAATAATAAAAAATGAGAAAAAATCAATGGAAAAGCTTACAAACACAAATAAGAACAATAAATTTGCTACAAAGGAAGCTCATCAAAAAGCTAGCAAAAACTAAATAAAAGACCTTGGGTGCCTTTCATGCATAAGACAATAACCAAATCTCTTAATATTGTAGATCAAATGAGGAAAAAAATGAATGTGTCCATGTGGGATGCATTATCAATTCCATCTTAGAGGGACTTGTTGCAAGCTTCCTTAAAGAAATTTCTATCAACTAGATGAGAAAATAAAAAAGAAAAGATTCCAATATGTCTTGTTCAACATAATGAAGAACCAAAAGGAAAGGTGACATCACAACCCCATTTCTACTTATCTCTAATTATTAGCAAGTTATTGGTTCATAGTTGCATGATAGACTCAAGAGCTAGTGTTTAGTGATTCCTAAGAAGAAATTAGACACACTAGGAATTGAGTACACTCTAGTATCTAAAGGTGTGTTCTAGCCATATGGTACTAAACTGTGGGGAAATGGATTTACCTTTGAGTTTTCACCTTAGAGTTTGACACCTTTCTCAAATGCTCATTAAAATTGGAGGGGAATGGAATGGGTTGGAAATGTAAAGATGAAATGGGGGTTTGATGGATTTGGACAAGGTATGTAACTAACTTACAACCTGATAGGTGAGTCAACTATCCCTGAGCTAAATATGGAAATGTCCTAAGGATAAAATGCAATGATCTAATTGTCCTAATGATGCAAATTAGTGTTCTGATGTAAATACAAAAAACATGAGAAGTCACAAAGGAAAGTAGATAGTAAAACAGACAGGGTAGGACATTGTGCACCTATGATTCAAATCTGGAGCTAAAAACCGAGGACATAGGCACCCTAGGTGTCATTGTCTTAGTAGGATAAACTTAGGTTTTTTTTCATTGACCTCTAATGTCAGATCAAGGCTTCTATTTCCCATTTGCAAAATTGTTGGATCATTTTTATGTAAGGAAGCTAAGGTAGTGAAACAAATTGCTACAATAACCTTGAGAGGAGAATAATGCAAAACTTTTATAGATCTTTAATAGTTACAAAAACTTAAACAAAAATAAGCACAAATATTATGCATACCACAACACAATGATTTACATGGGGAAAACCCTTCCAGGAGAAAAAAAGGGTTATGCACAAGTTGAACACCAATAGACCATTCTTGAATAGAGTAAACATCTTCAGATCACATGGAATAGACCAATCGACTCCTCTTGAAAAACCCATGAGGAATCTATAATTAGATTCTACCACAAACCTCCAGAAGAGACTTCTGCAACACCAAGGAAATATTGCATGACAACATTGCAAATTTTTGAGCAAATTTTTCACAATTGCAAAACATGCTCCTTCCTCATCAGACTTCACAAAATTATTTTGGCATCAAATCTATTTCACCTCTTATCTCTCCTTTGACATCAATGACACTTTTGACATCAATGACAACCGAATGTCCAACAATCTTCCCCTTTGGAATTGATGAATAAAACTAATGCTTAACCTAAAAACAACATTCATATACCAATTACAAATGTTTCAATTTGTGCTCTATACCAACTGACCCAATTCACTACTCTGAACCAATTTATTTGCAACATTTTCTTGACCGTCTTCCTCTTGCTCAATTTCTTGAGCATTTGCACAACTTCTCTCCAACTCCTTTTTGATCATTGTCACAATTTCTCTCCCTTTGACATCAATAGAAAAGGGTCAGGCTCAAGAACTGCATGCTTTCTCCCCCAGTGAATATTCTCCCCCTTTCACAAGAAATTCAAGGAGAAAGAAAAGACTTTTGAATCTGCAACCATCAAGTCATTAGAAATTTGTAAAACATGTTTACTTGACTTGATTCATACTTTCATTTCTAAAGATGAATAGAATAACAATGACTCTCCCCCTGGACCCATGCCCCATCACTAAGATTTAGTGATGTGATGTGGGAGCAATTACTCCCAATTCCTACCTCAAATATTCAAATTGGTCCTTGGGAAGAGGCTTAGTGAATATGTCAACAACTAGTTCTTTGGTGGGGGACATATTCCATGCTAACTTCCTTATCTGAAATCTTCTCTCTGATGAAGTGATACTTAATTGATATGTGTTTTGTCATAGAATGCATCATTAGATTCTTTGAGATGTTAATGGCAGTTGAATTATCACAAAGAATAGAGATAGGGTTATTGTACTAAACCTTAATGTCCTTTATAGTCTATTTCATCCATAATACCTAAGTACAACATGTTGCCACTGCTACATACTCTGCCTCTACTATAGATAAGGTGAATGATTCTTTCTTTTTTCTCATCCAAGACACAAGTATGTCACCCAAAAAGAATTCTCCTCCACTAGTTATTTTTCTATCATCTACACTACTAGCCCAATTAGCATCTGTATATGTAGTTAAAGTGAAATCTTTGCTCTTGGGATACCAAAGTCCATAGTCTAAAGTGATTTGATATATCTAAAAATTCTTTCACTGTGTTGACATGAGATTCCTTAGGAACGTCTTGAAACTTTTCCACCATAAACATTGCTTGCATAATGTCTGGCCTTGATATAGTTAATGTAGATGGTGAAATCTGTATTTTGCTCAAAACAAGCAACACACATTAGCATGTTAGTTTAAAACAAAGCAAATAACAACATCCATATGAAATGATACAACAATGCTTTCAAATGCAAACAAAATGACAAAAAAAAGCTAAATAAGCACATGAAAAACATGAAGTAAATTCTCATATTGGATTGGTGCTTCTATGGAAAGAAGCCCTTTCCCAATCCTTGCTTAAGCTTGAATGATGAAATTGATATGAACATGATATGGAATGCTAAGATGATCAATGGACAAAATCAATTCTCAGTTTAAGAGAATGACCTTGCATCAAGTTGTGGAGGATTTTCTTGAGGATGAAGCCTCTATTTGTAGATTTTCAAATGCTGAGATTGGAAAAATGGGTGAATGTGGGATTAAAGATCCACCAATGAGAAGAGGCCACTTTTCAAGTGGTGATAGGCCAATGGATGTGCAAGATTTGGGAAGTGTGCCCATGAGAGGGATAATTTGAATTCAAATTTTGCAATAAATTTTGAGAGGGGGACAAGAAAATGAGCAATAAATGCAATGTTGGAGGGACAAATCAACTTTTCATGTTTTTTAAATCTTGGGGGAATATTCCCCATAAATGCCATGTTGAGTGAAAATGAGGGTTTAAATAAATCAATAAATTGATTTATTTGTGCAAGTGGCTAAATCTAGAGAATGCAAGTGGGTGGGTTAGGTTAGGCTAATTAGGATTAGGTTAGCTTAATGATGATCAGGTGAGTTTGACTTTTAGGACTTGGATATTTAATTTATTTAAGATCAGAAAATGATGTAATATGATTTGGGATTTGATTAAATGGCCATTTGATTTATTAAAAGGTTGATTTATTTGATTTTAAATAAATGACCTTAGGAGATGAGATTACCTAATGAATGGATGGAAGTGAACTTGATTAATTGATGAATGGACCTAATGTGAAATCTAGTTTAGTTAATGAATGAGCCTAATTGAATGCACAATGTTAATTTTGCATGTCTACATTTTTCCCCTCTTTGAAGCAATGTACTTGTTGCGTTGGTTCAAAGAATAAACTTGCCGCGATCAGAATCAAAAAAATTCTTATTTTTCGGATGCCCTAGCGGAAAGAAGTACACTGGTACATTGCCCCCACGAGAGATCGAGCGAAAAGATTTGATTTGAGGGCCGATCTCACGATAAAGAGGTTCAAAATGGATGGTTATGGATGATGATGCAAATGAGATGATTTCAAGATGCTTAAAATAACAAATCTATATTATCCTAAACAACTTAAATGATTATATGATATGAGATGGATGAGATTGATGATGTGATATGCTATGATTATGCAAATGTATGATTTATGCAAATGCTTAGACTAACAAATCTATATTATGATGATATGAATGCATGATGGATGTATGATGGATGCATGATGGATGAATTGGTGATGATGATCAACTATTCATGCCGTGATGTTAGTGCAGAAAATGACGAAATTAGATGATGACAAGAGGATCCAACAAGCCAACATTATGAGAGATGATGATGAGAAATGATGATAAGAAATGATGATGATAGATGGATGATTTTCTTATCAAGGATTGGGATTTTAAAAGGGCTACTTACCTTATTTTTGATAACACACATAGGTACGATGCATCAAGCTATAAAGAACCAGGATGGCATTGTACTTAGTGCGATGGAATTTGACTCAACAAATAGATAGGAGTATTCTTGTTCACACTTGACATACGGAAACCTTGCTAGGGTGTACCTAACAAAGCAAGTATTCACCAAGTTATTTTACAAGAACGTCCAACAAGCACAACAGATAAAAAGATAATGATCGTTGCCCCATTCCTATCTCTCTAAATCCCTTTGTTGGGGACATCATTGAGAGGTCCTTAGAATGAGCACAATAAGATAAACCAAAAGAAAAGATCAAGTACACAAACAAGCCAATGTTCTTCATACCTTCAGCCAAAGGGATGCGTTTTGATAGGATAAGAATCCAAGGTGATATCCAAAATGATGCCCATTGTCTGAACGATATATCCTAGGACATGCATTGGGGTGAAGCCACATAAGTGGTTTACACTTTTGTGGAGGAAGGAAATTTCAAAATTTCCACACTCTTCATAGAAAAGTGGTTCGGCCGAACCATATGGCTCGACCGAACCATTTGAATGGTTCGGCCGAACCCAAAACCGAGCCAAATAAAAAAAACATATTAAGGGGGTTCGGCCGAACCTGGGTTCGGCCGAACCCCCTTAATATGACAAAACCAAAAAAAGTGTGAAAGTGCTTTCACTTTCACACTTTCACTGTGAATTACCAGTCACTGTCCCTGCGCGCGGCGAAGATAAACCGAACGGCAACCCAACAAAATTTCTCACCAAAGAAAGCAAAGTTCGGGTCGTTTTCTTCAAAATTCATCATTCCAATTCGCATATTGACCACTATTGAGCATGAGGTATTTAAAATTCCTTTTTTTTAAGTTCAAAATGCATGTATTTGTTTAATTTCGAAACCCTATATGCAAATTTTTTTAAATTTGTTGAATTCAAATTGCACTTGTTTGAACGTTTTTAAAGCATTTTTAATAGTATTTTGCTTCCCCGTTTTGCATAATCCAAAGGTTTGAGTAAGGAAAAACGAGTTTCCTCCGAAAATTAGTGCAAAAAAACATTATAATAGCTCTCAACATAGTCTAAAAAATGAAGATAAATACATTCCTAAAGACTAGAAATGTAGGGTTAAGCTCACAAAATAATTTTAAAACTACAAATTTAGGGTCAAACTTGTAGATGAAAATGCAAATTTCATACATGTAGGAGTGAACCGTGAAATTCATAGCTTGATTTGTTAAGGTATTATAATATTAAATCTTATAAAAAATCAAGAATCATATCATTGATAACATTGTCTTCATGTAGTGTGTACAAATTGAAATATAATTGACTAAAACTATAAGTTACTCTTATTGAACAATTTCCTCATGTAGTGTGTATAAATGGAACCATTGATTGAAAATATAAATCAAACCATCAAGAACAAAGACTTGATTGTGTCTTCATGCCCTCAATTAATATCATTTACAAAGTTTGGTCTTGGAAACCATAAAATTAACAATTACATTCTCTACCCTATTATTTGATGTATTATAATGCAATTTTCTATACTACCAAGCAAATTCAATGGTCACAAGTTTGTAGAGACACTCTAGAAAAAGGTCTATCATGTGTTTAAAATACTATTCATATTGTAACACTAGAGATTCTAAGTAATATGAGAATCCCTACATAATTTTATATAATGTATTTTCATCATCACTAACTATAGTAGACTAGTTTCTATCACTATTCAATTCATCTTCTTTCATTAGTCCATCATGACTTGATTATTCATCCTCCTTTATATTTAGAGAATAAGAACAATATATAGAACCACTACAAAATCTTCACACATATCACTAAAAGTTGATGTTTGGTATAAATGTATCCACATGCAAACAAGAGCCACCTTTGGACATTACTATTATCAAAAGGACAAACCTTATTAGAGCGAGTGCAAAAAGATGTGGGGCCAAAAAGTGGCCACCCCACCTTTTGGCCCCATCATATTAAGTATCAAGCATTAATGTTGAGGTACGCTATTCGAGGAAACTTGAATGAGGAAGCAGATAGGGTGCTGTCATAATAGTGGTTTACAATTCCTAAGAGGAATAAATTTTAGCTGAAATCACATATTTTTAGAAAATATAATGATTTAAGCCTTAAAAATTTTAAGGATTCTAGGAGTCCAGGAGTTTGATCCGATGCATGGGTCCGAGCCTTGGGATCGATCTACATTAGTTTTTAAAACCATACCTATAGAAATCAAATTATATTCACCCTATCAAATGCTGATAAAAATCTACTTTTGATTTTACAGCTTTTCAGGGGATCAAGGTAATTCATTTAAAAATTTGTTTCAAATGATTATGGTATTCCTCAAGACAAACTGAAACTGCTCCAAATGAATATAATTTAACATATGTTTGGTTTGTTATGTATTTGTTTTAAGTTTTGGTAAACAGGTTTTCATAGAAAATGGAATTTCTTGTTCTTCACATGTGGAAAAATAGAAGATTATCAAAAAAAAAAAAAATTAAGAAAAAATATAGGTGCACTAGATATTAGAGTCCTGCGATTAACAAAAAAGTCAGTCAAAGTGCAACCTTGTCTCTAAAAAGTTCCCATGAGGCTGGTGTGGTTTGAGTTTGTGGTTGGGAGAAGGAAAGGCCTCAGTGAAGGTTTCCCATTTGGTAACCAGAGTGGGAGCACAGGGGTTCCTGGAGTCAGGTGGGAGAGGAGGTGGGAATTTAAGCAATAAAGAAAGTTATGTAAATTCCTCCATTGTAAATCATTTTGGAATATTTTGACTCTAAAAAGATATCGATTTTCAGAGAGATGGAGAAAATTGAAATTTGGGAGGGCCTGAATTTTTGAAAATATATTTTTAGGAGAAAAGTTGACCTGGAGGAACTGATTTTCCTCTTAAATTCTGATTTCTGGGACCAAAATATATTCCGTGCTATCGGAGAGTTTGTGCCTTGAGCATGTGCTGTGGGGACTGTGTTGACTGAGCCAGTGAGAGAGTGGGACTTTATTGTTCACAAAGTGGGAAGAAATAAAAGCAAAGGAAGTGGAAATGGGAAACATGTAAAGAATATGGCAAAAATGGTGGAAATCAAGGAAGGATTAAAAGGAAAAGAAAGAGGGAAAAGGGGAGGATAGAGGCAAAAGGAGGAAGAAGGTAGTGCAAATTATACATTTTTGAAGCTTGTGAAATTCGAGTATGTAAACCTAATAGTTTTTACTTGGTGGTAATGAGGTATGATTTTTTATGAAGGTTCTTTTTAGTATTTTTATATGTAATGTAAGAGAAAAAGCTATTCTTGTATGAAATTCTAGAAATCATGTTAAAAAGCATTAGCTTGTAATTTCTACTATGTGAATGGAAATCTATTGCTCTACCTAGGACATTTAGAAGCTTGTGTTGCATTCATGAAGCCAAACATAGTAGATATTTTTTTTACTTTATGTGTGTTATTGGAGATAGGGTTTTAGTATATAGAACCATACAATAAAATGGGGTAATTCCTTGTTTGAACTAAAAACCCTACTATTTTTTAGTGAAGGGATAGCTAGCTATAACATTTTGACTTTCACTTGTGAGACTAAACACCCATATGGGTTATTGTTGCTTTGTCTTATGGATTATGGTAGTAAATTCTTAAGATGTATGTAAATCTAGAAGACCAATGTTGAATATTTATTTGTTGATAGGCTAAATAGAGTTAGAATTAGTATGGGTTCATTACATGTATGCCATTCAACATTCATGCACATCATATATATGTGAGAGAGATAGTGATAAAGAGAGATAGAGATAAAGGGTAATATAGATAGATAGAATGAGCACAAACCATTTGCTATGAATATGCACAAAATATTTATATATTGATCTTGATAAGGTCATGAAGACATACATAATACATCATGAAAATATCATATACAGTGACATGAGGCCAACATTGTCTCTTAGACTACAAAATATCACCAATATATATTCATGAAAATAGTTATGAATGTGTCATAAAGATATAAAAGTGTTTATGTATGTGTAGCAAATGCTATTAATGAAACATTATGCCTCTCTTTGTTTGACTAGAAACTGAACTTCGATCCCTTGAATTAGTTATTATCTTACATTGTGTTGATTGTGTGTGCCCCTAACAATTATGCAACTCAACCTACACACACAAACATATTATAAAATTAGAGATTATACCAAAATTTATAAATAAATAAAATATTGTTTTAAAATGATATTAAAATAATAAACACACTTACAACAAACTAATACTCAACATCATCAACAAAGGGTTGTCCTCAAAAGAGGATGCTTACAAAACAAAACCAAAATGTGTCTGTATCCATATATACATATATATACATGTATGCATACACATATACATATACATACATGTATATACGTATACATAAATATACATACACACATACATACATACATACATACATACATATGTGTGTGTATTTATGTATACGTATATATGTATACATATATATATATATATATACATATAGAAAATAAATGTATGTATATACATATATACATGCATATATACATATGTATGTATACATGAATGTGTCTACATATCTACATATACATATATACATATATACATATATACATATTTAGATATGTGCATGTGTATGTATACATATGTAGATATATTCACATATACATGAATATGTATGTATAGTACATGAGTAATTTTTTTAATGAAAACCATGTTTAGGAATGAAAATATCCAATCCCTTATGCTTCTAAACTAAAGTTTGCAATGCTTATGGTTCTTTTGGCCTTATAGATTCTTGAATCATTTTATAATATAAAACCAAAATATAACCTACTTTGGCTCTAATAATTGTAAACCCTTTAGGAATTCTAAATTGTTGCATCTTGTCTTGATTTTCCCACCATTGTTATTCCTTTTGAAAATTTTACAAATTAGGCAAATAATCCTTGCACTTATATAGAGGATCCTTATGTATGTTCTTAAAATTATTTAAGGTTAAATGACTTAATCTAAAATAAAGGCATATACGGATCTCTTGCAATTGTAACCTCTTTGCTAAAATACTTTGGAACTAATAGGATTCAATTGTGTTTTATGACATAGGTCTATATTACCACAATGATGTATGTATAGGTGTACATTTTAACTTGGTTAGCTTTCCTAGCAAGTTCTTCATTACAACAATCACTCCACCTTGTCACTCAATCAAGCCCACTAGAACATATATTGGAATTTAACCTCTTTCATACTAAAAGAAAAAGTAATCATTAATTATATTTAATTTACCATATAATTTGATCTAAGTAATGCATTTTATAAGATCTAATTGGTGTATTTATAAAAACTATTTTGTGTTTTGGGCATAGGTGGTCCTAGAAAATATGCATAAATAATAAGATAGACTATGGATTATCTTTTAAATATTGTTCACGGTTTTTCATGTCATATTTTTATAGGAGGTCCTCATAATTGGTATTCTTGTATGGTATTAGAGCCAAGCTAGGTGCATTTGACACCTATGTTGTGGCTCAAGGGAGTGTGTTGGAGAAATGATACACACCTAAGTCATAAAAAGACTCATCACAATGTGAGTCATTAGCTCAATAGTAGAGCATCCTAACACCAAATGGGAGGTCCTAAGTTTGAATACTAGTTAGTCCATAGAAATTTCTATAAAATTCGATCACTAGTACATAAGAAGAAGAATAAGTACCCTTATAATTTTTATTAATACCAACAAATTATCGTTCTTCACATACATAGGCGAATCAATGATTTCAAGCTCGTCAACATGTATATGTACCTCAATCTCATGACCCTCATATAAAACCATTTTATTAGATTTATTTAGTGTAAAATATTTAAATTTTCATTAGGAGGAACAATTGAAGGATTGACCCCAATATTAACCCCCTCAACCTAATTTTTTTTTTTATGAATCAAATCCTTAATCAATTATTCCTTAATCCCATAAAATGTTGAGTATAATTACAATTAACTCTACAATTTAATAACAAAATTTCTCATTATCTTTTGGGAATAACTTTAGATTTATCTAATGGCCTAATAGGAGGAAGTGTAATCATGCAATCACTAAGTAAAATTTGAAGCACATTTTACAAAGGAAAAAGTTGGAGGCTTTAGAGTCATAATTATATTAGAAACATTTATAATGTATAGTTTGTACAATGATTCCATTATTTTTTACTATCCTTTTGGAAATAATTTTTCTTTTTAAAGTTACAAGGGTAGGATGATGTAGATGAAGCATTAGAAGATCCATAATTAAGTGTGGTAGCCTCTAACAAATTTAGTTCTTTACATTCATCTCACTTGCACATGCAAATGTTAAGAATGTATATACTTTGTCGATCCTTGTTTATAGTCAAAAATCTAAAATAATAAACTTCAATCTAACATTCCTAATATTTGCATTGGCCAATTTCAATATTAAAAAATAGACCCAAATGGAAGATAATACTATTAAATTTCATGGGAAGAACTTAGCCAATAACTTATCATCATACACAAAATCCAAATATGTAGCACTAAAAACCTTGAATGTGTCATGGGGTCTCCTTTAACATTGTGCATCTCAAATCTAGGATCCAAAGTGGCAAAAGAAATGGATAATGTAAAATTTTTTAATAGAAATTGAATTGTGTTTTGTTTTTATATGTATCTTTGTTTTAGGCCATTAAGGAATCAAGCAATGCCTCATCCTCAATGGCCTTTTAAAAACATTCGTATCAAAAGAGGTGAATAGAGACACACTAGGATTAGGACATGAATAAGAGAACAGCAAGATGAGGAAAATCCAATTAGTGTAAATTTTGCATCATACAGGCATAGCCAAATGGAGGTCACGGGTGACAGAGACTTGCGTAGAATATCAAGTGGGGAACATGGGAAGTGTAAAAACAAAATAATGAGAACTAATGTGGAGACAAGAGAACTATGTGCATCATAATAAGTAAGCATGGATGAGATCAGGAAAAAGGAGAGGATAAATTTGGGGAGATTTGGTGGAAGGAGAAATAAAGCACATAAGATAGATAGGGAGTAAAACAATAAGGAGGAATACATGAAGAAGAAGCTTGGGATGGAGGGAAAATGGCACATCACTCAAAGGGATTGTTGAGCTTATCCTTTTACCTATTTAACTTTAAGTACTTTCTTTCCACATGGCTTATTAATCAACATAGTATATGAAGGAGATCAATGTGCTTATCCTTTTACCTATTTCATCTCTTTGTGTTCCGTGTTGTTTTTAATGTTTTTAATTAGAGTGCAGATGATGTTAATATACATATAATGATGCATTTTTTATGTTCTATAATTTTTTGATGTTCTCAAGGCTATATAATTGAAGTTCATTTATGTTAACAACTATTAGATTAAATATTTTTATCCCCAATTATTTTCAAATGATTTTATACTTTAATCTTTGTATTCTTATTCTTTCTTTCATCGTTTCATTTAAAATTTGAACCATTTAAGGATGTTATGTTATAGATTAAAGTTGTCTTCCAATTATTTTTAAATCAAGTTAATAGTATGAAAATATTATTGATGAGTAAATGAATTAAATTACAAGTTCTATTTTAGATTTGTATTCTTTTTATCTAGATATATTATTTACCAAAGTCTTATTGTTTTTTTAGGTGTACTGTATATATATAACATGGAAAATGCAGATCATGTTTCACTTGTGCTAGAATCTTTGTTTGCAAATACTACTAATGGGATATATAGTGAACCATGCATGTTAATATTTCATAGTCTAGAAAAACTAAAAAATGAACTTGAGAGGACTAGTGCATATTCCCCAGACAGAGTGACTGCTATTCTTTCCCGCATGCAGGAAGAAGTACATGGTGATGTTCCTCTTAAACAAATACAAGATAGTGTCACCAAAGAAATGATAAAAGCCACTTGTTTTCCATTTTATCAAAATGTGCGTAAGGTTAGGGGATACCAGGTCACCAGATGTGTTGATCATGCTATGGCCCCATTACATCGCAATCTAATGCATTTCTAGCAAAGACATGGTATATACCCAAACAATGACCG
>VDFB02000003.1:585753034-585825266 GCA_007258455.2 Sequoia sempervirens
TCTAAAAAGTCTATCCCTCCTACCCATCCTCCCTCTCGAGCTCCTCTACCCTTAACCCTTAAACCCTAGGACCCCCTACCCTTTATCTCTCTCCCACTCACCCCCCTCTCTTTCTAAAGGATTAAATTTGATGGTTGAATTTACCTGTCAACAAATTTTTTAATTACGGTTATCTATTGAAGCGTGCCCTTAAAACATTATGATATACCTTAGTGTATGTAAAATTATATATAAATCAAACATATATATAATTATAATTCTATATAAATTTTCACAGTTTATCCAAAATATCTCCTTTTACAATCTTCTTAAAATTTTGATTGTATTTTATAGCAAAAATCTTTAAATACGGTCATATGGCCATCAAATTTAAGTTCTCATTTAAAAACATATGTATATTAATATTAAAATTAGGGTGTTCGACTGAACATTCTTGGAATGTTCGGTCGAACCCATTTAATAAAGTTTTTTTAATTGCATGTTATGGTGGTTCGGTCGAACTATGGTTCGGTCGAACCCTAGTTCGACCGAACCTTTCCAAGATGTTCGACCGAACACATATTCGGTCGAACCCCTCTTTTTTCACCCTTGCTTCCTAAGGCACCAGAATTGTTGAAAATTTTGCATTTCGAAGCTCAATTTCATAATGAAAATGGAGAAGATCTCAAAAACCCAACTAGTATCAGGTTCCCCTCAAAACGAGCTATCCAACGAATATAATTTTAGTATGTTTTGATTATATTATCTATCTGTTTTTTAAGTTTTATTAAATATAGGTTTTTCACTGAAAACAAAACTCTCTATTCTACACAAGTGGAAAAATAGAAGATTATCAAAAAAAAAAATTAAAAATATGAGTGCACCAGATATTGGAGTCCTTGATCCAACAAAAAAAGAATTTTGATACATACAGAAAAGTTATCGCTATAACGGTTTCGTGTCTGAATTGTCATTTGATTGACTTTGAAACTTGATTAAAGAAAAAATATTCAATAAAAAACTATCTAACCAAGTGGAAGCACTAGATATCGGAGTTAGAAATCTAAATTTGAAAGAATTAGAATTTTATCCTTCATGGAAAAAAGTTATGCGCTATATAGTGTGCATCACTTTTTAAAAATGCTATTTTTGAAAAAACCAATTTTTGTGGGAGATGGAAAAATAAGTGCAATCTGATTCCAAAAAAATTGAAAAAAATATTTTTAGAATCTACAGAAAAATATGACAAGACTCTAGTTTACATCATCTTCAAATTCCTTACGGTTCAATAGGTGCCCGAATGTGGAGATTGTGTTAAAAAAAAAATATCAGTGTCCAGTTAGGCCAAAAAGTGTAAACCACTATTGTGGATCACCCATTGTATAGGATGATGATGGTTTGATAAATTTATTGATAGGCTGTTGATATAAGGTTGATTGACATGTTTGCAACTGATCAAGAGTTTGATTTTTTTTTAAAGGTTTGTTGTTTCGATTTTGATTTTATGATTGAAAATTGATTTTGCTAACTGCCGTGATTGTTTATGTTTGTCTTGCCAAAGGATGAATGTGATGATCAGTTTATTATGGATGATTGATTATTACGGGTGCAAGCGAGATGAGACGAATGGATTTTTTCAAATATTTGGATGTTTTTGACGTTTTGAAATGTTTTGAGGCTGTTTTTGGGTTTTTGGATTTTTTCAAATGTTTTGATTTTTGATTTTTTCAAATGTTTTTGGATTTTGATGTTTTTTGAATGTTTTTGGATTTTGATGTTTTTCGAATATTTTTGGATTTTGATGTCTCGGGGGCTGACCGAAGATTAGCCTTGCCTACGTTTAAGGTCAGAGATGACGTAGTTTGGATTCTAATGTTTTTGATGTTTTCTGTTTTCGACTTGTTTTTGGATTTTTTGATGTTTTGGATGTTTTTGGATTTTTGGATTTTTGGATGTTTTTGGATTTTTGCATGATTTTGACGATTTTGATATGGATGTGTGTGATGATATCAGTGCTCTGTTTGAGATTTTGTTGAAGACCAAGCTAAGGTTGATTGATCAGATCGATGGATTGATGATGATGATAACATTGTTGAGGATGCACAACAATGCAAGGATAATGTTAAGAAACACAAGGATTGGGAAAGATATCCCCAAAATGATGATGGATTGATGATGATTTGATCAAGACTGATGATGATAACATTGTTGAGGATGCACAACAATGCAAGGATAGTGTTAAGCAACACAAGGATATCCTAATGATTTATTGATTGGATTTGATTGATCATGATTGATGAAGCTTGGTTTGAAACCAAAGATGTTTGAATGATTTGATGTGACATTAACGTGCAAACTAGATGTGACTAATAGTGATTGTTTGGATTGATGTTCAATGAAAGATGAAGACTGATAAGGAATGTCTTCTCATCAAAATATGCCATGGGCTAGTAATTTGGATTCTGGATCACAAATGCTTTGACCAATTTGGTTTCACGTTTTCCAATGTTCGGATTGCCACACAAGTTGGAGGATATAGATCAAGATTTATTCTTGAAGCAAGATGTACATATCTGTCCCCAGTGTCTAGCAATGTCTGGAATGTCATGGATGGATATTTGGATAGGGGTATGGATGGATGGATAGGCAAAGGATGCCAAGGATTATCTTGTGATAAGATAAGGTGTTCGGATAATGAATGCTCATTTGGATAGTATTTCATAGCTCAGATAATGCTGCATAGGATAGGATCCATGAAAATAGACCATGTCAAGATGTTTACCATAAGCAAGCATAAAGTGTGTACCAAAATTTTATCAAGATCAAGATAACTAAGATGATGGATGCAGATATATGCGAATGGATTGGATAAATGGTTCATGGATGTATGGATTTATTATGGATAAGATGGATGGAATGCTCAATTTATTATAGATGGGATGAGACGCTTTCATCTGAACTGGCGCACACAAATGCTCGATTCTACACATGATGCCTATTTACCAGGTTTTCGTCATGGTCTTGCCCAAAGCATTGCACATGCGGTTTTCACTAGAGGATGATTTTTTTCTTTATAGTTTTCAATCCTTTTTTTGATTTTTTTGGATTTTCATATTTTGATTTTTTTGATTTTTGATTTTTGAAAGATTTTAAGCTCATGCTGAATCACAAGGTGTTGCTGATGTAGATGCCCCTGTCATAATGTGCCATCGATATCCTGCCTGAAGGAGCTGCTTTGCTAAGATATGTGCACTTGAATGCAACTTTTGGGATTCTTGATCTGATTTATTGATACTAGGGTTAACTCTGTCTCTGTGCGCACATCGCAATAGAGTGCCTTCAGAATCCTTATGATGAAGGGTCGTTGCCAATACACGGTCAATGTAAGAATTGGATATAATACGTGGAGGCATGGATGGAGTATGTTTAGGGATAAGAGATGGATTGGTTGACAGTTTGGAACCTTTGACTCTCCAAACTTGGGAAGATGAGCAATGATGGGTGGATATGAAAGTGTGCATGGAATTAGGACCAACTGCTTGATACACTTTGTACGTCACTTGAAAAGCCTGCTTTTTCTTTTCTGGACATCTTTGATGGATACTTTTCCCATTTTTATTTTGCCCCATAGTTTCTTTGACTGATGGAGTTTGATAGGGATAATCTTTCTTTGTATTCTTTGGTATCCATTTGTATTTTATTTTTCCATTATGCTTCTCAGCTTCTTTTGATTTGATAAAGTTCTTCGTACTTTGATTCAATTCTTTCTTTTGACATTAGTCCTAATTCATGGATGGGGTGATGGGTGGATGAAGATTCGTGCCGCAACTAGTTGTAGTATTGACACTAATTTCATCATAAGGACTCTTCGTGCTCCCTATGTTGACGTTTGCTTGAGAAAAAGTTGCCCCCAATATGGTAGAAGTAGTATCTTCATGCTTTGATTCTGCCTTTTCTGAGATGTCTTGTTCGATAAGCATTCTCTGATAGATAGCCATTGTAGATGACGTTAGTTCAATTTGTTTCTCTGCTAACTCTGGAATATCTCATTTTATCTTACCGATTTCCTTGAGTGGATAATACTGAATATCTTTATTCATGATGTCCTCAGTCTGTATTTGGGATATATCTAATACTATTGTTGACTACTCTATTTGATTGTAGGAATCAATAACCTACTCTTTTTGTGTAACAATGTCAGAATAAAGGGATCCTGTTTTGAATAACGATCATCTATGTTTCCATCCAAAGAAAGCATCTCATGGGTAGATGGAGGAGTATGGATATGATCATCTTGCATAGATAGGAGAGTGTCCATTAGATTATTGTAGTATCTTGAAGATACAAATTCTTGATCTTGAATGATTTCAAAGTTGCTTTCGACATGCTTTGGATCAAGTTCTTAACATGGATCAGTTTCAAAGGATGGATTGCTTATAAATGGTTCTTGGATGTCATCATTAGACATGGGGAATAGCTCAATATCCTCTTGATCTTTGAGTGAATTGGGATTAGGTGTCGAGTTGAAGATTCCTTCAATATCGACAATCATGAGATCGAAGGATGTCAATATGTCTTGGAAAGGACCATTGCTAGACTTTGGTGAAAGACATTGATCATGTTTTAGAATTGATTCTTGAGATATGCCCTCTAACTCATTAGGTAATGTGGGGACATTTTCAACATGATCATTGGTTAATGCATTTTTGGAGGAGACGAAAACATCTTCATTGATGGATAGATCTTGAACATTGTTTTCAACAACTGCATCAAAGAGATTGTGAATGTTTTCAACCATAGGGTCAAGTGATGTTGACATTTCTTGGATTGGATCATTGTTGGGTTTTGTTTGTGGATTTTGATCATGATTGAAAAGTGACTCTTGACCTATGTTGATTTGATCATTAGATGAAGTAGACATAGCTTCAAGGTGCTTAGTGATGGATTGATCTTGATCCTTGTTTTCAATAGTTGCCATCTTTTGTGTTTGTGCTTGTGTTTGTTGGGCAGCTTGAGAGGATTTTTGAACTTGTTGAGCTTTTCTTGCTTGTTGTGTGGCTAGATATTGTCGGATAGCCTTTTGGTAGGCTTGGTGAGCCTTTAGTGCAATGTCATATTGTCTTGCTAAGTTTGGTTTTGGTGGTAGTGGTGGCGGATTTGGAATCATGTTGGATGCAGTGACAAGTGGTTGAGATACACTTAGAGCGATCATGGTAGTGAGGGGTTGAGATGTGATGAGAGTGGTGTTTGGATGATTGAAGTGATAGGGATGACTAGAATGACCAAAGTGATAGGTCTTTGGGAGACCATGTTTTGATTTGGGATCAATGTTGTTGTTTGATTAGATACCATCCATTGGTGTGATGTCGATGGTATATTCAAAGGTTTTGATGTGATGGCTTGATTGGTGTTAGGTGGATTGATTTGGATGGAGTGATTGGTGCAGGTAAAGGGGGAAGCCCTAAACCAAGGAATGATGTTGATATGGGTAATGATGGTGGAGATGTCTCTTGGCGCAATGACTCAACTATTTTGGTAAGCGCAACAATTTGATCTCACCAAATTTGTTCTTGATTTGGATCTTGACTTCCTTGATATAGTTGATTTGGTTTTTGTTCAAGTAGATTTTAGATGCATACTTGTGGTTTTTGCATGGGATCATGGAAAAAATTATTTGGGACAATGTTTTGATTTGGGATGGTGTTCAGATTTGGCATGATAGGTTGAAATTGAACATTGTTGGTTTTGGGAGTATTCGTATGATTTGCAAATGTATCCATCCCAAAGTTTTTCAGATTCATGTTTGGTAATCTTGTACTTGGTACATTCACTTTTGGCATGTTGTTGTTTGTTTGAAGACTTATGTATTGATTGTTTGGTGGATAGACTTGTAGTTTTGGATTTAGATCTATCATCAGGAAAGATGTTCCAATATTTTGACTAGGCATACTCACATCTGTTGTACCATTGAGATTTGTGGGAGATAATGATCCCATGTATAAATGTGAGTGTTGGAAATCCATTGGCATTGTAAGTTTTTGATAGTTTGGTTGGTTTAGACCACTCATCGTGTATGGATCAAGTTTATATTCCATGTTTTTCTTGTGTTTTGACCTTGTTGTAAAAGTGACCTCTAAGGTGTTTAGGACCAATGATGAGATGGAGGATGAAAATGGGTGAATGATATGAGTGTTGAACGTTTAGGGACCTAGGATCAATGCTAGACTTAGGGATTAATTTTGATTGTTTGATTTGGATAATGAACTTGTAAACCCTAAGATGTTGGATGTGATCTTTAGGATAAACTTGTTCAAAGGGGTGCTAATTTAACTAGAGGTATGAGAAAGGATGCATTCCCATACTCCTAACTAAACAAGGTGATTTTGATTTTGATGATTTACCTAAGTATAGAATGATGTTTCCAAAGTTCTAAAGTTACTTGTGGGATGGGATGATAAATGTTTTGAAATGGATGAAGTGTTTTATTTTGATCCTAAATGAACCTAGGAAGGACTTGTTTACTAGGCCAAGATAGTGAAGAACATGCCTTTCCTTTAAGAGTAATTCAAAATCAAAAGACCAATATTTCCATGAAAACCATATGACCAAAAGATGCCAAGCACATGTGTGGGGTCCAATTGATTTAATATTTGCTTAATGGATTATTTTTACCACAAACACACTCTTGATTAGGTTTTCAGTTGAATGTACAATGTCCTAATTCTCTTTCATCCCACAAAGTACATTATGCGGAAATCGAGAAAATCAAGGCAAAGGTTACCTAAAGTTAACTTTAGTAGAAGCAAATTGAGATGAAATCCAAATGTTTAGGAGCCTCTAAGGATACGAATCCCAAGGGAAAGCAATAACATGTGAATTTGTTCAAGGATATTTTCCTCTCCTAAAGGGTTTGCAATTTTGATGACTTGTTGAATGTTGGTTTCCCAATGTTTTTGATTAAAGCACTGTGTTTTCAAACCACAAGCAATATGACATCCTAGCTCAATGGGTACATTTTTCTCAGTGGGCTTGCCTCATGCCCTTTGTAGAAGAGATGATTTTACATGCAACCAAGGACAAAATATAAAGGTATGTTAAGAATGAAGTCTTAACCTCTATATTTCAACCAAGATCGGACATGGCAAGTAACTTCTTGGAATCTAAGTTCCAATGCACCACTTTGATAAAATCGCTCAATGGATCAATAGGCCACTACAAAACAAGGGTTCTAGTTTGGACTTTCTGTTCGTAGGAGTTGACCCAACGTGGCAAGAGTCCCCTTTCGGATCCATCTTGTCAGCGTCAACCATGTGATATTGGCGTTTCTTCCAATATCCACATTTATATCCTAGCTGGAAATACTCTTGGCTTTAGAGTGTTACCAGTTGAGTCGTTCCCTTAGGTGAGTACTTTTCCCCCAAGGTAGGCCCTCTAGGATAAACAAAAGAAAGCAAAGACACAATCCGTAACTCGATCAATCTTTGACGACTCAAAGAAAGAGAATATACGTGATGATGCTCTACTCACACTTGCACAAGATGTTCAATTTTAAACCCAAATCGAAGTGTGTATGTGTAATTATGTATGCAACTTAATGTCACCAAAAGCCTTTTGATTCTCAAGATCGCCGTGAGGCGTGAGAGAAGCGCATATGTCTTTTGATGATATTATTTTGTGTAAATAATTACAAAACAATAAAAGCACACATTCATTTTATCCTTCAAAGCAATGATTTAATTTGTTTTAAAAAACCAAAGGAAATATGAAGATTTCTTGTTCAATTTTAGCCCAAATTGAAATCTAGTAGGTATCTAAGTTTCAATTTTAACCCTTTGCAAATGAAAAATCACAGTGCTCCTTTTAAATCCAAATGAAAATTAGTGTCTTAAGAGAAAAAAGATGACAATTTCATGCAAAGTGTTTAAGAGAACACTAGAGTGTTAAGAAACACTTTAATCTTTCAATCTCTCCCCTTTGTTCTTTGTTTTCTTTCTTTGCTTTCGTTGTTCTCCTTTGTTGTCCTTTCATACCTTTGTTGACTTTCACCTTTTTCTGATTTCCTTTGTTGTACCTTCGCTTTCCTATTCCATATAAAAGACAATCATGTGAGAATTAGAATATTCAATTCATTTTGATCATTAATTCCAAACAACAACATGATTTTGTTTTGAAAGAAAAAATGCCTTGGATGATTAGGATAACTACAAAAGTATTTATAAGTGGGCCATGCGTTGATATTGATTGCATGGAGAAGGTACCACACTTGTTAGGTCCTTTTTTTTTTTCTTTCTATCAAAGTCTTAATTCAAGTCACTAGAGGCATTGATTCAACCAATTACCATGAATAAATATTCCAATAACCTTATTATAGTCTCAAATAGTAATTCAAAGAATATGATAAACTTTGAAAGCCCATAACTTTTATCAATCATAAAGAAAGCATCATCACAAGTTTAGATTCTAACAATTTCAAAATGACCTTAATGAGGCAACTTGATAGATTAATTTTGATAGCTATCTTAAAAGCATCCTTACAACTGTTGAGTATACTTTTAAATACCAATACACCACATTTACCTAGGTTATAGAGCATATGTCTAATGATAAAGTTATCTTCTACAAATTTTCAGTCCTTATTGAAAAACAACGTGTCCCTTAGAAAAACTACCTTGACCATTCCTTAAATCTGTATCCATAAAAGTGTGCCAATACAAGTTACATTGATAGACAAGTTAACATTAATGTGCCAGCCAATACAAAAGCCAAAATGCAGAAAAAAGGGAGGTACACATTGATTGAAATCCCTGTTTTATACTCCACGCCAATCAACCATGATAATCGTGCACCAGTGAACATATGTGATTGGAAAAATGAGTTGTTAGCATTTATTGTTTGAACATAGATTCAATGTCATAATTGTGGGTTGTGCATGTTTGAAGGATGCTAAGAGGTGACCATACAATCCTACACATAATAAGGACCAAATGACCTTACAAGAAGTGGCGCGTAGCTGAAGGAAAGGCATGCAAACTATTTGAGAAAATGGCTTAAAATGTTGTCTCATGGTACGTGATAAATACAACGTAAGAATGAATTTATGGCAATAGTATAGGCACAATTTTTTGGTAGACAAGTATGCAAACTGTAGAAGATTAGACAAGGCATGCAAACTACTTGACAAAAAGCCTTAAAGAAATGCGTTTTGATGGTCTGATTGAAAGCGTGTAGAATAGATTTTGTTGAAAAGGCTTTAGAACTTTTAAGAAAATGCAACTGGCAGATGTGAAGCCCCGTCACCATTCAAGGAGCTTTCATTTTGATGTGATTGGTAGGTGCAAAGCAGTGACCACAACCTTCGTGCAGCCTTCTCCTGGCATAAGTAGTATACGCATGTGAGATAGACACAGACTTAGGATTAGGAAATGCTCAATTACACTTGACATAGAGACACCAATGGTAAGGAGAGAACTTGGACAAAGCACGTTACTCTTGATAGGGCTGCAGAATATGCGCGCAGAATAGATTCTGTTGAAAAGTATTTAGAACTTTTAAGCAAATGCAACTGTCAGGTGTGAAACCAAGCTCAGCAACCATTCCAACATCCTCCCTGGCTGTGTGCAAATGGGAGTTTTTGTAAGAAAATCAAAGCATAGAAAATTCTCTAGTGAATACACATGCACAATGGGGAAGCATAGACAAGGCGTGTGAACTATTTGACAATCTACCTCATGGAAATGTGATTGCTTTTAAGCAAATGCCTTTGACAGCAAATACACCTTTACGGTAATGACAGTCACATAAATGGGTGATTTTGCACTGTCCAATCTATCTAAGCCATTTACAACGATATCAAAGCTGCATCAATTATTGCTTTCAACAGTAAACTTTAAGCAAATCGAATAAGACATCCGTATCAAATAATAAATCATGTTTTCAAAATATGCAAATGGTTAAATCTGCAAATGGTTAGCAAAATCCACCCTCCTTCTAGCGCTAGAATGTAGATGGTGAAATCTATAGTTTGCTCAAAACAAACAACACACATTAGCATGTTAGTTTAAAACAAAGCAAATAACAACATCCATATGAAATGATACAACAATGCTTTCAAATGCAAACAAAATGACAAAAACAAGCTAAATAAGCACATGAAAAATATGAAGTAAATTATCTCATATTGGATTGGTGCTTCTATGGAAAGAAGCCCTTTCCCAATCCTTGCTTAAGTTTGAATGATGAAATTGATATGAACATGATATGGAATGCTAAGATGATCAATGGACAAAATCAATTCTCAGTTTAAGAGAATGACCTTGCATTAAGTTGTGGAGGATTTTCTTGAGGATGAAGCCTCTATTTGTAGATTTTCAAATGCTAAGATTGGAAAAATGGGTGAATATGGGATTAAAGATCCACCAATGAGAAGAGGCCACTTGTCAAGTGGTGATAGGCCAATGGATGTGCAAGATTTGGGAAGTGTGCCCATGGGAGGGAGAATTTGAATTCAAAACTTGCAATAAATTTTGAGAGGGGGACAAGAAAATGAGCAATAAATGCAATGTTGGAAGGACAAATCAACTTGTCATGTTTTTCAAATCTTGGGGGAATATTCCCCATAAATGCCATGTTGAGTGAAAATGAGGGTTTAAATAAATCAATAAATTGATTTATTTGTGCAAGTGGCTAAATCTAGAGAATGCAAGTGGGTGGGTTAGGTTAGGCTAATTAGGATTAGGTTAGCTTAATGATGATTAGGTGAGTTTGAATTTTAGGACTTGGATATTTAATTTATTTAAAATTAGAAAATGATGTAATATGATTTGGAATTTGATTAAATGGCCATTTGATTTATTAAAACCTTGGTTGATGATAATGTTTATTTGATTTTAAATAAATGACCTTAGGAGATGAGATTACCTAATGAAAGGATGGAAGTGAACCTGATTAATTGATGAATGGACCTAATGTGAAATCTAGTTTAGTAAATGAATGAACCTGATTGAATGCACAATGTTAATTTTGCATGTCTATAGTTAAATACAACAAGCTTCCAATCATTGACATATACATTGTTTGATTTGCATCTAGAGACTCATATGATATTCTCAACTTACAACAAGTTATCATGGGGGTACTAACTAGTCTATTATCCTCCATATCAAATTTATTGAGCATTTCCTGAGCATACTTAGTTTGAGATATGAATATCCCATCATTAGTTTGTACAATTTGTAAACCAAGGGAAAATGACATTTCTCTAAGCATTGACATCTCAAATTCATCTTGCATGTGAGTAGAAAATAATTTACACATCTTGTCATTTCTATCGCCAAAAATGATGCATCCACATAAACTACAACTATAATAATGTGCTCACCTTTAGATTTGAAGTACAAATTACTATTTACACATCCCTTTTTGAATCCTTGTTACTATAGATACTGGTCTAATATTGAATACCATGCTCTAGGTGCTTGCTTTAGACCATACAATGCTTTTCTCAATCTGCAAACATAATCTACATCTTCTGATAGCTGAAAACTCTCTGGTTGTTATATGTAGAATTCCTCTTCTAAGTTTCCATTTAGGAATGTAGATTTAACATCCATTTGATATACTTTAAATCCTTTGTAAACTAAAAATGAAAGAAGCATTCTTATTGCTTCTAATCTTGCAATAGGTGCAAATGTTTCTTCAAAATCAATGCCTTCAACTTGTGCATAACCCTTGCACACTAATCTTTCCTTGTTTCTTACAATAGCTCCATCTTCATTGAGCTTGTTTCTAAACACCCATTTAGTACCTATCACATTTTTGCTTGGGGGTCCAGGAACCAGTTCCCATGTTTTGTTCTTTTCAATTTGATTTAACTCTTCTTCCATTTCCTTTATCCAGCTCTCATCCTTGTTAGCCTCAGAATAACTCTCTGGTTCAATTTGAGACAAGAGAGAAAAATTTACTTGTTCCTTTTTCTTTGTAATTCTTCTCTTGGTCTGAACTCCTTCATTTTTTTCCCCAATTATCTGATCTGTAGGGTGATCGTTTTGGATATATTTTGTAGGTGCTCACTCAACCTCTTCCTCAAATTCTTCTTCTTCATTTGTAGTAGCTTCTTTTTCATCTTTTGATTCAACTTCAAAGGTGTTTATACTAGGATTAACATGATTCATATTTTCATCAAATTTGACATTGATTCTTTCTACAATCTTGTGTATCCTCTTGTTGTAACACTTGTAGGCTTTTCTTTGGGTGGAATATCCTAGAAATATTCCTTCATCATATCTTCAATCAAAGCTTCCCAAATTTTCATATTCTCTCTTTATGTAGCATTTGTTGCAAAATTGAAATACCACTTTTCCCCTTATAGTTATCAAGTATTAATAGTGGATTTAATATAACAAATAGTAGAGTTAATATAATTTATAATATGCAAGATTATCAAAATAAATGTGAATAATTAATGTAAGATACAAACATGTGACAATTAAATAATCAACATAGTAAATGGAATAACACCTCCACATAAATTAATCATATTAACACCAAATCATATAGACAATATTCCCAATATTATTGAATCAATGGTTCTCACTACTTATCTTAAAGTCATAGAAAGGTTGCTATCAAACACTCAAAGGAAATCCGACACTAAGAGGAATGGTTATGGACCTAGGCTGTTTCCCGGCACAAACACCCCTAGAGGAACCGATTCTTACACATAAACAACCTATCTTTACAACATAAAAACATGCCTGTCCATGAAACTCCCAGGTGCATGCTATACCTCGAGTTGGACACATGATGTGTGCCCCTTCTCCAAATGTTTAAATTCCCACCTAAGATACCCTAACCTTCACTCCTTTTGTGCCCTTTTAGTTCCCCTTTCCTTTTTCTCTTCTCTCCATGAATGTTCTCCATCCTTGAATGTCTTTTCCATGTCTCACATGAATGATTTATATATCCTTTTAAGGGGTGGTTTCCAAACCATCACACCCTTTCACAAAAGGTTACCTTTTAATAATAATTTAAATAAATAATTATTCTTCTTTTTTCAAGGGTGTTTATACATATTCTTTATTAATCTCCCTTTTAACCAAAGGATTATAATATCCTTTATTTTCTAACTCCCTTTTAATTCCAAAGGGTTATTTATATATTTCTCTTCTCTTGGGGAAAAAGTCACATAACAATTCCCCCCTGTAAATTAACTATTGTCCTCACTAGCACAAGATGCGTCTGCATCACAACTCAAAGGAGCACATGATCAGTAATTGGAGATACTAACATCAAATACTTGTATTTTTCATAATACTTAGTTTATCTACATTATTTGTTTCTATAAATTCAGAAGTAATTTTAATAAAATCACTTTTCCAATCCAAATGATGATGAGAACTACATAGATGTCTTATGAAATATATCATGAATTTATAATTCAAAAAGATAATTATAGTTTGTGCACTTAACCTCATATCTTTCAACTTTATCATTTTACTCACTCATGTAACTTCTTTAAATTATTAAAGTATTACAATGTAATTACACAATAATTACTATGCATGTCCAACACTATGTGGTAACTCATAATTTATAAAAATATTCAAGATGGTACTCATGCATCTGAACTACATGAATATCCTCTTTTCACATATCAAAATCAATGTATAAATAAAATCTTAGTATAATAAGGCAATTGTACAAGGTTAATGGGTTGATCAAGTCCAATAACAAAGTACAAATTATTGATATGAATCTTCAATAACTCTATTTTTTTCTTATGGGTTTGACAACATAGGAAAATTCACTAAAATGATTTATAAAAGATAAATGTGAAAGATTTAAATATCACAAAACCTACTTACATATCATAGAAAAGGTTGGAATAGATAGTCTCTCCTCCTATAAGATTTGACATGCCCCCATGTCTAAGCCAAGAGCCTATTTAGTTTCATATCTTATAACAACGTGGTGTTATTCTCACAAACTTATTCCAAACACAATGTCAATTTTCCAAGTTTAGGATGTGAATCCAAGGACTTGTGGGTTATGGGCCCACAATGTAACTTAAAATAGACTTATGTAACAACTTGGGCACACCTTGATTTATATCAAATTTATTAAGAAACATGTATGGGAATGAATTAGGAGAAAAGACCCTTGGATAAATAATTTTTTCAATAAAACAGTTCTTGCATATTAGAATATATTAAAGATAGAAGTGAATTAGGTCATGCGAGAACATAGTTCACTAAATCATTGGTGTCTTGATAGAAGAAAAAATGTTTGTATAGAATCTCCCCTAAACTCAATATTATCACCTTATCTCTTTCATTCATTTTCATGTTACTAAAGATTGATTGTGTTCAATCATGAAGCACCTAGAATAACCGCAAACATGCTTAAATTTAAATTCTAGATTTCTTACCCTTTTCTACTAGCTACCATGAGTCAATTTGACACATATTTGTGTGACTTGTTGTTATGATATATAAAAACATTCAATGTGGAATTAACTCATCATCTAAAAATTATAAGGCATCAAGAAGAATTGTTAAAGCACATTTTGATTTCTAATAATCACATAGACCATTTGCATGTTTGTGTATGTTGTCATTGATATTGCTAATTACTATTAATTTAACCTACCAAGGGGTTTGAATTAAGAGAATACATTCATATATTAAGACAAACACTTAATTAATGTCACTAGACACCACTTTAATACATTTAGATAGTAGGAAAACAATGATGAATTATTCTTCAAGCACACATTTTTGTCATTTTATTTCCATGTGATAAATCAATTTTTCTTGTCAAATTATGTTTGTAAAACTTGAGAGAGACCTTTATCATTTTCTATGATAGTTTTAGATTTTGAATCCTTCCTAGTTTACAAACTATTGTCAATTATTTCTTTATGATAAAAATAGACATATGGTGGTTAAAGATAGAAATAGGCATGTAGTGGTACCCCTGTATTCAATTCACATAAACATAAAATCCATGTTGTAAATATTTTCTAACTTATGATGTTAGGATATTTTGTAGTTTGATCTAGAACTAAAATGGATGGAAACAATTTATGGTCTTAATTGTAGAACATGGAGAAGTGCACTCAACCCTATAAACTCACTTTGTAGTCATAATTGGAAACTCTTGCACATAATATAGGGTCAGTCAGTTTGAAATTCTATATTATTAGCCTGACACCATATATATAGTGCAGGTTGGCTTCCACTTTGTGTCATAATGTCATTTACAATCATCTCAACCATGCCTAGGTCTGTCATAGTATTTTTCCTTTACGATTCTGGAAAGCTAATCCCTACATTGTTAGTGGTGTTGCTTCTAAATCTAAAGGAAAAGTCTCAACGTATTGCTCGTTTTGTTATTAGAATAGCAGACCCTATGAGGTTGATTCAGAGAAGAAATATTTGAGGGATGTTTAACATGAAGTGCAGATATCTTTACTGGTTCGACAGTAAGTCGAAGTTCTGAATTTTGTATTTTGTATTGCAGACATATTTTAGTTCCAAAGTCAATACTCACAAACTTTTACAATTTAACTTTTCAAACTTGCCACGTTGTCGATAATATTTAAGAAAAGGAACTTGAAAGTCTTTCGCTGGAAGTTGAATTTAATCCAATATAGTACATGATACACTATTCCACTCCTCATTTAATCTCGGATGGTAGAGCAGGTTGTACAGAGAGTAGATTCGTTTTTGATAACTCCTTACCAAGCAAAGAAGCTATGTCATGGACTGAATCATTCGGTGAATGTAAGCATGGCCCTATGTGGTGGACAAGATGGCTGGATAGTTTGGGAGCGGTAGAAGCATTATAAATAGAGGGAATGGGTAGTAGTGAGTGTAGAACCCAATTGAAGTCCACTAGAACTGTATTGCTACCACCTCGTTGGCTGTTCAGCAATGTATGGGCCTCATCCACGCTGGAACATATTCAAAAATTTAGAATCGACCACTGAAGATACGCTGGATTTATTTCCTACGGGTCCAATTCATTGGCATCGAGGGGAGAGGGGCCCATAGTGGAGCACCCTAACTTCGTGTTTTTGAAAATTCTATGTGGAAATTTCAAATCACTTTCAATTCTGTATAACAGTTTATATGGCAACTCATTTGCTTCTATATTTCGTTTTAGGGCCACATCATCAAATATGATGCCACATCATTATGTTTTTTGTTTAGGTATCCAAAAAGGCCCAAAAAAAAAGTGAGACCGCTAGTGGTGCACTAAGTCATGTTTTATTGGTGCGCTGATGTGGCATCACATGATTTGTCACTTTGCATACTTTATGGATAAAAAGTGTTTTGCAATTGGATATTAAAATGCTCCACTATGGGACCCACTGAGAACTACTTCTATCCCCACTATTGGACCCTGCTCCATTATGGACCCCTCTCCCCTAACATGCTTAGGTGTAAATGTATCTCTATATCGGATAATTTATTCAAGTTAGTACTTGAACCATATGTACTCAACCGACCTGCGGACTCAACCCAGGATTTCAATCGACGTGAGGCACTTGACCCATATTTCAATCGACATAAAGCATTCATATTTCTTGTGAGTGATAGAGGAATGACTGATATATGATCAATCTTTGTCTATTAAATTGATGCTTTTAAACTCTCTACCAACCGACTAAGGATAAGAAGTGTAATGTATCATTACTTTACATATGTTGGAAGAAAAATCCACTAGATGTTTAAATAAGCAAGGGGCTCATTATAAGTGCCAACTCTCACTAATAAAGAGTTGATATTATTGTTTTTATATTTTGTTGGATATTCATTAATATCAATTTAATATGTGTGTGTGTGTGTGTGTGTGTGTGTTTTATATATATATGTTTTATATTGGATATTTTGGATGAAGAATAATAGCACTAGTCTCACATCTTTGTAACAACAAGATATGGTTCAAAATTTTCAAAATTAACAGTTTAATCATTTTATATATCAATCTTTGTAACTAAATATATCCAAATTGTTATATTGAGAGTATCTCTAATTTTAGGTTTATTTTTCTTCAATTTCTTCTATATTATTAGTTCTATTTTTAAAGTGTATGTGTGATTAATTGAACTATGATTCTCTATATAATTGACTAATACAACCTAGCTCAAATTAAATACAAGTTTAATGTGAGGATGTCTAAAGCAGTCTTATATATTTAGCCCTATAGTCTTACCACCTTTAACTAGGACACATAAGAAGAGATTTAATAATTAACAACTCAAAAGCCTAGTTTGTGGCTCTGATACCAAATGAAATGTCACTTTTCCCCTTATAGTTATCAAGTATTAGCAACGTATTTAATATAACAAATACTAGAGTTAATATAATTTATAATATGAAAGATTATCAAAATAAATGTGAATAATTAATTTAAGCTACAAACATGTGACAATTAAATAATCAACATAGTAAATGAAATAACACCTCCACATAGATTAATCATATTAGCACCAAATCGTATAGACAATATTACTAATATTATTGAATCAATTGTTCTCAATACTTATCTTAAAGTCATGGAGAAGATGCTATCCAACACTTAGAGGAAATCTGACACTTAGAGGAATGGTTATGGACCTAGGCTGTTTCCCATCACAAACACCCTTGGAGGAATTGATTCTTGCACAAAACCAACCTGTCTTTACAACATAAACACAACCTTGGTCAGGACACTCTCGGGTGTACATTGTACCCCAAGTTGGACACACGCTGTGTACCCCTTCTCCAAATGTTTTAATGCCCACCTAGACCCTAACCTTCACTCCTATTGTGCCCTTTTAGTTACTCTTTCCTTTTTCTCTTCTCTCCTTGAATGTTCTCCATCCTTGAATGTCTTTTCCATGTCTCACATGAATGATTTATATATCCTTTTAAGGGGTGGTTTCCAAACCATCACACCCTTTCAGAAAAGGTTTCCTTTTAATAATTATTTAAATAAATAATTATTCTTCTTTTTTCAAGAGTGTTATACATATTATTTATTAATCTCTCTTTTAACCAAAGGATCATAATATCCTTTATTTTCTATCTCCCTTTTAATTCCAAAGGGTTATTTATATATTTCTTTTCTCTTGGGGAAAGTCACATAAAACAAACACCTTGAAATACTTGATAGATGTAAGCTTTCCGTACCACAGTTCATATGGGGTTTTAGCACTATTTTCTCTTATCAGGGCTATGTTTTGAATGTAAATTATAGTGTGGACAACTTCTCTCCAAAAAGTATCTGCCAATTTGGCCTCACTCAACATTGTTGTAGCCATATATTTAACCATATTGTTCCTTCTTTTAACTACTCCATTCTGTTGTGGAGTTCTAGGTGAAGAGTATTGTCTCTTAATTCCATGGTTTTCACAATACTCAATGAATTCACTTGATGTGAATTCTCCTCCTCTATCTAATCTTAAACATTTGATTCTTCTCTCGATATCTTTCTCAACCATCTTCCTGAATATCTTGAACTTTTCAAATGCTTCTAACTTCTCCTTCAGAGAGGTTACCCATGCCATTCTAGTATAGTCATCAATTAGTAGCATGAAGTATCTTTCACCTTTAAGTCCTCTTGTTCGTGTGTGTCCACAAAAATCTATATGTACTAATTGCAAGGGTTTTATAGTTGAATAATCCTTTGTTTGAAACTTAACCCTCATTTTCTTTCCCCATTGACATTCTTTGCATGTGGTATTTGCAGGTTTAGTTATCTTAGGCATGTGTCTAACTATTCCTTTTGAACTTACTTTTACCAAATTGTCAAAATTGACATGCCCAATCTGCTATGCCACAACCAACTCTCATCTACATTGGTTATAAAAAATTGTGACCTTTCACTTCACAAAGATTGTACATATTTCTATATATCCTTACTCCTTGTGCAATTGTCTTACCATTCTTTCTTAACTTGCAGCCTTTTGAATTGAATACAATCTTATACCCACTGTAAAACATTTGGTTGAAACTTAGAAGGTTGTGTTTTAAACCTTTAACATATAATACATGTCTGTGGTATGATTCTTCCCATCCATGCTAAGGATTCCTTTACCAAAAATCTTCAAAACATTATATTATCACCCAAACTAGCTGATCCTTCTTTAAATTTCTTTATTTCAATGAATTTTCTATTGTCTCCAGTCATGTGCTTGGAGCAGCCACAGTCTATTACCAACAATTTTTTCTTTTTGTCATGGAGTGTCAATTGTGCAATCATTGATTGTGTGGGCATCTACTCTTTTTCTTTCCACACCTTCTTAGGTTTCTTTTCGGCTTTCTCTTCCTTCTTTTTAGGGGTTTTAATCTCTTTGTTTACTTTAGGATGCATGTTTTTCTTTTTCTCAAACATAACATTTGGTGTTATAAAATTTGTTCTACAATCCCTATCTATATGACCAAAATTATTGTAGTTGTAACACACCATGCTCATATCCATTTGCACCATAGAAAAATGGCCCCTTGTCATTTTCATGGTCTTTTAGGCCTATCCTCTTGATGTTTGGTCTATTTTTCTTTTATTTATTGATATAATGTGGCTTGAACATTCACATTATGCCTTTAAAATGCAAATAATGACGTCTTGTGAAGGTGTTGTGAAGTGTTGTAAAACATTTCTACACTTTTCTAGACTCTATTCATTACAATTCACCTAAAAATAACCTTTTCATCACTCATCAAGTCCTATTTTGAAGTGTTGTAAAGTCTTGTAACAAGATTTCACACTTTTTTAGGCATAATTTCACTATTTACACCTTTCTTATGCTTTATTTGACCCCTTTATGCCCTTATAAGGCCTAATTAAGTGTATTTTTGAATGTAACCCCAACAAACAACATTAAATGTGACTTAATTCCTGACACCCACTTTCAAGTCCAAGGTGGGACCCATTCACCATGGGTGGCAAATGAGTGCCTCTTGGCTCCAATTTGAAAATATTTCAAATTTTATTTCGGGTTTTTATTCAAAATTACTTGATGTCGGCCTATGATGAGGTATAATCGGGTTACTAAGGCACAATTGTGTATAAATATGTGTTCTTCTCCTCATTTTACATCTCCTAATTCATTCAAGCAATCTCCTACAATCTCAAGCATTCAACTAAGAATTTGAGCACTTTTCATCATCAAATCAAGCATCAATCAAGCATTCAAAGGCAACCATTGATATATCTTCAAAATTCCATCAACAAGGGTTTGGTAAGTTGATAGCATTTGCATGTTATTAGTTTATCTTTCTCTTTCATTTCATCATTTTATTAAGGGTTTGATTAACAAAGTGGGATTTGACCAAGGAAAATCCCTTTTCCCTAACCCTCAACCATTTTCCCCCTTTGTGCATGTGTTGTGTATGCAGATTTATCAAGCATTTAGGTGTTTAAAAGTGGAGAAGAAGTCAACAAAGTGTTTCAAGTCAACCACTTCATATTTCAAGCTTGGAGAAGACTTTCTATCCATTTTCTGCAGGATTAACTTCATCAACTCGACAAGCAGACAACCTCAGATATGGTGCTACAAAATTGTCCCTTGATTTATCAGAATTTTGGGAGAGGACTGATTCACCATCAGTGGCGAATGAGACCCACCTTAAGGTTGGAAATATAATTTTTTTCAGATTTCGGATACCAACACTCAGAAAGTTGTTCCCAACAATTTTCATCAGAAGCAGGACTGATTCGCCATCAGTGGCGAATGAGTCCCACTGGTGATTTTCTATGGTTCTAGATAGCATTCAAAACATTCTAGATTCTTCATCAGACTTCTAGGTGCACTTTGATTCAACCCTTTTCTCTTCTGTTTTGTATTTGCTCATTCATAGTTCATTGTTTGCATATCACATTGTGTTTTTAAACATTGCATTAATCTTAGGTTTTGCATTCATAATCTCTCAATTTCATAGTTTAGTTGCATTCATATCATTCAATTTAGTCTTAATCACATCATACATAACACAATTTGAGTGAAATAGCTAGATTATTTGGCCCTTTCTTTCTCCTTTTAGGCGAAAAACCCTAGAAGTGCTAGAAAATCCTGGAGTGCCAAAAATCTATGGTTCATTTTGGTGAACCTGCATATTGAACATAGGAGCTTTTTGATTCCAATTGCATCATGCATCCTAGACTTTATTTTCATCAACATTCAATTAGGGTATTGTTTTGTTTTTGCATTCTAGGGTTTCTTAACTTGCATTAGTGAAAGACTCATTCAGATTTCATTTTTGCATTGCATATCATTGAAAAACTTGAAAATCTATATCTACATCTTTCATTGGCATCTGAACAACATTAGAATCACATTAAAATTTCTAAAAGACACAAAACAATCTCATACTGGGACTCATTCGCCACCCTAGGTGAATCAGTCCACCTGCACATTTCAGATTGCATTTTTAGAAAATTTCTGGGCATTTCTTGCATTTTTGTTCTCTGTTGTTATTTCTCTATTTCAGTTAGTAGAATTTCTATTATTCACATTTTACACTCCTAGATTACATTGTATTTACATTCACCTTTTCCTTTGTGGTACTTGCATGAGTGTTTGGTGCCCCATTAATAATAATTTAGTGAGACGAAGTTCTAGACTCATGGTTTCCCACGATAACACTTTCATTGTGGACCTTGGGATCTCAAGAGCTCCTACTCCTAGTATGGACAATGGTGCATTAGGCATTGATCATACCACTTCTATGCCTTCAACTTTTCATCCAATGAATGTTGAGACACAAAAAAACTCCCTTCCACAAGACAAGGCCATTAGTATTCACGAAGATTTTGCACATTTACAACAAGACTTGTCCCTTGAAAACATTTCCACCAATACCATACTTGCAATAGAAAACCTTCACCGTTTGATTGAAAGTAATGATGGCTTACAAGTCATGAAAAGAAATGTGGAAATATACAGTAAACATGTGCTCCTAGTACTTCCCAATCATAAAACATAGTGGCAAGCCAAGGAGGACCTCACATTCGTCCCCCTTCAACCATAGCATCCATACCAACTTATATCACTCCTCAGGTTACAACAACTATGCAGCAGGTTAGTCATGTGGCTCCTTCTTCACAATTCCAAGCAGCATTTCAAACTCCTTTGTGGCATCACATATTCCATCCTCCACCTTCACCCCTCTTAGTGTCCCTTTCACCTCTCCTAGCATTACATACACCCCATCTCCATTTTCCCTTCCACCTCATACTCCTTACACCGATCACATCATTACACAACTATTTAACATCGTTTCATCCATGCAACAAAAGCTCTCCACCATTAGCCAAAGCCAAAATGCTCCACCAACATACCATGTTCGTAGTAGTCCATTATCCTTAGAGATCTTATGCACACAGATGCCACAAGGAATTGAAATGCCTAGGTTTGAGAAATACGGGGGTAAAGGAAACCCTACCAACCATGTTAATGCTTATACAACCTTGTGTAGTGACTTTTTCCTCGATGACAAGGTGTTAGCCAAAATTTTTCCTAGGACCTTGAAAGACATTGCATTAGAGTGGTTTTCAAACTTACCCAATCATTCCATCTGATCGTTTAATGAACTTGTAGATGCATTTATCAGTCATTTCCAAGTTCACATGACTCTTGAGAAAAAAATGGTAGATTTAATGCACTGTATACAAAATACCGATGAAAAAGGACCACTGACTTCATTTCTCATTACCAGTCATTGTATGCTCAAATTGATGTCAAGATTCCTGATTCACATTTGTAGAAGATGTTTATTGAAAACTTGCACACTCACCTTCAAGATAAGTTAACAATGATGAAATTCCCTTCATTCATGCATTTATGCATGACCCTTTGTGATTATCACAACTCGGTTTCTAGTCATGATTCAAAGTCCACTTCTAACTAAGCTAAGAAGTCTGAGCAATCCACCCACAAAAATGTGCCAAATTTAGAAAACTGAACCAGTGCTTCTTACAATTCAATCCGCCTTCTCCGCAACCAACCCAACCTATTCCAAGCCAAGTGGCCACTCTTAAAACAACCATGCTCTATACCTATGGGGACCCAAAGAGACAATTTACTCCCCTACCTAATACTCTTCACAATACCATGAACCAATTGCTCCAACAAAAAATGCTCACGTTTCCTACCATTAAACCACTTGATACCACCAAGCCCTTACCACCCAACTTTAAAAAAAATTCTTATTGCCATTTTCATCACCAAAATGGCCATGACACTGAACAATGTAAACATCTAAAATACTTAGTTCAAGACCTCATTGATTCAGGTTGTTTGTCCATTACGGGTGTAAATGATCAAGGTAATAAGTCTGTTGCACCCCCTAACTAGAATTTACAAATCTTTACCAATCCTATGCCTAAACACAATATTTCATTTGTCAAGGCTAGTGAACCTTCAAACCCTCAAGTCATGAACATTGATACAAATACTGAACAACTTGATATAACTCCAAATGATGCCCAAGTTACTCCTATGGATGAACTTGTGGGTGCGATAGAAGTTATCCCTCGTAAGGGACCAACCAACAAAAAACTTGATATAATTTTTTCTTCCAAAGATATACTTAAAAAGCTTCCTGATGGTCCTCTTTACATAGTTGACTGAATCTATGATACACCCAATAATGGGATATTAATAGATCCTAGTTGTGGCGAGAATGTGATCACAGGAGAATTTTTAGTATTACATGAGCTATATCAAGATGATTACAATAAACCAACTACATGGATTAAAACACATATTGGTTTTGCGTGCCCTACAATCAGATTGATTGTACTCCCCTTACAAGTGGTACCTAAAAGTTTGGAGGTAACATTTTCTATTATTTCACAATCAGACCAATTTCTTCTGTGGCTAGGTCACTCTTGGCTTCACTCGATGAAAGTAGTCCCCTTAGTTGTTCATAAGTGTTTGAAGTTTCCACATGGAAATGAAATATTTACTCTCAACCATAGTGGCTTTAAAATTTTATCTTCCAAAGGTAATTTTTCCCTAAAATCCTTTTGGCCTAAACCTATCGAGCCCATCACCCCTTGTAAGGATTTCTTCTTCATAGCCTATCAAAAGTTCAAAGCCAAACACATAGCCGAATTGCCTCTTCATAACCAGTCCTCGTCCACTTCCGCTCCTGCTATCCTGGATGAAACCATGCTTCAGCCTAACTCCAACATTAAACAAACCACACAACCTCATGAACACTCACCCATAAACACTTCCCATTCCTTGTTTAAATGTCCAAGAGAAAATGAAACCAATCCTATCATACTTCCTCACATTAAACAAATGTATAAAGCTCAAGAGAAAGTGATTGAACCATCATCTTTGATTTCTTCTATTCTTCCCCCTTCAGAAGAAAAGGAACCTATGATGGAGCAACCTACTCTTACACCTCAACAAGTTCAAAATAGAATTAAACGAAACCATGGTGCTAGGGAGCATAGGCATCTTCGTCATCTCCTTGATCATTAGTCTCGAATGGAAGAAAACAATGAAACCCAACCTCCACCTATGACAGAAGCAGTAGATGATCAACCTCTTCCCCCTGACCTACCATAAGAAAACACAATCCAACCCCCACAACAAAATGAACCCATCCAACAGCCGCAACTATTGATCCATCCTTCCTTGGAAATTACCCTTTGTCCTCCCATTGTAATCAATGATGATGATGATGATGATGATGATGAAGAGATCACAAAAATAGATGAAGAAGTGCATAATGATCTAAACTCATTATTTTTATCTACCATGAGCTTAAATGATAAATCTTCTTAGCCAAGTGACGAACTTGGCACATCTTCTAGTTGAGCCCTTGCAATTCTTCCTTTGGACAGTCAGCCGCCCTTGCAATACACTGAACATGATTAGGAGGAAAACAACTTGTTAGATGATTGATTTGCATTCACCTTACAACCCTTTTATAGTTTCATTTTTTTATTTTCTTGTATGTGCATACTCTGTTTCCCTCATAATGTGCATTTGATGTTCCCTCTCTTTGTACACTTCTTCTATTTGTACCTCTATTCTTCTCTATGTCGTGCATTGGTATTTTTTGTTTTTGCTTGTGTGTTTTCCTTTTGGGGATGAAAAAAAGTGTTGAGACCGCAATGTCTCTCCCATGTTGACCCAAAAGGTTCCTTTCCTTTTTTTGCTTTTTTCTTTTGTGTTTTCCTTTTGGGGATGACGCAAAGTGTTGAGACGCCTTATGTCTCTTCCATGTTGACCCAATTGGTCCCTTTTCTTTTCACTTTGTATTTTCTTGTGTTTTCCTTTTGTGGATGATGCAAGGTATGGAGACTTAAATGTCTCCTTCATGTTGAACCAAAATATTTTTCTTTTCTTTCTCCTTTTCATTTTATTTTCACTTGTGTTTCTCCTTTTGGGGACGATGCAAAGAGTTGAGACTGAAATGTCTCTTCCATGTTGACTCAAAACGAACTTTATTTTTCATTTATTTTTTCTCTCTTTGTGTCATTCTTCCAGTTCTATGTGCATTGGGGAATGATTATAGTTCTGAGCTCTTTCATAAAAACATTGCAGCAACGAACATACTGACCCCAAATTGATAGATCCCTTATGTGTTTGGTGTATTCTTTTCCTAGAGGGAAACTCCATTTTCTTTTGTTCTCCTTTTCATTTACATGACGTAGCCTATCTCAGAAACATATGACTTGGCAGAGGGGCTTTCCAAGTTGGCTCTCATGTCTTGTTTTCTCTTTTTATTTTCTTTCCTTCACTACTTTAAAGTAATTTCTCCTCGATCGATGTGTAGCAATTTCTTTAAATTGGGGGGCATACATTGGCATCATTTCATTTGCATTCTTGGTTCTTAGTGTAGCCTTGTCACTTCATAAGATGCATTTGTCACTTTGTGCATGACATTGGGTGTGATGTCCTTCATAAGTGTGATCTCTATTAGCATATTACATTCCTCTTGTTGGTCTGATGTGATACACTGCATCCCCTAAGTTGTGAATCTTTTATTCTTTGATTGGTCCTCTCTTGGAGACATTAGAGACAATGTCCCCTAAGTGATAGACCTTGCATGAACTTAACAAGACTCCTTTGAACATCCTTTTACACCTTTTACATTTTAAAAATTTCCACCTTGCATAACGCAACTTGCATGCCTGTGGTACCCCTTCCTTTTGTTCATGAGTTCTAAGAATACAAAGCTTTGGTTGTCTCATGAAGCATGAACTATCATTTTCCTTTGTGGCACCTTGTTAAAGTTATCAGGAGGTATAACTTTAGTATGGTTGAGTTGGAAGTCCATCCAATGACACAAATTTCCCCATAGCCACCTATGTGTTTGTGAGTGCATTCCAACTAGCGTATGTACTTCACCTTCTTTGGTCTTCTCACCTAGTGGACCACCATGAGTTCTACCGCTTGAGAGTGAGTACATAGTTTCATTTTTCAAACAATCAGCCTAGACCAAGTTATCTGCAACTAGTTGGATAAACGATCAAAGCTTTCATTTCTTTCTCATCATCATTGTGTTCCTTTGTTCTTATGTTCAATTTTCCATGGAATCTTCATCCTGGGGGCTTGATCATCCCTCTTGATCATTGTCATTCTATCTTGCTAATGTAAGTACATTGAAACCCCTCTCTCGATATTCATGGCTACTTTAGTGTGAGTTTAAAGAAAGTTCATCCTCTCACGAAAGTGGGGGCTTAATGCACTATGGGAAAATGGCCCCTTGTCATTTTCATGATCTTTTAGGTCTGTCCTCTCAAATTTTGGTCTATTTTTCTTTGATTTATTGATATAATGTGGCTTGAACATTCACATTAGGCCTTTAAAATGCAAATAATGATGTCTTGTGAAGGTGTTGTGAAGTACATTGTAAAACATTTCTACACTTTTCTAGACTCTATTCATTATAATTCACCTAAAAATCACCTTTTCATCACTCATCAAGTCCTATTTTGAAGTGTTGTAAAGTCTTGTAACAAGATTTCACACTTTTCTAGGCATAATTTCACTATTTACACCTTTCTTATGCTTTATTTGACCCCTTTATGCCCTTATAAGGATTAATTAAGTGTATATTTGAATGTAAACCTGACAAACAACATTAAATGTGACTTAATTCCTGACACCCACTTTCAAGTCCAAGGTGGGACCCATTCACCATGGGTGGCAAATGAGTCCCTCTTGGCTCTAATTTGAAAATATTTCAAATTTTATTTTAGGTTTTTATTCAAAATTACTTGATGTCAGCTTGTGATGAGGTATCATTAGGTTACTAAGGAACAATTTGGTATAAATATGTGTTCTTATCCTCATTTTACATCTCCTAATTCATTCAAGCAATCTCCTACAATCTCAAGCATTCAACTAAGCATTTGATCACTTTGGATCATCAAATCAAGCATTCAAGGGAAGCCATTGATAGATCTTCAAAATTCGATCAACAAGGGTTGGGTAAGTTGATAGAATTTTCATGTTATTAGTTTATCTTTCTCTTTCATTTCATCATTTAATTAAGGGTTTGATTACCAAAGTGGTATTTGACCAAGGAAAATCTGTTTGCCCTAACCCTTAACCATTTTCCCCCTTTGTGCATGTGTTTTTTATGTAAATTTATCAAGAATTTAGGTGTTTAAAAGTGGAGAAGAATTCCACAAAGTGTTTCAAGTAACCCACTTCATATTTCAAGCTTGGAGAAGACTTTCTATTCATTTTCTGCAGGATTAACTTCATCAACTCGACAAGTAGACAACCTTAGATTTGGTGCTACAAAATTTTCCCTTGATTTCTCATAATTTTTGGAGAGGAATGATTCACCATCAATGGCAAATGGATCCCACCTTAAGGATGGAAATATAAATTTTGTCAGATTCTAGATCCCAACACTTAGAGACTTGTTCTCGATAGTTTTCATTAGAAGCAAGACTGAGTCACCATTAGTGGCGAATGAGTCCCACTAGTGATTTTATGTGATTCCAGAAAACATTCAAAACATTTCAAATTCTTCATCAGACTTCCAGGTGCACTCTGATTTAACCCTTTTCTCTTCTGTTTTGTATTTGCTCATTCATAGTTCATTGTTTGCATCACATTGTGTTTTCAAAAATTACATTAATATTAGGTTTTGCATTCATAATCTCTCAATTTCATAGTTTAGTTACATTCATATCATTCCATTTAGTCTTAATCACATCATATATAACATAATTTGAGTGAACTAGCTAGATTCTTTGGCCCTTTCTTTCTCCTTTTAGGTAAAAAACCCTAGAAGTGCTAGAAAGTCCTAGAGTGCCAAAAAATATACGGTTCACCATTAAAGGATCAATAGGATTTTTTATTACAAAGTTTGTACTCCTCTTAGAAACTATTCTGTATTCTCTAACCCTATGACCACACTGATTACAAGTATAGAAATACCCATATAAGTATGAAGAGTACCTAGTCATAACATTTCCTTGAATCATATGAGGTTGGGTCTTCTTTGTCTTGGCTTCCTTAGGTCTCTCACCCTTGTGAATCCATCAACATCAGTTCTTCTTGTGTTTTACTTCTTCTTATGTTGGTCAGGAGCTAGTTGGTTATTCTTCTTGTCTACAACTAGATTCTTTACTTCATCAGATTTCTTCACTTCAATAGACTTCTTCTCCTCTAAAAAAAAATCCTCCTTGCATGATTTCTCACCATATAAACTATACTTTTCTTTTGCTTTGAATCTTTCATAAAGCCTTGTAGAAGCATTGATAAAGTAACTTTTTCCTTTCTCAAGACCTAAACCCACTCTCTCTTTGTTAACTTAGGATTTTGTGTGCTCAATAATCCATCAAGGATATCTGAGCATCCTTTCAGCTTCAAGCCTTTTTCAATTTTCTCTCTGGATTTCTCCAACTCTTTTCTTAGGGAAACTACTTCTACCTCAAGCTTCATACATTCATCCACATCATGTTCTAATTTTTATTTTACCATTTCTTCCATTCTTTTGGCTTCCTCCACTTGAAGTTTCAGAATCACTACCATCTGATTGGATTCCTCAAGGTCTTTAGTTAATTGCTTATTCTCCTTTTTCACGTCTTCAACCTCATCTCTTAAATTTTCAATTTCTTCTAAGGTATAGATGAGTTCTCCTTCAAGATCTATTTCAGCTTCCTCTTCACCAAGATTTTTACCCATACCATGCTTCTATTTTACAGAGTCTTTGGCCATGAAGAGAAATTCTTCCTCTTCTTCCTTCATTACAAAAGCACAATCTTGCTCATCATCTAAACTATCACTAGCATTAGATGGGTCACTCTCTTCTTGAATGTATAAGCTCCCTTTCTTCTTTCCAAAGCTCTTCCTTTTAGAATAGTAGGGTTTCTTCATTTTACCATGTCCTTCTTGTTCAAAGTTATCCTTTTTACTATAGGGAAATTTAGAAGTAAAGTATCCTATTTATCGTAGTCAAAGCACTTGAGGAGTAACTTACCTTTATATTTTCCAGATCATCTCCTTACTCTTTTGATAAAGTTTACTTCTTCCTCATTGGTCTTGTGAAGCATTTTTGCCTCAATCATTTTGATTTTCAGCTTGTGCAATGTTTTTAGTTTCGGATGAGCCCGCGCTCAAGTAGAGTTATCAGAAAGGTGCACAATGTGCCACGTGGTGGCTATGCAACTTTCATTTTTCACCTTCATTTTGGGAGAGAGCCAGGATACGTGTCAAATCATTAGAGATTTTCTCGAGGAGCTATATTCATGAGCTTGAAAGTTTCTGCCCTATCGACATGTCATCTCTTCACTATGGGCAGATTGTGCTTCTTATGAAGTGATATATTTTGGGAGCTTGTCAGAGCTTGCTGGCCTTTTTAATTTATTTGTTTTCGAGATGGAAGCTTCGAGTTGGCACCCTTGGGTGATTTCATTGGTCAATTGGACCTTTTTCCAGGATGGTTTCTAGGATTTGATTGTTTATAGACCTCTATCTTTGCTAAATATCTAAAAAACATTAATGCGATGGTTGTGAATTGATGAGAAAAGATTGTTGTGACCTAACTAAATATATATGATTAGATAATGTGCTATCAAATTCCAACATCTACCAGTAATTAATTTTGTGTTGTGGTAATGATTTCCTCTTTTTGCAGCTATAAAGGAAGGGTGGTAACAAATGAAAGGGTTGGATTCCAAGTTTTAGTTTCCTTTGCTGAGGAAAAGTTGCTTTAGTTTTCTTAGGATATAGAACTATTTTCAAAAGTGAAAGTTGTAGAACTACTTTTCTATGGCATGTTATATCTTTTAAAGCTTAAATTATTGTCAAACTGGCATCCGACCTCTATTTTAAAGTTCATTTGATATTTAAAGCATGAAATATTGAGGAGAAATCTTTGAGACTGTGCATGTATGGCCTTTATCAAGCTTTCTTTCTTTATGCTTTCGTTCTGAATGAAACACTATGTCTTGCAAGCTCAATTCAAATAGTTTAAGTGGGTAATTTCCATGCTGTATGCTCGTATAGTAGACTAATAACTTGTGAAAACTGGATTATGTCATTGGACTTCTCTATTTTTCTGAAGGGTTGTTTTGTTATATTATGCTGTATTAGGAGGAAGAGTTTATGCAATTTTTCTGTCACCCTTATAAATATTTATGTTTGATCAGACCTTAATGAACACTACTTGCAAAAATATTTGTAAGTCTGCACTGTGCTTGTTGTTAGCCTTTGTTGTTCGTTCTCTTTCCAACAATGAAGGGTTGTAGCATTTTGTGTCTAATTATATCACTCATAGGAATGATTGGGTTTGAAATGTTGTAAAATCATTGGCACATCACCATTTTATGTTTTCTATTTACATTTCCTTCTACCCTTTTCTCAAAACCCCAAAGAAGAGCCAAATTTCTATAAAAATCTCAGAGGTATTCAGTGATGCACAAATTGGCCCCCCACTCACTGAATTTTCCATAAGACTGTCAGAGAGGCACAAGCTTTGATAATCAACAGTTCATTTTCTGGCACACTTGATGGGACATGAATTTTTTTGAATGCCTGATTGAAAGTCATAATTATTTCTTAAATTAGGTTAAGGAAGGAAACTAAAAGTTTCATTCCTAGCTCGTCCAAAAAAGAGCATCTTCAAGAGGCCACTTCTAGTACTCTCAGTTACCTACCTCGCAACCTAGGAGAAGGAGACTTACAGGTTCTATATCACCTATAAGGAGCAATAGAGTAAGAAGTAAGGGCCCAATATCCAGAGCCTTATCTACTCCACTTAGAGGCTCAACCTTCCAAGTAAGAATACCTATATACCTGATTCATAGGAATCTTTTCTCTATGGCAAATGTACCTCCCTTTGCTCCTAGAAATTTCATAACCTAGGATAGCGGTAATCCGCTATGACCACCCACACCCCTAGATGTATGGCCTACCATACCCACTAATGCCCTCAAGGCTATTCCAAAATTCTTAGGAGAAGACTTCAAAACCCCTTTTGAACACCTTCAGGATATAGTGGATGTATGTAGGGTACATAATATAGCCGAGGAGAACATCACCTTGAGGTTGTTAGCTGCCTCTTTCAAAGGAGAGGACCAAGATTGGTATCATTCTTTGGCCTCAGGCTCTATCATCTCCTGGGATCAACTCAAATAAAGGTTATTTGAATGTTTCTCAAAGAAAGGAGACCGTTATTCGTTGCTGCAACAGCTAATTACCATCAAGAGAGCTCCACAAGAGGCCATGAATGATTTTAACACTAGGTTTTACAAGACCTGGCAAAGGATCCCCATGATTGCTCAACCCTAAGACACGATGGCATTCATGTTCTATCTGAAGGCCCTCAACTCAGACATCGTAGTGATGATAATGTCCATGGGAGGGGATATCTTTCCTGACTCGTATGAGCTGGCTTTGTATTCAAAAAATAGTTTAATTGATGCTGGGAAGCTTCCACCACGACCTCTGATGCATGTATTCATAGAAATATCTGGTGGTCTCTAGGAAGAAGCTACTCCAAGTGTTCCTACTTCATAATTGACGTCGGTTGTGCCACATTATATATGTGTGTATCCTACCACCCAAACAAGCAGGTCAGGTTCTTCCTCAATCGTAGCTGATATCAATGACATGAAAAGTCTCATGCAAACTTTTTCTAACGAGTTGGTCATTATCAAATGATAGCAAGCAACACCTCCAAAGTAGACCAATTCAAGCCTATGGTGGGGGAAATCCATCTTATCAGCATAATCCATACCAGGGATCCTCTAGAGGAGGAGGTCAACAGGTGATGTCTACAAACTAGATAGTTCTAGTCACCATGCCACTACAAGCAGTCAAAGACAACCCAATTAAAGAGTTGATTCAAGGCCAAAATAATTTTGTGGAAGATGAGAATGTATGTTGCTTCCCATGCAGTGATAGCCATATGCCCCAAAATTGTCCAAGGGGGAATATGCAATAGAAGATAGCAGAACAAAGAAGCAAGGGTGTGCTCCCAAATGTAGATGAATATGAGTCTTCTAAAATGGAAAATGCTTGTTTTAGAGCACAAATGCAAGGAATGTCCTTGGAGCAAGAGTTGGATAACACACCCAATCAAGAGCTATTTTCATGGATGGAAGAAGAAGATGCAATGTTCACGAATGAAGCTCTGATGACTAGTGCCCCATGAGTATAGTAAAATTACAACATGAGATCCAAAAGAAGGCTCATGAGAGAATACGTGCAACAAGCTTTGGCATGACCTTAGCCACGTCAACCGTCGCTACAAGAAAAGCAGGTTCCATTGCCCAAAATTTGACTTATTCTGCAACCACATAGTCTGTCGTTGCCATAGAAGGAGGTGAGAAAGGCACCGAGCCTAGTCACGGCAGAGCATTTTCTTCCAAAAACAAGAGAAATACCATCATTTAAGCCCAAGACCCAACCAGTTGGAACACTTAACATGGGGGAACAATTGAATAAGGCACCTGCCAATGTATTTTTGTGGGATGTCATATTTATTCCCAAACAAAAGACATTGCTTCAGGAAGCATTAAAGAAAGAACAACAAATGCCGCAAATGGATGTGACTCCATCATGTGGCCAAAGCAAAGAAAAAGGATCCACGCCAACTCCTCAAGTTTCAAAAGCAACAACTCATGTGAATGATGTGGGCAATGCAAAAGAGAAAGAGGTAAGCAAGTAGAAGCCCACACCTTTCCTTTTAACACTTATTATGGGAGATAATATTTTGCATAATAATATGATTGAGTCGGGGGATAGCACAAATATCATGCCAAAAGAAGTGGCCGATGCCATGAGACTTAAGTATGAACCCCTTGAGAAAGGAATCATGCAACTATATTGGAAGAAGGTTCTGATCGTTGACCGGATAAAAGATCTATATCTAACCCTCTTCTCATGTCCAAGCCAAAAAATCACACAAGAAATAGTAGTGATAGACATTCCCCTAGTTTTTAGAATGTGTCTTTCAAGAGATTTCACTATGAATCTTGGCAGATACTTAGCGCTCGATTGGTCCCACCTAATATTGAGAAACAAGCACAGGGTGAAGATGAATATTTTTTTCTGAATCTTTGCATCCTAAACACATTGTGGATAATGCAGTCCTATGCTTTAAAGAAACTCATACTTCCATCTCTCAGTAGGAGAGATATTGTGGGGAAATGTTGGAATATGAAGATACAAGTGATTAGACTCCTGAAGAAGTGCTACTCAACCAATTCATTGACTCCAATCCATTCGACAACTTTCATGGAATAGGGCTAGGCACCTATGTGATTTTTGATGATGATCAGGTCTTTCCAAAATTAATAAAGGATCAGGAGGAATATGATGATCCAAGAGATAATCATCTATGGACCCTGTATTTTGATGGCACCAAGTGTAAAGCTAGCTCTAGAGCGAGTGTCTGAGTAGTATCTTTGATAGGATCAGAGACCCTCAAAGCTTACCATTTTCAGTTCTCATGCTCGAACAATGATGTTGAATATGAGAACTTGGTCCATGGTCTGATCCTTGCAGAATGAATGGGTATAAAGAGAGTACAAGATTTTAGAGATTCAAAGTTAGTGGTGAGCTAGCTCTGTGGGCAAGCGACTGCAAAAAACATAAGGATAAAGTCGTACAGACATTGGTTTTGGGACTTAATTAAGAGCTTTGAAGCCTTCAATATACAAGTTATTCCCCAATCTCTAAGAGTGTTGTTGATCTAATGGCTTCTATCAGTTCACAATTTGAATCAATTTCTGATTCAACCAAGCAGAATCGATACAAGTCATCGTCTGACCCTCAATTCCTGAAAATGATGAAAAATGGAAAGTTTTTGATGATGAAATTTAGATTGCTACCTTCATATAGAAAGGGGGAAATTTTTTTGACTATTCACCACTGGGAGAAAAATTCCCTGAAAAGTAGGTCATCTAGTTAAAAGGGAACAAGCTTCCTCGAGGATTAATTTCCCTTGAGAATCTCTTTGATTGTGAAGATGTGAGAAATGACAAGCAAAGGTTCACTGTGGACGCTAGGGACTACAAAGAGCTTGATGTTGGAAGCGGTAGAAAGTTAAAAGTCAGAAAATAAGTTCCTCACAAGGACAAGAAAAGACTGAAAGATCTATGTTTCAAATATCATGGAGTTATTTCCTGGACCTATGATGATCTTAGAGGGTATGACCTAGGCATAATTCAGCATACCATTGACTTGGTGGAAGGATCTAAACCCATCTAACAAAAGAAAAGGCTAGTCAATCTGAACATCAAGGCGTTGATGGCACAAGAACTCACCAAATTGGTCAATTCAAGAATCATATATCTGATTAAACATTCCACTTGGGTGTCAAATTTGGTACTAGTCTGAAAAAAATGTAGATATTAGGCTTTGTGTCAATTTTTGAGATTTGAATAAAGCCTCGCTAAAAGATCATTACCCCTTGCCGCTGATGGAGCAGATCCTACAGACTATGGCTAGATTAGAGATGTTTTCATTGCTAGATGGTTTCTTAGGCTATAACCAAATATATGTGAAGGAAGTCAATCAACATAAGATGACGTTTACCACTAAGTGGGGAACATTTGCATATTCAAAAATGTTGTTCAAAATTTCAAATGTTGGTGCAAATTTTCAATGAGTAATGGATATTTCTTTTGAGGGATTGATCAACCTGATTATCCTAATATATCTGGATGACCTAATGGTCTTTTCAAAATCAAAAGATCACTTCGATCATCTAGAGAAGGTTTTCCAGAAATGCCAACAGTTCAAGATTTCTTTGAATCCCAAGAAATGTGTTTTTGAAGTACCTCAAGGAAAGTTACTTGGCTTAGTGGTAACTAAGGATGAAATAACAATAGACCCCAAAAGGGTTATATCTATCATGGAATTACCCCTGCCAGTGAACCAGAAGAGACTACAATCTTTTCTAGGGAAGATCAATTTTGTTAGTAGATTCATATCAGATTTTGTAGGCATTGTGAGACCAATCATGTTGATGCTGAAGCAAAACCTTATTTTTAAATGGAACCCCAAAGGAAAAGAAATTTTTGAGCAACTAAAGGTAGCCATCTCTGCAGCCCCAGTATTGATCAAACCTGATTTTTCCAAAGACTTTCTGCTCTATGTGTACAATGGTCAACATAGCATAGCTTCCATGCTCACTCAAAAGTGTGAGGAAGATAGTGGAGAGCATCCTATTACATTCCACTCAAGGAATCTTAAATGTTATGAAGCCAGGTATAATTTTGTAGAAAAGAAATCTTTTTCCATTGTTAAAAGCTTAAATAAGTTCTGACACCTGGTGTCAACCAACAAGATCACTATTCTCGTGGTACATCCTAGTGTGCAAGAATATATCATAGAAGTTGAGATAATAGAAAAGAGGGAAAATTCAATCACCAAGATCCTAGAATATGATGTGGACATTATAACAACAAAGCTAGTTTGAGAAAGAGGTTTGTGTGAATACATTACATAGGAATCAAGTCCTGTAGCTAAAAAAGAGACCGATTAGGTCTACTCAAACCAATTCAAGTTTGACAAATCTTGGGTGGTTGATTGAACACAATAAATGCAAAAGGGGTACTACCCAACTAGCCTTCCATTCCATAAAAGGTGATACTACTGATTGCAAGGAACTAGGTATGTATTAATTGAGGGTATATTATTCAAGGGAAATTATGATTATGTATTGCTTTTATGTTTAGACAAGTTACAAGTGGAAAGAGTTATCAATGAATTCCATCATAGTCTCGAGGGTGGACATTTCTCCACCAAGACTACTGCTCTTTAAAGATAATGTGAGTTGGATATTATTGGCCCTCTATTTTTTTTGAAGCACACCATCTGGTGCAAAAGTGTACCCAATGCCAATTTTTGTTGGCAAAAGAAAGAATACCGCTTTTCCCCTGAGCCCAATTGTAACTGAGGAACCCTTTGCTCAATGGGGTTTGGATTTTATTAGAACAATAAATCCTATTTCCAACAGCGGACACAAGTGGATCCTCACAACGACTTCCTACTTCATAAGGTGGATGGAGGCCGTGTGGACATGGAAAAAGTAACCATTTTACTTTTTCTTGTCTTGTCCCTCCTTGTGCTTATTTGGCTTGATTTCACCTAGATTTAATGTTGTAATGTAATTTATGCATTCACATTAGACCTAGAATATTTAAATTATTAAGACTTTATGATGTCTTGTGAAGGTGTTGTGAAGTGTTGTAACACATTTCTACACATTTCTAGACTCTTCTTATTATAATTCATCCAAATATTCCCTTTTTATCCCTTATCAAGTCCTATTCTAAAGTGTTGTAAAGTCTTGTAACAAGATTTCATGCTTTTCTAGGATTCTCATCACTAATTACACCTTTCTTATGCTTTATTTGGCCCCTTTATGTACGTATAGGCCTTAATTAAGTGTGTTTTTGAATAAAAACCCAATAAATAACATTAAAAACAACTTAATTCCCAACACCCACTTGCATGCCTTGAGTGGGACCCATTCACCATGGGTGGCAAATGAGTCCCTATTGGCACAAAATTCAAAATAATTTCAAATTTCCTTTGGATTTTTATTCATTAAGACCTTATGTCGACCTGTGATGTATTTTCAAGAAATTAGGGCATAAGTGTGTATAAATAATTGTTTTTCCATCCATTCTAACCCCCATTCACCCATTCATTCAAGTATTCATGCATTTCATTTCTCTAAGCATTCAAGTGTCATAACATCATTTGATGAAGCAATTATCAAGCATCTTGGAGCAGCCATTGACATATCTTCAGACTTTAGCAACAAGGGTTTGGTGAGTTTAGGACACTTGCATGTTGTTTATTCATCATTCCTTTATTGTTTTCATTTCAATTATTTATCAAGGGTTTGATTACTAGAGTGGGATTTGACCAAGGAAAATCCCTATACTCTAACCCTTAACCATTTTCCCCTTCTTTGCATGTGTGTTTGTAGGTCTTGTAGGAATATTTTTCAAAGAAATAGGTATTGAAAAGTGGTAAACAATTAATAAAATTTTGTTTCCACAGTCCATGATCATTAGTAATCAAGATTTCTGGATTAAACTGTGTGTGATTTTTTCCATCAACGTTTCGGATCATACTCCATGATCCATCATCAGGATGATTAGCAGATAGAGAGAGAAATGAAGAATAGATAGCAGACTTGGATAGAAATAGGGGAGAGGTTGGTGAGGGAAGGAGGTAAACAAGTCAGAAAAGTGGTAAACAAGTCAGAAAATATATTCAATTCAAACAAACCCTAATTCAATCTTGGAGACAACATTCAGTCCATTTCTGCAGATTTTATTTTGTCAACCCGACAAGAAGACAAGTGCAATCTAGACCCACAAAGTTGACCCCTGAATTTGTAGATTTTTGGAGGAGGATTGATTCTCCATCAATGGTGAATGAGTCCCAATTTCAGGATGGAAAAGGTGATTTCATCATAATTTAGTTCTTGACAATTAGAAACTAGTTTCAGGACAATTTACCAGAAGCAGGACTGATTCACCATCAGTGGTGAATGAGTCCCACTGGTCATCAATAGTGATTTCTGTCAGATTCCAGAACCTTCCAGCATCATCAATCCATCTCTAAGTGCACTCTGTTTAGTCTCATTCAATTCCGTTTTCATTTGTGCATGTTTCTAATTCATGTTTGCATACAACACTATGTTTTCAAACACTTCATATTTCTTAGTTTTGCATACATAATCAATAGTATTTTTCAGTTATTTACATGTAGTTTACTTCATTTAGGCATATTACATTTATATCACATCCCTCTTTGAGTGTAAAAATTGCATTTTGGCCCTGATCTTATCTTGTTTTAGGTGAAAAACCCTAGAAGGAGCATATAGCATTAGGTAACCAAAATCTTTATTTCCATTTTGGTGAACCCGATTTTAGAAAATTTCTTACTTATGATTTTTAGTGCATTTGCATCCTAGAAACAGATTTCATCAACATTGCATTAGGTTTTGCATTGTTTTGCATCCTAGGGTTTATAAAATTGCATTAGTGAATATCTCATATATATTTCATTTCAATGGCATTTCAAAACATTCCAAAAACTAAAATTTTGCACCTGCATCCTAGTTTGGCATATGAAAAGCATCAAAATCACTTTAATTTTTTTGAAAAATCACAAAAAAAATTCACCCCTGGACTCATTCACCAGCTTGGGTGAATTAGTCCAGTTGCAAATTCTGCATTGCATTTTCTGGCATTTTCTAGACATTTTCTGTATTATAGTTTTCTGCTATTACCTTTTGTCGTACTTTTTAGATTCTCTATTTTATTCTCTTTCTTTCATATTAGTTTACTTTCACTCATTTTCATCATGGCCTTTTTCTTTAATAAGGTTTGGACATCATTAAAATATTTAGTGGACACATGTCAAACTATACCTTTGGCTGTGATTCTAATGACCTTGAGCTTCCTCATGCTCTTTCAACTCATGATTTTCCTCCTCATGATGTTGAAATCATTGGAGAAGATGATGATAGGATGCATAAGTTCTTAAATGAATGCCTTAACAACCTTGAAGCCAATGAAAGCTTTTACCCATCCATGAAGTCACAAGACCTTCCTACTATCTCACCTCTTGATACATTCAAATATTTACATCCTGAGACAAATGAAGGACCTAAGTTCCCTCCAAAAGGTAGACCTATTTCCTCTAACCAAGTAGTTCATCAACCATTCTATGCTACCAAAGTTACAAACACACCCATCAACCTTGAGGAAACTTATGGCAAAGGTTTTACAATTTTAAGCAAACAAGGATGTGACATAACAATTGAACATGAAATACATCAACTTTTTGAACAAGTAACAACTGATGAAAAAACACAAGGGATTGGCTATCATGATCCCCCTCATGACCATAAGCCTTCTAGAGTGCATCAAGGGCTTCATCCTGATGGCATGGTGATTTGTTATTATCCCCTTGATTTGAACATCCTTCTTCCCCATGAACAACCCTTCACTAATACAAATGATAAGGATGCTAGGATCCCCATGGGTCCTCTCCCTCCTTCAATCCACGAAAAAGGTGAATCTAGTAAGAGAAAATGACCTTACAAATTGAAAAAACTAATGTTTCTTCTCCATCCACCACCTGAATGTGAAAGGAAAATACAAATTATTTTAAACATAGGTCTTATACTATTACCACCTTCAAATATGTTGGTGATACATCCTAAAGATTCAAACGTATGATATTGAAAATACCACCGTGTTGTTGGACATCGCAACGATGAGTGTTAGACATTGAAGGGAATACTGAATAAGTATCACTTCGATGACACTGACTATTATCCCATAATCCCATAGTACACTTCCCCCTCCTTAACATGCACTAGTTGAAGAATATTCCATTCTCACTATTGCATGTCGTTTCCCATCACCTACCTTGGCTCACTCTCACCCTACACTCAGTGGGGGAAAGTAGTTGTTAGCCTTGTCCTCATAATGCATTTGTCCTTGTCCCCTAGCTACGTTATTCACCTTTCGCTTATCCCGATTGACATTGGGGGGTGGATGACTCGTTTGATGTGTGACTTGCATTTGCATTACTAGCCTTTTTGCACTTTCATTTTACTTTTTCTTGCTATGATTGCATGTGTGTAATGCGATCCCTTGTGATGTGTGTTTGATGTTCTCCCTCTCTTTGTGCCCTTCCTCTATTCTTCTATATGTCGTACATTTCTTTTTCCTTTTCGCTTTGTTTTGTGTTTTCCTTTTGGGGATGATGTAAAGTTTCAAGACACCCTATGTCTCTTCCATGTTGACCCAATCAATCCATTTTCCTTTTTACTTTGTATTTTTTCTTGTGTTTTCCTTTTGGGGATGATGCAAGGCATTGAGACCAAAATATCTCCTTCATGTTAACCCAAAATCTTTTCCTTTTCTTCACCTTTACCTTTACCTTTACCTTTACCTTTACCTTTTTCTTTTTGTTTGTGTTTCTCCTTTTGGGCATGATTCAAAGTGTTGAGACCACAATGTCTCTTCCATGTTGACCCAAACTAGATATTTCTTTTTCTTTTGTTTTCGCTCTCTTTGTGTCATTCTTCCAGTTCTATGTATTTGGGGAATGATGATAGTTCCAAACTCTTTCATAAAAACATTGCAGCAATAAACATACTAACCCCAAATCCATAGATCCCTTATGTGTTTAGTGTGTTCCTTTTGGGGGCAACCCCTCTTTCTTTTGTTCCTTTTCTTTGCATGACACAACCTTACTTGGAAAAATATGACTTGGCATAGGGGCTTTCCAAGTTGGATCTCATGTCTTGTTTCTATTTGCATTTTTCCTTCGCTAGATTAAAGCAGTTTCTCACAGAACGGTGTGTAGAAATTCCTTTAAAGTGGTGGCATACATTGGCATTATTCATTTGAATTTTTCTTTTTCTTGGTTCTTAGTGTAGCCTTGTTATTTTATACAATGTGTTTGTCACTTTGTGGATAGAATTGGGTGTGATGTCCTTCATAATCATGACCTATCCTAGCATAGTACATTCCTCTTAGTGGCCTGATGTGACACACTGCATCTCCTAAGTTGTGAATATTATATTCTTTGATTGGTCCTCTCTTGGAGACATTAGACACAATGTTCCCTAAGTTAAGACCTCACATGAACATAGAAAGACTCATTTGAACATTTCTTTTGCATATTTTATTTTTCATTTACATGGCCACCTTGAATAACACAACTACATTCTTGTGGTACAATTGTATTTGTTCATGAGTACTAAGCATACAAATCTTTGTTTGTCTCATGAAGAACAAATCAAAATTATATTTTGTGGCACCTTATTAAAGTTATCAGGAGGTATAACTTTAGTATGGTCAAGCAGGAAGCCCATTCTGAGACACAACTTTCCCCATAGCCACCTTTTGGGATTTCTCACCCTGCAAACAACTAGAAGTTCTGTGGCCCTAGAGTGAGTATTCTTGGGATTTCTCACCCCGTGGGCAACTAGAAGTTTTGTGGCCCTAGAGTGAGTATACTTAGGCTTTCTCACTTGGTGGACAACCATGAGTTCCATCGCCCCAGAGTGAGTACACATTTCTTATTCCAAACAAACAACCGAGATCTAATCCACAACAAGTTGGACAGATAACCGAAACTTTCTTTACCTTCATTCTTCATCACTTTCACATGTGTTCCTTTGTGCTTATGATTGATTTTCCATGAGATCTTTATCCTAGGGGCTTGATCATTCCTCTTGATCATTGTTGTCTCACCTTATCAAGCATTAGTACATTCAGACCCCTTTTGAGATGGATTTATCTACTTTAGTGTGAGTTTGAAGCAAGTTCACCCTCTCACTAAAGTGGGGGCTAACTATGGACACGAAAAAAGTAACCGTTTTACTTTTCCTTGTCTTGTCCCTCCTTGTGCTTATTTGGCTTGATTTCACCTAGATTTAATGTTGTAATGTAGTTTATGCATTCATATATTAGACCTAGAATATTCAAATTATTAAAACTTTATGATGTCTTGTGAAGGTGTTGTGAAGTGTTGTAACAAATTTCTAGACTCTTCTTATTATAATTCATCCAAATATTCCCTTTTTATCCCTTGTAAAGTCCTATTCTAAAGTGTTGTAAAGTCTTGTAACAAGATTTCATGCTTTTCTAGGCTTGTCATCACTAATTACACCTTATTTATGATTTATTTGGCCCCTTTATGCACTTATAGGCATTGATTAAGTGTTTTTTTGAATACAAACCTAACTAACAACATTAAAAACAACTTAATTACCGACACCCACTTGCATGCCTTGAGTGGGACCCATTCGCCATGGGTGGCGAATGAGTCGTTCTTGGCACAAAATTTAAAATAATTTCAATTTTACTTTGGATTTTTATTCATTAATACTATTAATAAATATTTAACCAACTCCCTTCGGGTTTATTTTTCTATGCGCCAACCTATGCATCGCCAAGTCTGCTCGGCCTTTTTATCAAAGTTTTGATCTACCACTCCACGTGTCTACTCTTCACAACTTCGAGTATCGGTATTCCCTTCGGATCCTGGAAAACTTTGCTATGCTTCCATGTGTCGCGGCTGCGGGATGCTTTTGTTTCTTGTTTCCTTGAGGCCTCATCAAGCTGCAAAATGCTGCCATAAAGCCCTCATTCCTAAAAGGTGCTGGCGGGCCCCATGGTTGCTAACTGCCGTATGCGCTTGCTACATGTCGAATGTTCGTAAATCTTTCAGCGCAAAGATGAAATCACAAATATGGGCAAGAAAATGCTGCCACACGTCTTTTGCACCCGGCTGATAAACATTCCCTCCATTGTGATAAGTTACTCGGCCCATTCGACACGTGTTGCATTTTTGAAAATCCTCTACAATGATGGGAGAAAGGTTCATGTGGGTAGTGAAAGGCTGCCATGTGCCTAAACATCGGATTTGTTATGCGGGTGAAAAACTGGATGAACCAAATAATGCTATTAGTTGCTCCTTGTCATAATCATTCGCAGCAAGGGATGGCACTTTTCTAATCGGGCCTAGCTGGGACCACCGCCATCATTACAGAAGACTCACTTGAGCCTGGATTGACTGGATGCTCGGTTCTTGATTATTTCTTTTGCAATGGCTTTGTGGAATATTCTTTTTATGGCATCATTGCAGGGGATTGCGAGATCTTTTCTATTACTGCTCTCCAAAGTGGTGGGAGGTTTTCCTGCTATATATACTTTCTCTGTTGATGAGAAAGGGTTTGAAACTTGGAAAAACTCACTGGTTTTTAGTAAAAAGACACCAGGCCTTTATTACTATTTTATTTAATTTCAAAACTCTCAGACTGTGCCAATTTTTGGCCTTTATGTTTTTCATGCTATTTGATCAAACTGTGAACTGTGCTTTATGTTGTCTTGACACTTCATTTGAGAACTTCTATATATGTTGGATGCAAGTTTGCTTACCTAGATCATGTCTAATGAATCTTCTTGGTAGTGAGAATGTATGCAACGTTATTCTATGTCAATAAATGAATTGTCTATGCTATAATCTCAAGTCTCTGATGTTTTTGAACACAACAACACCATTCAAGCCCTTAAATCTATGATTTATCGTGCCCATCATTAAATCTTGGTGCATTGCCTTAGGTTAGACTTTGCTTTATTATATCCACTTCCTTTTCCCTTTCCAAACCCCATTATAGAAGAAGCTGACTTCTCTAAAAATCTGGAGGTTACTTAGTTTAGCGCAAAAGGTCCCCCTTAAACTGAATTTCCCATAAGACTCTGTTATCTTGTCAAATTTTGGTGTCAGCAGTTTGTTCTTTTCTGGCATGCCTGGTGGGACTGAGCTTAATGAAATTGTATTTTAGAAGGGTGTATGAGCCATCGGCCTATAACTAGATCCCAAACCGCAGGCTATCCCAGTTTACTAGTACCTCCACTAGGGACAGTCCAGGTCACAAATCATTTGGTACCGTTCCATTCCTACCACCCTTTCCTCTCACCATGTTGCTAGCCGCCAACAGAAACTACATAGCATGGGAAGTCGGAAGTCCCCTGGTAGCCCTGGTACTGCCCACTGTCTGGGGCACTATCCCGGTTTCAGCCATGAAAGCTATACTAAAGTTTACTGGAGACAACTCAAGAACACCCACATAACATTTATAGGATGTGGCAGACGTATGTCTGGTACACGGTATTACAGTGCAGAATGTAGCCCTAAAGCTCCTCGCTGTGTCTTTTAAAGGCAAGGCTCTAGATTGGTACCAAACACTGACTCCTAATTCAATTCGCACCTGGGATGAATTCGGGGATCTATTCTATGAGAGGTTCTTGAATGACGAAGATCATTCTTCATTGTATTATCAAATTTTTGTCATAAAACAAGCCCCCCAGGAGGCTCTGACAGACTTTAATGCCCAATTCCACACAAATTGGTAGAGGATCTTTGTTACCATATGCCCGACTCCCAAGTTGGCATTTATATTTTATCTGAAGTCCATCAATTCTAACCTTTTCGTGATGATCAAGTCTTTGGGAGGAGCTACTCTGCCAGATGCTTATGGTACTGCTATCAAAGTCAAGAATAATTTGATAGATTGTGGAAAATTTCCTCCTCGACCTATTATGCTGATATTTCCTGAAATATCGATCCCTGTGCAAGAGGTTGCATCAACTAGTGTGCCTGCAACTGCCTAGTCAATGTACACATATGCGGCCGCCCCTGAAAATGTGGCTTCTACATCAGGTTCTTCCAAAGATAAGATGAGTGACCTTAAAGAGATGTTGTGAACCATGGAAAATGAATAACCACTCTTAAGTGGAACCAAGCAACGCCTCTGAGGCCTGCATATCAAAACTATCAAGGTGGGCAGTCTTCTTATCAGCAAAATCAATATCAAGGTGCACCTCGCACTAATCCACTAGCCCTGACGGCAAACCAAATGGTGTTGGTGCCTACTCCACTGACGAGCACGTCGCTAAGTTCGAGTAGGGAATTAACGGCAGGGTAGAACAATCTTGTTGATGATATCAATCCATGGTGCTTCCCATGCAGCGATGCACATATGCCTCGGAACTGTCTGCGTGGCAACCTACAACAAAAGGTGGCGGAGCAACATAGCCAAGGCACAACAACGAAAAATAGAGGTTATGTATATGCCTCACCACAAATGGAGAGTGCGGTCCTTACTATGCAAATGCAAGGAATGTCTTTAGAACAAGAATCCGATATTTCTCCTAATCATGTGATCTTCTCCTGGATGGAGGAAGAAAAGACAGTGTTTGCTAATGACGCATTCATATCCAAAACATTACAAGTGCAGTCTGATTATAACACACACTCAAAGAGGAGATTCACCAATGAGTCAGTTGTTTCACATCTGGACAGCCTACAACCCAAAGGCGTTTCTGATCAGATTCCCAGTGCTTCAACCGTCCCTTCACCTCCTCAACCATGGAAGGAAATTATTATAGGAAGAACCAAGGAGCATAAATCTCTAATTTTGTCACCTTTTAATGTGGTAGAGAAATTGAAGAAATCATCCGCTAATGTGTCTCTATGGGACATTCTGGCCATCCTAGAACAAAAGACACTATTACAGAAGGCGCTTCAAGAAGAGGTAAACCCGACACCAACAAGGCCATTTTCTAGAACAGAGGAGGTTTATCAAATACCGCCAGCTAAAGTCCTTGCAAACAATACAAAGGAATCTCATGTCGAGGAAAGAAGTAGGTTGAAACCTCAACCCTTCTTCTTAACTCTCATTATAGGAGAGAAGTTATTACACAATGCTATGATTGATTCTGGCACTAGTACCATGGTTATGCCTAAGTAGATAGCTAAAGCTTTGGGACTCAACTATGAACCTATGAAAAGAGGGGTAATGCAGCTTGATGGGAATAAAGTTGAGACCGTAGGTGTCATCAAAGTGCTTCCTTTAACTCTATTTTCTTGCCCTAGCATCACGGTCCCGCAGGACACAGTGATCATAGATGTTCCTCCTATGTTTGGTCTTTGTCTATCCTAAGAATTTACTTCAAAGGTGGGTGGATACTTGTCCTTGGATTGGTCACATCTGATACTTATGACCAAACACAGTGCAAAAATAAAGATAGAATTGAAGGCTCTACATTCTGAACATGTGGCAGATGAAGCCTTGATCAATTTTGAAGCCGCGCATACCTCTATCACCAAGCAAGAAATGTATTATGTTGAATTGCTAGAGGAAGAGAAGATGAGCAGAGATCAAAATGATAAAGAAGATGCTCTGTTGAGTGAACACATAAATAATGATCCTTTCAAAAATTATCATGCTACAGGATTGGGCACGCATGTAATTTATGATGAAGATTAGGTGTTTCTGAGGGTCGCCAAAGAATCTGAGCTTAGCCAAGAAAATGAGCTATGGACACTGTACTTTGACAGAGCAAGAAGCAAAGTAGGTGCTAGAGCAGGGGTATATCTAATATCCCTACAAAATAAAAAATGGTTGAGGTCTTTCCGCTTGCATTTTGCCTATTCAAACAATGAGGTTGAATATGAAGGGTTAGTACAAGGCCTAAGCCTTGTGGAACGAATAGGAATTAAGTAATTAATTGTGTTTGGAGATTCTGAAGTGGTCGTTAACCAAGTTTGAGGAATTTCTGTAGTGAAGAATGTCTGCATGAGATCCTATCGGCATCGAGTCTGGGATCTGATTGATGGTTTTGAAGCTTTCAACATCCAGACGGTTCCTCGAAGATGAAATAGCGATGCAAATCACATGGCTGTGATTGGTGCTCAATTTGATCCTGTCTCTAACCTACTTCACAACGAACATTCAGTACGAGTACTAGTCCGACCGGCGATCCCCGACAATGATTAGAGTTGGTAGGTTTTTGAAAGTGATGAACACATCACCTCATTTATCCAGCACTCAGGGGAGATCACCGATCAACTTCAACCAAAAATCGCCAAGGCTTATGAAGGAGAAATTATGCAACTCAAATCTAATAAACTTCCAAAAGGATTGGTTACTCTTGAAAACTTTTTTGATCATGATGATCCTCGAAATGATAAGTGGAAGTTCATGGCAGATAAAAGTGATTATGTGAACCTTTGGGTCTCTGATGGTAGGAGTCTCCGAGTAAGAAAAAATGTCCCGCACCATGATAAGGAAAGGCTCATCAGTTTCTGTGAGAAATATGGAGTAGTGGCCTAGTCCTATGATGACCTAGAGGGATATGGTCCTCACATCATTCAACACATTATTGAGCTAACAGAAGGTGCAAAACCAGTCTGATAGAAACTGAGGCCCGTCAACCCTAAAATTGAAGCCTTAATGGCACAAGAGCTAACTAAGCTCATTGAGTCACACATTGTCTTTCCAATCAAACATAGTACTTGGGTATCGAATCTAGTCCTAGTCCAAAAGAAGAATGGAGATATCCACTTGTGTGTGGACTTCTGAGACCTAAAGAGAGCATCTCTAAAAGACCACTATCCATTTCCTTCTATGGAGTCAATCCTACAAACAGTCGCAGGATTGGAAATGTTTTCTCTGCTGGATTGCTTCTTCGACTATAATCAAATACAAGTTAAAGAAGAGGATCAACACAAGACTACATTCACCACAAAGTGGGGAACATTTGCATATTCTAAAATTCCTTTTGGTTTATCCAATGCAGGCGCAACATTCCAGTGGGTGATGGACATCGCATTCAACGAAGTAATCAATAAGTTTATTCTAATTTATTTAGATGACCTTACTGTGTTCTCTAAATCTAAGGATGATCATTTTGATTATTTAGAATTAGTTTTTTAAAAGTGCCAGGAGTTTGGAGTTTCCCTAAACCCAAACAAATGTGTATTCAGAGTACCGCAGGGTAAGCTGTTGGGGCATGTTGTGTCTAGAGAAGGTGTTTCAATCGACTCCGAATGAGTAAAAGCTATCAAAGAACTTTCCCTTCTAGTAAATAAGAAATGTGTTCAGTATTTCTTGGGCAAAGTAAATTTTGTCAGAAAGTTTATTTCTGATTTCGCGGGAATGACTAGGCTGATCACCCTAATGCTGAAGAAAGACCAAACATTCAAGTGGACAACCGAAGCTCAGGAAGCTTTTGAAAAGGTCAAGGAAGCTATTTCCACAGCTCCGGTGTTGGTTAATCTGGATCAATCCAAGGATTTTATAATGTATGCTTTCGGTAGCAAGTCCAATATTGCTACTGTCCTAACCCAAAAGGATGATGAAGAAAAAGGGGAACATCTAGTGGCGTTCTGCTCCCGGACCTTAAAGGAATATGAGGTGAATTATAATTTTGTCAAAAGATAGGCCTTTGCAATAGTAAAGGGACTTAAAAAGTTCTCCCATCTAATTTTCTACAACAAGGTAATAGTGTATGTCGCACATTCCAGTGTGCATGGATATATCATGAAAGGAGAGATCATAGAGAAAAGGGCTAATTGGATCACTAAGATCCTTGAATATGAAATTGAAGTCAAGCCTACTAAGACTATTAAAGTAAGAGGACTGTGTGAGTACATGACACAAAACGAGGAGGTACCTGTCACAGAGGAGCAGCCATAACTCATCTTGATAAATGAATTGGAATCTGAAGCTGGTTGGTTGACTAATAGAATGAGGTTCATGCAAATCAGAAAGTATCCGCTAGGTCTCTCATCCCCAAAAAGGAGGTATTACCACTACAAAATTGTGGATATACGCTAATAGGAGTCCTTTTTAAAAGGAATTTCAATGGTGTTCTCCTACGATGTGTCACTTCAGAGCAAGCGAAGAGGATCTTTGACGCATTCCACAATAGCGCTGCGGGTGGACATTTCTCTGCCAAAACCACCACCATTAAAATCATGCGTGCTGGCTATTATTGGCCTACACTCTATAATGACTCCCACTCTTTGGTGAAGGCTTGCAAAAAATGCCAGTTCTTCGCTGACAGAAGGAAGAATTCTGCAATGCCCGTGAAACCCATAGTGGCGGATGAACCGTTTGCACAATGGGGCCTGGACTTCATCAGAATGATCAACTCAGTTCCTAGCACCAGAAACAAGTGGATTTTGACTTCCATGGACTACTTCACAAGGTGGACAGAGGTTATTCCCCTTAAAAGCACAACAAAAACAAAGATTGTAGATTTTCTTGAGGAACTGGTGACAAGGTTCGGCCCTCCAAAAACTATCATTTCAGCTAATGCCAGAGCTTTCTTAGGTGCAAAGGTATGTCACTTTGCATTAAAGAATGACATATTCCTTAAAACATCATCAAACTATTACCCACAGGGAAATGGTCTAGCGGAGTCAACGAACAAGAGCTTAGTTCGACTCCTTAAAAGGATTGGCTCGTCACACTAGAGAGAATGGCATAAAAACCTTCGAACAACGCTCTGGGAAAACCACATAACTCCTAAGCAAGTCCTTAAGACTTCGCCTTATGAGTTGGTATACAGGAAAGAGGCGCTGTTACCTATCTCCATGGAGATTCTGTCAATACAGTTGTTGAAATCTCTTGAGATAGAACAAAATGAAGCCATAGAGGTGTGGCTTGCCTAACTGTTGGAAGTACAAGAAAAAAGGGAGAATTCCCTAATAGCTATGACAAGCCATCAATAGGTGGTCAAGCGATGGTTCGACAAGAAGGCTTCCGACCAATATCTAAAATGCAGAGACTTAGTGCTAAAGTATGATAAAAGGGCTGCTAAGCCAGGTCAGCATGGTAAATTTGATAGCCTATGGGAGGGTCCCTTTAAAATCATTCGGTGCAAAGAACACAACGCTTTTGAGCTGGAAAATATGGAACAGGAACCCTTAGGAATCCTGATCAATGGGATTCATCTTAAGCTGTTCCATTAGGCGCTGAGCTCTATTTTTGTACATATGTGAATAGTGCTTTTATTTTATTTCCATTTCTTTAGCCAGTCTTTTGCGAATTAGTTTATGCTTCGGCGAGATTAACCCATTATTATTGGTGGGTGGAATACTAGAATTGCTTTATATAGAACACACCCATGTGCGGAGAAACAACAGAATGAAAGTGGGTGATCCCACAATAGTGGTTTATAATTTTTGGCCAAACTAGACATTGAAATAATTTTTTTTAACTAAATCTTCACTTTCAGGCACCTATAGTGGCTAAACCGTGAGGAATTTGAAGATGATGCAAACTAGAGTTTCATGAAATTTTGTCTATAGATTCTAAATATTTTTTTTCAAAATTTTTGGAGTTAGATTGCACTTCTTTTTCCATCTCCCTCGAAAACTAGTTTTTTTCAAAAAACAACATTTTCAAAAAGTGATGCTCACCATATAACACATAAATTTTTTTCCATGAAGGATAAAATTCTAATTCTTTCAAATTTAGATTTTTAACTCTGATATCTAGTGCTTCCACTTGGTTAGATATTTTTTTATTGAATATTTTTTTTTAATCAAGTTTCAAAGTCAACTAATTACAATTTAGACATAGCGACCGTATAATACATAACTTTTTTGTATGTATCAAAATTCAATTTTTTTTTTTTTTGAATCAAGGACTCCCATATCTAGTGTACTAATATTTTTAAAATTTTTTTTTGATAATATTCTATTTTTCCACATGTGCAAAATAAAGAGATTTATTTTCAGTGAAAAACTTACATTCACAAGAAATAAAAAATAAATATAATAATCAAATTATACTTTTTTGGAAGCTTATAATAAGGACTACATACTTGCAAACAAATAAATTGTAAATAAATTCATTTGATCCCCCAAAAGGTAAATCAAAAATGGTTTTTTATCAGCATTTTGATAGGTGTAAAGGAGACTCTGTTCTAGATATGGTTTAAAACTAGGGGGGTTCTATCCAGTGGGGCTTGGTCTAAGGTGGTTTGATCAAACCCTATTCAATTGGAATCATTTAAATGGAACTTTTCAAGGCTTATATCATTATATTTTCTAAAATTTTGTGATTTCAGTAAAAATTAGAATCTCCCAGAAAGTGTAAACCACTATTGTGGCAACACCCAAGTTGAAAACCCATAAAAATGAAATACAAAATGAAGGAAAGAGCATGGATTTTCTTTAAAAGATATATATCTATTCATATATGTTCTTTACATTACAAAAGTGGCTGGGAAGCCATAATCCAAAATTTAACAATTATCTGAGCTATTATATATATGGTGGCCTCTTTTCAGGCTTATATACAACTATGGACAGAGAGACATTTGTTGAGCAGGTAGGGAGACATTTGTTGAGCAGATAGGGGGGTTTTCATCCAATGCCATGGCTGGCAGCAATTGATGCATTAACTGCAGCGTCCACTTCTTCCTTGTCTATGGGTTCTTCGGCAGCACTGATAGCATTAGTCGGCACAACCGCCATTGGTGGGGGGAATACCAGGTCCCTGAAGTCAGTATACCAATCTATGTCATAGAAAGGTATCACGTTGTAGCTGCGGAACAGGAAATCTAGGGCTTGAGTAACCCTCTGCTGGTGCTAGTCATGAGTCTATAGGTGAAATCCACTGAGGAACGACAGCCAAACGACAACTTCTTCCTCAATAAAGTGATGCAGGTCATTGGCTGACGGTAGACCTACCCCATAGGCAGCATGAACAACAACCTCGCGAAGACCATTTAGGTACTTTTTGGGGAAAATTTCTTTAACAAGCTTCAGGATAAGTGGCCGGGGGATGTTGACTTCTACCATGGATGCTACGAAGTGGGAGCATATGTCAATGTTCACCCAATACTTGTCCTCATACTTTATATAGTCTTTGCCTAAAACTCACTTTATGGCTACCAAGACTAGAGAATGCTTATTCTTGGTCATCCTTTTCAGTCTCCTAGTTGAAACCTCCCCTAGGAATGCCGTCTATGACTTATACGAAGTGAACTAGAGTATCCATAGCTCTGACACTATTCCTAGGCTTTTGAGCTAATGCAAAAATTTATCTATCACCTAACCTATGAGAAGGCTTGCTTAAGACTTTGCTACTGACCTATCACTACTCAAATGATAAGTATGTTTTCCTCACTACTTACTAACCTATTTATAGAAAAATTGACAAGACACATGTTAATCCGTTTTGAGAAAATGTGATATTAAGCTAGTTGCTAACTTGAAAGGCATGCCTGTGTTTGCTCACATTTGTGGGCCAGTTGCATATGTGTTTATGACTCAATGCGTGCTTGATTAATAGGAGCTAATTAATTAGCTTTAAAAAGGTGGTGCTCTTTGGCAGTGAGATGTATGGCCGTAGGCTATTGTGTCATCTCTCAAGCGTGTCCCAGAGCCCAAGGCAATATTCATATCTTTTCAGGTTGTGATCATTTGCTTGGCTTAATCATTCCGGCTGGGATATTAATTGCCAGCGCATACTAATGCAAGGTTAACAAAAAAATTTCCGGCTCAAGTTCCAAGGGGATCATAGCGTATCACACAATCGCCAAATGCAATAATGAACTCCAGCCGCCTCGAAATAGCAAGCAGTTCAGTTTGCACGAATTGCAAAATTAACGGTACATGCTGAATTAAATGGAAAAGGATTTCTTTCCAATACCACCTTGAAGAAAGATTGCCAAATATTGCATGAAAAGGTCTAATGTTTCAAAGTCTTTTCACAAATGCCAAAGAGCTAAGTGTAGAGTTTTTCTTCTTCTGTGTATCTAGAACTAAGGGGAATTGCAAAATCAGGAACTTGTAGAAATCTTCGGAGAAAGAAAAATGTCAGAAACTTCATCTTAGCCAATGCAAGAAGAAATTAGCCAGGAGCTGTTTATGGCTATACGTTCTTCAGAGGAGCTATATGTCTATGAAGATGTGGCATACGCTATGCCTCGTATACCCAGTAGGCCAAGAAGGGCCTATATAGAAGAATTGAATAGGCCCAAGAATTGAAGAAACCAGAAAATGGTTGAAGAAGAATGGGATAATATCTATGACCCAAGGCTTGCAAAAAACCCTAAGTCCCTTAGAGAGGCAGCTTGTGCAAGGTTATTGGCACTAAAGGCAGACCAATATATGACGTAGAGAGTTTGGTACAGTGGTTTCCCTCAATATATTGTCCCACTAGTGCACTATTTCCCGGAGGTAGTTGATGCTACTATCCAATGTTAAAATCCTGATACCCACTACATTGAAGGCCATAGCTAAAGGGTGCACATCACTCCACAGGCCATCTGGCACATGTTATGCATCCCAGACCCAAGCAAGAGAAAAGAGAATATCAAGCCTTTTCGCCCGAGCAAAGGAGAGAAAATATGGAAGAAGATGAGAAAAAGCTCAGAGTTCTTGTTGGAGGAGACTAGTAGGAAAGGCATCCTAGCTGCTAAAGTGCCAAGTATTTCATTGTCGTGCGGTGTGTTTCTCGATGATCTTCAGGATGCCATGTCCATGCTAGCCTTTGCGTGCGATCGAGACTCTGATAAGAAGATAGAGAACTTTCAACTGGGACTGACAATGCAATTTTGCAAGCAGCATGAATTCTTCCAGTATGATTTTGCTAATTTTATGGTAGAAGAAATGATACAAAAAATTGAGAATTACCAGGCAGAGAAAAAATTTAGGTTTCTTTCTTTCCTAGTCCACATGTTTCTGCATCAGAACCCAAATTTCTTTGTCTGGTATTTTCCACTATCAATTTTTGATGAGCAAAATAAAAAGAAGCCAGTGTTTGTGTGGACGCCTTTTCTTTCTGCATCATATGACTATTATGCATTTTCAGACTATTTTAGAGCTCTAGTCTTGCATGATTTGATTGGAAAAGGCGATATAATCTAGCTCAATAAGGAGCAGACCAAATTTATGTAGAGTTTCACCCCTACTTGTGACTGGTTCTTAGGCAAAGATTTTACGATCCTTTGAATGCAGGGCTTTGCTGGAAAACCTTTCTTGCTTTGAGCCTGCTCCGAGCCTGTGTCATAGATAGAGTGCTCATGCTGGAAATGTTTCGATAGGTATGTATCATTGATTTTACTTTCTGTTGAAGCGAAAGGGTCAAGAAGAAGGGATTCTTCTCTTGTCCGAAGAATTTCAAGTCGGTGACTTTGATAAAGAAACAATCAAACCAATTGTTAGAGGACAAGCTGGCTTATCTAGGGTTGGTACTGGTAGATGATAAGTGGGAATACAACCCTTTCGAGGAATTTTTAGAGCCACATATGAGGGTTACCTATGTTCCCCGACCATACTAGGAGAAGCAGCGTAACTTGCGGATGTACAAAGATGAGAATTTTATTGAATTGGTGCGTATCCCTATGTAGGACACTAGAGGTCCATGGCACAAGTACTACTTTGCTATGGTGGTGGCTTAGGATAATGTCCCCATGGAGCGCGACATGTACAATAGGTTAAAGAGAGATGAGGAATGGAGTGAGGAAAAAATAGCAGCTTTTTGGAAGTATCGCTATGAAATAGCATAGTTGGATGCTCCTTATAATAAACTGAAGGATGACCAAGAATTTGAAAGGTTCTGGAAGGAAGGCCATCCCAGCCTGAGCTCTAGCATTAATAGGAGTGGGGACTCAGAGGAAGAATCCAAGGGGCAAGAAGAGGAAGCAGAAATGTCAGCTTCCTCTAAGCAAAAAGAGAAAGTCCCCAGACAGCCTGCCTATGTGGCTATGAATGTGCGCTTTAATATATCAAGAGGCTTGCATACACTCACTTGGGCTGCTAAACCAAACAAGCTATCACTGCAGCAAATAGAGATGATTGACGAAGCTAGAGAGACCCCACCTACGAAATTACAACGCACAAAGAGTATTATTGGAGAAGGTTCGCAAGAACCTGCTAGAGGAAGAGTACTCATTCGTAGCCAAGAACCTAAGGTTGAGGAAGAGTCGCTAATGATTCTGGAGCTTCCATCAACCAGTCAACAGATAAAATTCACTCCTTCTTCTCTTGCATCTCAATCCTTGGTTTCCACCCCTACCCCACTAGTGATCCCTACCATATGTACTAGCCCTCTACCTTTTACTTTTAGTCTGACATATTTGGTAGGCTTTTCTTAGTTTTCATAGGCCCCCCTACTTATAATTACTCCTCTATGTATGCTTACGCCCGCTGCTTCCGCTTAGACCTTCCTCGCCTCACTTTCGAAAAGCATTCCCCCTATGAGTGCCCATTCTTTTTCTGCTATAATTTTAGATCCTCTTCCATCGCAACAAGCTAACACCTTGTTGACAACTCCTCCACAGTCCCAGCCAATGAGCCTTATGGCTAATTCCTTAGTTTAGTCATTACAAATGACTAGCCCTATTGTTGGTTCTCAAACCAAACTATGGAACATGACTGACTTCTCCCCACAAACTGTCACTCTCCAGAAGAAACAAATGCCTGCACCTATGAAGATTACCTATCCCTATGCCCTTCCTTTTGGTGCTCCTTTCACAGCCGAACTAGTTTCATCACTAGCCAAATTCATAGCACAAATAGATTACAAAAAGGAGGTACACACGAATAGAATGAGAAAACACAAGGTAAAAGATGACAGTGTTTCTACTGAGCCAAGAGTACAGGCTCTTTTCGATGAGGCCCAACAAGAATTGAAGTTCGCAACATGTACCTAAGGGTAAGCAAGCCTTAGGGAGAAATGCAACTAGAAGACTATGAGATATATGCTATAGGACTCGACATGAAGGTAGCCCTACCGCAGGACAAAGTTGAAATCATGGAGGAAACACAATGGGTAGTCACTTTTGACTTCCTTAAAATTGGTCGCTAGCTAAAGAAGAAGGATGAGTAGCTCAAAGTAGATAGGGAAAGGGTTAGTTTTCTGGAGAGGAAGGAGAAATACTTAGAGGCGGATATTGCCCGCATGACTGAAAGAGTGCTGACAGCAGAGGATGAAAGGAACAAACTTTGGGGAAAAATTGTGAAGACTTAGGTTGTCGAACCTGGCATAATAAAAGAGATATAAAGCAAGAACCAGGAGGCAGAGAAAAATCTACAACTGAAAGATGAAGAGCCAGAGCGCCTCCGCCTTGAGCATAGTCAGGGGATGGCATAGAAAAAGGAAGAGCTGGAACGCCAATAGGCTCAATATGAGCAAAAAATACAAGAGAAAGAGGCCGAATTTAGAGGCCTAAAGGCCCAAATAGAGGAAAAGCTCTGAGAGACAAATGATTCTCTAGAAGAGCACTTAGCAAATCACTCATGAGCTGAGAAGAATTAGAATAAAGAAATGAGTAGCTCTGCGGAGCAATTGGCATCCGAGAAAAAGGAAAAATGAAGAATTGGTTGAGGCCCTTATTTCAAGAGACACAGAGATTACTTCACTTAAAGCCTCTCTCTTGCCTCCCTCTACATAGCCTGATATCATTCTGCTGGTTAGGCAATTATACATTTCTCACTGGGAGAAAATTAAAACCTTTTTCCTAACACTATAGCCTACCCTTTGATTTATCACCAAGGCGTCAAGGCTCAGCTAGGAGGTCCATGATATGATTGAGTAGTTCCCATGGTTCATGTTGGAGAGGGTTTCTGAGGAAAAAGATCTGCTCACCAAGTTATACTTGGTCTTTGATGAGAGCCTAGTCAGTGTGGGTATTGAGGATTGAGATGCTGCTGCTCAAACGATAAACAAATTCATCCATTGTCACTCTGCCTTCCAGCGCACTAAGGCAACCGCAGATATTCTGAGCAAGACACTAGATAACATACAGGGAAGTTTCTTCGAGTTAGGCAAGATGGGACTGCCGTCCCTGTTCCTTGAGGATGGCTCTATTGCCACGACTGCGTAGATTGTAGAAATTATAGAAGAGAAGGAAAATGACCTGGAGGCTTTCAGGGAATTCAGCCATCCTCCCATGGTAACTGACATTGAGGGAGTCATTCATCCGCTATCATAGCTACTATTTCATATACAAGTAGTGGTCGGTTTACCCAATATGCTACCTCACAAAGAAACTATTGATCTAAGTGGAGCACAAAAGAATTTGTGCAATGTAGTGAAGTTGTCTGAGGATGAATGGTCACCTTTACAGGAAACTCTTTCCAATCTCTGACTCCATTATCCCAATGGATAAGGCTCTGGTATACAGAACCAAAGAAATTTTGGGTTCTCGGTTCCTTAGTCGAAATGCCCCTAATAGTCGCCAAAAGCTGTTAATAAATATTTAACTAGCTCACTTCAGGTTTATTTTTCTATGTGTCAACCTATGCATCGCCAAGTCTACTCGGCCTTTTTATCAAGGTTTTGATCTGCTTGCTCCACATGTCTACTCTTCACAACTTCGAGTATCAGCATTCCCTTCGGATCCTGGAAAACTCCATTGTGCTTCCACATGTCATGGTTGTCGGATGCTTTTATTTTTGTTTCCTTGAGGCCTCATCAGGCTGCGAAATGCTGCCATGAATCCCTCATTCCTAAAAGGTGCTGGCAAGCCCCACGGTTGCTAACTACTGTATGTGCTTGCTATGTGTCAAATGTTCACAAATCTTTCATTGCAAAGATGAAATCGCAACCATGGGTAGTAAAATGTTGCCACGCCTCTTTTATACCTGGCTGATAAACATTCCCTTCATTGTGATAAGGTACTCGGCCCATTCGACATGTGTTGCATTTTTGCAAATCCTCTACAACGATGGGAGAAAGGTTCATGCGGGTAGCGAAAGGCTGCCACGTGCCTAAGCAGTGGATCTATTATGCGGGTGATGAACCAGATGAATCAAATAATGCTATTGGTTGCTACTTGTCATAATCATTCGCAGGAAGGGATGACACTTGTTTGATCGGGCCTAGCTGAGACCACTGCCATCATTACAGAAGATGCACTTGAGCCTGGATTGACTGGATGCTCAGTTCATGATTATTTCTTTTGCAACGGCTTTGGGGAATATTCTTTTTATGGCATCATTGTAGGGGATTGTGAGATCTTTTCTGTTACTACTCTCTGAAGTGGTGGGAAGTTTTCCTGCTATATATACTTTCTCTGTTAATGAAAAAGGGTCTGAAACTTGGAAAAACACGTTGGTTTTTAGTAAAAAGATGCCAGGCCTTTATTACTATTTTATTTAATTACAAAACTCTCAGACTGTGCCAATTGTTTGACCTTTCTATTTTTCATGCTATTTGATCAAACTGTGAACTGTGCTTTATATTGTCTTGACACTTCATTTGAGAACTTCTATATATGTTGGATGCAAGTTTGCTTACCTAGATCATGTCTAATGACTTTTCTTAGTAGTGAGAATGTATGCAACATTATTTTATGTCAATAAATGAATTGTCTATGCTATAATCTCAAGTCTCTGATGTTTTGGAACACAACAACACCATTCAAACCCTTAAATCTATGATTTTTCATGCCCATCAATAAATCTTGGCGCATTGCCTTAGGTTAGACTTTAATTTATTATATCCACTTCCTTTTCCCTTTTCAAACCCCATTATAGAAGAAGCCGACTTTTCTAAAAATTTGGAGGTTACTCAGTTTAGCGCAAAAGGTCCCCCTTAAACTGAGTTTCCCATAAGACTCTATTACCTCGTCAAATTTTGGTGTCAACAAATACCTTATGTCAGCTTGTGATGTATTTTCAAGAAATTAGGGCATAAGTGTGTATAAATAAGTGTTTTTCCATCCAATCTAACCCCCATTCACCCATTCATTCAAGTATTCATGCATTTCATTTCTCTAAGCATTCAAGAATCATAGCATCATTTGATTAAGCAATTATCAAGCATCTTGGAGGAACCATTAACATATCTTCATACTTTAGTAACAAGGGTTTGGTGAGTTTAGGACATTTTCATGTTGTTTATTTATCATTCTTTTATTTTTTTCATTTCTTTATCAAGGGTTTGATTACCAAAGTGGGATTTGAATAAGGAAAATCCTTATACTCTAACCCTTAGCCATTTTCCCCTTCTTTGCATGTGTGTTTGTAGGTCTTGTAGGAATATTTGTCAAAGAAATAGGTGTTGAAAAGTGGTCAACAAGTCAAAAAATCTATTCAAGTCAACCAAACCCTAATTCAAGCTTGGGGACAACATTCAACCTATTTTTGCAGATTTGGTTCCATCAAATCTACAAGAAGAAAAGTGCAGATATGGACCCATAGAGTTGACCCCTGAATTTGCTAATTTTTGGAGGTTTTCCATCAGTGGTGAATGAGTCCCAATGCTAGGCTAGAAAGGGTGATTTCATCATAATTCAGTTCTCGAAAGTCAAAAACTAGTTTCAAGATAATTTACCAGAAGCAAGATTGATTCACCATCAATGGCGAATGAGTCCCACTGGTCATCAACAATGATCTCTATCAGATTTTAGAACATTACATAATCATCAATCCATCTCCAGGTGCACTCTATTCAGTCTCATTCAATTCTATTTTCATTTGTACAAGTTTCTAATTCATGTTTGCATACAACATTTTGTTTTCAAACACTTCATATTTCTTAGTTTTGCATACATAATCAATAGTATTTTTTAGTTCTTTGCAATTAGTTTACTTCAATTAGGCATATTACATTTATATCACATCCCTCTTTGAGTGTACAAACATTACATTTTGGCCCCGATCTTATCTCCTTTTAGGTGAAAAACCCTAGAAGGAGCATACAGCATTAGGTAACCAAAATCTTTATTTTTAGTCTATAGCCCTAAAGAATGCGACATAAGGGGAAATTGTTAATTTACTTGAAGAGATAGTAACCAAATTTGGCCTGCTGAAGACTATCATATCTGACAATGCCCAAGATTTTGTTGGATTAGGGATGTTAGATTTTTCTATCAAGCATGGGATTTTCCTTAAAACTTTATCTAATTACTACCCACAAGGAAATGGGTTAGCAAAGTCAACCAACAGACACCTAATTAGGTTAATCAAGTGTATTGGGTTAGAATGACAAAGGGATTGGAACAAGCATCTGTGAGCTACTCTGTGGGTAGACCAAATCATCCCCAAGCAAAATATGAAGACTTCCCCTTATGAATTTGTGTATAGAAAAGAGGTAGTTTACCCATTTCCATAGAAATTCCTACCTTATAACTTCTAAAAGCTTTGGAAATTGAAGAAAGCAGCGAAATGGAAGTATGGCTAGCAGAACTCCTCAAACTGGAGGAAGATAGAGAAAAAGATTATGGAGCCATGATCAACCATCAAAAAATAGTAAAGTGATGGTTTGAAAAAAAGACCTCTAACCTAGAATTCAAAGAGGGGAGCTTAGTGCTAAAGTACGATGAACGCACTACAAAACTAGGGCAACACACAAAAATTAAAGCGCTATGGAAGGGACCCTTCCAAATCACTGCGTGCAAGGAAAAGAATGTGTATGAACTTGAAGATATGGAAGGAAACACTTTAGATATACTGCTGAATGGTATTTATCTTAAGTTATTCCATTAAAGTATGTAGTTTTTAAAAAAAATTAAGAGTTATGTACCATATATGTAATTTTTTTGTAAATACATTTTAACTTTTGAGAATAAGCCATCCAAGAATAACACAGAAGAAATGAAAAGTTGTACTATATTATATTCATAAAAAAATTTACAATATAATGTAAGGCCTAAGGCTCAGATTTAAACATGAGTCTCTCTTGAGAAAACCCAAAAAGAGTAGTAGATCAAAAACATGTAAAAAGAAGGCAACATGCAAAAAATAGTAAAGAAAAGTCTCCTGTCATTGTCTAGGAAGTCGACAAGACTCGTTATAAGATTCTTCTTCTTATTCTTCCTTTTCTTCTTCTTCTTCTTCTTGTTTGTTAGGGCACAAAAAGGGGCTGAAAACAAAACACCCATAGGCTCCACATGACACAGAACCAAGGCCTACTCACTGTGAGTCTACACCAGAAAGTTGAAGTGCTTCCTCTAGGTGAGTTCCTAAATGTGCTCCATGCCATACACCCATAGTAGATAGGTGGCCACTGGTTGAGAAGAGTAGCAGTGCATCTCAAGGTCCATAGTGCAAAATTCAGAAAGGAAGGGCAACCAAGGTATGTCTATCCCAAAGTCCATGTTCTTGCGAAGATCCACGGTGCTTAGGATACCAACGCTAGGGATGGCCACTTACACTATTTGTCCAAGCCCTTCCATTAGTGGAACATCAAACATTTGGTGGTACAACTCAATTATCATGGGTTTGGCCATGGTCAGGTCAAGCAGCGAGGACACAAAGTGGGAAAGGATGTTGTAGTTGCTCCAGAGCTGATTCTCATCATTAATGAAGTCCTGACCAACTACCCACCTGAACATGACCATGGCAAGGTAGTTGCATTTCTTCACCAGGTGCTTAATTCGGTCAATAGTGACCTCTCCCACAAAGTAGTATTGTGGCCTCCGTGGGAGGAGCTAAATAGGAGTGCCCAAGCTAGCACACATTTTGAAAGAGCAACAAACTATGGTGGAAGAAAAGACACTGAAAAGCTTGCTAAACTTAAGAGGCTATATTTTCAAATGAATATTGCATAAGGTGGCATAGCTATATATAGAAATTTGAGCCAGAGAACCCAACCAATAGATGGTCTATTTTTGGTCAGATGACAACGGGAAAATATCAAAGCAAAATAGAGAAAGGTAGATAAATCATATAGAGGATTTGACAGAATGTCTTGAGAAATAAATTTGGGCGTTGGGAGTAAATGCTCTCGTATGTCGATTATTGACATGTGTCCTTTTCCATCATCAACACCAACTAGCTTAATAATGAGAAAAGACATGGATTTGTTAGTGTAATTAATTAATTAATTATTACACTAGCATAAGCTAACTTAGGTCATAAATCATTTAGTCCTAGGTTGCATCATTTAATAAATGGGATAATATTCCCTTCCTAGTTTGTGGGATAAGATTTCTTCTAGAACTTATCTCATCATTTAATAATCATCTACATAGGGTTCAGATGTTGTCACATGTTGTTAGATTATAACACTTGGCAACATCTCATGCATATTAGGGTTTACTTCTTGCCTATATAATTAGGCATCTTGTTCATTTGTAACATATCATTTTCATCATATCAATAAAATCTTTAATCAACATTCCATTGTTGCAACACTTCTCTTTGTGATTGATTATCTTTCATGGCTAAAGTCCTTCATTGAAGATTCCAGAGCTTCAGGGGTTGTGCATCCATTAACCTCAATATGGTATAAGAGCTAGTCCATTGAAACATCAACCCTTGATCCAGGAAGTTGGAGTGCAAGATTCTGGCAGGCTTGGAGTTTTATTTTGCAGGCTAGTTAGTTCTACCCGGGAGCCAAGCTGATTTTTGGTGCAGATCAGGCTCTCTCTGACCTCTCCATTGTGTCTAGAAGGCCTCCAAACCTATAGATCGCCTATTCATTTTCCAAAATTGGAGTAGATTCAATCGGGAGCCTTTGAGGTATAATGTAGGGTTTGCAATTTTTGTACAAATCCGTACATGTTTGCAGAAAAAAACTTCCCTCTCTGTCCTCCATCAAGGCAAATTTTTTTTAGAAAAATCAAAAAAAAATTCTGGCTATTATTGGGCAATTTTTTCTTTAGTTATCGCATAAATTTCATTATGCAGAGTTCAACTTGCAATTTAAATTGGTCATCGGTAGAATTATTTTTGCGCAGGCAATAGTTTTGGGGTTATTTATTTTCGTCGGCATATTTTTTCTATTGGAATTTATTTGTTTATTTTTTGACAAGTCTCCATCACATCCATCATATCCATTCTATCTTTGTCTTTGGATATTGTTCAGCATCAATTTCTGCATCGTCCTGGTTTGTTACCCTCTTCATTGATTGTGGCATTTTCTTCAGGAAAGGAGATATTTGAGCAGAGTTCAGAGACTCCATCGTCATCCACCTTCATATTTGCTTCCTTCAATTCCTATCCGGAATGGGAAGCATCTCTGCACTTGCATTTGGTTTTTTTTCTTCTGAAAGGGAGACAAGTTGTTTGTCAACATTGGATCTTGTTTTGTCTTTAGACACTTACCTTTCTTGTAGGTGATTTTATCTTTTGGGGGGGCTATATAGTCTCTCTCTATTGTATCCATGTGACAGATGGTGTACTTGGGGGGTATTTGGGAGTCCTCCATCCTTCCCATCCTATCTCATATTTTTATGCTTTTTCATCTCCTTTTTGGAGAGGGGTTTTGTTCCTACTGGGTTTTCCCCTTTTCTCCGGTTGTGGGAGATTTTTCTACATCTTCATGTACATGGGTACCTAACATGGCCTCATATCCGGGACCCATCATCATCTTGCATAATCATTGCATTTTCCTCCCTAAGTTGAACTTATGGGGGGGTGTTAGTGTAATTAATTAATTAATTATTACACTAGCATAAGCTAACTTAGGTCATAAATCATTTAGTCCTAGGTTGCATCATTTAATAAATAGGATAATATTCCCTTCCTAGTTTGTGGGATAAGATTCCTTCTAGAACTTATCTCATCATTTAATAATCATTTACATAGGGTTCACATGTTGTCACATGTTGTTAGATTATAACACTTGGCAACATCTCATGCATATTAGGGTTTACTTCTTGCCTATATAATCAGGCATCTTGTTCATTTGTAACATATCATTTTCATCATACCAATAGAATCTTTAATCAACATTCCATTATTGCAACACTTCTCTTTGTGGTTGATTATATTTCATGGCTAAAGTCCATTGAAGATTCTGGAGCTTCAGGGGTTGTGCATCCATTAATCTCAACAGGATTAACATGCTAAGTTCTAACAAATTAATGGTCATGTCTTTTCAAGGGTATCTTGCATCACTTCAGCACGTTTCACATAGAAAAAATCATTCTTTTCAATGAAATGAGTTTATTTACAGTAAGAGAGGCGGTGAGGAGAATGTACTAATTCCATTCTCATGGTGTTTTTAGCATTCCCAAGGGATACAAATCTCAAATCCACATGTATCACCTTAGTGGTAGCATTTAATGGACCAACAGTAACAACATAGCCTTAACTGCATGTACAAGCAAGGAATTAATTGCACCCAAAAGTAGGTTTTTCTAAAGAAGAAAAAGGAAAGTGGTTGTTTTCATTTAGGAAATTATCTACAACTTCTTGATACAGCCATGGCAGAGCCATCAAACTATGGTAGAAAAGCTATAGTTTAAAAAAAAAGGCCTGTTACGTTGATATTTTTGGGTGGAACTCATTCGCCAATGCCCCAACACATGAGGAGAAACCTTTTGAGTTTTGTAGGAAGGTGCCACCTGATAGACACATCCCAAGAGAGGTGGTGTAGGATATAGTTGACAATATTTTTGACCTCAAGTTATCAACAAACCTTAAAAGTTATAGGGACTTTAGGTGCGTTCCAAATAATGGTGGAGCATGGATTGTATGAGGGTTTTGCATCTCAGCTCTGGAATTGTGGTCTAACACAATTCATACTTCCTACTCTACATCCATGCCTAGAGCTAGTTGACACATGCAGCAAAATATTCAACAAAAGAATAGAAGCTATTAAGGGAAACATGATCAAAGTTACTATTTCTACTGAAGCCATACGAGATATGTTGTGTATCCCTACGACTTGGGGTATTGAACATTTTGATGAACATATGGACATATTCAGGGAAAAAATGGATATGGAAACAAATTTTTATGATGATGAAGAAAAGAAATGGCCGGAGAGAGGTCATATCCTCTTTCCTCTTTCACATAGGTGAATCATATATTTTTGGCACCCTAAGACTTTCTAGCTCTTCTAGGGTTTTTCACCGAAAAGGAGAAAGAAGGGCCAAATAATCTAGCTAGTTCACTCAAAGTAGGATGTGTATGATGTTAATAATGATAAATGAGATGATATGATTGCATCTAAGCTAATAAATTGATTGATTATGAATGCAAAATCTAAGAATTATGACTTGTTTGAAAACACATTGTGTAATGCAATAATGAACTAGAAATGAATGCAAAGCTTAACATAACTGAACCAAACTGAAAGTGTCCACCTAGAATGTGGATGAAGAATAGAAATGAAATTTTAAATTTTGATAATCCTTATTTTCAGGCCTGGTGGGACTCATTCGCCATTTTGGGCGAATCAGTCCTAGTTCTGCAAAACTGAGTTGGAACCTGTTTATGACAAAAGGGCATCCAAAAATGCAGAAAACTCAAAATTGAGCTTGGATTAGGACTCATTCACCACCCATGGTGAATGATTCCACTTTTTAATTTCCAAATTTTTAGAAGTGGAATTCGAAGCTTCCAATCTACACAGGTGTCTGATTTTGAAACTCTAATTTACGGGTCTGAAAATGAGTTTTTGTTGCTATTGTGACTTGTTGAATGAGAAGAAGACTTCAAAAACCTTGAAACTTGATCTTCAATGATTTCCAAGCTTCCAAGAGTCCTAAATCTACAAAAAAACAAGACAAGAGAGAGAGATGTTGAATGTTAGGGCATGGTGGTTTTCCTTGGTCAAACCTGTATACACCTAAAAATGGTCTAGATAATCTAATTAATTAAATATGATTTATTTGATTAATTAACCCTTCTATTTTCATCTACTTATAAATAAATAGAAATATTTATTTATATATTTCACATTTAAATTCTTCTATCTTTATCATATTATTTCATCTTAATTAAATAAACACATCACATACTTTGTTATATTTAATTATTATATATATTTATTTTATCTTAATCACATAATCCCATCTTAATTAAATAAAAAAATTCAAATACCTTGTTTTATTTAATTATCTATTTTCTTTCATCTAAATTGAATAAACAAGTTCACATACTTTGTTTTATATAATTACCACATTTCTTCCATGTTTATTTAATAAACAAATTTTTATAGTTTTTTTATTAAATTAAATATCGTCTTTTGCTAATTTGAATAAATCCAAACATTCAAATAAAAGCATATTTCTACAACTATTTCCTCTTTTCACTCATCATATCCACCATCAAAATTAGATATTTTATATCTAATTAATTCAACTCAGCCTTCACAGATAAATTTGGAGACAAATTACAAACAAATTGGAAATCAATTTGGCTGTCTTCTTCCATTGATTCTTCCTATCCTCTGGTAGAATGTTTTTGTGGGGAGGAAAGAGCGTCCATATTATTCTTAGGTTTTTTCATCCTTCACCATTGAATCTTTCAAATCAAATCCAGACCCTTACTTGTTGCCACATCACAAATATACTGCTAGGACTCTATTAATACAACTTCTTTCCACAAGAAAAAGATCCCAAGTTTATGCAATCTTACTCTGCAGAGATTATATTAGAGCATTCAAGCAATTAAGTAATAGTAATTAGCAAATCATTTTAGAATAGCAATAACAATCATGGTTTTCCATTTAGCTGCATCCTAGTTATAGTAGTTTCTTTTATTAGTTTCATGTCAATTTCATCTACAATAGCATCCATCTTATCATTTAGGAATATCATATAGGATTAGTTTCCTGCATATTTACAACATCTCATTCCATAGATTGGCATTTTAACAGTCACAGTGCTTAACAATCTGAGAACCCCGTGATTTGATAAATCTTTGGAGATAGGGAACAATAAGAAACTTTCAATAATTTTTTTCCTTTTAGTAGTTTAATTATTTTTTAAATCTATTGAAACAATGTCTTATTAGGTGTGTTTGTCATTCATTACGTATATTTTACTCACACATAAATTGGTGCCCACCGTGGGGCCCTAAAGCCCCATTTTTAACATATTTTCTTGAAAAGTGTGTTTACCAGTTTTTGATGTGTTTTGTTTTGGTGCGATCGAGAGCTTTTACAGTGCATACGAACTCCAGATCAATGCATCTAATCACTATTCCGGTGCGTCTAGAGGATATTTTAGCACATCTAAAGACTATTCTAACACATCTAGTATTAGTCTCACCACAGTCAGGAAGTTTTCTGCAATGCATCTATCATTTCTTTTAGTGCATTTACTAAATTCTGTAGTGCATAAAACTATTATTTTAGAGCATCTAAATACTATTTTAGAACATTTAAACTATTTTTTAAAATCATCTAATGACTGTTATGGTGCATCTAACTGATTTTGTAGATATTTAAAGTTCTAAGAATTAATCCCTATTTTGTGTCTTACAGGCACAAAATTTGTTGGTCAAGGACAGTTGTTGGAAAACACTTACACTGGTCAAAGAAAAGATATCAAAAATACTAATGGTTTTTGCAAGGTTTCAAATTTATTTCATTGCTTTTCCTTTGGTTAAGATAGTGAATCTAGATTAATTAAAGAATTAGTTTGAACCCCCATGTCCATTGTTTTTCGAAAGTAATAGGCTTATGCTCTCCCCTTAACTGGGCGATCAGAATGCTAGACTTGCTATCTTGCTTTATTAAAACCTTTAGAAGGCCTCCCATAGTGGGAAAAATTACTTAGCCTATGGGAACAACCTAAGTGGGAACAACCAAATCCAGGTTTTCCAACCCACTTTAAACAAAAGTGAATCTAGGGAAACCCACATTCAACGGCAGTGTGCAAGATAACCATCCCCAAAACCTTTGTTCTAAAGGTTGGGAGGTCTCTTGAGGGAGTTTATCTATGTCGTGTCGAACATAAACCCTTTCCATGAACTTTATTGTAGAATCTAATTGTGTTAGTTTTTGAACACTTTTTATATCACAGTGCAAGGGGAGGGAAGAATCTACCCCCAAGACACTCACCATATAACTATCACAGACCCTAGCCAAAAGTGGAGGATTTGACTTTCGTTAAGACTTGGGAAAGGAAAAAACATGAGCACCCTCTAGGGGGTGACAAGGTTGTGTGAGTTGACATAGTTGCAAGCTATGGGCTATGATATTCTTAGTGACCCTTGAGATTAGAAGAGTGTTTGAACTGTATTTTCTTTTGTTAAACCTATGGAAATTGAAAGAATCATACTTGATTCTAGAATAGACACTCTTTGTTTAATACGTAGTTTTGAAACCGATGTTTACAAAATTGCTGTTGTGTGTGTAAATTCATTTATGAAGGTATCATCCAATTAGATCATCAAATTCCAAGATTTACAAGCAAAACACCCCTCCAAAATCTTCATTAGTTAGAAAATTACACCCTAGAATCAATCTTTTTACTAAGAAAAAGTAGAACAAATGGATAGAACTGTGAAAATACTGACCACTTCCAGATTAGAGCAACCAACCTATGTTTCAACGCATGTACCCAGTCTATTAGCACATCTACCTTATTTAAACAAAGCATTAAAATTCTGTTTCAATGCATCTGTCCTATTTTGCAGCACATCTATAGAGTCTATCAACACATTTAACTAGAATTTTAGGGCAACCAACCTCTATTACAATGCATATACCCAGTCTGTCAGTGCATATACCTAGTTTGTTAGTGCATACACCCTATTTTATAGCGCATGTACCTAGTTTTTCAGCACATTCAACCATTTTACCAATGCATTCTCACTCTATTCTAGCACATCTGAAGTATGTTATAACACATATGAGGTCTGTTATAGTGCATCTAAAGTCTATTATAGCATATCCACAAAATAAAAAAAACTAGAGAACTATTTTTACCTCCTATCGAATAGTTGGCATCAAAATTTAGATCTTTATCAGAACACAAACATTTTCCCAGTCAAACTAGTGTCTTAAACTTAGGAAAATAAGACCTTACAAGAAAAACTCTTCCAATTTAAACCAAGATCTTACACTTTTAAAGTGCCTTATCATAAAAAAAAACTCTTGATTATTAAGTTAAGTTTCATTATCAGGATCAGTCATCCTACAATCACAAAAAGAAACGGTATAAAAAATAAAATAACTTAGTCTCATCAATAGAATTTGTCATTCTATTTGATTTAGTTATTATCTTTGGAACTACTTCACAAAAAGATCAAAGTTCAGTGAAAAACCTAACACTTGTATGCCCATTTTAACAAGGTTACAAAGACAGAAACTCATAGAAAAAGAGATTGAATCTCTAAATATCATGGCTAAAGAAAATCCATTTCATAGATTCCATCGATCCGAATCTAAGTAAATAATTGAAGAGGATATCCAAACTACACAACAAGATTTTAACTTCCATCAATTCATGGAGAAAGTTTTGGAAAAAGATGGAGAAAATATCTTTTAATGCTAGCTGAACTAGGTGAAAAACTTCCAAAGGACTTTGATGTTAATCAACTAAAAAAAGAACCTAGAAGAGCTGAAATTAAACCACAAAACACATATCAAGTGATTTCCCTAACACATCAAATGGAAAACTTGCAACAACAACTTCAAGATATGCAAAAAGGGACCATAAGAAGGTACTTGGTACATGAAATTTGTCCCTATCCTTTTGATCTAAGTGTGGACATGATACCATTTCCTAGACATTGTGAATTCCCAAAATACGGCAAATACAATGGTAAAATTGATCCAATAGATCATGTGAGGGAATTTAGAACCATGAGTTTAGAATTTGCACAAGAGGAAACTTTTTTAATGAGGTGGTTTCCAAGAATATTAGGAGGTCAATGTATGGAATGGTTCTCTAAACTACAACCAATAATTTGATCCTTTGAGGAACTAGTCAACAAGTTTATCTCACAATACTCCTATAATATTCAACATGAGATAATAATAAAGGATCTTTACAATAAAAAAAGAAGAAAGGTGAAACATTCCTCTCATTTCTACAATGATGGTGAAGGTTGTTTGCTAGGTATTCTCATTCCATACCTGAAGAGGAAAAGATGGAACTATTCATTGACAACCTAACCGATGAGATGAGCTATAGGCTTGAACTACAACACCCACCTACATTTGAGAAAGTGATTGAAAATGGGCTCAAGATCAAAGAAGCCTTGGTAAAGCGAGGGGTAATAAAAAACTATAATGAAGGATCAAATAATACAAACTCCTCAAATCGCTATAATAACAATGATAAACCAAAGTTTTGGAAAAAGAATAGAAATACTGTTAACAATGATACTCTAAACGAAACAAAAAATGTGAAATCGGTATTTAATTTGACAACTGCTGCAAAGACCAATCAAAACAATAACCAAAACATAATCAAAGTGTCAATCAAAAGAACACTCCAAACAATGGTGAATCTAAACCACAATCATATAAAAAACCATCAAATCGAAGAATATTCACATCGTTGGGATAGACACTAGAATCAACAATGAGAGAACTTCTTTCACATAGAATTATCACATTACTTGAAGCAAGAAATTGGAAACCAAGAGTAAAGCCATCTTGGTGGAATGATACAGAGTACTGTGACTTTCATAAAAATAAAGGACACAAAAAAATGATTGTATGCAGTTGAAGCATCTAGTACAAGATCTGATTGATAACAAGACAATATTCATAGAAGGACATCAAACGAACAATGATTATAGTGCATTTAAAAATCCTTTACCAAATTATAAAAAGGGAGAATCTTCTTCTGCAAACAGTAAAGGTAAAAATGTAAACTACATTTATGATGACACTATTCATTATATTTCTACAGTTGAGATTAATAGTGCAGCTAATAATCAAACTGATAACATTGGAATCAATGACATCATACCAATAAATGTGATCCCAAACATGTTCGTAACCAACAATCAAATTAATGCCATAAAAATTAGGGAAAAGCAAGATTACCAATTGGTCAACGTGACAACAAGGGGGCAATCCAAAGTAATACTGAAAGGAGTTACATCTAAAACCATTACTGCTCCTTCAAATTAGTACAACATAGTTGATCAACTGTAGAAAATACTAGCCCAAATAACAATATTAGAACTACTTAAAATCTCACCATCTCATAAGGAGGTTTTGGAACAAGATCTGGAAGTTTTCCAATTCTAGGCTATGGTGGGACACTTAACCACGCCTCACTACCTATCATTTTTCAAACAAGATGACATTTCACTTACTCATCCACACAATACTTCACTTCACATTAAATTTTTAATCCACAAACACTGTGTTAAACATGTCCTAATAGATGGTGGAGCTGGTTTAAACATTTACACTTTAAAACTGATCCGTGTACTGGGATATTTTGATAATGCTATTGATTCTAGAAGGAAAATCACAATAAAGGCCTATGATGAAGAAGAGAGATCCTCCAAGGGATTGATCGTGTTTCCTATTCAAGTAGTACCAATTGTGAATAATATAGTTTGTCAAGTGTTAGAAAAAGAGTTGACATATAATATACTCTTGGGATGTCCATGGATTGACAAAATGCAAGCAGTGCCTTCAACTTATCATCAGTGCTTAAAGTTTCTTGTCAATGGACAATAAGTCACTATTTTAGCTAACTACAACAATCCCAAATATTGTAACACACTTGAAACAACTCAAGACACTTTTGTGCCCCATAATAGGGAAGCAAACACTTCTAGTTCATCCAATAGTGAAAGGCAACTAAACATTGTATCTAAATGGGTTGAGAAAAAGGACAATCAAAAGATAAAAATGGCTCTGCTCCGTAGATATGGTCAGTTATGATTCTATCTCAACAATTCAAAATATCTAGTTAAAGACAAAGGCATGGAGTATTCCATTGGAGCAATCTTTATGTCTTTCCTGGCTATTGCCATTCCAGATCATATGAGGCGCCAACATGCTAACAATCATCACAGCCTACCATGGTTTTGGATGATATATTTGTAAAGGCAAGTACTTTAGAAGATGAATATGAAGATAAGGCCATCCTTAGTTGGATCCACAAAGATGAGGAAGAATCTACATCGGCAACTATCAACATAAAGACATCACTATGGAAAGGGAAAAACAATATTAGAAAAAATGGGGTATGAAGGACAAGGACCTATTGGAAAAAGAAAAGAGGGAATTGTAGAACCCATTCAACCTCTCACACTTCATTCAAAGGAAAAAATAGGACTGGGTTATACAGAGGAAACAAAAGAAGAAATCACTCATAGAGTTGTTGAAATAATTCTTCAAATGTGGGATAGTTCTAAAATAGATTCCAATGAGTATGAGTGGAATTGTTTATTTGAAGCATCATACAAGGATATACAAATTGATGTCATAAAAGAGTATGCACCCACACGTGAGGAGGGACAAAGTTTAGGGACTAGACCCCTTGTATTTGGATCACAAAATATTGATGACTCAATTGAGGATGGATAGATATCAAGTGAGATAGATAACTTGGAGGAGAGTAATATCATAGAACTTGACATCGCTATTGACAACCTTGAAAACATTTCTATCAAAACTCTCACTTTCATTAACCTTAGGCAATCTGATGACCTTTTACCCTTAATGCATCCTAAACTTATCAACTAGGAACCAACTGAACCTATCAATGTACCTATCTTTACGAATTACTATGCTATTGTTAATTTCCTTTGTTGTGACAAATCTGACACAAGTTCTAGTCATAAATCTCATAACAATGCTTT
>VDFB02000003.1:586425366-586575974 GCA_007258455.2 Sequoia sempervirens
GTCCTTCTACCAACACTTGAAAAAGTGTACTATTGTGTCAAGTATGATCTCCGAAAAACCCCAAATGAAAAGACTCAATAACATCCATAACACCCAATCTCATAGAACAAGTACAACACATGAATCAATGTAAATTCCCAACATGGATGTAATCCTCTCAAAAAAATAAGATCAAAATCATAGTAACCATCACCATTACTAAAAATTAGACCATAAACCTTCCCCTAACAATTCTCGTCAAAGAATTATATCAACTCAAATGCTCAAGGAGATAACCATGCCATAACATCCCTCAAAGTGAATCCTCCATAACTAACTATCCATAGCTCAAGATCCATATGTATGAAAGATAAATCATATAAACTCATGCTAAACCATCCTAAAATGAGTATCCAAATCATTCAACATGACTCTACTCAATCCCATAAGAAATCAAAGCACGAAACATAACACATCTAAAAGATATAATGGGAAAATACCTCTCAAAAAGTAAACTCCTAAGTTGACCAAGAGTGGGGAATGACAATGCTCCTCCGAGATAACCAAGCCAACATGAATCAGTCCAAGAACAATCTCCTCTATCAATCTATAATGAACTCATGTCCATATCAAGGTGAAACCTCCTCGGTCTTCTTGCTAAAACCTCCAAATAGTAACTATCTCAAGCAAATTTATCTAATCACAAGAGAACTCCAACCATCACCTACATCTCTAAGTGTCCATGAGCACCTATAACTGATCAATACATGCCAAACTCCAAATGTAACATAGCACCATCATGAAGTAATCAAGAAAATAATCAATGTACTCAATGCAACGAGTACTACCAAGATCAATGTCAAAGATCCAACCATAGAATTAGGGACCTATCATGACAACATGATCTAACCATCTCCTCCTAGGATATCACATGTAACATAACATACATCCTTGTATTAATAGAACACATACACCATGCCAAAACTCTAAACTAGTATCAAGAGTAAACCATGACATAATATCAAACATAGTATAAACTAGGAAAACATATCTCCAATGACATGAAGGTAAGCATACAAATGATGAATCCACATCACTGCCAACAACTCCCACTAAACTATGATACGAGCTACACATGAAATCATGAAAATCATCCTCTCCAAGAATATCATCTAGAGCTACACATGGCATCATGAAAATCATCCTCTCTAAGAATATCATCTAGGTCTACACACACTCAACTGTAATGTTAGTAACATACAAGTAAACCAAGATCTCCAAGCCAAGAAGATACATATAACCACCATCATAGTTCATCACAAATCATTCCAATCCAACATCAATAAGTCATCACTGTAAAAAGCTCCCACTGAAAGTGTATAGCCAATGAGTGTAACAAGTTATAATGACATCATGATCAAATCACATGCTACAAGCCCCATGAACCAACTAATCAAGTACTCAAATCATCCATCCTCTCAATCCTAAAACAACATAACAATGCACAAACGACCATAGACAAGGCCAACTAATGAAATCTGTAACAAAAATGAATCAAACCTTGTGGATATAGATAGTCCACATATGAGTCATGTCAATGAAAGTGAATGGGTAGCTAATCCACAACCTACATAACTCATAGATCTAATCACTGAAACATGCAAACTCATCATCACATCAATAAAATACAAACTGAGATATCGAAGAAGATAATCCTATAGAAATGAAGACTCAAACACCAAATCAACCACATATCTGATTTTCCAACCATGTCAAAAAATGAGTAATCATATTCAAGGAACCAAATGAGCATCAAGAAGATAAGAACAATCTCCTAACATCAAACCATATCACCACTAAACACCACATGCATGATCATTTCACATCAATGCATCAAATGTACCTACATACCCATGACACCATAACCATAGCCATTACTATATCTACACTCAACTATCCCCATACATTACTCCAAGTCTCAAACCATGTCCAACCATGTCCTTAAAACATAAGAAAACCAACATACCTGTCACCATCAAAGTTCCCAAATTTAAAACACCTATAAACTTGTATCAGGAAGAACCAACCTAATAATCAGCTGTAGAATCATAAATAATAGATAAAAACATTTACTTCCTCAAGGTTTTATCTCTTGACTTGTCCAGATGCTCACATAATCACACCCCAAATATCAGGCTCCTACAGCCAATCAAACAAGTACCAAGCTCAACCTACTTCTCAAACTAATAAACAATTTGAATCACTATCTAGTACACTACAAATTCTCTCCAACATCTCTTTGAAATTGAAAATCCAATTTCGTATGCAAAAATTATGACCAAAATTGTGCAAATAAGAACATCTAATTTCTAGGCTCCAAAAACATGTCAAAATCATAAAATAAACGAACCCCACCAATACCATTGTGTAGATCTCGAAACTAGCTTTCCAACGACTACAATAATTTGAAAATCTAAGATTGTCAGAAAAAGTTATGCAAATTTGAAGAAAATTGTTATAAATTGTCCTCTTGTTGGCTATTGGGTGGTAGCCTAGTGGCTCCACCGGTGGAAGTGGCACCCGAGCAATACTCGGGAAAAGTTGGGGAAGCAGACTCCAAACATTTATTAAATTTGATTTAATTTTCCTTTTAGAAATTTTCTCCACCCTCTTATTACTATGGACTGGTCACTGCATTTAATTTCAACATATAAATAATTAAAAACCACAACAAAGTTTCAATCAGCAGATGTGAAATAAATTTTAAAATGTTTTCAATTTTAAAAAATGTCAACGGTTTTGATTTTTTACCTATAGGAAGTGGTTCCCCACGGGACCAAGGAGCTAGGGCATGAGGGCCAAAGGCCACCGATCTATAGGGGCCAACAGTACCAGCTGACGTTGTACTTTCATACCCTACCTATTGGTAGAGGTGCCAGGGGCGGTACATGGGTCTGCGGACCCCCACCTCCCATATATATATATATATATATGTATATGTATATATATGTATATATATGTATATATATACATGTTTATATAAATGTATATATATATATATATATATATATACATATATATATATATACATACATATATATATATATATACATACATATATATATATATATATCTGTGTGTGTGTATATATACATATATAAATGTATAAATACATATCTATGTAAATATATATACATACATATATATGTGTATATACATATATACATATACACACATATATATGTATATATACATATATGTATGTATTTATCTATCTATATACATATATGTATGTATGTGTATATCTATATACATATATGTGTATATACATATATATATATATATATGCATATACATTATTTTCTAATAAAATTCGCTTTTATTTTTGCAGGTACTCCAAAAACAATTTCAAAAAATTTCTTGCACATGGATAAATTGGGCAAGTTGGCCTTTTAACTAATTTTTTTTGCCTTTGTTTCAACTTTTTGAAAATAGGTCAAATTTTCTGTCGAAATTCATCTCCAGCCAATCTGAATCGAACCATGAGGTCCATTTTATCTCAAGGGTCATCTATGAAATTTCCCCTACAAAACCCTTATATTCAAATTCAAACCAAGAAACCCTTTTTCACCCAAATTTCAAAAACTTCATATCTGTAATAAACCCAACAAATCTTGACAACCCGAAAGCCTAAATCTACATACGGGTATGTGCAGGATCATGATGGGCTAAAAAGTGGTGATATTATGGCTATATGTAGGGTATGTGGCTAATGACTTTGTTTTAACCCAAAATTGATGAAACAAAAAGGGTTTTTAAAGGAGATTCTTAGCTTTCCACCAATATAAATTATTCTTTACTCTGAATTTAATAAATAATTATTATTCATGTTCTATTTGAATTATGACTAAAGTCCTAATTGATAGGCTGATTGAAAAACATCTATAGCTTTCAAATGGTATCATATGTTTTGAATCCAAAACATGTGTCACATTCTATGCTTTGCATACTATAGGATTACAAAAACAAAAATTAAATTTCATGAAGCTTTGACCAAGTTAAGATGGTGAGACATACAAGTTTTTATATTTTTTAAAAGTTGTAATAAAAAATTCATAATTAATTATTTACTTGGAAAATATTACAAAAAGATATGCATCACATCCAAATATGAATCCTCTACTTAAATCTAAAATCTTATAAAAAAATATTATCATTTTACTATGGTTAGGGTGGTCAAACAAACACCTACTTATTTTTTCCTTGAAATTTAAGTACTACTGCATTGAAATTTCAAATTTTCACCAAATAGATTTTAAAAAAATAAAAATAAACCTATCAATTTAGAAACTACATTCAATTTTCTATAGATTATATTATTACATATTTTTGAAATAATATAGATAACTTATTCAATTTTTTACATCAAGTTTCCTAACTTTGATTTTTTTGAATTTTTTGCCACTTAAGGGCCTGTTTTTTCCATGATGATCCTACACATACCCATACAAAGACCTGCAACATTTATTCCATATCCTGTACTTCCCTAAACCCTACATGCATTTCTATGGCTTCAACTTTTCAAAAAATCTCAAACTATGTTTACAAAAAAATTCTTCAACCACGAAAGTTCTAATACCACTTGTTAAGAAATATTGTATTTAACCCATGATCTTAATCCATTTCCTACATAATCCATGAGAGATAAACATGCATAAAAGTAACCACACTACATAGATCAAATAGACAAGCCACAAGATAACACAAGATATACCCTAGGAAAACCCTCAAAAGGAAAAACCCAGCCTCCAAAAGCATCCATACACCATCATATTATTCAGCAATAAAGCAATACAAAAGTTACAATGAATACCTCTGAGGCATCAAGCCCTCTAATGCATTCCCATGTGTCCATGAATGAATCCACACATCCCATGTCATTCTTCACAAATGCACCCCTCAAGAAGACTCAATAATGACAACCAACCCACTTAGCTAACCTAAACCACTACACATGTGTTTGCTTTTATAGACACAAGCTCACACAAAATACAACTAGTGGTAAGGTGAACCCATGTACCACAAAACCATGTGAATACAAAACCACTAACCTCTTATTTAATATCGTGAACTAAGACATCAAATTATTTAATATTTCCCCAATATTAAATTATTATCACATTTCTCCCACACATTAAATAACAATATAATGTTACAATACAACATATGTGGGTCCCCAAATAATTTCCTAGTGTGATTATCCACATCACCAAGGTACATCAAAACTAAATCATTATTTAATTATAATAATATAATAAATCATTTTATGCAATGGTGCATAACACCATATCTCAATATACGCTAGTTGTGGCATATGAGTCCTAGTAGCTAGAACTAGGGACACCAATTTATAGGAGTGTCTTGTTTAATGTGTAAGTTGAATTTAGGTCCCAAGACCTAGGTGTGATTCATATGCCCAAGGTGGCGTATGAGTCCTAGATCACCAAATTTGGAACATGACCACAAACATTAGATTATAATTTTCTATTTATGATGTGTCAGGATTGTCCATAGAAAAATGCATTTAATTAGGCTTGTGGATGAAAAATAGGACCAATAAAAGCATAAAGAATCCAAATTAATCAATAAATCTCTAAATTAGTGTGAAAGTGTAAAGATACACTTTACAACACCCGAAATAAGGCACAATTAGGTCCATTTAGTTTAAGAGGGCCCTAAACTTGCTGTGAATGTGCAAAAAACCTTACAACACTAAATCAAGGCAACATTAGGCTCATTTTAATATTAAATATTCCAAAATTAAGTATGAAAAGGGGTTACTTTTTCCTAAACTACATTTAGCCTCCACTATAGTGAGAGGAAGAACTTGCTTGAAACTCATGCACTAAAGTAGAAATTTAAGAGGGGTCCAAGTGTACCAATGTAGAAGGTATACGATAACAAAGATCAAAGGAGGTGGCCAAGCCCCTAAGATCCAAGTTCCTACACTAAACCAAAATAAGCACAAAGGGACACACACAAGGTGTATGATATATAGTAAAACAAGATACACAAACAAACAATGTCAAGGACTAAAAAAAAAGAAAAACAAAATAAGAAAAAAATAAAATAAAAAGAGGTGGAACAAGCCTCGACCATTTTTCCAACATGATGTGGATTAGATCTAAGATGTTTTTAAAAAAAAATCACGTTAACTTTGAGGCAATACAACTTCAGGTATTTGTTGGGTGAGTATCCAAAAATGATGGCTTAGTGAGAAAGTCATGCCTTTATATCAACTTCTCACCATACAATGAGAAAGTCATGTCTACGTTTAGGCTTCTCATCATACTAACTATGAGATGGGGTTATAAATAAAATAGAATAAACAAAGTGACAGCCAACACTACTAAGCTATTAAACCACATCAACATGAGAATACAATCATATGAAAGGAGAAAAATGAAAACAATGAAATAAAGCACTCCCCATTGAACTTGAATAACTTCTCTTGCTCTCCTTGTTTTGCAAATTTTCCCTTAGACTTGTTGAAATACTTGTGCAAAACCTGCAAATGGTAGCAAGAAAGTTGGAGAAAACTAGTTGTTAAGCTGAAAATGGAGAAGGAAGGTTGATTTTGTAGACAACCCTTCAAATGGATAGCTGAGATTAATCCTCTAGAAGGATTCCAAGATCAATGGTCCATAATTGATGCACTAAGAATATGCTATTCTTGGGGGAATCATGATAGGCAAACATGCAAGGACATGCAGGCTATGACAGACATGCAGTGACATGCAGGCTGTGACAGGGACATGCAGACTATGACATGAAATAATGACAGGGTATCTTTAACCAAGTGGAGGTGCATAAATAATTTATTTTAAATTATTTATTCAAAATGGAGGAAAATGACAAGTGGCAAATAAATATTTTATCCAAATTATTTATTTAGATAAAATGACAAAAGGAGCATTTAATTAAATTAATCAATTTAATTAAATGGGGAGGTGGAAATTAGACATGGATAATTAATTTGAATTATTTATCCAAAAGAGAGGAATGAAACAAAATTAAATAATTTTGAAAATTATTTAATTATAGAAGAATAAAAGGTCAAATAATGATGATTATTATTATCTGACTATAGATGAAAGATAAATAATTTAGTAAGAAATTATTTATTTAATTATTGAAGAAAGGGATATATTAGCGAAGCAATTAAATAATTTTAATTGATCAAGATAGAATAAAGATGAGAAGGTGAATAAATTAAAGAATTAAAAATTATTTAATTAATAGAGGAATGCGGTCAAACTTAATTGAATAATTAAAATTATTCAATTATCAAAGGACAACGACCAAGAAAAGATGATGCTCGCGGACTTAGGACATTTTTCAGTGTCTACATTTTGCCCCTCTTTGACATAATGCAGTTCATTGCATTCTGTCAAAGAAATTTAAGTTTGAAATGTGCCCAAGAAAAGATGATGCTCGCGGATTTAGGACATTTTTTCAGTGTCTACATTTTGCCCCTCTTTGACATAATGCAGTTCATCGCATTTTGTCAAAGAATACAATCATATGAAAAGAGAAAAATGAAAAAAATGAAATAAAGCACTCCCCATTGAACTTGAATCACTTCTCTTGCTCTCCTTCTTCTTGTTATGCAACTTTTCCCTTAGATTTGTTGAAATACTTGTGCAAAACTTACAAATGGTAGCAAGAAAGTTGGAGAAAATTAGTTGTTAAGCTGAAAATGGAGAAGGAAGGTTGCTTTTATAGACAATCCTTCAAATGGATGGTTCAGATTAATCCTCTAGAAGGATTCCAAGATCAATGGTCCAGAATTGATGCACTGAGAATATGCTATTCTTGGAGGAATCATGATAGGTAGACATGCAGGGACATACAGGCTATGAAAGACATGCAAGGACATGTAGGCTATGATAGGGACATGCAGACTATGACATGAAATAATGACAGGGTATCTTTGACCAAGTGGAGGTGCATAAATAATTTATTTTAAATTATTTATTCAAAATGGAGGAAAATGACAAGTAGCAAATAAAGAATTTATCCAAATTATTTATTTAGATAAAATGACAAAAGGAGTATTTAATTAAATTAATCAATTTAATTAAATGGGGAGGTAGAAATTAGACATGGATAATTAATTTGAATTATTTATCCAAAAGAGAGGAATGAAACACAATTAAATAATTTTGACAATTATTTAATTATAGAAGAATAAAAGGTCAAATAATGATTATTATTATTATTTGACTATAGATGAAAGATAAATAATTAAATAAAAAATGATTTATATAATTATTGAAGAAAGGTATATATTAGCAACACAATTAAATAATTTTAATTGATCAAGATAGAATAAATATGAGAAGGTGAATTACTTAAATAATTAATAATTATTTAATTAATAGAGGAATGCGGTCAAACTTAATTGAATAATTAAAATTATTCAATTATTGAAGGACAACAACCAAGAAAAGATGATGCTCACGGACTTAGGACATTTTTCAGTGTCTACATTTTCCCCCTCTTTGACATAATGCAGCTCATCGCATTGTGTCAAAGAAATTTAATTCTGAAATATGCCCCAATGACAGTAGGGTATGGGTATGCCCCAGTGAAAGAAGAATGACGAGGAGGGTTGTGTATTCCCCCTCGAGAGGATAGGTGAGTTCAAAGAACACAAATGTGTTCTCGAAATGGATGATAAGACTAGAGGGTGAAGGGTAGAAGAAATGTTAACTTGGAAGGGGATGGATATTAGCGTGGAAGAGAAAGGAGGATGAAGATGGAAAGCTAGATGAGAAATGATAAGGGAACCGACTTTCATGCTTACATTTATATATTCATAATGATTGGGCAGATTATTATAATGGCCAACAAACACTATGATATGAGATAGACCAAGGTGTGCAAGGTTGTACCATCACAGGAGACAAGCAGTCGCATACAAGGATGATCATGACTCATACTAAGAGAGCGATTTCCCCAGTCATTTTGTCATAATGAACCACAAATAGTAAAGATAGGAAGGACAAATCATGAAACGTTATTGCTCCTCTAAATCTTGTTGTTAGGAAATCCTCGAGGAACTAGCATCATGATTGCCAAAAGACAAAACAAGCATCATAAAATTAAATTCCAAGTGCTTGCCAAGTGTCTGAATATCAAAATGTCAAGTTTGTCAAGTTTTTCAAGTGTGGTGGAATGTCGGATGTCTTGGTGTCAAAATGTTAGGGTTGATGATATGAAGATGCTAGATTGGTGTCAAGTTTAGGAAGGACACATCTTAAATGATGACAAGATGTCAGATTCAGAAAGGACACATTCTGAATGATATCAATGCCAAAGTGATACCAAATTCGGGAAGGACACATCCCAAATGAGGTCGATGTCAAGATGTCGAATTGATGTCAAGTTCAGGAAGGACACAACCTGAACAATGTCGATGTCGAGATGCCGAATTGATGTCAAGTTTGGGAAGGACACATCCTAAACGATGTCGATGTCAATATTGTTGAATTTAGGAAGGAAACATCTTGAATGATGCCAATATCAAGAGGAATGTATCTCAAATGTTGTGAGAATCTTCAAAATGCCAGATGACTGTGATGATAACTAAGAAGGACATATCCTAGGGCATAATTAAATGATGAGCTACCCTTCAGAAGGACACATCTGTAGAGTAAGCAAGATTTTACTAGTTTGACTAAATTTGACTGAGTTTGACCAATTTTGATATGCCAAGATGATTGTCATGCTTGATTGAAAGATTGTAGAAGTTCGCTTGGGTAGATTGTTCATTCGAATTTTGACAAAGACCATGATAAATTTAAAGACTATTTCATGTGTGTGAGAAAATTATGCAATGAACCCTAATGGACTGACCTAGTGTGGCCTCGGGGGCTCATCGACAGATGGCCTTGCCTATGTCATACACTTAGACACCTCGTAGTTCATCACAATCAATGACTTTCTCTTCTTGACCAAAAATTGAGTCATGATTTCTTTTGACAAACCTAATAGGACTGACCTAATGTCTTGGGGGCATGAAGATGAGCCTTTCCTACATAACAAATGTGCAGAGACAACGTAGTTTGACAATGACAAATACTAATCAAGACTTGAATTGACGTGACCATTTTGACTAACATGACTCGTTTTTTTGGAAATTTTTGTGTTTTGTTTAGGACATTTTTTAATTTTTAGGCCTTTTTTAGGACATTTTCTGATTTTTAGGTCTTTTTTCAAGACATTTTTTAGTTTTTAGGTTTTTTTTTAGGACATTTCTGATTTTTAGCTCTTTTTTTAGGACATTTTCTATTTTTAGGTCTTTTTTAGGAAATTTTCTAATTTTTAGGATCTTTTTTCAGGACATTTTCTTATTTTTAGGTTTTGTTTCAAGACATTTTCTAATTTTTAGGTCTTTTTTTAGGACATTTTTTATTTTTAGGTCTTTTTTAGGACATTTTCTGATTTTAGGTTTTTTTCAGGACATTTTCTGATTTTTAGGATCACATGTGGTACCCACTACAGTCTCATGATAAAAAATTTCCCCTAGTCAAGTTGAGAATGAGCCAGGAAAAATGGAAATGGAAAGAAAAGGCATGACTAGCATGGACAGTGGATAGTACAGAAGACTTGATTTCAACCATTGTCAGCCATGGATAGAAATGTCATGATGTCGGGGTGAATTCTTATGATGAATGTCGGAAAAAAATATGTTCCCTATGGACATAGGTAGATAGAGTGACAGTAGATGGCACAACAATGACTAACTACACATGACACCTATTTTCCAAGTTTTCACCATGGTACCTATCCAAAGTGCCTATTTACCAGGTTTTCACTATTGGAAAAATTATTTCTCTTTATTTTTGTCATTTTTGTCATTTTTTTGGTGTCACCAGGACACCTGTTTCCCAAGTTTTCATCCATGGAATGCCTTGATGATGCCCCAATCTTGTGTGGATGACTATGCTAGATGAAAGAACCTGATCGGGATGAGGAGTACGAGTGGCATATATGATGGATGATAGATGTGATGAATGAAAGAGGCTATGGTAGGATCCCTAATGTGCACACTATGTGGGCCATCAGGCCTCAACCGAAAACGAGCTTGGGAAACCAACGAGCTAGAGTACAAGAAGGAGTTGTCGTCAAAGATACATTGAAAGACATCGCCAATGGGGGGATATGATGGATATGTGAACATGGATGGATGGAACAGAGTATATGGTATGAGTGAGAGTGACATGGATATAGACCTTGGATCAACAGGTGCTGTGTTTGAATTTTTTCCTTAATAGATGCCCCAATGATTTTTGATGGAGAGGCATACTTTAAGATCGACTTTTTCTCATTTTCACTTATGAATTTTATTTCTTGTTTTTCCGATAGCTTTTTATTTTGGCTATGGGACTTGTCTTGATCTTCTTTTCTTTGTTTTAATTTTTCATCTCCTTTTAAAGATATCTCGTTCATTGGAGCTTTCCCTTTATTTTTTTCTTGAGATATGATTTGTTGATCTATGTCTATGATGCGACTGGATGTGTGTGAAATGGGGGAAGTAGGTGAAGTGAAAGGAATGTTTAGTGGATGAATGGGAGTGGCGATGCCATTAATGGAATCTTTTGGACTATCCTTTTATGTACTGTTAACATCAAAGGATGCTTGCACATCCTTAATGACTTGGCAAGATGACTTAGTAAAGATTACAATAGGAGATTCATATCCTAGCCTAGGGTAGGTGGGATGGAAGGATGATGATTGGATATCCTCAATGGGGTCATGCTCAAATAGTGGGTTATCGTAAATTTCTTGGTCAAACAAGGGGTTATAATAGATATGAAAAGATTGAGAGGAAGTAGATATGGAAAAGGCCGATGTGTCATCAGGGTCCCGAAAGGTTTCAATCTAAGCACGACCATCCTTTTGTGTTCCTTCTGTAACTATCTTGACATCAACATTGAAATTTTGATCTCTATCAGCGACATTAACATTGTCATTTACTGGTAAATTATCCGTACAATATTCTCCACATCCCATGTCATTAACTTGGACCTTGGGGTTTGATGGTAGGGTAAATGGAATGTATGACTTGGTCAATGAAGATGGATCAATGTAGTGAGATCATGTGGCAATGGATGTGGACGTGGAAGGCTTTGCAAGTGTTGATGGGTCAATGAATTCAGAAGATGAAGACATTGAGGCTTCACAGTTGGTAGGCACTTGACATTCTGAGACACCTCGTAAGTTGGTACAATATTGGATGGATCGGGGTCTCTGTATATAGTAATTTTGATACCTTCAAAAGGAAATTTCAAACATTGGTGATGTGGAAGGGATGACTTTCAGTGCGTGGATCCAAGGTCAACCAACTAAAATGTTGTATGGCAGGTCCAAATCTAGAACTTGACAAGTGGTGTTGACAATGACTAGCCCAACTCGAATTGGAAGTGTAATTATGCCTTGAGGGGAACGTTCTTCATCATCATATGCCTTGATAACAATGCTTCTTGTGGTGTCTATGCAAGCATCAGAGAAGCCTAGTGCCTTGACCAATTTTAAAGAACATATATTCAGTCCTGCTCCGCCATCTACTAAGACTCATCTGACCTTATGTTTATGAACAAGGAATTCTATATAAGGGGCATCATTATGGTTGGATTTGGATGACGAATAGTCTTAGTCAAAAAAGGTAATATGGTGGGGAGTCATGAGATATCCTACCATGGCTTCAAATTGGCTGACATCAATATCTTAGGGCACAGAGGATTCTTGCAATGTTTTATCTAGGATGGCCTTATGGACAGACGAGATGCATAACAACTCAAGGATAGAGATTTGTGCTAGTGTTTTTCCAAGCTAGTCAATAAGATTAAAGTTTCCTTTAGGTTGGGATTGCTTGCTTTGTGGACGCGATTGCGACTATGAAGTGGATGGGCTAGCTATTGTTACCTTTGGTTGTCTAAGGGGAGGAGGGCTAGCTATGGTGAGCTTTCTGCCGCAAGTGGTGACATTGCATTTAGGGGCCTTTCTAATGGTGACCGTGTAGACATGTTCATTAGTTGTTCTAATGTGATGTACAATAGGCCTCCCAGAATAGTCATATCCAATACGGGTGTGGTTGGCTCGATTATTTGTATTTGACATAGAAGGGTTTCCAGAACCATGATCCTGTAGTGGGTTTTTGTGTATTGTATGATCTGCATTAGAAGTAAACTATGGTCCACCAACTTTAATGATGCAATTTTCAATAAGGTCATGTACCATATTTTTCAATTTTTTACAAGAAGAAGTTTTGTGTCCTTTTATTTGGTGATAGTCACAAAATGTATTATCATCCCACCAAGATGGTTTAAACTTCCCAGGGTCATATAGTTTGGGGTCCTGAAGTGCGATGACACCATTTTGAAGGAATTTCTTGAGGACTTCTTCAATAGGTTCACCCAAAGGGGTGTATGTGCAACCTCTAGGGAATTTTCTTCGTTGTCTAGGCTTCCCTTGAATTTGATTGTTTTGATTGCCTTGGTTATTCTAATTTGTCTAGACAATAGTAGCAGCATAGGTTTGTGTCATCATCTGAATGTTTTTTGGTTGTCTCCCTTTTAGGGTAATCATCAGACCCATAGCGTTGACAGCCTTAGCATCGACTACACCATCGTTGGTAATGTGTTTGTTCTTAACCCAAAATTTGGTTTTGTCAACAGAAGGAGGGTTTGCATTTGTACTTTTAGGACCGTATTTTAGTCTTCCTTCAGCTATGAGGGCTTGTTCAACTAGGTCCACAAAATTTGTGCAACAATGAACACACAATCCGTTTTTCAGTGGGCCTAATAACGTTTATACGAACATGTCAATTTTTTCCTTTTTAGGTATGTCTATATGATAGCAACTCACTAGGCCCGTCCATTTTTGAAAGAATGGTACAAAAGGTTTCACCTGAATCTTCTTGTGTGATCTGGCATAAGTTGGTAATGGAGGTGTCTATGTCAATGTTGTATGTGTAATTTTTCATGAATTTTTTAGTAAGTTCTTTCCATGATTGTATTCCAGGTTGCAGTGTATAGAACCATTATAGGGCTGGTCCTACGATGATTTTAGGAAATAGTCACATTAGATATGTGTGCTCATGAGCAATATCCACACAACTTGTTACTAACTCTCTAATGTGGTCAAGTGGATTTGTTTTACCCTTGTATTTGTTGAAGTTTGGAGCCACATAACCATGTGGAAATGGTGGCATGTACAACATTGTATCAAAAGGATATGGACATAAGTCATATGGAATTTGTGTCTTCTTGTCAGAGGTCTTCATATTTTCCATCTATTTTTGAAGATCAGCCACTCTTGCTAGCAAGGCATGTACGATGGGATCATTGGTCGCTTGAAAGCACAATATGTTTTGATTAGGTGTCTGCTGATATTGCCAGTTGTGAGTGGGAATTTGTTGTTGAGTATGAATTTGGGATGAGTATGTGGGAATATGTGACCCAGCCATATTTGTTTGTATTTGAGGTATATGAAATCCCTAACTCATTTGATTGCCAAAGTTACACATTTGAGTTGCTTGTCCTTATTGAAAGAATTGTCCATGTAGCATGCTGGCGTTTGTTCCTTGGGACTGTCCATGTGGTATATGTGTAAATTGTGCCCTTGTCCATGTGGGATGTTCATTTGCAATGATGTGTTAAAGTTGTGCTGAGGGCCTTGAATGAAAACGCATCGTGACTTTCATCCAAAGGGATTAGATGAGGTTCCACCATAAGGATGTGATGAAGATTCCCCCATTGTCATAGATGAAAAGATGAACATAGGATTTGAGGAAGTAGTGCCTACTGATGTAGACACAAAGGTGGCTGCTATCATTTGTGAAGATGATGTGGATGTTGTAGGCATGGTTTGTGAAAAGGTAGCTCCTATTGTTTGTGAAGATGATGTGGAAATTGTAGGCACAATCATAGTAGATGTTCCTCCTATAGAAATCCTGTTGGTTGAAGACGAGGTGTTTTGATTTATGGTGCCACTAGATGTCACGTTAATAGTGGTAGTGACAACTTGTGTAGCAATGACAATGTTGTTGGTTGAGGTATTGTTCTTGTCATGTTGGTATGTCATGTTTTGTGTCGTATTATTAGGAGAGGAAGACCTGCCATATGGTATTAATGTCGAAGCCTTTTTGTAATCTTGTGCCTTGGTCTAAGAGCATAGTGAGGTATCGTTCAAGGTCATTCAAGACCAAGTCTTTGACAAACGAAGCAACTTCAGGATTTTGGGTTGCTGCCTCTAAGTTTTTAGCATAGACTTGTCCATTTTGGTCTCTTTGTATGAATTGTTCAAAAAGTGGATTTTGAAAAGAAGTTGACATGTTCATGGAAGATTATGAATTTAAATTTCCAAATGGGTCATCAAAGATCGAGTCATTGGAATTGGTGTTGATGTTGGTGTTGTTGTCAAAGTCTTGTCCAAATTCTGCCATTTGTCTTTTCTTTCTTTGAAGTCTTGTTTCCACCATCAAAGAGATTGCTCAAATGAAGATGATGGCAATGCAAGTATGACACTAGTCTATGTTTTTTTCTTTTTGTGTGATAATGGATGACAATGCAACAAGATGATATTGTGCACCTAAGGAAATGCATAATGCCAAAAAGCAAAAGTGACAATTATGAATAGGATGACAATGATGACAAGGTGCAAAATAAGGACTAAGATGATTATGTTGACTAAATATGCAACTAATGCAAAGTCTAGGTTCAAAACAACAACTAGGATGAATAATTTTTTTGTATTTTTTGGGAATAAAGTAAGCAAGATATAAAGTAGAATGCAATTTGGAGAAAGGGGTACCTAAGCACTCTAAGCTTAATCTTTGTTTTCGATTTTATTTACCAAAGGACTTATTGAAAAGGACAAGGTGACAAAGTCAAAAGGACTAGTGAGTTTTCCTAGCCAGACTGTTGAGTTGGAAATCCTCACAAAAGGTGACAATGATTGAAGATAGAAGTGAATGACGAATTCCAAGATAACCTAGTTTCGAAAGCAATGATTTTGCAAATTGTGATAAGGTTGGCCTAATCCAAAGTATGCAAAAATGAAAACCTAAGTTCAAGCTAATGCTAAAATGATGATTATGAACCTAATGGATAAAAGTAAAATTTAAAAGATTAAGCCTATGATAAAAAATGAAAACTAATTGGTGAAAAATGAAGATTTTGAGCAATTTGAAAGCTGGTTTCTGATAGATACCTCTTGGAAGAATTATTTGACAACAAGCTGACAATGTTTAGACTCAGATTCTAGTTTGCATCAGGGTTTTGTTTCTATTAGGAAAATGCGTCATTTGAGGCAGCGAATGTGTCATAGTATGGTGGATGTGTTTAAGTTTAAGTGAAAGTAGTTTTGGAATTAAAAAATGCGATAGCATATGGAAAATGCAGTTCTTAAAAGTTCAGATGTGTCGCGACGCATGCAGATGCGGTGTTTTGAGTGGAAAATGTAGTTTAATAGAGTGATTGTGTCTCATAAATTTGCAAATGTGTTACAATTCAACAGATGCATTGTAACAGTTGCATCACAGTTTGTTAAAATTGAGTATTCAGATCTATTGAGAGCAAATCTGATTTGTCAAAGGTTGAATGTTTTGTCTAGAAGTGTAAATGTGGTGAACAATGTTTGAAAATCCAGCAAGCACTTGACAAGCATAATGTTTTGGTGTATTCAAACGCACATGAGACAAGCACAATCCTAATAGGCCAATAGGCCAAGGGTTTGTATACTTGATATAGCCTACCGATATACCCTAGATTGGTGCTAAACACCTTTCCTTCTCGAGAGAGGATAACTAAGAATTTTGGTGGCACTGGCTCCCCTCCACGGCTCATTAACGTCATTCAGGCACACCAACTTTGGATTCTTGGGTAGTCATTTCCCAAGAGTTGCTATCTCTACTCAAGGGGATCAATAGTGAGTGTCTTCGAGCATGATACTATACCCTACACTATACCAAGCAACGAATCAAAAATGGTTGGCCTCTAAAACAATAGGTGTTTAGTAATGGCACTTCGTTCATAGGGCATGATCCATGTGGCGAGAGTCCCCTTTCGGATCCATCTCGTCAGAACCATACATGTGATTCTTGTGATTTCCCCAAGAATCCACTCTTATATACCGGTTGGAAGTCCCTTGGGTTCAGAGTGCTACCAGTCTGAGTCGTCCTGGGGTGAGTACATTTTCCGACTAGAATAGGCTCAAGTTCTAGAGGCAATAACTGTTTCTCTTACACCCAGGATCACATGAATCGCAAGGGAAGAGGATACTTCGATTATTGCAACAATGTGACAAAATTTGAAGACACTTGTAAATTTTAATTACCAAATGATAATGTGAGGACACGAAAGACACTTTGTTCTTTTTAAAAGTTTAACTTGAAATATGAAAAACAAAGTTCATTTTAAACTCATGCCATGAGAATGCAAGTTCATTTTAACCATATGAGTTTTAATGCATCCTTGTGTTCATTTTAGCCCAATGACATGAAAATGCAAGTTGTAATTGTAAATTTTAGGCCCAATGAGTGATTCATGCAGATTTGTTGTTTGTTTTAACCCCTGTGAATGAAATATGCAATTTGTTATTCATTTTAAGACTAAATAAGTGGCATGCAAATTGTGGTTCATTTTATCCTCATGAGTGTAAATGCAATTTGTTGTTCATTTTAAGACCAAATGAGTGACATTCAAATTGTGGTTCATTTTATCCTTATGAGTGTAAATGCAAATTGTTGTTGTTGAAAGCAAAAAAAATTGATTATGCCTAAAGAAATGAAAAAGCTCAATTTTTTAGACTCCCTCCAAGCTATGCCACATGCTAAAAACAAGAGATTAGTAACTCAAAAGAAAATTTTAGTGACAACAAAAAATTAAAATAGTGATAACTTTCTCAAAACTTAACAAAATTGTAAATAGTTTGAATCCATGGAAAGCTAAAAATCAAACCTTCAAAACCTAGAAAGTATTTTTCCAAGATTCTGCACAAAAAAAATGTTATAGGCAAAAGAAAATGCGAGTTTTAAAAGCTATATTAAAAAACAAAAAATACTAAAACAACCATAACTTTCCCAAATCCTAACAAAATTTTAAACCGTTTGAAGTTCTGGAAAGCTAAGAACAAGGCCTACAAAACCTAGAGAAGACATGAGAGCTTTTTTTAAAATCCCTATGCCAAGTCATATGTTCCCGAATGAAACTACATCATGGATAATGGATTACCCCAAAATGCAACAACTAGAGATTACTCAATACACCACATGTGAGCAAACTTAAGGCATGCCATCCACATCCCAAGCTTGCTCCTATATATACATGGAAGGCAGTCAACTAGCCAAAATAGACAATGACAAGTGCCATACTAGGAAAGGGCTACCTAATCCCCTTGCTCCAACTTAGTGCAAGACAAGGATGAGCTGAGGTGATTGATCAAAAGCATGAAAATTAGTATCAATTAGAGGATCTAGATGCTTCAACACAAGGAAGAGCAACACAATCCTTAATATGTTTAATTTTATCACTCAAAGTTTTACATTCATTAGTAGAATGACCATGAAATCTGTGATACACACAAAATGAATTCTTGTAGTATAATTTATTTCATGTTCTTGGAGGGAGGGCTTTCAAATGATCTTGGAGGAGTCTCGACAAGATACTCTCTTAATCAATAGATAATGTTCCTTTATTTTGTGAGAAAGATATCTCTTGCTTAGTACAAAATGTTATACTTACACGAGACTCTTTATATTGTGATATTTTGTTCTCTTCTTTAAAGGAAGGTGTTAAATCTAATGAACGCCAACTGTTAGTGTTTTGTATGATGAAATTAAAATGAAGTGGATATTTAGTTTTTTCTTTCATTTCTTCTAAAGGACAATAATCAAGACCAATAGTGTCTATCAATTCAGGATGCACTAGTGTTAAATTTGACTGAGAAGAATCTTTAGTAAGAGTGTTGATATTAAGTGAAGGCTTGTTTATTTCTTTTGAGGGACAATAACCAAGACCAATAGTCTTCTCTTGCGTGTTAGGATCTATAGGGAAACAAATACTATGTTCTCTAGCACCACATCCTTTTCCACTATACCCAAGTTGTTTCATAAGTTCATATCCGTTGACAAAAATATTTTTCATTTATTTTAGATTCGGTGGTTGTTCATAGTCAAGTTCATCAAAGTTTGTTGTGTATGCTATCTTTTCTCCTAAAGTGGTTGAGGTGGATTCTTTTGAATTTTGTGTTGGCATTACCTCTTTTTCTTTTCCCTTTTTAGATTCTTTTTTTATGATCTTGTGTTCTCCCATGAATGTTGTGAAATCCAAGAAACCCCAATCATCTTCCAATAACTTAATGACTTCCTCAATATGCTTTTATTTTTGTTTCTCTTGCATGGGTTCCACTTGTGTAGTTGGTTTCAAATTTTTAAAGGATTTTCCTTACCTTTCTAATGTTTAAACAATTGTTTGGTTCAAGGTCAGCTATGATTGTATATACTTTGTTGTTGTAAACACACTTTATTATATGATGAAGAGTTGAAGGCACTGCTTGCATTCAATGAATCCATGGTCTACTTAAAAGAAGCGTATATGAAAGTTCATGAGGCATAAAATGGATAAGGGTTTGCAACGTGGCCTTTCCAACTATAATAGGAAATATTATTACACCAAGTAGTTCCTTTCCTACATTTTCAAATCCCTAAATAGATAAAGAGTCAGGTTGAATTCTTGATTTATCCACACCAAGCCTATCCAAAAGGGTTACACTACACACATTAACAATTAAACCATAGTCAACAAGGGTTCATTTTATACCTGTTCTATTATAATGAGATATAATCATGAGAGCATCATTTTGTTTTTGCACTTCCAAAGGAGGGAGCTCACTTTGGTGGAAAACAATGGCATTCATTCCTTCAATCATGGCTGTTATGTCATTCAGTTTCACATTAGGAGCCTGGGTAGGAAATTGTTGTAAGGCACTTTGAATCATGTTATGACAATGAGGGGAGGCTTGAATAAGTTCCCATAAGGATATGTTAGTAGGAGTATTCTTTAGTTGTTCAACAAGGTCATACTCCTTTTCATTTTGTAAAGGCAAACAAGGAGGACCAAGCAAGATAGGGTTAGTAAATGGGAGGGATATAGAAGGTTTTTCTATTGGTTGCATATTGTTTCTAATGTTAGATGTATGGGAAATGGTATTATAATTTGGCTACTGTGACATATTATTCTTAGGTGATTTGAGGATGAGGACGGGTTTTTGTGAATGTGGGTAAAGGATGAGTTGAGGTTGAATAATATTAACTTCTCTTAAGTAAGGGAATTCTAATTTCTATTCATCATCTTTATCTAAGGAAGCCTCATTACTAGTGTTTGAAAGACATGTGTCAATGTTCTCATTTTCTTGCACCATTATATCCTCCCTAGTAGGAGAGTTTTTAAGAGAACTATAAACTAGATATTCATGACATTCTAAGGTTTCTTCTTCAAAAATGACTTCATCACAAGTAAGGGAGTTATCAATGGTTGGATTTTCTTGTTTATCAATGATGGAATTCTCTTGTTCAATAATATTTTTTCTAGGGGAAGAGAGACACATAAGATTATCATGAATCGCATTGGTTTGATCTTTTAACACCAAAATATCTTCTTTACAACTAGGAGAGATATTAGGAAAATAACAAATGTGATTGTCATGTTTATTTATTATTTCATCATCTTCCACTAAAACATTCTCACAAGCAAGGAATGAATGGAGACTAGGTAAGGTGATGTTTAGAAATGTGTCTATGATCTCATTCTCTTGTGCCATAATATCTTCCCAAGGGGGATGAAAAGGAAAAACAAGACTTTCATGATTCTCAATGATTGCATCTTCTTTCATCAAGATACCTTCGTCACCAATAGGAGAGGTATCGAGAGAAAATTAATTATGATTGTCACGCTTTTCTATGCTTGCATCTTCTTCTCTCACATCATTACCACAAATAGGAGAGATTGGATGGGGTGTAGATTTAAGGCAAGCATCAACATTTTTAATTTATTGCACTAAGAGACTCTCATAACTAGGAAATGCATTGAATGAATGACTAACATGCTTATTGATGAAATTTTTCTTTGCAAAAATTGGAAAAGGAAGATACTAACATTTGTCAAAATTAATCTATACAAAGTCAAAATGGAAAGAGACTTAAAATGCAACACAAAGACCTAGAATGAAATGTGTAAATGTAATTGCCAAATTTTAAACAAGGTAATTTGTTGATTACACTATGCAACAATCTGAAAAATGAAATGTTGTAAATTCCATTTTGAAATTAAGAAATGCATGAAATTAAGCTACATATAATGAAATGAATGAAACAAAAACTCAAAAAAATAAAATAGATATCAAATAAAGAAATGATATTTTTAATGCCATAAAAGGTAGTTTTAGGTTTAATCTAAGACTAAATAACCCAGAGGGGTGTATGAGTACCAGTTAGGGTTTTTGGAGGGTTCAAATAGTGAAAAAAAAACATCACAAAATTCCCAAAAATCTGAGAAAAACACCTGTATAGGGACTAAATCATCCAAAGGGGAAAATGAGTCCTGAATTAGGGTTTTTGCACCAAATACAGCAAATTTTGAGTGAATGTTAAGGTTTTTGGTTTGTATTTTATCTTGATTATTTGTAATTGCAGAATTTCAATGAAATTTCATGTTAGGTTCACAAAAATGAACACAAGGAAGTAGCGTTCCACCTTTTAGTGCATAGAACTAGGAAAAAGGGCTTATTTCACTCTTAGTTCATTCAAGGAAACCCTATAGATGTCAATATAATGGTTCAATTGAGAGAAGGGGTTAGATATAAGGTCTCCTTGGGTGTGATTAAAAGGGGTTCACCACTAAGAAAATTCTTAGAAAGAAAGAAATGAAAGTAATATGCAAATCTAGCTATATGACCTAGAAAAATGGGATTTAAGCATAAATCTAGCTATATGAATCACCCCACACAATACAAATGCTTGTTTATTATTTTTAATAGAATGAATTGTGGGATTAAATGTTTATTTATGCTTAGATAAGAAACCAAACAAAAAGTAAAATATCTTTAGGAAAAAAATTCTATTATTGTAATATTTTATGTTATTTTATGCAATTATTTTAACATCGACCTTACCAAAATTGATCTCCTCCATCAAACATAGGTTTTAAAATACCCTTACAATTTGAACTTTCTACAAGCACTTTATTTACATTCTGCTGCTATAGTATATTGTGCCATTATTTTATCCATCCCAACATTTCCTATACTCCTTAACAATATGTCGTGCCTTAAAAATTATAACTATTTCCATATATGTATTATACTCAAAACTACCACTAACACATTCAAAATAATATTCCATAAGAGCCATCCTCTGATTCCGTATTCTAACTTTTACAACCTCTTTTTAAAATGTTGGTTTGGATTTCTATTATTGACGGGTCTTAACCATCTACCATGAAAGCAATCTATCAAGTATCCTAAAAAGTGAAAATCTATTTTCTCAGTCTATTTAATTTAAGGCCTAGTTTCCAATTTAAAATACCTAATTATCATATTTTAACTTACTCACAAGCCAATTTCTTCCATTATATTTCAAATTCATGTTCAAAATGTTAATTTTTGTAACATACCTAATTATCGTATTTTAATTTTCTCATAGGCCAATATCTTCCACTCACTTTCAACTTCATGATGAAAATGTTAACTACAAATTCCATTACCAATGTAACAATTGAAATAGGGTGCCCCACCTTTTAGGAGATGAAGCACATGGACAGGGTCCTATTTTACTATTGTTTCATTCAAGGAAATGCTAGAGATCTGAATTTGATGATAGAATGGGAGAAATAGATCTTGCAATAGGGTGTCCCAGGGTATGTTTAGAGACTAAAAAGGGGTTCACCACCAAGCGAGGGCTTGGCAAGACAAGTAGCCTGAAAGACCTAATGAAGTGCAAGACTTGAATAAATGACTTAGAAATGTATGCAAATTAGAACAGTAAACTAGAAATGATAGAGGTACACCTAGAAACTAGTAGAAGGTTAAGAAAGCTCTGAAATGCTAAAAATGTTGAATTTAATGCACACTGGGACTCATACACTAGGTTGGGTGTATGAGTCCTAGACTAGGGTTTCTAGGTGGAAACATGAATCTAGAACTACTAAATCAGGATCTATAGAAAATGCCCAAAAATAGGTATACTAGGACTCATATGCCACTAGTGGCATATAAGTCTCATTTTGTCATGAATTGTCCTAGGAGCAGAATTCTAAAAAGAAAAAAATTCGAGCCTCTGAAGATTGATCAAATAAGTCTTTTCCAATTGGTTTCATGTAGATAAGTTGGATATCTCTCTCTAGATCTAAGTTTTTGTGAGCCTTGACAACTTTACATGACAAATTTTGCAACTTTTTACAATGTTGCAATCTTGATACTATTGAAGGCTTCAAATCCACTTTTTCTTCAAGTGGAAATCACACAAAGAGAGAGAAAAAGTGTTTTTTTTTTAGGGAATAGGGATTTTCCTTGGTCAAAAACCATTTAGGTAACTAAACCAAAGATCAAACAATGAAATAAGGACATGAAACATGAAACATGAAATGATAAAACCTTGGATGATGTCTTGAAATACAAATCTACAAACTAACATGAAGTGGCCATGAAGAATATAGATCTTGATGTCAAATTGGATTTGAAACAATGCTTGTGAATAGATCTTCAATGCTACATCAACAACATTAGATCAACAACATTCTTGATGCACTATGTCTTTGACATGATGATGGATCTTGAATTGCTACAACAAATAATAAAGAAGTCTTCCTTTGAATGCTTTATAGATGCTCTTGAATGTTATTGAATACTCTTGTGAAGTCTTGTAATAACCAAATTGCTATTAGGAATTCTCTCTTGAAATTATTAGGTGAAAATGAGAGAAATAATCTTGTATTTATGCTTATTTATGCCAAATTCCTCAAAATTACAACACAACAAGCCGACATTAGATCTAGGAGAATAAAATCCTACCAAGAATTTTAATTTAATTTAGGTTTAAGCCATGTGGGACTCATAAACTATTTGTGGCATATGAGTCCCATTAGACTAGGCTTTGATGCACATTTTTTAATAAATTCTTAGATTGATGTGAAATTAGGATTGGGGCCTTGAAACTTAGGTGGGACTGATATTCCCAATCTAGTGTATGAGTCATAGATTACTAATTTTGGTCATGCAATCCAAAAACACATGAATTATGATTGGATGCTGGTAAATGTCAGGATTATCCTTGGAAAGATGCATTAAGGCTTGTGGATGAAAAATAAGGCCAATTAAGGGATAAAGAATCCTAATTTATCAATAAAACCATAGATTAGTGTGAAAGTGTAAAGGTACACTTTACAACACCTTAAATAAGTCATAATTAAGTCCATTTAGTTTACAAGGGACAAAAAATTAATGTGATAGGTGTAAATGAGTACACTTTACAACACTAAATTAAGGAAATATTATGCTCAATTTAATAGGGAGAGCCTAAAAATGTGCATAAATGTAAGGGGATACATTGGCTGTCATTACATTTAGCCCCCACTTTAGTGAGAGGAGTAAATTGATTCAAAATCACACTAAAGTAGACAAACTCGCATCAAGAGGGGTCCAAGTGTACTAATGCGGATGCTCCAGGATAACAAAGATCAAATGAGGTGGTCTAGCCCCTAGGATCCAAGATCCTATTTCAAGTCTAATTTTTTTTTCCAAAAAAATGCACTCACTTTGAGTAAATTAAACTTTAGGTTGTTCATTGGGTGAGTATCCAGAAAGGGTGGCTTACAAGTGGAACACAATTTCCACTATTCAAACCAAATGCATGCTCACAAGGGCTAGTGAAACCTCAAGCCACCCACTAGGTGAGCCTATAGAGAGGTGAGACACATACACTCACAAGCAGTATGCACTCACACACACAAGCGTCAATGGGAAAGTCATGCCTATGTTCGACTCCCATATGTACAACCATACCAAAGGTGTTCCTCCTAATATCTTTGATAAGATGCCACACAATAATGAAATTTAAGCTTCATGAGGGAAGCAAAGCTTCCTATGCTTGGAGCTGATGAACAAACAAGATGGCTCCACAGGAAAGAAAAGTGTGTTATGCAAGGTGGCCATATAACAATTGTGAAATAGTGTAAGGTACATTCAAAGGGGTTTTTTTCTTAGTTCATGTAAGGTATCTTCTTAGGGAACATCGTGCTTAATTTCTCCAAGAGAGGAAAATTCAAAGGAAAATCACACTCTTAGAGGAAATCAAACCCAATGATACCACCAAGAAAAGGATGCATCACAAGAATAAAAAAAATTGTATAGTGAAACATGAGTTTTGATGTATGCCCCTACTTTAAAGTGGTTGCTAAAACCATCATTGTGAGCAATTGATTTAAAGTAGAAGAAGAAATGAGAGCTTATTCAGAAAGCCCTATGCCAAGTCATATGTTTCTGAATGAAGCTACGTTATGAGTAAGTACATCACATGCAAGTCATCTTAATGCATATCATTCACATCCCAAGCTTGCTCTTATATGTACATGAAAGGTGGTGAAATAGCCAAAAGAGATAATGAAAAGTTCCATACGAGGACAAGGCTAGCTAACCCATTTCTCCCAGTTAGTGTAGGACAAGGATGAGCCGAAATGATTGATGAGAGATTTGAAAGTCAGTATCAAATAGAGGAAATAGTTGCTTCAACACAGGGTAGAACACCATAATCCTTAAGATGTTGAATTTTGTTACAAAATTCCTTACATTCATTTGTAGAATGACTATGACCTCTATGATATTCACAAAATGAACTCATGTAGTAGAATTTGTTTTGTGTTCTTGCAGGAAGAGATATCAAACAATATTGGAGGAGTCTTGACAAGATACTCTCTTGCTCAATAGTAGAAGATGTCCCTTTATTTTGCGACTGAGATATCTCTTGCTTAGTACAAGATGTCATACTTACACAAGGGTCTTTAGATAGTGATATTTTGTACTCTCCTTTATAGGAGGGTGTAAAATATATCAAATACAAACCATTAATGTTTTACATGATGGCATTAATGTTAAGAGAGGATTTCATTGTTTCTTTAAGTTTTTTCAAAGGGCAATAACCAAGACCACTAGTTATTCCTTGCATATTAGGATCTATAAGGACAAAAATACTTTGTTCTATAGCACCACATCCTTTTCCACAATATCCAAGTTTTTTCACAATTTCACAACCTTTTCCATAAATCATTTTCATTTCTTTTGGATTTGGTGGTTTCTCATAATCACCTTCATCAAAGTTTGTTGTGTAATTTGTTGTAATTTGTTCTAAATTGGTTGAGGTGGATTCTTTCAAAGGGTCATCTGAATTATGTGTTGACATTACCACTTTTTATTTTCCCCTTTTAGATTATTTTTTTATGATCTTGTATTTTCCCATGAATTTTGGTGTGAAATCTAAGGAATGGGTATTTGCAGGATCATCATGGAAAAAACAGGCCCTTAAGTGGTGAAAAATTCAAAAAAAAAAGAGTTAGACAACTTGACATAAAAATTTGAATAAGTTATCTATATTATTTCAAAAATATGTAAGAATAGAATTTGTAGCAAATTGAATGTAGTTTCTAAACTACTAGGTTTATTTTATTTTTGAAATCTATTTGGTGAAAATTTGAAATTTCAATGGAGTAGTACTTAAATTTCAGGGAAAAAATAATAAGTAGGTGTTTGTTTGACCACCCTAACCACAATAAAATGATAATATTTTCTTATAATATTTTATATATAAGTAGAGGCCTCATGTCTAGATGTGATACACTTTTTTGGTAATTTTTTTCCAAGTAAATAATTGATTCTGATTTTTTTATTACAACTTTTAAAAAATATTAAAACTTGTATGTCTGACCACCTTAACTTGGTCAAAACTTTATGAAATTCAATGGTTTTTTTTAATCGTATAGTATGTGAAGCTTTGAATGTGATGCATGTTTCAAATTCAAAAAATGTTATACCATTTGAAAGCTATAGATTTTTCTCAATCAACCTATCAATCAAAACTTTAGTCGTAATTCAAATAGAAAATGAATAATAATTATTTATTAAATTCAAAGTAAAGAATAATTTATATTGGTGGAAATTTGAGATTCTCTTTTAAAAACCCTTTTCGTTTCATCAATTTTGGGTTAAAAAAAAGTTGCCAGCCACATACCCTACACATACCCATCATATCGCCACTTTTTGGCCCATCATGATCCTGCACATACCCAAACTCCAATCATATTCTAACAATTTTGACACTTTCTCCATCTTTTGTTTCTCTTCTTTTATAGGTTCTATGTTTGAAGTTGGAATTAATGTGTTTAGAGGGTTTGTCTTTCCTTTTTGAACTTGTAAGAAACTTTCATGCTTAGGGTCTATTACAACTTGGTACACTTTATTGTTATAGACATATTTCATGATACAATGAAGAGTTGAAGGCACTGCATGCATCTCATGGATCCAAGTTCTTCCTACAAGAATATTGTATGAAATATCATGAGGCATGACATGAATAGGTGTTTGTAAGGTATCCTTTCCAACTGTAATAGGAAAAGTAATCACATCAAGCAATTTATTTCCTACATTGTCAAATCCTCGAATTGATAAGGAATCAGGTTCAATTCTTGATTTTTCCATGCCAATTCTATCCAAAAGGGTTACACTACACATGTGCATTAAGGGTGGATCCATTGTCAACAAGAGTTATTCCTATTCCCCACCCATCATAGGTATCCATTATCATGAAGGCATCATTTTTATTTCTTATTTCCAAAGGGGTATCTCATGTTGATGAAAAGTAATGTCCATGTTATTTGGTATTATAGCTTGAATTTGGGTTGTTACTTCATTTGATTGCACATTAGCAGGGGTAGGAACTTGTTGTAAATCTATTTGAATCATGTTATGATAATGAGTAGAGGCTTGAATAAGGTCCAATAATGGTATCTTAGTAGGAGTAATCTTTAGTTGTTCAACAAGATCATACTCCTTTCCACTTTGTGAAGGAAAACGAGGAGGACCAGGTACGATAGAATTAGGAAATGGGAGGGATGTTGAAGGTGTTTTTATTGGTTGGAGATTGGTTCAATTGTTATATGTATGAGCAACAATATTATAACTCACTTGCTGTGAAACATTATTCTTAGGTGGGTAAAGGATAAGTTTAGGTTTGTTTTGAGTTTGTGATTGTTGTGAGGGTGGGTAAAGAATTAGAGAATTCTTAGGATGTCTAAAAAGGTATGTAGGAGGTCTATTAATCAAGGGGGGTCTAATGGACACCTATGCATTCATAACCTCAATAGTTTCGGTTTGATATCTTTCTAATGAAGGGGAACCTAGTGTCATCTTATCACCATCATCTTAGGAAGCCAAAATTTTGCCATTTTCTTCCACCATGATATCTTACCTAGTAGGAGAGTTTTTAGGAGAACTAAAAACTAGATTTTCATGACATTCAAAGGTTGGTTCTTCTAAAACAACTTCATCACAAGGGAGTTATCCATAGTTGGACTATCTTTTTTATCAATGATGTCATTCTCTTATTCAATAATTTTTTCTCTAGGAGAAGAGAGACAAATAGAACTCTCATAATTCTCACTTGTTTGATCACTTCACCGAAATATTTTCTTCACAAATAGCAGAGATACTAGGAGAAGAACAAATGTGATCATCATGATTGTCCATGATTTCATCCTTGTTTTCTAAGTTCTTGTTCTCTTGTGCCCTAATATCTACCCTATTAGGAGAGCTTCTAGTGGAGTGACAAACAAGATGTTCATCACATTCCATGGTTAGGTTTTGTAAAGCTTAATCACAAATAGAGGAGGCATCAAGAGAATGAAAACTATCATTATTATGCTTACAGGTGATTGGATCCTTTTGTTCAAGTAAGTTCTTACAAAAGTTAGGGACATTAGGAAGGAGAGAAATAATACTATAACTTTCATTCAACATTTCTTCCTTACAAATGTTATTTTCATGTTTATTGATGATTGTATCTTTTTTCACTAAAGCATTCTCACAAGTAGGGGAGGTGTTAAGAAATGTTCTAATGATCTCATCTTCTTGTTTCCTAATATCTTCCCAAGGGGGAGGAGAAGAGGGAATACCAATACTCTCAATGATTGTATCTTCTTTCACCAAGATACCTTTGTCACTAATAGGAGAGGTGTCAAGAGAAGAGAAATTATGATTGCTATGATTATCAACACTTGCATCCTCTTGTGTTATGACATTCTTACAAATCCAATAGATACTAGGAGGGTATCCAAAATTCTTACCAACTTGGTTTTACTTTTATTTACTATATTATACCCATGAGTAGGGAAAATAGAATCATACAAGCCATTTGATATTCTAGAAACACTAAGTACTTGAAAAGAAAACATGCTAACATAAAAAAATAATTTGTCTAAATTATGCAATGTTTCTAAAATGTAAACAAATGTCCCACAAATATAAAAATTTTGATACTAAAATTATTTTTGAAATTCTTTAAAAATGACTTAACTACATGGATGATTGACCTAGATACATAAAACACATGTTCCTGAAACTTTCCAAACTGATACTATCTGTTACCGACAAGCTTAGGAAGCAAAAAATGAGGATTTCAATGTTGTAAAAGATAGTTTCAAACCTGATATGGGAATAAATTTCCCAAAGGGGCATATGAGTCCCATTTAGGGTTTCTTGAGGATTTAGATGCTAAAAAATACACAACACAAAATTCCTAGAAAGTAGGAAATACAACCTATACTGGGACTAAATCGCCCAAAGGGGCGTATGAGTCCTAGATTAGGGTTTTTTCACCAAATTCAACAAATTCTAAGTGAATGTTAAGGGTTTTGGTTTTTATCATGTCTAGACTAGTGGAAATTATAGATTTTAGATGAAATTCGATGATACAAGATGCAAAAATGCAACCTATATGCACTTTCACTAATGCAAGATTTAGAAATCTTAGATGTAAATTAACTAATGCAAACCCTAATGAAAATTTAATGTAAGCTAGATCTAGGATTATAATGCACTCCAAATAAGAAATAGGTGTTCTAAATGTAGGTTCACCAAATGTAACAATGGAAAGAGGGTTCCCCACAATTTAGGATATGTAGCACATGGATAGGGTCCTATTTCACTCTTGTTTCACTCAAGGAAACCATAGAGATCTCAATATGATGATAAAATGAGAGAAAAACATCTTGCAATAGGGTGTCCTAGGGTATGTTTAGAGACTATAAAGGGGATCACCACCAAACTAGGGCTTGGAAAGAAAAGTAACATGCAAGACCTAATGATTAGACCTAATGAAGTGCAAGACTAGAATAAATCACATATAAATGAATGTAAATAAAAATAGTAAATTGGAAAAGTACAGAGGTGCACGTGGAAACTAGTGGAAGCTCAGAGCAAGCTCTACAATGCTAAAAATGTTGAATTTAATGCACATAGGAATTCATATGCAATCGTGGGCATGCTAGTCCAAGACTAGGGTTTTTCGGTGGAAATAGGAATCTAAAACTGTTGAATCAGGATCTACAAAATACACAAAAATAGGTATAATGGGACTCATGCCACAAGTGGCGTATCAGTCCCATTTTTTTACGAAGTGTCCTAGGAATAGAATTCTAAAGAAAAACTTTGTGAGCCTCTGAAGATGGATCAAATAATTCTCTTCCCACTGGTTTCATTCAAATAGGTTTGATATCTTGTTCTAGATCTAATTTTCCATGAGCCTTGACAACTTTACATGACAATTTTTGCAAGTTTTTAAAACTTTGCAATCTTGATACTTTTGAAGGCTTCAAATCCACCTTTTATTCAACCTATAAACTGAAATCACACAAAGAGAGAGAAATAATATTGTTTTTTTAGGGAATAGGGATTTTCCTTGCTCAAACCCTGTTTAGGTAATTAAAAAAAATGATGAAACAATGAAATAAGGACATGAAACATGAAACGATAATACCTTGGATGATGTGTTGAAATACAAATCTATAAAATAACATGAAGTGGTCATGAATAATTTATATCTTGATCTCAAATTGGATGTGAAACAATTCTCGCAAATGGATCTTTAATGCTACATCAACAACTTTAGGCTCAAAAAAATACTTGATGCACTATGTCTTTGACATGATCATGGATCTTGAATTGCTGCAACAAGTAATGAATACATATGTCTTTGAATTCTTTAAAGATAATATTGAATTTGATATAATACTCTTACATGAAGTATTATAATCATAAACTTGCAATTAGGGATTCTTTCTTGAAATTATTAGGTGAAAATGTGTGAAATAACCTTGTATTTATACTTGTTTATGCAGAATTCATCAAAATTACAACACTACAAGCTGACATTAGATATAGGAGAATAAAATATCATGAAGAATTTGAATTTAATTTAGGTTTTAGCAACAAAAGACTCATATGCTAGTTGTGGCATATCAGTCCCATTAGAATAGGCTTTGGGACACATTTTTTAAGAAATGCTTAGATTAATGTGAAATCAGGATTGGGACACTAAAACTTAGGTGGGACATATACGCCCAAGGTGGCATATGTAATACCCCCTCTGCACTTCGTCTTGACCATGAAGCTGTATGTGATTTGGTCTCTCCCTTAGAGATAATTGTTTGATAGCATGCTGTGAATAATGTGATTGATTAGTGTCCCTCCATTTGTGATATCGTCGTATTGTTTTTTGATTGTGGGAGGTAGGGTATCATTTTATTTTAAATTGTTTGTTGTTGATTCTTTGATTAAATAGAAAATTATTAATAATTTATTTGGATTAAATAAATTAAGGTGAATATATTTATTAAAATTAGTATTTAATTTCAAATGAAGAAAAATGCTTTAGAATTGTAGTGGGACACCTCATATAGTGCGTGGACAAGCAGATTAGTCAAGCACATTTAATGATCAACCGCTTGTACAAATACAAGGGGGATTTTTCGGTAGTTTGCGGAGATGATCCTCGAAATCTGTAAGAGCGTATGCGCTGGAAGGTGAGGAGTTATTTTTGGAGGGAATCCTATCGGATTTCAAGAGATGTATAAGGAATCCCATGCATATCATTATTATTAGCAACCTGCTCTTTCGGCGTAGAGGGGAGTTCAAGTATTTTCATTTTTCATCAAGGGGCGGAGTCCATAGAGATTAAGAATTTCCTCCATCTTGACAACTGGTAACACCTTCGATAGTGGCAGCATGAAATGGAGCTATGGTCGTATATGGGAAGCCATCACAATGGATAGCGTGGAAGAGCCATATCCATATATCAGGGACTCCAACCAGTTCGAGAGGTAGTGTTTCCAGCCCGAAAGGAGGCAAGTAAATGCTCTCTTCTTAAAGGCCCTAAATGGGTTCCCTACTTTTCTTTATTTAACTTGTGAATGATTAAAAAATGATATTTCAAATCCACCTCTTATGGGAAAACATTTATCAATCTCTCTGTGGATGGTTTTATTTGTTGGATTCACAAACTAATGCATGGTATCTCTGCCCTCTTTATTCTTGTATATCGTATGACTTCTTGCCTCGGTAGAGACACATGTGCTGCTCTAAAAGTCTCAACTCTAGTGCATGGCAGCTTGTGGTAATAGCGCAGTGACTGCACAAGCATATGCTTTGAATTCAAACATGACTGTGATGATTGGTTTCCTTACCTAGTCGTGCTTAGATCACCTTGTTTTGTACATAGAATCCTTAGTATGCCGATGAAGAATGATTAGGATCTATGCAAGCATCTTTAGTATCATCTGAGCTCGTAGAGATTCATTGTAACCATGGTAAATCATGCCCGTTTAGCCTCCTGCCCTGGCATCCTCAGATATATATCAGATAGAGTTGACAACCCAGTTTTTAATCAAGTCATGGTCGATTGAGTATAGAAACTTGCATTTATATTTCTTGTTGGTAGCAAACTTGAATCTGCAGCGAGATGTGAACTAGTAATCCGTGATCTATTTTCTGATCTATCTGCTCACATTACCCTGCAGTCTTGTTTCGCCAAGCCATATACTCTGTTGCTGCATTGATTTCTCGTGTTTGTGGATGTGATCTGTCTCCTTCACAAAAAGCATGTACATTTTAAGGTCTTCAAACCAACTACACCAAGGTATCTTTAAAATTCCTCTCTCTATCATCAATCTCCTTTCTATTTGAATCTCACCACACCTGTCTTCCACTGCACAAGACGTTTAGAGATGAACATAAGTTGCTGCACTTAAAAAAAAAAGATGATAAAATGCATGTAGATGGCGACATTTCCAAATTTCAATATTTATTTTCTAATATATTTGGCAACCTATCACTGTTACGACATTTAGAGATGAGGTATTGTAGAAAATTAAATAGCCTCCCTGAAACTTTTGATAACTTATCACAGCTGCAACTTTTTGACTGCAAAGGTGTAGTAAATTAAACAATTGCCCTGATTTCTTTGCCAGTCTGGTTGGGCCGTAGCACTTGAACATAAAAGGAAGTTTAAATGTTTATATAACCTGCTTGATTCTGCTGACAATCTATTGCAATTGCAGCACTTGAAAACAATAGGCACCATTTCTTGTACAGGTCGAAATGGGTGTTTGCGTTTAGATCTGTTGTTAACGCTATAAGGTCTTACCTAGTTCTCCAAGGCAGTATTTGTATTTCATCCAAAAAAATAAAATAAAAAACTAGAGTGAGACATGCCATGTTAACGACAGTTGTCATTAGTTATGATTGTGAGTTAAGCTTGCCTATCCATTCACTTTACCATGCCAATGACCTCCGAAATCAATTAAAATCATTAATTTATAATCTCATACAATCTTTCTAGTTTATGTATGCAAAGATTATAATTTAGATTTGAATATCTTGCATGTTGATTTATCTGCTGGTTCTTTACTTAAGTTAATCTAATTAATTACTAAAAGTATGGCAAAAACAACTTTAGTTTACTAAGACTTACCATGCTAGATTAGTGTTTATGCTTGGGTTCTATGCTATACATGTGTGACTGCAACAACTAGTTTGTTATTTAATACAGTGAAAACTGAATAGCTTTAGTTTTATATATGAACATAAGTTGCAACATTTTAGGATCCAACTAAAAGCAGTGTTGCTAGGAATACTCTGCCAATATACATATCTCATCTACATGTTCCTATGATGAAATTCCCTATTGATTATGCGTTAATGGTTATCTGGTCGATCCTACCAGTAGTCATTTGCTTGTCTCAAAGATTAAGTCATGCATGTCTAAGTATGAACTATTTCTGACTGTGAAACTGCAGATGGCTCATTAAATCAGTTATAGTTTCTTTGACCGTAACTTTTCCTGCTATTAGATAAGTAATGTGAGCATGCTAAGCTCAAAATAGTTAAACTCTTTTATGGAATCATTGAAACAAACTCTAGTTCTTATGAAAATAGATCTTTATGATGATCTGTTATATTCATATGTATTTATGTAAAGGCATGGTATATTATATGGTGATTAAAACTAATTTAGCAAGGAAAAGAGATTGTGAGTTCTTCCCATAGTTATAGTTGTTTAATGAGATTACGATTGTTTGATTATTCATTTATGTGGATTTATTAAGTTATGATTGGTGGACTTTATATTGTTGTCACGATTGTTGATCTTGAGATGATTTTGGTTATTTGGTTGTATTATGAAATCTTTACTTATTCCATGTTGATGTTGTTGTGATCATTTGTTTTGTTGGTTGACATTGTGGTTGACTATTGTGGTGAATTTTGGGTTTTGCGAAGGTTATAAGTTACTGTTTATGGGAGGAATTTCATTTGAGCCAAATGGCCCTTGGGAAGATTTTGGTTTTGTGAGTTGTTTATGTTGGTATTAGGTTGAGTGAGATTTTGTTGTGATGACTTCACTTGTTGATTTATAATTTGTGGATGGTCTCTAATCTTTTGAGATCTTGATGTTGTTGCCACCCTGTTGGGTAACCCTTGTTTTTAGTGATTTATCAGTCTTCCAGAGAAAAGGGAAAGAAGGGTGTTGCTTTATTATTGGCCTTCACTTTGGGTTCTTTGTGAACTATTGCTCGTATGATTTATTTGATGATTGGGTTAGCCTTGCACTTGAAAATAGTCTCATTGTGTAGGATGGTGTATGCCTTACTTAATGCAAATTATCTTGTGGCTTTATATGTTGTGCATGGGGGCTTACCCTGATAGTGTCTTTTGAGTTTTGTTGTTCATAAGGGGAGTGGCTTTCAATGGGGGCTGAGACCCGAAAGTGGTCTCAGGGTAACTCATTGGAAGTTTATTAATCAAGTGAAAATGATAATATTTATTTAAGGGTTTTGGATAGAACCACACATTAACAAGATATAAGTGAATACCTCATTCATGACTCAAGTGCTTGTATGGACTTGAGATGAGTTGAGAAGGCCTGGAATGGAAAAATCATTGTCTTGTCCTTATGAAAGATAATCGATGCCGCATTGGATTCCATGTGGGGCCGGGTTTCGTAAGAGGTCACCAGGGTAACCCAAGTTGGGGGCCGGGGCCTAGGAAGATTCGCCAGGGTAACCCATGCAACATTGCGATGACACTCTTCCTTTAACAACCATGAATGCTTTGTTTCTCTCTATGTTATTCTTGGGCCTCTGGAAGCACATGTTGGCATTTGTATGTTGATGCATTATTGGTTATTCCTTATGCTGGGCACATCTTGTGTTGGTTATGTCTTGTGCTGAGATTGCCTTATGTTATTGTGGGTCTTGTTTTGAAGTCTTGTATCCTTGTTTTGTATGATGGTTCAGTTGGGGTTCCTTCTTGTCATCTCTTAGCACGGGGGGTGGGCCTTCGGTTCGACGTGGTTGGGTGGAACATGCTATGCACCCCATTGGGTCCCCAGTTGTCGATCGAGAAGTGCGAAATTGTACCTTGCAGTGACTCCTGAGTTATACCAGAGTTGAATCTAGTATTGCAGCTTTGTACTCCTTCATTTCAAATGTATCATTCTATTTTATTATATCTTCCCCATTCATGTTGGGAAGAATCATTGTAGTATTGTAACCCTTGATTAATGTGTTGATTATGTTCATGTTATTTTATGGTTACTGGTGTAAACTTACCATTCATGTGAGGTAATGATGTTGTTGTGAAAAGTAATGCAGTCTTGTAAACCCAAGGGATTTGTTATATGTAGTTCATGTTTAGTTTCATATCATGTGATATATGATTATTATGATGTATGTTAGTATTTTTTTAAAAAAAATTGGTGCCATAAATGCTAGATGTAATGTATCCTTTGGGGTTGCTTGGCGGGGCATTACAGTTGGTATCAGAGCATAGGTTTATACACTGGGGCACTATGAGCCCATTGTGTTGACCTAGTTGCTCGTACTCGTAAGGGTGTGTTAGTCTATTTGTGTAGTCTATACTTGGTTGCCCTAGTTTGTCTCTGGGTGATGTAGGTTCTATGGTGCAAAAATCCGGTGGAAAGGATAGGACCCTCGGTGTAGTGCGCAATGTACCGATATCCTTCCTACTGGAAATGCACTTTGGAACTCTTGTGTTACCCTTGAGTCGTTTTGTGGTGTCTCTGGTGTGAAGTGAATTTGAGTGTGTATGTGGTGTATGTGTGTTAAATCTAAAATTATGTGTGTGTTGAAGTGATAATTATGTTTCTGTCTCTGAAAAGACCATAAATTATGATCTTGTGACACATATATTGTGAGATTTTGCATTGAGTAATGAATAGAAAGTAGTACATGATGTTTAAATGATGAAGTTTAACTAGAAATGTGTATCTTGGCAATGAATTAGCATGAATAACTGGTGCTAATGTGTTATGTTTCCATCTTAGTTTATGATTTTATGGTAGTCGGCTTCGAATCTTGAAGATAAAGGTAATGAATTGGTTATGTATAACATGTGGATTTAATACTATAGTTGCATCTGATTAGTAATTGTTATTGATGATTGTTTATGATGTATCACTCATTCTTGAGAGGCATACGACATGAAAATTCCCTCTACAGTAGGTTGATTTGATATATATATGGTGTACACAATGTTTGCTTTTATGCAGGTTGCAGGTAATCAACCTCGATTCCACCTGCTTTGGCAGGACTGGGTGAGCCTCATGAAACCCAATCAAAATAATGTGGAAAAATAGAGTTGAAAAGAAGGTTTCCCAACTTTGCCATCATCCTCGACGAGAATATGTACCCCCTCTGTGTAACCCAGTCGGTATGGTTTTTTATGTTTTGTCAGTTGTGTTGGTTGAACTTCTGCTATTTGATGGTGGTCATGTTGATTTCGTGATTATATTGTTTAACTTGTGATGATATGTTTTTGGTCATTTTTATAATTGGTTACTTGAATTTTGATGACTCTTATAATTGTGAACGCTTCGTTTAACCATGCGACTTCCAGGAGTAAGTCGGGTCCAAGGGGGGAGAATGTAATACCCCCTCTGCACTTCGTCTTGACCATGAAGCCGTATGTGATTTGGTCTCTCCCTTAGAGATAATTGTTTGATAGCATGCTGTGAATAATGTGATTGATTAGTGTCCCTCCATTTGTGATATTGTCGTATTGTTTTTCGATTGTGGGAGGTAGGGTATCATTTGATTTTAAATTGTTTTGTTGTTGATTCTTTGATTAAATAGAAAATTATTAATAATTTATTTTGATTAAATAAATTAAGGTGAAAATATTTATTAAAATTAGTATTTAATTTCAAATGAAGAAAAATGCTTTAGAATTGTAGTGGGACACCTCATATAGTGCATGGACAAGCAGATTAGTCAAGCAGATTTAATGATCAACGGCTTGTGCAAATACAAGGGGGATTTTTCGGTAGTTTGCGGAGATGATCCTCGAAATCTACAAGAGTGTATGCGCTGGAAGGTGAGGAGTTATTTTTGGAGGGAATACTATCGGATTGCAAGAGATGTATAAGGAATCCCATGCATATCATTATTATCGAGAACCTGCTCTTTCGACGTGGAGGGGAGTTCAAGTATTTTCATTTTTCATCAAGGGGCGGAGTCCACAGAGATTAAGAATTTCCTCCATCTTGACAGCTGGTAACACCTTCAATAGTGACTGCCTGAAATGGAGCTATGGTCATATACGGGAAGCCATCGCAATGGATAGCATGGAAGAGCCATATCCATATATCAGGGACTCCAACCAGTTTGAAAGGTAGCATTTCCAGCCTGAAAGGAGGCAAGTAAATGCTTTCTTCTTAAAGGCCCTAAATGGGTTCTCTACTTTTCTTTATTTAACCTGTGAATGATTAAAAAATGATATTTCAAATCCACCTCTTATGGGAAAACATTTATCAATCTCTTTGTGGATGGTTTTATTTTCTTGGATTCACAAACTAATGCATGGTATCTCTGCCCTCTTTATTATTGTATATCGTATGACTTCTTGCCTCGGTAGAGACACATGCACTGCTCCAAAAGTATCAACGCTGGTGCATGGTAGCTTGTGGTAATAGCGCAGTGACTGCACAAGCATATGCTTTGAATTCAAACATGACTGTGATGATTGGTTTCCTTACCTAGCCGTGCTTAGATCACCTTGTTTTGTACATAGAATCCTTAGTATGCCGATGAAGAATGACTAGGATCTATGCAAGCATCTTTAGTATCGTCTGAGCTCATAGAGATTCATTGTAACCATGGTAAATCATGCCCGTTTAGCCTCCTACCCTGGCATCCTCAGATATATATCATATAGAGTTGACAACCCGGTTTTTAATCAAGTCATGGTCGATTGAGTATAGAAACTTGCATTTATATTTCTTGTTGGTAGCAAACTTGAATTTGCAGTGAGATGTGAACTAGTAATCCATGATCTATTTTTTGATCTATCTGCTCACATTACCATGTAGTCTTCTTTTGCCAAGCCATATACTCTGTTGCTGCATTGATTTCCTGTGTTTGTGGATGTGATCCATCTCCTTCACAAAAAGCATGTACATTTTAAGGTCTTCAAACCAACTACACCAAGGTATCTTTAAAATTCCTCTCTCTATTATCAATCTCCTTTCTATTTGAATCTCACCACACCTGTCTGCCACTGCAGAAGATGTTTTAGAGATGAACATAAGTTGCTGCACTTAAAAAAAAAAAAGATGATAAAATGCATGTAGATGGCGACATTTCCAAATTTCAATATTTATTTTCTAATATATTTGGTAACCTATCACTGTTATGACATTTAGAGATGAGGTATTGTACATAATTAAATAGCCTCCCTGAAACTTTCGATAACTTATCATAGCTACAACTTTTTGACTGCAAAGGTGTAGTAAATTAAACAATCGCCCTGATTTCTTTGTCAGTTTGTTTGGGCCGTAGCACTTGAACATAAAAGGAATTTTAAATGTTTATATAACCTGCTTGATTTTGCTGACAATCTATTGCAGTTGCAGCACTTGAAAACAATAGGCACCGTTTCTTGTACAGGTCGAAATGGGTGTTTGCATTCAGATCTGTTATTAATGCTATAAGGTCTTACCTAGTTCTCCAAGGCAGTATTTGTATTTCATCCAAAAAAATATATAAAAAAACTAGAGTGAGACATGCCATGTTAATGGCAGTTGTCATTAGTTATGACTGTGAGTTAAGCTTGCCTATCCATTAACTTTACCATGCCAATGACTTGTGAAATCAATTAAAATCATTAATTTATAATCTCGTACAATCTTTCCAGTTTATGTATGCAAAGATTATAATTTAGATTTGAATATCTTGCATGTTGATTTATCTGCTAGTTCTTTAGTTAAGTTAATCTAATTAATTACTAAAAGTATGGCAAAAATAGCTTTAGTTTACTAAGACTTAGCATGCTAGATTAGTGGTTATGCTTGGGTTCTATGATGTACATGCGCGGCTGCAACAACTAGTTTGTTATTTAATACAGTGAAAACTTAATAGCTTTAGTTTTATATATGAACATAAGTTACAACATTTTAGGATCCAACTAAAAGCAGTGTTGTTGGGAATACTCTGCCAATATACATATCTTATCTACATGTTCCTATGATGAAATTCCCTGCTGATTATGTGTTAATTGTTATCTGGTCGATCCTGCCAGAAGTCATTTGCTTGTCTCAAAGATTAAGTCATGCATGTCTAAGTATGAACTATTTCTGACTGTGAAACTGCGGATGGCTCATTAAATCAGTTATAGTTTCTTTGACCGTAACTTTTCCGGCTATTAGATTGGACCTTTATTTTGTATACCTTTGTTTTTCTTATCAAGATAAGCAAAAGAGTATATTTACCGAATACTAGATGTAGAATACTATGACATGTAAATAATGGAAATAATGTGAGCATGCTAAGCTCAAAATAGTTAAACTCTTTTATGGAATCATTGAAACAAACTCTAGTTCTTATGAAAATAGATCTTTATGATGATTTGTTATATTCATATGTATTTATGTAAAGGCATGGTATATTATATGGTGATTAAAACTAATTTAGCAAGGAAAAGAGATTGTGAGTTCTTCCCATAGTTATAGTTGTTTAATGAGATTACGATTGTTTGATTATTCATTTATGTGGATTTATTAAGTTATGATTGGTGGACTTTATATTGTTGTCACGGTTGTTGATCTTGAGATGATTTTGGTTATTTGGTTGTATTATGAAATCTTTACTTATTCCATGTTGATGTTGTTGTGATCATTTGTTTATTTGGTTGACATTGTGGTTGACTATTGTGGTGAATTTTGGGTTTTGCGAAGGTTATAAGTTACTGTTTATGGGAGGAATTTCGTTTGAGCCAAATGGCCCTTGGGAAGATTTTGGTTTTGTGAGTTGTTTATGTTGGTATTAGGTTGAGTGAGATTTTGTTGTGATGACTTCACTTGTTGATTTATAACTTGTGGATGGTCTCTAATCTTTTGAGATCTTGATGTTGTTGCCACCCTGTTGGGTAACCCTTGTTTTTAGTGATTTATCAGTCTTCCAGAGAAAAGGGAAAGAAGGGTGTTGCTTTATTATTGGCCTTCACTTTTGGTTCTTTGTGAACTATTGCTCCTATGATTTATTTGATGATTGGGTTAGCCTTGCACTTGAAAATAGTCTCATTGTGTAGGATGGTGTATGCCTTACTTAATGCAAATTATCTTGTGGATTTATATGTTGTGCATGGGGGCTTACCCTGATAGTGTCTTTTGAGTTTTGTTGTTCATAAGGGGAGTGGCTTTCAATGGGGGCCGAGACCCGGAAGTGGTCTCAAGGTAACTCATTGGAAGTTTATTAATCAAGTGAAAATGATAATATTTATTTAAGGGTTTTGGATAGAATCACACATTAACAAGATATAAGTGAATGCCTCATTCATGACTCAAGTGCTTGTATGGAATTGAGATGAGTTGAGAAGGCCTGGAATGGTAAAATCATTGTCTTGTCCTTATGAAAGATAATCAATGCTGCATTGGATTGCATGTGGGGCCGGGTTTCGTAAGAGGTCACCAGGGTAACCCAAGTTGGGGGCCGGGGCCTAGGAAGATTTGCCAGGGTAACCCATGCAACATTGCGATGACACTCTTCCTTTAACAACCATGAATGCTTTGTTTCTCTCTATGTTATTCTTGGGCCTCTGGAAGCACATGTTGGCATTTGTATGTTGATGCGTTATTGGTTATTCCTTATGTTGGGCACATCTTGTGTTGGTTATGTCTTGTGCTGAGATTGCCTTATGTTATTGTGGGTCTTGTTTTGAAGTCTTGTATCCTTGTTTTGTATGATGGTTTAGTTGGGGTTCCTTCTTGTCATCTCTTAGCACGGGGGGTGGGCCTTCGGGTCCACGTGGTTGGGTGGAACGTGCTATGCACCCCATTGGGTCCCCAATGGTCGATCAAGAAGTGCAAAATTGTACCTTGCAGTGACTCCTGAGTTATACCAGAGTTGAAATCCAGTATTGCAGCTTTGTACTCCATTTCAAATGTAAATTCTATTTTATTGTATCTTCCCCATTCATGTTGGTAAGCAGCATTGTAATATTGTAACCCTTGATTAATGTGTTGATCATGTTCATGTTATTTTATGGTTACTGGTGTATACTTACCATTCATGTGATGTAATGATGTTGTTGTGAAAAGTAATGCAATCTTGTAAACCCGAGGGATTTGTTATATGTAGTTCATGTTTAGTCTCATATCATGTGAGATATGATTATTATGATGTATGTTAGTATTTTTTTAAAACAAATTGGTGCCATAAATGCTAGATGTAATGTATCCTTTGGGGTTTCTTGGCGGGGCATTACAGCATATGAGTCCTGAATCACTAAATATAGGTCATAAAATCCAAAAAAACATCAATTATGATTGGATTTTGATATAGGTCAGGATTATCCTCAAAAAGATGCATTAATTAAGGCTTGTGGATGTAAAATAAGGCTAATTTAGGCATAAAGAAGCCCAATTTATGAATAAAACCATAGATTAGTGTGAAAGTGTAAAGGTACACTTTAAAACACCTTAAATAAGTCATAATTAAGTCCATTTAGTTTACAAGGGCCCAAAACTTAATGTGAAGGTGTTAATGAATACACTTTACAACACTAAATTAAGGCAACATTATGCTCAATTTAATAGGGAGGGCCTAAAAAAGTGTGAAAATGTAAGGGGATACATTTTTGTTCATTACAACCAACATTCTTTTATGCATGGCTGGTCTTGACCCCTCTTTACAAGTTACATCTACAGAATCCATTCACCAAATTCTTTCTACAAATTTCAAATATCAACTACAACTCTCTAATGGTATGCACACTCATTTTAGTCTTCTTCCCAACCAAGTCAATGATCTTGTTCTAGAAGAGTCTTTAGTCAAATTTTTTATTTTCAACCTAAATAAACATACTTGCAAGATGTTCCATAAATTCATGTGTGTCCATACTTGCATAATATTATTTTATTTTGTCATTTATTCATTAACATTTCATTCATAAATATTTGATCTTATTTCATTTCAAGGCTATAATAATTGATAGCTTTGAAGAACTTTAAAATAATACATCAATAGTTGGAACTCCAACTCCTCTTCTCCAAACTACAAGTTTCCTTCCATCAAGTAGCTCTAAAGCCCCATTGGGCTCTTCTCAATCTAGAAATTGTTCACTCCAACAAGATAGAATCTCTCCACAAAATATAAGCCGTATTGAATCAATTCCCATTAAAACATTGACCCCATACCTTAAGTATTGATTTCTTGAGGTCGAGACTTGAGAGAAAAATTCCATTCCATGAATTTCAAAATGCTAGACATTATGGGATTTTTTTTGGATTTGATTTCATAAGCAAAGTAGGATTTGAAATATATGTTACCTAATTAAATGAACTTGTTGATGAGTTCAGTAATGTTATACACCATATTACTCTTTTTCATGATTTCAAATGTTTATGTTAAAGTGTTCAATATAAAATATAGTAGCTCCACAAACCCTTTTGAAATATTCCTCCACAACTCATCAAAAACAACTCTTCCCAAATGAGTGGACTCTATAATACGCATATACAAATTTCATGTCAAGAGCATAGATTCATTGGTGTCATTGGCTATTAATTCTCTTGTAGATTTTATTGGCATAATTTTATCTATCTCCCCAACATCAACCATTTGTAAGAGAAATGGCACCAATACACTAAAGTGTAGTTCTACAATCATAGGCATATGAAGTTGTACCACTGATGTTATAGTTTGGGGTCATCACTGTCAGATTGAAGGGGGGAAATATTTGATATATTCTTTTGATCAAATCTTTATGTATAATCTTGCAGTGCGCTAAAGCTATTAATACTATATTTCTAGTTCTACAATTTTAATAAATCTTTTTTTTTGAAGACTCAACATTTGAAACATGGTATTCCACTATAGGGATTGTCCAACATTTCCTTTTTCCCCACAAGTTTTCAAATCTAATTGATATTTTATCTATCACAAATACAAGTTTTCTTGAGAAAAATAATGTCTATGTAAAGGCCACTGTCTCAAAACTCCACTTGGAAGTAACTTCTATTACCTTCCTTTCCCTCGATTGGAGGACAGTAAAAATACATAAGAAAAAAGTTGTGAAAAATTCACCCAATACTTTTTAATGCTCATAGTGTTCTATTGATCTCTTTAGATGCGATTTTATTTAGATGCTAAAATTTGACTTAAAAGATGGAACATGTGAACTTCATAAAGTTACCGCATTTGAAGGGCCATGAATATCCTTGTTCCATTTTTTCGTAGAAGATTTTCAACTTCTACTACCAAAACCTAATGTTGTTAAACACATTTTGCACAATGTTGTCAGTTGCCATATTTTTCTTGATCTCAAAATCAAAATGTTTCCATTTGGTGGGAAGGAAATGCAATTCTTTTATTACATCAATTAATCCCATTTAATATATACATTTAGCTAGCAATATCCACAATCATATATCAATTTTTATATCTTCTTAAATATTTTGTACATTGTATACCCATATATGTAAACATGATTAAAGTGAAATACACACACAAATAGAAATGCATGTACACACATACACATTGTTACTTTTTTATGTTCCAAATTTTATTTTTACACCATTTTATCTCTTAATATTCTCTAAAATAGTTCATGTTATTTAAAATTATGTTGCACATTTATGTAAATTGACAACACAAAAAAAAACTTGCAAATACTGATTTTCCTTCATTTCCCATGCTTCAATTTTATATCACATTTATTTTATCCTCAACATACCTTGTCATGGAAGTAAAAAATGAAAGGATGCAAGAAAAATATGCTCATCAAAATAAAAAGAAACATACATGGTACCATGTAAAAAAAAAAAAATTAACAAAATAGGAAAAGATAATAATCACATCCTTCTTGATGAAACCTCCAAACCTACACTCTTTCCTTCCACTAAACCCTCACCCCCACTCCCATCATACATTTAAAAATACTTGCACCTCAAATAAAACATATAGTTCAACCCAATTCATTATTCCAAATCCACCCTCCACAATTCTCATTAAATTATTGTACTGCTAGAAATAAAATTTATTCAAAGTTGGATAGCCTTTGAAACATGTAAACATGTCTAGTTTGGATGGAAAGATATCCAAGAACTAAAACTAAGTAACTATATGGATTCTCTACTCATTATAGATGCATATCAGAAAAAGAAATGGTCATTGCTTCTCAAAATAGAACAACATTGACCTCGGTGAGCAAACCTATATGTTAACAAAAACTAAATCAAATTTGGGAAGATGTTGATAGTGAGGGTTACCTAAAATATAGTTTCCACATTATGTGTTTTCCTCGAGATATTTATACAATTGAAACATACTTTCCAAGACATATAGATTAATTATATATACTAATAATGAACAAGAAAAACATTGAGCATCAACAATACATATTCTATGTAAGTAGAGGACATGTCTATGAGGAATTAAAATATAAGATCTATAATAAACAACACTACAAATATGCATAGATATATGAGGCTTTAGAATAATATTTTCCTCATTCCACCATTAATTCTTATACCTTCTATATGCAACAAATTCAAATCCTAATCCCATCGATATAGGCTTCATGGAAACAAATGTTACAAAGGATGACTTATTGCAAGATAACATGCAAACCATAACTTCATTAATGGTAAACCTCCCAACTACACATAGAGAGGTGGAAGAGGTGTGTTCTTTATTACATCCAGGGAAAGGGTGACCAACTGCTAGTATTGAATGGCCACCAATTTTTCATCCACACATAATGAATACACTGCAAAAGGATCATTTGTAATGAAATTCCCTAGTTTATTTCCAAAAGTCATAGCCACGTTCAGACAACAACCTATGAAACAAGTTAAGATTTATTAATATTCTCTCCATCTTCTAAGGTACCATTATAATTGATTTGGCCAACACCCACAGTTTAGGTACTTCATGTTGAATGCACTTATGCATCACCAAAGCCAATCCAAAACATCTATATTTTTCCATGTAGACAACTAGATAACAGTCTACCAACAATAATTTTTGAACTTCACCCAAAATTAAAGTACCTTCCCAATGACAAGCTTGCTAATGAACTCATATGGTTTGGCTCATCAATTTGTGGTATAAACCCATTCTAGAACCAATAGGAAGGGGAGTTTTTTGACATAGTTATTGTAATTTATTTCCAACAATATTCTTTACCCTTAGTATAACAAATACAAAATGAATATAAATGCATAGTATCATGCCATCTACCACACCTATAAATCCTCATACAACTTCTATGTTGAGGATACAAAATATAATTTAGAATCCCCATGCACCATATATTTGCTACATTTCATGAAGAGTTCTTGGTAAAACTTCTTGGTGCAATTGACTACTAGTATAGGTATAACCTTGCTAATATCATATTTTTTCATTACACTCCTACTTTTCTTACTTTTTAAAAATATCTCTTACCATGTATTAATGGAAATACAAGGGCTTTACACATATCCATGGTCTCCTTTGGCTCAAGGAACACCTAACATTGGTAAATTACAATGGAATAACCATAATTTAGTATAAAATGAACTTTAATACATTAGAAAATATGTCTCCACAAGGAAATTTTAAACCATTTGTTTGAAAAAACAATAATCAATAATTTAATTAATTTATTCTTTATGACCCATGTTTAATGAACACAAGAATGATCATGACAACCAACACTTCCACCAACTACAATGAACTACTCAATTATGTTCAATGCCATACAAAGTGTACCTTGCTAATATGTCTAAGGACAAAAGGAACATCTCTTGAATATCATTATAAAGCCACTTGGTGGAAGCAAGATAAATCAAGTCTTTTAAATTCTATGGATGGCTAGTTACCCAAACACACCCTTTCTCATAATGATGATCACTTGAACATTTACAACCCACCTACCTCTCTATTTGAAGGATCAACATAGATTACCAACCTATTCTCTCAATCAATGCAATGCTCAAATATATTATAAAATGTACAAAAAAACAATTTAAAACAAATGAAACCCATCATGCAACACTTTCTTACATTTCAACCAATTCTCAATCTAATAAGCTAATGCTAACAAATTTTAAAAAATATATTTTTGAGAGCCTTGTACACCATGATATTGGTGTCGAAGAGAGTTTCCACCTTATAATAAAACTACCACTCTCCCTATCTTGTAGGAATTTTGTTTCCTTAAATATAAATAAAAAAATCAATGCTTTCCAATCTCACCCAAATCGGCAACCACATCCTCAACCTATATTGATGTTGTGCCATAGAAAAATGGCCCTTTGACATTTTCATGGTCTTTTACGTATTTCTTCAAGATGCTTGGTGCATTTTTCTTTGATTCAAGGTTTTAATATTGCTTATACATTCACATTTAGTCCTTAATATTCAAATTATGGCATCTTGTGAAGGTGTTGTAAGACATTTATAAAATTTTCTAGACTCTATTCATTATAATTCACCTAAAAACACCTTTTCATCACTTCTCAAGTCCTATTTTGAAGGGTTGTAAAGTATTGTAACAAGATTTCATTATTTTCTAGGCTTAATTTCACTATTTACACCTTTCTTATGCTTTATTTGACCCTTTATGCATTCATAAAGCCTAAGTAAGTGTGTTTTTGAATGTAAACCTGAAAAACAACATTAAATACCAAATAATCCCTAAAACTCACTTTCAAGTTCAAGGTGGGACCCATTCACCATGGGTGGAAAATGAATCCCTCTTGGTTCAAAATTCAAAATATTTCAAATTTTCTTTCGGGTTTTTATTCAACAATACCTTATGTCAGCATGTGATCAGGTATCATCAGGTTACTAAGGAAAAAGTGTGTATAAATATGTGTTTTTCTCCTCATTTTACCTCTCCTAATTCATTCAAGCAATATTTTCATTCACTAAGCATTCAAATCACATTTGAGCACTTTGCATCATTCAATCAAGCATTAATCAAGTATCTTGGAGAAGCCATTGACATATCTTCATATTTCTTAAACAAGGTTGTGGTGAGTTTAGGACATTTTCATGTTGTTTATTCATCTTTCCTTTTTCATTTCTTTCCATTTCTTCGTTAAGGGTTTGATTACCAAAGTGGAAGTTGACTAAGGCAAATCCCTATAACCTAACCCTTAACCAATTTTCCCCTTTTGCATGTGTGTTTGTAGACTTTTGTATGTAGATTTGTCAATAAATTAGGTGTTGAAAGGTGATCAAGAAGTAAACACAGTGTTTCAAGTCAAGTCAAACCTATTTCAAGCTTGGAGACAACTTATAGTCTGTTTTCTATAGATTTGACTCTATCAACCCGACATGAAGACAAGCTCAGATCTGGTGCTACAGAATTGGTACTTGATTTCACAGAATTTTGGGAGAGGATTGATTTTCCATCAGTAGTGAATGGGTCCCACCTTAAGGCTGGAAAACTAGATTTTTTAGATTCAGGATCTCGACACTTAGAAACCTATTTTCATAAGTTCTCATCAGAAGCAGGACTAATTCGCCATGGGTGGTGAATGAGTCCCACTGGTGATTTTCAGTGATCTATGTCAGCATTAAGGACACTCCATATTCATCATCAAATTCCCAGGTGCACTTTTTTATGCCTTTTTTAACTCTATTTACCTCTGTTTACATTAGTTTACTTCTCTATAGCATTTTCTGCATATCACACTGTGTTTTCAAACATTGCATATTTCCTTATTTTGCATTCATAATCAGTCAATTAATTAGCTTATTTGCATTTAGATCATCTCATTTAGCCTTAATAACATCATAAATCCCCTAATTTAAGTGAACCACATTGATTTTTTGTGAGGTTTATCTCTGTCCTTTTAGGTGAAACATCTTAAGACTACAAGAGTAGCATATAAACCTCATGCCCAAAAAACTATGGTTCATTTTGGTGAACTTGCATATTGAACATCACATCTTTCTAATTTTCATTTATATTTGTATCCTATGACTTAATTTCATTTTATTTTGCATTGTTTTTGCATCCTAGGGTTTCTTAAAATTGCATTAGTGAAAGACCCATTTAGACTTCATTTTTTCATATCATATCATTCAAAAACTAAAAATATACATTTGCATCCTTAGTTTGAATTTGAAAATCACTAAATTCACTTTTAATTTTTTGAAAAAAACAAAAAAAAGATCTCATAGTTCAACTCTTTCGTCACCCTAGGTGAATTAGTCCACCTGCACATTTAATACTACATTTTAGGCATTTTTCTAGGTAATTATTGCATTTATGTTCTCTATTGTTATATCTCTATTTTAGTTTGCAGAATTCCTATTATTTTCATTTTTCACTCCTAGATTACATTTCATTTTCATTCACCCAATCTTTTGTGGTACTTGTATGAGTGTTTGGTGCCACATTGATAATACTTTTGTGAGACGAAGTTCTAGACTTGTGACTTCCCATGATAACACTTTGATTGTGGACCTTGGGATCTCAAGAGCTCCTACTCCTAGTATGGGAAATGGTGCATTAGGCATGGATACTACCACTACTATGCCTTCACCTTTCCATCCAATGAATGTTGACACAGAAAAAAATTCCATTCCACAAGAAAAATTCATTACTATTCATGATGATTTTACACATTTACAACAAGATTTATCCCTTAAAAACATTTTCACCACTGCCATACCTAAAATAGAAAACCTTCATCATTTGACTGAAAGTGATGATATCTTACAAGTTATGAAAATAATAGTTAAGATATACAATAAGCATGTTGCTTCTACTTCCCAGTCAGCTAACATTGTTGTAAGATAAAGAGGACCTCACAATCCTCCTCCTTCAACCATAACATTCATACCAACTTATACCACTCCTCAAGTTACAACAACTATGCAATAGGTTAGTCATGTGACTCCTTCTTTCACTATTCCAACTAGCATTCCTAGTTCTTTTGTGGCATCACATATTCCTTCTTCCACCTACACTCCTCTTAGTGTCCCTTTCACTTCCCCTAACATTACATACACGCCATCACCATTTTCCATTCCACTTCATACCACTTACACCAATGCCATCATTACACAACTCTTTCACACAGTTTCATGCATGCAACAACAAATCTCCAACATTATCCAAAGTCAAAATGCTCCACCCACATATCATGTTCATAGTAGTCCATTATCCTTAGAGATCTTATGCACACAAATGCCACAAGGAATTGAAATGCCTAGGTTTGAGAAATAAAAAGGTAAAGGAGACCCTACTAATCATGTCAATGCTTATACAACCTTGTCCAGTGAATTTTTCCTCAATGATAAGCTGTTAGCCAAAATTTGTCCTAGGACATTGAAGGACACTGCATTGGAGTGGTTTTCAAACTTACCCAATCATTCAATCTAATCATTCCATGAACTTGTGGATTCTTTCATGAGTCATTTTCAAGTCCATATGACTCCTAAAAAGACAATGTCTAATTTAATGCAATGTAAACAAAATGAAGATGAAAATGTAACTGATTTCATTTCACTATATTAGTTATTGTATGCTCAAATTGATGTCAAGATTCCTTATTGACATCTCCAAAATATGTTTATCGAAAACTTCCACACTCACCTTCAAGATAAGTTAACTATGATGAAATTCCCTTCATTCATGAATTTATTCATGACCCTTTGTGATTATCACAACTCAGTTTCTAGTCATGATTCAATGTCCACTTCTAACTAAGCTAAGAAGTCTAAAAAAATAACCAAAAGAACATGCAAAATTTTAGAAAACCAAATAGAGGATTCTTATAGTTCAATATGCCTTCTCTGCAACCAAACCGACTTGTTCAAAGTCACCTAGAAACTGTTAAAGTAGTGGTACCCTTTACCTATGGGTACCCAAAGAGACAATTTACTCCATTACTTGATACCCTCCATAACAAAATGAACCAATTGCTCTAGCAACAAATGATCACTTTTCCTATCGTTAAACCATTTGATACCACCAAGCCTTTACCACCCACCTTTAAACCTAATGCATATTGTCATTTTCATCATCAAAATGTACATGAAACCAATCAATGTAAGCTTCTCAAACACTTAGTTCAAGACCTCATTGATTTTGGTCATTTGTTCATTGCAGGTGTCAATGATCAAGGCAATAAGTCCATTGTACCCCTTAACTAGAATTTACAAATTTTTACCAACCCTATGCCTAAACATAATGTTTCATTTGTCAAGGCTACTGAACCTTCAAACAATGATGTAATGAATTTTGATACAAATATTGAACATGATCTTACTCCAAATGTTACCCATGTTAATCCTATTAATGAACTTATGGGTATGATAGACGATGTCCCTTGTAAGGGCCCAACCAACAAATATTTTGATATTACTTTTTCTTCTCATGATATACTTATAAAGATTCTTGATGGTCCTTTTTACATAGTTGGAAAAATCTATGATAAGACCACTAATGGTATATTAATAGATCCCACATGTGGTGAGAATGTGATCACAAAAGAATTTTTAGTATTACATGATCTTTATCAAGATGATTATAAGAAACCAACTAAATGGATTAACAAAAAATACTAGTTTGTGCCCTACGATTGGATTGATAGTACTCTTACAAATAGGACCCAAAACTTTGCAGGTAACATTTTCTATCATTCCACAATTGAACCAATTTCATCTATGGCTAGCTCATCCTTGGCTCCACTCAATGAAATTGATCCTGCCAGTTGCTCACAAATGTTTGAAGTTTCCACATGGCAATGAAATATTTACCATACACCATAGTGGCTTTAATCCATTATCTTCTAAAGGTAATTTTTCCTTAGAATCCTTTTTTTCTAAACCTACGAAAACCATCACCCCTCGAAAGGACTTTTTTTTCATAACCTATCAAAAGTTTAAAGCCAAATGCATAGCCAAATTGTCTCTTCGTAACATGCCCCATCCACTTCCACTCCTCCTATCCTAGATGAAACCATGCTTTAGCCTAAGTCTGACATTAAACAAACAACACAACCTCATGAGTACCCAACCATAGACACTTCCCCTCCATCATTTCAATTCCCAAGAGAAAATGAAACCAATCATGTCATGCCTCCTCACATTAAACAAGTGTATAACGGTAAAGAGAAAGTGATTGACCTGTCTTCTTTGGTTTCTTCTGTTCTTCCCCCTCCAGAAGAAAAGGAACCTATGATGGATCAACCCGCTCTTATACCTTAACAACTTCAAAATAAACTAAAACGAAACTGTGGTGCTAGGGAACATAGGCATTGTTGCCATCTCCTTACTTATCAGTCTCAAATGGAAGAAAAAAAAGAAAACCAACCTTTTACTTTGACAAAAGCAATAGATGATCACCCTCATTCTCCTAACCTACCACAAGATAATATAGTCGATCCCTCACAACAAAATGAACCGATCCAACAGTCACAACTTTTTACATATCCTTCCTTGGAAATAACCCTCCGTCCTCCTATCATAATCAATCTTGATGATGGTGATGACAAGGAGATCACAAAAATAGATGAAGAAGCACATGATGATCTAAACTCTTAATTTTTATCTACCATGATCTTAAATGATAAATATTCTATACCAAGTGAAGAACCTGGTACATCTCCTAGTTCGACACTTGCAATTCTTCCTTTCGACATCCAACTGCCCTCGCAATACACTAAACATGATTGGGAGGTGGATGACTTGTTAGATGGTTGACTTGCATTCACATTACTAGCCTTTTATATTCATTTTCCTTTTTATTTTTCTTTGGTATGATTTAATGTGCTTATTGTGTTCTCCCGTAAGGTGCGTTTGATGTTCTCTCTCTTTGTACAATTCCTCTATTTGTACCTCTATTCATCTATATGTAATACATTTCCTTTTTCGCTTTTTTTTTGTGTTTCTCCTTTTGGGGATGATGCAAAGCGTACAGATGCCCTATGTCTCTTCCATGTTGACCCAAAGGATCCTTTTCCTTCTTTTTTTCTTTTCTTTTGTGTTTTCCTTTTGGGATGACGCAAAGCATTGACATGCCCTATATCTCTTCCATGTTGACCCAAAAGGTCCTTTTCCTTTTTCATTTTTTCTTTGGTGATTTCCTTTTGGGAATGATGCAAGGAATTGAGACCAAAATCTCTCCTTCATGTTGACCCAAAAGCTTTTCTTTTTCTTTTTCCTTTTCTTTTTCCTTTTCATTTTCTTTTCACTTCTATTTTTCCTTTTGGGGATGATGGAGAGCATTTAGACCGCAATGTCTCTTCCATCTTGACCCAAATCAGAATTTACTTTTCATTTTCTTTCAATCTTTTGTGTCATTCTTCCAATTCTATGCGCTTTGGGGAATGATGACAGTTTTGAGCTCTTTCATAACAACATTGCAGCAACGAACATACTGACCCCAAATCCATAGATCCCTTATGTGTTTGGTGTGTTCCTTTGTAGGGGGAAAATCCATTTTATTTTCTTCTCTTTTACATGAAACGACCTAACTTAGAAAAATATGACTTGGCATAGGGGCTTTCCAAGTTGGCTCTCATTTCCTGTTTTCTTTTTAGCATTTTTCCTTTGGTATTTTAAAGTAATTGCTCATAGAACGGTGTGTAGCAATTCCTTTAAAGTGGGGGGTATACATTGTCATCATTTCATTTGCATTTTTGGTTCTTAGTGTAGCCTTGTCACTTCATATGATGTGTTCATCACTTTGTGGATGACATTGGGTGTGATGTCCTTCATAATTTTGATCTATCTTAGCATATTACATTCCTCTTCATGGCCTCATGCGACACACTGTATCCCCTAAGTTGTGAATATTTTATTCTTTGATTGGTCCTCTCTTGGAGACATTAGACATAATGTTCCCTAAGTGATAGACCTTGCATGAACTTAACAAGACTCCTTTAACATCTTTTACATTTTACATTTTACATCTTTTCCACCTTGCATAACGCAACTTGGATGCCTATGGTACCTTGCTATTTGTTGATGAGTTTAAAGCATATGAAGCTTTGCTTGTCTCATGAAGCAAGAACTGACATTTTACTTTGTGGTTCCTTGTTAAAGTTATTAGGAGATATAAATTTAATATGGTTAAGCGGGAAGCTCATTTAGTGCATGACTTTCCCCATAGCCACCTATTTATTTGTGAGTACATACGAACTAGTGTATGTTTCTTACCTTTTTAGGTCTTCTCACCTAGCGGACCACCATGAGTTCCATTACCCCAGAGTGAGTATGCATTCTCTTTTTCTCACAAAAAATCTAGATCTAATCCACAACTAGTTGCACAGATGATCAAAACTCAATCCAATTCTCCCTTTTCTTCTTTTTCTTTCTCACTTGCGTTCCTTTGTTCTTATGTTTAGTTTTTCATGGGATCTTCATCTTGGGGTCTTGATCATCCCTCTTGATCATTGTCATTCCATTTTGCTAACATAAGTGCATTTGCACCTCTCTCTTGCTATCCATGACTACTTTAGTGTGATTTTGAAGCAAGTTCATCCTCTCACTAAAGTGGGGGCTAAATGTGTCATAGAAAAATGGCCCTTTGACATTTTCATGGTCTTTTAGGTCTTTCTTCACAATTCTTGGTCCATTTTTCTTTTATTTAATATTGTAATGTGGCTTATACATCCACATTAAGTCCTTAAAATTCAAATTATGTCATCTTGTGAAGATATTGTGAAGTGTTGTAAAAAATCTCTACACTTTTCTAAACTCTTCATTATAATTCACCTAAATATCACCTTTTCATGACTTATCAAGTCCTATTTTGAAGTGTTGTAAAGTCTTGTAACAAGATTTCACAATTTTCTAGGCTTAATTTCACTATTTACACCTTTCTTATGCTTTATTTGACCCATTTATGCACTCATAAAGCTTAATTAAGTGTGTTTTTGAATGTAAACCTAACAAACAACATTAAATGAAAGATAACTCCCGACACCCACTTTCAAGTCCAGGGTGGGACCCATTCACCATGGGTGGTGAATGAGTCCCTCTTGGCTCAAAATTCAAAATATTTCAAATTTTCTTTTGGGTTTTAATTCAAAAACACTTTATGTTGACCTATGACAAGGTATCATCAGGTTGCTAAGGCACAAGTGTGTATAAATATGTGTTTTTCTCCTCATTTTACCTCTCCTAATTCATTCAAGCAATATTTTCATTCACTAAGCATTCAAATCACATTTGAGCACTTTGCATCATTCAATCAAGCATCAATCAAGTATCTTGGAGTAGACATTGACATATCTTCAGATTTCTTCAACAAGGTTATGGTGATTTTAGGACATTTTCATGTTGTTTATTCATCTTCCCTTGTTCATTTCATTCCATTTCTTCATTAAGGGTTTGATTAGCAAAGTGGGATTTAACCAAGGAAAATCCCTATAACCTAACCATTAACCATTTTTTCCCTTTGCATGTGTGTTTGCAGACATTTGTATGCATATTTTTCAAGCAATTAGGTTTTGAAAGGTGCTCAAGAAGTCAAAAAAGTGTTTCAAGTCAAATAAAATCTATTTCAAGCTTGGAGACAACCTACAATCCATTTTCTGTAGATTTGACTCTGTTAACCCGATAAGAAGACAAGCTCAGTTCTGGTGCTATGGAATTATTCCTCGATTTCACATAATTTTGGGAGAGCACTGATTTGCCATCAATGGTGAATGAGTCTCGCCTTAAGGCTATAAACTATATTTTCTCAGATTCGGGATCCTAACACTTAGAAACCTATTTTTCATAAGTTTTCATTAGAAGTAGGATTGATTTGCCATCAGTGATGAATGAGCCCCACTGGTGATTTTCAGTGATCTTTGTCAGCATTCAGGATGCTCCAGATTCATCATCAAATTCCTAGGTGCACTCTATTCTACATTGTTTAACTTTGTTTGCATGTGTTTACTTCTTTATATCATTTTATACATATCACACCGTGTTTTCCAACATTCAATATTTCCTAGATTTTGCATTTAGATCATTTCATTTAGCCTTAATAAAATCATGCATCTCCTAATTCGAGTGAACCACATTGATTTTTCATGAGGTTTATCTCTCTTCTTTTAGGTGAAACTTCCTAAGAGTGCAAGAGTAGCCTATAAACCTCATGCTCAAAAATCTATGGTTCAGATACTTACATGGCACAACACATATGTCTAGAGACAATGTCACTTATTGAAGTGAATAAAAAATGGACCTTCAGGAAATCTCAAACATACAATTAATTGAAAGAAAACTTTGCAGTAGCATGTTCAAGTCTCTCAATAATTCATGACCATAAATTCAAAATATGAATAATATTTTCAAGAATTTTGTTTGAGTGAACTATTGTACCATCTATTTCACAATGTTAAGAATAATTTTGGTTCATCAAAAAATAAAATTATAGCATAGCAGGATAGATTCTCATGTAATTTTCATCCATGGCATGTGAAACACACACCAAAAGAACCAACTAAATAACTTGATATCGAAACTCCTTCCAATAAGAGAGATATAATGTAAGAAAACAACCAAATTGAATGGAAATTCCTATTGAGTCTATGCCTAGGACATTCTTTTCAGCTAGATGAACTTGAAATTCTTTTCCTAAAAGAAATAGACCTGAACCATGACTTGGGAGATCCTCACTTCAATCCCCTACATCAAATTATAGCTACTAATTTCATAGACTCCGATCGCCCAACTTTTCAATCCCAACATGTTCTAAATAAAAACACCCATAATGACCTGACTATTTAAAAAAAAACAAATCAGTTGATATAGTTATGTGACATCTATCTTCCAAAAAAATTGCAACCACTACTAAAAATAACTTTTTAAGGAGATGTAAGAATTGAAATGTCACACCTAATAACAAGCATCAAGTCCATACTCATTGGTTTAGATCTAATTTGAAAATTTCCATTACTACTTCTTGCACCTATAGGTTTTATAAAATTCAACATAGAATCATCACCAAATCATTCTACCCTTTGAATACTAATCAATGAAATAGCCCTACTACAAGGACAAAAATTTACAACCTTCTAAGAAAGAATGTACATTCAATACATTCTTATAGATGAAATGAGCTTCATTAGTCCATTTTTTTTAGAACACATTGACATAAGCTTGTGTGATCCTTTCTCTGGCCATAAAAAAATATAATTTGGAGGATGATCAAACATGCTCTTTCCTAACCAAGGAAAACTACCACCAATCAAGGAAATACCTCTATATTCTTCAACTTACTATTGGGGAACACAATGGTGTAGCTTCACAATAGTTATTACATTGAGAAAAACATACCATAAAATTTGTCAGAAGGCTACACAAAAAATTTTGTATACATTTCTCTCAAATTTATAAAATGCAAAACCTACAGTTACATATTGGAAAATTCTAATGTCATCTTCAAGGTCCTCCCTCACTTCTATAGAGAAATCTACTTTCTTATCCTTCATACATCTATTTACAACAAATGAAATAGTCTTTCTACATAATAAATGTATGTTGTGTTTAACAATGCATATTTCATTAATACACTTGTAAAAAAATCATTAGCCATTATGGATTCCTCCATTCTTCCAACCTAACTTGTAATTTGAATGAGACAAGTTGCTTTCCTTCCTATAGGTCCGAGTCTTCCCTGCTTGGACACACTCTAGTTGTGGATTTCACAGTTGATGTTCTCACTTCAGGTTTAGTGAGTTGTAAGTATGAAGGTGTTTTGATTTATGTCAATTGGAATTCTAACTAACTGGTGTTGTCATTGATATCAACTATGTGTTAAGGAAGTTTGTTGCATGTCGAGGATATTGAGAAATTTTTCAAAAAGAGGAAAAGAGGTTGTTGCGGGTTGTGCATGTGTAGTTGAGATATTGAGGAAGTGTTGTGAGTACATGGAGTAATCTTTTTGTTGCAATATATGAAGATGAGTTGGAATGAAGTAATGAGCTGAGGTGATGTCTTTGGTACTTGGTTTCCAAGTTTTTTTGAGAAAATTTCATAGATAGAGTAAATGGTGTTGTGCAAGTGTTTAGAGTGCACCTCGATATTGTGCTCTGTATTTCTTCTATCTTGAGGTTATGCATGTAGGGATCTGATATGTTGTTCATAGTTGTCATAGGTTGCTATATTTAGAATTTGAGTTTCTAGATCATTGTACAGTGTGAGTTATTTTGATCAGTGTGTGAACCAATTTTTTAGTGATGTTTTTTGTGGCCTAGGAGAAGTGTATTTTCTTTACATTTCTCTTTTGTTTGGTTTCAGGTTTTGAAGATTTGGGAAGTTTCTTATAAATATTATATCTTTTAGTATTCAAGGTTTCATTTGATTTGGTGTAGTACATAGTGAGTTTCAGTTGTCGGTGTGTGAATAAGGTTTATTAGTTGTTCTAAATTGAAGTATTTGTATGATGCAAGTTTGTATGAAGTGTTTGATGAATCTCGAGTAGTTCATGGATTATTCTAGATTATTCTCAAGTGAATTTTGTTGTCCAAAAGTTTCATATTGATTTAAGGAAGTGTGTACTTAATTTTTATGGTGTTTAACATGGGTATTGGTTGACCTTGTGTTTGCATTACATGAAAAGTTTATGGAAGCATGTTGAGGTGTGTTTGGATCGATTTTCATTCTAATTAAGGATTTATTTGGGTAATCTTCGTTACTATCCACCATGGCAATGTTTAGGTGCCGACCTAATTTGAATTTGTAAGTATAAAGGATAGTTGTTGACATTGGAGAAGGTTTTCAAGGTTGAGGTTGATATAAATGAGTGATGATGTTGTGAGATGCAAAAGAGAAGAAAGATATATGCAATATTGATGTGATTGATGTGTGTGATGCGAATTTGAGCAAAGTAGTATGAATTTCAAGTGTTTGAATTTCTGAAAGAAGTGAGTTGAAGGTGTCTAAAATCTATTAGATAAGACTATGAGATTGTTGGAGCATTGTGGTTGATTCCTTTTTGTATTGAGAAAACTTTCTCTATGTAACAATTCTCTTCTATCTTCTTGTATTTCCTTTTGTGGCAATGAGTCCTGGCTATGAGCCTTATTGGACAGTATGTCCTTTTCTGGTAGTGAACCCTTGTACTAGTTTTGCAACTACTTATATTATGATCTAATCCTCATCGTGGTTTTTCTGTCATTGGGTTTTCCACATAAATCCGGTGTTCTCTTGTGTATGGTGTTGTTATTTCAATTTTTGTTGTATTCATTTTATGTTTAACCACATTAAGATATAAGGTTTTGATGAATGCATGTGCATCTGATTAATCTTGAGGGTTTTGATGTTTTAATTTGGTACAATTGGTTCACCCCCCTTTTAGTTTTCTAGTTCATTCAACAATTGGAATCAAAGAGAGGTTCCTTGGAGAAGAGATTAACCACTTAAGGTAGATCTCTGATGGCAAAGGAAATTGATTTCCATAGATTTGATGGAATAGATTATGTATTCTGGAAGGAAATGATGGAAGGATATCAAGCATGTCAGGGATATGAGATTGGAAAGGCTTATAAGACTGCATATACTCCACCTACAAAAGGTCTGAGCACAAGTGTTAAAATCAAGGCACATGAGGCAAATTTTAAGGAAAAATTTATTATTAAAAATAGTCTTTAAAATCCTAAATTAGTTAAAGTTATGAATCTTAAGACTGCTAAAGCATTTTGAAATAAGATTGAAAGTATTTATGAAGGAGATGGAAAGGTCAAAAAATAAAATTTGTAGAATCTAAAGGTAGAGTTTGAGACTATGTGAATGTTTGAAGATGAGACAATTACAACCTACATGTAGGGGGTTGATGAACTAATAAGTGATATGAAAGTTCTAGGTGCACAAGTTAAAGAGCCTAGGGTGGTAAAGAAAGTTCCTAGAAATATTCCTACTAATTATAGTGAAAAGGTATCTACTGTTGAGGAAGGTTGAAAAATTTAATACTTATTCTAGAGATTAGTTGATTGGTACACTAACTTCTTTTGAGTTGAGAAATCTTGGTTTAAAGAATGATACAAAAGTGGAGATTTCTTTTAAGGATATAAAATAAGAAAAGGTTGTAGATTCAAATGAAGATAATCTTGATGATGTGGAAGCTAACTCTGTGAGAAAGATGAAAAAGGGCACCAGTAAGTAAAAAGGTGTGATTGTAGTCATACAATGAGCTAAATACACTAGATCCATAAAAAATTAAGCAATATTTTGTTAATGATATCATGCAGCATAGATATAATGCTCCAACTATCTTCCTTGGTGAATAAATTAAATGATAGCTATGAGATATTTAATTTATTCGAATTCAAGAGGCATGATTCTTATGGAAATATTTTTTATTAAGCAACAAACATTAAATGAATAATACTTTATTTGTATTATGGCCGACCTCTCTCTATTGGTGCAATTAATTAAAAGAAAATATATTCATTATATCTGGCTGACTTGTATCAAGAGAAAGGTGGTGACTCTTCAAAGACATATAAATAAGAGTTCATCTTTCCTCATTCATCATCAAGCAAGTTCGAATTATCATTTTATGCAAGTGTAAATTCTTCAAAGAGTAGGCTGCGAATTCTTCTAGAGAAGAATTGGATCTTAAGGAGAGGCAGCTTATAATTATCTATATTTGTATTTTGTATAGGTACTGAATACTGGCCTTATAATTGGCCTCATTTTAAAGATAATTGTTGCTCTATTTATATACATAAGAGAGATCTTTGTTGCTGGGTTTTTCTCCCTCAAGAGGAGGGTTTTCCCATGGTATCTGATGTGTTATTGTCTGATTTTTGAATTAATTTTTTGTGCATATGGTCTGATCATTAAAATTTACATGGTATCAGAGTGGGTTTGAGGAGATCGTGATCATATTTGTTTTTCACAGCGATACTCTATAGTTCCTTGCCTATCCTTACATCAAACAAGATGGTGAATAGATTGAAGATCGGGGATAGACTCGAGGGTGCATATAACTTCACATCATGGAGGTTTAGGATCATGTTTACCTTGTGTGAAAATGATTTGGGTGAGTTCGTAGAGTCCAACATTCCTGAACCTGAGGAGGAAGAAGAGAAGTTGCAGTGAGTGAAGAAAGATATTAAAGAAATGAAGATATTGGTTGATTTCGTCAAGGATCATATTGTGCCCATCATCTCTAAGTTGAAGACAGTGAGAGACATGTTCAAAACATTGGAAGAGATGTACAAAATCAACAATACTAGCTAAGCACTTGCACTGAAGCAACAAATTCATCATTGAAGATGGCGAAAGGTGAATCAGTGATTGCATACTTTATGAGGATTGCAGATTTGAGAGATTAGCTCTCGACAATAGGGCATATGGTTGATGAAAAAGACCTGACTATGCTTGCTCTCAATGGTCTACCTTTGTCTTTGGAATATTACATTTAGGAAATCAGTGCAATATTGAAATTGCCTAAGTTTGATTGTCTAAGATCAAATTGCATTCAAGAGGAATCAAGGTTGGTGGCAAGAGGCATTGGTAAAAGTTCGAAGAATGAAGACATTCATGTTCTTGCCTCCCATGATTCAAAGAAGAAAGGAAAAGATGGAAGGAAAGGATTTTTCAAGATGAATCATGACAAGGGAAATGATGATGCACCTCCATTCAAGAAGAAGAGGGATATGTCCAAGATTCAATGTTTTAGGTGTGATAATTTTAGGCACTTCGCCAAGTATTGTCCAACTAGGCCTAAGCAACAAGCTACCATTGTGGATGTTGATGATGCTTCTCCACAAAATGATTCAAGTGAATATTTGTTCTATTTGGCATTATCAAGTAGTGTACCTTCCGACACCAACATGTGGATAATCGATAGTGGTGCTTCATGACACATCACCAGCTTTAAGGAGCACTTATCAAGTTTGGTGGAAAAGGAGTCTTCTAAACAAGTCACCATTGGAGATGATGCTAGCTACTCCATGAAAGGAATTGGGACCTGTACACTTCATTTCGATTTCAGCATCTCACTTCAGTTGAGTAATGTTCTTTATGTTCCTGGAATCAAGCACAATCTTATTTCTATTTTAGCTTTGGAAGATCAAGGATATCAAGATTCCTTCTCCAAAGGAAAAGTTCTAGTATGGATGGAGAACACTAGCTTCAAGGATGCTCAAGTAATTAGAGTTAGACATGAAAAATTTTACAAGGTCTATGCACGTTCTTTACAAGCTTTGGTTCATGACTCTTCAAGTCTTTGCGATCTTTGGTAGTGGAGATTGGCTCACCTACACTTCTGAGCCTTACCTATCATGGAGAAGATGGTGGCAAGCCTTCCTAAGTTCAACCAGGAGCACGAAGGTACTTGCAAGGGCTGCACATTGGGTAAGAATATAAAATCCCCATTTCATAGTAGAGATAATAGATCTAAGTGTGTTTTAGATCTTATTCATTCTGATTTATGTGGTCCTATGTCTATTCCTTCTTTGAGTGGTTTCTTGTATTATGTTCTTTTCATTGATGATCACTCTAGGAAGACTTGGATTTATTTTTTGAAATCTAAAGAGTCTGAGGAAGTGTTGGATAGGTTTAAAGAGTTTAAAGCCTTCGCAAAAAATCTTTCTGGTAAAAGAATTAAGGTCCTTAGATCTGACAATGGTGGAGAATACACCTCTGGTAGTTTTCAGAATTTTTGTATTGATGTAGGGATTAAGAGGGAGTTTTGTGTTCCCTATAATCCTCAACAAAACGGTGTTGCAGAAAGAAAGAACAAAACAATTGTGGAAGCAGCAAAGGCCATGATCCATGATCAAGATTTGCAAACCTTCCTATGGGTAGAAGCTTCCAGGACAGCTGTATATGTTCAGAACATAAGTCCTCATAAGATCTTGGAGAATATGACTCCAGAAGAAGCATTTACAAGGAAGAAGCTTGAAGTTAGTCACTTCAGGATCTTTGGATGTCCTGTCTATATTCATGTTCCCAAGGAAAAGAGAACCAAGTTGGAGCCTTCTGGCAAGAAGGGAATATTTGTGGGCTACAGTGAGACATCAAAAGCCTACAGAATATACATTCCAAGTCAAAAGTTGATCGAGATTAGTAGGGATGTCACATTCGAGGAAGATGTTGCATTCAGAAGATCCAGGGGGATTCATATGGAGATTGATAATGAAGAGTCTCCTCAGGATATGGAAGTTGACCATACTTCTGAGATTCAGAGGGAGACATCAGAACCAAAAGAAGATATTGATCCTGTTGAACCCTTGGAACCTACTAATGGGCCTACTGACATTGTTGTTGGGAGAAAGACACCTCTATGGGCCATTCGTACTATGAAAGAGGTTGAAAGTTTTGCAGCTCCTAGAGGCACATTCAAAGAAAGCAAAAGGCCACATAAGTTCTCCAGTTATGTTGCCTTGATGAGTCAAATTATAGAATCTGAGCCTACCTATGTTGAGGAAGCATCTAGTCATCAGGTTTGGAAAGATGCTATGATAGAGGAGTATCAGTCAATTCTTAAGAATGATGTTTGGGATATTGTTCCTAGACCCAAGGGAAAGTCTATGGTATCTTCTAAATGGCTATTCAAGATTAAGCATGCTGCAGATGGAAGCATTGAGAAGTACAAAGCAAGATTTGTGGCTCGTGGGTTTTCTCAGAAAGAGGGAGTTGACTATGAAGAAACATTTTCTCCTGTTGCTCACTATACTTCTGTCAGAACCATCATTGCTATTGCTGCATCTAGAGGATGGAATATTCACTAGATGGACGTGAAGACATCCTTTCTCAATGGAGTGATTGAGGAAGAATTTTATATAGAGCAACCTGATGGATTTGAGTTCATGGGAAGGAGTCACATGTTTGCAAACTGAAGAAGGCCTTGTATGGTCTTAAGCAGGCTCCTCATGCATGGTACGAAAGGATTGATCGATACCTGTCAAGTTTGGGCTTCTTGAAGAATGATGTTGATTCAAATCTCTACTTCAAGGTAATCAATGGTGATGCATTAATTTTGGTTTTATATGTTGACGATCTGATCCTCACTAGAGAAGATCACCTGATTCTTGAGTGTAAGAATGAGTTAACTTTAGAATTTGAGATGAAGGACCTTGGGCTCATGCATTACTTCCTTGGATTAGAAGTCTGGTAGAAACCAGATGAGATGGTTCTAAGTCAAGGAAAGTACACCATTGATATACTTAAGATATTTGGTATGATGGATTACAAATCCATGTCCACACCTATGGAGACCAACTTACATAAGTTGAAGGAGGTTGCTGCTAATTCAAACTTGGTGGATCCTACATTGTACAGACAGTGTATTGGATCCTTGATGTATCTAGTTAACAATAGACCTGATATTTGCTATGTAGTGAGTGCACTTAGCTAGTTTATGTGTGATCTGAGACAAATACATCTTGTTGCAGCCAAACATATCCTGAGATACTTGCGTGGCACAATTGGATATGGATTGAGGTATTCTTCAGATGTGGACTTGGAGTTACATTGTTTCACTAATTTTGATTGGGCAGGTTGTGTCACAGATCGGAAGAGCACCTCTAGTTGTTGCTTCAATTTGGGTTCAACTATGATTTCTTGGTGTAGCAAAAAGCAGTCATCTGTAGCACTAAGCACAATAGAGGCAGAGTATATTGCAGCTTGTTTGGCAACTCGAGAAGTAGTGTGGCTTCGTAAGCTCCTTGCAGGATTGTTTGGACAATCAATGGAGCCTACTATCATTCATTGTGATAATAAAATTTGTGTGAAGCTTTCTGTCAATCCTGTGTTTCATGACAGAACCAAGCATGTTGAGATCAAGTACCACTATATCAGAGATATGGTATTGAGGAAGGTTGTATAGTTGAGGTACATCAGCACTGATGAGTAGATGACAAATATTCTCACCAAGCCTCTCACTACGATAAAGTTTGTGTACTTCCGAGATAAGCTTGGTATGGTGGAGAATCTAGCCTTGACTGAGTAAGAGTCTTAGTATCAGTGAGCCTTGTTAATGCATTTTCCTCTGAGATAGAGGAATTTGAGGTGCAAGCCCTTGTTGATGCATTTTCCTTTCAGACAGAGGAATTTGAGGTGCAAGCCCTTGTTAATGCATTTTCCTCTGAGATAGAGGAATTTGAGGTGAAAGACCTTGTTTCCACACTCTGAGCTGAGTCATGGTGGATGTCATGTGTGTGATTCCATGACACATCTTGTACTTGTGAAAGTCACATTGAGGTGACAACATCACACAAGTGATGAACACTCGTACTTACCATAGTTTGGTTGTAGCCATTATGGTTGATATCGTGTTGAGGCGATATCTAATATCACGTTGAGGTGATATTCTTCTTTTCACATCTAGTTGTAGCCAATGTGATGAACATCATGTTGAGGTGATTTGTTTTGAGCAGATGCATGTATTCTCTCTAGCTGAGAGGGAGTGTTAATGATATCATGTAGCATCGATATAATACTCCAACTATCTTCCTTGGAGAATAAATTAAATGATAGCTATGAGCTATTTAATTTATTCGAATTCAAGAGGCGCAATTCTTATGGAAAGATTTTTTATCAAGCAACAAACATTAAATGAATAATACTTTATTTGTATTATGGCTGACCTCTCTCTATTGCTGCAATTAATTAAAAGAAAATATATTCATTATATCTGGCCTACTTGTATCAAGAGAAAGGTGGTGACTCTTCAAAGACATATAAATAAGAGTTTGTCTTTCCTCATTCATCATCAAGCAATTTTGAATTATCATTTTATGCAAGTATGAATTCTTCAAAGAGTAGGTTGTGAATTCTTCTAGAGTAGAATTGGATCTTAAGGAGAGGCAGAATATTATCTGTCTTTGTATTTTGTATAGGTGCTAAATATTGGCCTTATAACTCACCTCATTGTAAAGAGAATTGTTGCTCTATTTATATACATAAGAGATATCTTTGTTGCTGGGTTTTTCTTCCTCAAGAGGAGGGTTTTCCTAGGGTATCTGTTGTGTTATTGTCTGATTTTTGAATTAATTTTCTATGCATATGATTTGATCATTAAAATTTACATATTTAACTAAGTAAGCTACAATCCTAATGAAATGTTTGAAAATCATTAACAAAGAATACATTTAAACAAGACAATAAAGAAATGGATAAATGAAACCAAACTAAATGCTTCAAATGTTATCCCATTAGGGGATTGGGGCTTCATTGATATGGAGTGGCAGCCCTTTCCCAATCCCTTTGATAAAATGAGTTTCTAATCAAACTGCATTGATGGAAACCAAGCTAATATTAATGAAACTATGATAAAGATGGATGAAAAAGCTAATAATGGGTGTAAGATAAATAAATATAGTATTCAAATGTGCAGCATAACTTTGATTTGATGGAAGTGGATCCATTTATCTCAAAAATTTGAGGTATTTATAGGAGAAAATTGTGAATCAAGGGCTAAGATTGATTTGATCAATCAATGGTCAAGATGCAATGGGACATGAAGGCATGGATCAAGGATTCCCATCAATGGATGAGAATGCAAAATAACATGGATCAAAGAGTTAATCAATGAATCACAATGATCAAAGGAAGCACACTTCCTAAAACTTAGGAAGTTTTTTAGGAAAGATATTCCATTTTTGGAGCTCAAATGGGAGAATATTCCCATGCAAGTGGATGGGTTAGAGAAAATTAGTAATTAGTTATTTAAAACAAAGTTTTAATTTTTCAAGTTGAATGAATTTAGGATTATCATTAAATAATTTATTTATTTAATGAAAGGGGGTTAAGTGACATTTAATTTAATAATTAATTTTTTTTAATTAAATGTGAGGACATAAGGGGGTTTAATTTAAATAATTTGCATTATCCAATTAAACTAGATGACACATTAGTGTGAAATGGGGTGAATTAACCTAATGAAATTAATTAGATTAATAAATAAGAATGAAGCATTTAATTAAATAACTATTTTATTCAATTAAACAGTTGAAAAGAAGATGAATTTAGGTCAAAATAGTGTTAGTAACCAGATACACGTGTGTACTATCATTCAAGAAAATTTTAAATGTCTACAAGAGGTAAAATACCTTTCAAATGTTCTATTTCTAGTGATACAGGTCATTATGCTTCTAGATGTTTGAAAAGAGCTATAAACAATAAGAATAAGGAGCACAAAGGAAAGATGATTAAAATAGCTTACTATGTTAGAAAAGATGTTGATATTTCTAATGATGAATCTAATTATGGATATTTTGATGATAATGAATCCCTTTTCTTGGCTATAAAAGAAGAATATAGTTCTGCTAACTCTAAAATTTGAGTGAAGGAAAGTGATTCGTAGAAGAAGGATAAGGTTGAAGGTACTCTATTTTCTACTTTTCATGTTAAAGAAGATAAGAATTACTAGTTTGTTGATAGTAGCTGCTCTAATCACATGACTAGAGACAAAAGTAAGTTTGTTAAGATTGGAAAATATGATGGAGGATTAGTTAAATTGGTAAATGATTTAGGAGCTAATATTTATAGAATAGGTTCAATTAGTTTTGATGGCAAGCATAATACTAATAATGCTTACTATGTTAAGGGTTTAAGGCATAAATTTTTGAGTGACGAAAAAATGTGTAGCAAAGGATATAATCTTGTGTTTAAGGATGAAACATGCGAGATCAAAAAGGGGTCTAGAACTATGATTGCTACAAGAGAAAATATGTGAACATTTATCACTTTAAGGGTGTTAATGGAGATTGCTTTATGTCTCAAATTAGTGATAGTTGGTTATGGCACCAGAGGATGTGTCACATGAATTTTGATAATATGGAAAGAATCAGTTTAGTTCATGCAGTGAGAGATCTATCAAGAATCATAAAGCCTATCAATGGTGTTTGTGAGAGTTGACATATTGGAAAAAAACTAGTAGTCTCAAAGGAAAGGAACAATTTTCTACTAAAATACTTGAATTAGTATATAAAGATCTATGTGGTCCTATAAGGGTGAGAAGTCTTCAACGCAATAGGTATTTCATGCTTTTAATTGATGATTATTCTAGGATGAAATGGGTTACTTGTCTTGGAGAAAAATTTGAAGCATTAGATAAATTCAAGGAATTTAGAGCTATGCTTGAAAATGAAATGGATCTAAAAATCAAATGTTCAAGGTTTGATAGAGGTTGTGAATTCACCTCCAATTAGTTTAACATGTTTGTGAAGTTCATGGCATAAAGAGGAAATTGTTTTCCCCTACAAATCCTTAGTAAAATGGAGTTGTTGAAAGGAAAAATCGGAATATTTAGGAAGCTACTAGGACTATGATGAAAGAATTAAATCTACTGAAATACTACTAGGTAGAATCTATTGATACTATTTTTTACATACTTAATAGAGTTCAAGATAAAGCTAACAACACAAAGACTCCCTATGAGTTATGGTATGGAAGGATTCCTACTATCAAATACTTTAGAGTATTTGGAAGAAAAAGTTATATCAAAAGAGAAGGAAAAAACTTAGGAGATTTTGATGCAAGGTTTGATGAAGGTATCTTCCTTGGATATTCTACTAAAACAAAAGATTACAGATGTTACAAAAAAAGAATGAGAAAGATTATTGAAAATGAAAATGTTAAGTTTGATGAAAACTTGTAGAATTAAATTGCAGTAGATGGATATATATCAAATGAACTTGATTGCAGATAAGTAGAAAAATAAAAAATTGATCAAAAAGAAGTACAAAATAAAGAGGAAGAATCTTTGGATAATGTTTCTAAGTATGTGCAAAAGAATCATTCCAAATAACAAAGCATTGGAGTCAAAAGGAAAGGTGTATTGACAAGAAGCAAAGTTGATATTTAGTTGAGGTAAATCCGTCTTTAATATCTAAAGTTGAACCTAAAACAGTTAGTGAGGAATGTAAAGATGAATATTGGATGAAGGAAATGGAAAAACTTATGTAGAATGAGAAAATAGGACTTGGGAATAGGTTCCTAGACCAGAAAACAAAATAATAATTGGATCCAAGTGGGTTTTCAAATATAAGTTGAATGAGAATCCACAAAAGTGGTTAGAAACAAGACAAGACTTGTGTGTAAGGGTTACTCACAAGTGGAAGGTGTTGGCCTCCTACAATGATTTAACAACTAAGCTCTTGCAGTTGTGATTAAGAGATTGGACATCTAAAATGAAAAAATATTCAATCATCATGAAGGTCAACCCAAGGACGTGAACTTGAAATGGGTTAGCACAATATGTGCACTAGGAACTCAAAGTAGCCATTTTCATTCTACAACTAAGTAAGACACAATGTTGAAAAGTCAATTGCTTGGAAAGGAATAACATAAATGATGAAAATCTACCAACAACTATACTGAGCTAAAATGCATGACAAAAATGGAAATATGAGCAAACAAATAGGAAAATACTCTGTCTGCTTTGGCTATAGGAACAATCAATACCAAATTCTTAACTAATTACTAAACGAAAAGTAATAACTCTAATAAGCTAAGCTAAATGATGGATTTCTCACCAAGTGGGCCCCCTTGGATGAGTATCCTCTACTAGTAATGAAAACTCAAATGCACAAACTCATAACTTCATTTTATTCATTATGAAACATGAGTACAATAGAGTAGTGTAACTATATTACTGAAAACCAAGAATGTAAGTGCAATATCAGATCATGCAACCTTCTAAAAAGGAGCATTTGATCCTTATTTATACTACCAACTAAGCAAGGAAGTTAACTCTATGAACTGGGAGGATGCCACTTTAGGGAAAGCAGAGAAAATGGGGAGGTAGTTACACACACATGGAATCTGGTTAGACATGCCCACAAATTTAGCACAATAGTAATGCCAATATTCACTCAACAAAATTAAAGTCCACTACAAGGTAATTCCATTCTATTTTCAAGGGGAATCTTCTACCATTGACCTCCTTTTACCTTTGAACAATTCCCTTTCTAGACATTATGGTGCATGCCCAGCTGGCAGTGTCTCTCAATTTAGTATCCTCAAATTATATCTACATGGCAATGTTAGCATGCACAATAATCACATATATATAACTTCCTTAAAGAAACTTCATTAACCGCATGCAAAATTAATATAGAGAGTTCATATAACATGCCAATGTCATAAAATATATGCAAAAATAAGATTAGGCCCCATGTCTATAGTTTGAGGAAATATAAAAAAAAATATCAACACTTAACATCAAGGTCCATGACAACTTCAACAAGTAAATCTTAAATTCTACCAAAAATTAGACCGTAAACTAGGCTCATCACTCCCCCAACCTAAGGTTTTGTTGGTCCTCTAGCAAGGGAAGGGTTCTTCTTCTGCTTGGTCAATGCTCTAAAATTTGCAACTGATAATTGTCCTACAATAGTGTTTGTTGTGCGTGAATCAAGGTCCCAATAGAATCCTCCCAATCTGTCCAATCTACTCTATTGTTGTCTCTCTGCAGCAATATCATAGTAGTAAAACCTAAAGTTTGGTATGGGCCACATCAGAATGGGTGGCTGAAAAGTCAGGGGAAGACAAAATCGTCTTTTTTTCCTTCCCATCTATATATACCCATCAATTCTTTTGAGTGTTGTAGCATAGTTCTGGATGGAATGAGGCTCAACCTATTTTAGCTCATTATTTAGGATGTTCCATCTTTGTGAGAGGTATCTATTCATAGTTTCCTCTTTCTCCTTTTCCTTCACCTCATACTCACTATGGATTGCTTCTATTCGAGGCATAATCGTATTACTATAGCAAAGTTTGAAAAGCATTCTATGTGATTCCCTATAAATGTCCCTTGGATTCCTTGATTCAACCCTGATGGCCAGAGGGATGTTGGATTCCAATTGCTTTTCCTTTTCTCATTTTTGCCTCTCTCTTATGTTCCCTAGTTTTCATTAGGATGCCAAGTGGAACATCATCATCAGAATTTGGAGAAGAACTTTCTTCGTCTGAGTGTTGTGTCCCAGAAGAGCTAATTTCTATAGTTTCTTCTATTGTAGGAGGGTTTGCACTAAGGCCTACACCAAAGGTTGAAGCACCAAGAGTGGCTTTAGGTGTGCTCAATCTCTTGCTAGATCTATGAAATTGAGGTAAAACCATAGGTTGCAAGTGCTCAAGTCTAATTTAATCAATTTTTATGAACTCTTCCTAGGTCATTGTAGATCATGCAAAGACTTCTCAACTAACAATTTAATCAAACAATGGTGGGAAATAGAATTTTCCCTACCTTTCTAATTCTCATCTGCCATGATTGAAAGAAGGTTGCATAACACATTCAACACATTCATCCTCCTCCCATGCCTCATGTGATTCAATAGTTTAAAATGCACAAAATGTAGATTTGACTAGTGTCCATAGGTAATATTTTATGACATAAAAAAATATCTACTTCCATGGCTTGGGTAGAGAGGTTCTCTTCACACCTTGTTTATCTATGCTCAATGGAGTGTCACTTGGTTCTGTAAATTCGGCCCTAGCTAATCTGGCATCTCTGGAAGTGGGGTAATCTTCACCCTCAGCCAACAAACCTGTAACCTCTACAATTATTTCTTGGGTAGACAATAATTCCATCCCTTTTACCATGGATTTCCATTCAGAAAATGTCTAGGTGAATTCTAGTGTAATTCCTTCATCAAAACCATCTAGCTTCATGAAATAGTTTAACCAACCCTAGTTTTTGAATTCAACTAGGAAGGGTGTATCTAGAAATAATACATCTTGCACCATGGGTTCATTTTGGATTAAACCACCTCCCATTGTCTGAAATCAAACAATCACTTTGTGGTTTCCTTCATGCAATTCTTGTCTGAAACCAAATTCACTTTCTTGCAACACTTTCCAAATTTCCAATGCCAATGTCAACTAAATTTTCCCTCTTTCCCTTTTGTTTGTAGTTTGAGATTGTGACAAGGCCAATAATGGAAAGGGAGGAGTAATAAATGAAATCCATGTTGGAGAGAAATGGTGGTGGTAGTTGGTATCACCTTACACATGTGATTTTTCCTCTCACTCAGATTTCAAATTGGCTCAATTTAAATTTTGCTGATGTAGACCAGCATGGACTGACACGTCGGAAAAGTATTCACATACTTTTCCTTTGCCCCCAACCTAAATTTGGGCATGTGTCCTCACATGCGAGTTGATGATTTGGCAGGGGTAGGGAATAATGACATGTTATGGTTAACGTCCATATTAACTATAACAATTAAATGAATGAAGTAAAGACAATTAAGATATAGCAATTAATGCACACATACCTAAATGTGTGGAGGATTTGTTGCAAAGATTGTGGAGAAAGTATCATTCTCCTTTTTTAGGAAATAAGTTGAGCAATTAATGAAAATGACGTGGGATGAGGTGGAGTGGAATGAAGTGAAGTGATGAAAGAGAGAGAAAGGTGGCGATGGATGGGTGAAGAAATGGACTCCCAAAAAAATGGAAGTATTTATTATGACAAGTACATACCTTAATTAGCTAGGAGGGACACTAGGTCCACTTCCTTCAGCTACAAGAAGCTTAGGTGCAACATGTTGAGTGAATTGCTACAAGAACTCCTCCTTGGAAGTTGCATTGTGATACAATTTGAGGCAATGACCATTGACAAGTAGCTTGAATCTGACTAGGTCAATAGTAGTGAGCTATACAACACCATTAGGGAATACTTCAACAACGTCATATGGTCCTAGCCACCTCGTCTGCAATTTTATAGCATTGTCCTAATATCTAGAATCATAAAGAAATACCTAATCTCCTAGTTGAAATTTATTTTCTTTGATGAATTTATCATGCCACCTAATTCTTTGATTTTGTACTACCTTTGTGTGATGCAAGGCTACTCCCCTTATCTCATCCAAAGCATTTAGCTACAAGATTCTTTATCTTTGTGCCTCAGAGATATCCATCCCCAAGTCTACTACATTCCTAAGAGTCTTATGTTCAAATTCAATGGGAATCATGGTTGTCTTTCCATACAACAAATCAAATGGAGTTAAGCCTGTAGTTGTTTTCCAAGTAGTTCTGTAGGCCCAAATAGCTTATGGCAATATGTTTTCGCAATCCTTTTTATGAGTAGCCACTATTTTGGTTAGGATAGCTTCAATCTCCTTGTTAGTCAGCTCAACTTGGCATTTAGCGTGGGGGTAATAAGGAGTACGAGTATGTGTAGGATCATCATGGAAAAAACAGGCCCTTAAGTGGCAAAAAAGTTCAGAAAAATAAGAGTTAGGCAACTTGATGTAAAAATTTGAATAAGTTATCTATATTATTTCAAAAATATGTAAGAGTATAGATTGTCACAAATTGAATGTAGTTTCTAACTATTAGGTTTATTTAAAAAATATAAAAATCTATTTGGTGAAAATTTAAAATTTCAATGCAGTAGTACTTAAATTTCAGGGAAAAAATAAGAAGTAGGTGTTTGTCTGACCACCCTAACCACAATAAAATGATAATATTTTTTTTATAATATTTTAGATATAAATAGAGGACTCATGTCCCGCTGTGATGCATTTTTTTTTGTAATTTTTTCCTAGTAAATAATTAATTATGAATTTATTATTACAACTTTTAAAAAATAAAAACACTCATGTCTAACCACCTTAACTTGGTCAAAAATTCATGAAATTCATTTCTTTTTTTTAATCCTATAGTATGTGAAGCATAGAATGTGATTCATGTTTTGGATACAAAAAATGTGATACCGTTTGAAAGCTATAATTTTTTTTCAATCATCCTATCAATCAGGACTTTAGTTGTAATTCAAATAGAAAGTAAATAATAATTATTTATTAAATTCAAAATAAAGCATAATTTATATTGGTGGAAAGCTGAGAATCTCTTTTAAAAACCCTTTTCATTTCATCAATTTTGGGTAAAATAAAGTTATCAGCCACATACCCTTCAAAAACCCATCATATCGCCACTTTTTGGCCCATCATGATCCTGCACATACCCATAGGCTTCTTGTGTCTTATGTTGTACTAATTGACCAGTGCTGCAAAACGGGTTGATGTGAATTGAGCCCCTTGATTAGTCACTATCTCTCTTGGAACCTCATACCTTGTGAAAATATCCTCATAAACAAATTTTGCAACCTTGTTATCTCTTGCATTCTTCATGGCCTTAACTTCTACCCACTTAGTTACATAATTAGTGCAAACTAAGATATAAGACTTACCATTTGATGGATGATCAATGGGTTCTCCAAAATCTATTCCCCATTTGTGAAATGGATTGATTACTACCTGAGGGAAAAGTGGCATCTCATTAGATTTGGTTGGTCTGCTCATTCTTTGGCATCTATCACATTATCTTGTATACATTCTTGCATCCTTGTCGAGTGTTGGCCAGTAACATCCTATGCTCAAAATATTCATTGTTGTCCTCTTGGCTATAAAATGTCCTCCACATAGTTTGTTGTGGCATGCATGCAAAATTTCATATGTCTCATCTTCTCTCATACATCTCCTCATAACATGGTATGGTCCAATATAAAAAAGAATCTAGCAATCCATGAGAAAGGAAAAGATTTTTCAATGAGTTCCCTTCTCTCTTTTGGAGAGAAGTGAGGAGGAACTCTACCTATGAAAAGATAGTTAGCCATGTCAACATACCAGGGTGTTTGTAAACTGATGGAGAATAGATGCTCATTAGGAAAAGAGTCATCTATGGCCTGATTATCTTCTGATGTAGTTAGCCTTGAGAGAAAATGTGCAACAACATTGGCCTTCCCTGGTTTATCCCAAATGGTTATGTCAAACTCTTGCATCAACAATAACCATCTTTCCATCCTACCAGAGATCATAGGTTTATTCATGAGATATCTAATGGATGCATGATTAGTGTGCATAGAGATTTGGTAACTTGTTATGTAATGCCTAAATTTTTTCAGGGCATAGACCACTTCCAACATTTCTTTATCTATTACTGTATAGTTGAATTCAGCTCCTTGCAAATTTTTATTGAAAAAATAAATGGCATTTTCAATAGCTCATTCTTTCTATCCTAAGACTGCTCCTATAGCATAATCGGATGCACCTGTATAGATGTGGAAATGAAGCTCCCAATTAGGTCCTTTGAGTATAGGAGCATGAGTCAAGGCTACCTTCAAATTAGAAAATGCCTTGTCACAATCTTTAGCGCACTAGAATTCAACATCTTTAGTGAGGAGAGTATAGAATGGTGTTGATATTTTGCTAAAATCCTTGATGAAATGACTATAATATCTTGCATGGCCCAATAAATTGCTAACATCCTTTTGTTTTATAGGTGTGGGAAGATTTGTTATCACTTCAATCTTTGCATGATCTACTTGAATTCCCTTGTGAGAGATGTAGTGTCCAAGAACTACACCTTTCTGCATCATCATGAAGCACTTTTCACTATTTAAAGAGAGATTTTGATCTTCATATTTCTGTAGGAATTTCCTGAGATTTTCCAATGCTTCATTGAAATCAACACCATAGGTGGTGAAATCATCCATATAAATTTCCATGCAATCATGAGAAATTTTTAAAAATATGCTAATGACTACCATCTGAAAAGTTGTAGGTGTATTGCATAAGCAAAATGGGAGTACCAAATCGGCATAGGTCCCCCATGGATAGGCAAAGGTGGTCTTTTCCTAGTCCTATGGTGCAATTTGGATCTGGTTGTAGCCGTTGAATCCATCTAGAAAAGAAAAATATTGCTTTCCTACAAGTGAGTCCAAAACTTGATCTATGAAAGGTAAGGGAAAATGGTCCTTTTTGGTGGAAGCATTGAGTTCCCTGTAATCAACACAAACTCACCATTTCCATCCTTTTTTGGGAACAATTACTAATTGAGACACCCACTGTCTATCTAAAATAGGGTAGATAAATCATGAATCTAGCAATTTTTATAGTTCTCCTTTTACAATTTCTCTCAGTGTAGGGGTGAATCTTCTTTTTGGTTGTCTAACTAGGGTGTAATCATCTCTGATGTAAATTCTATGAGTGCAAAGATTAGGGTCAAATCCCTTCATCTCATGATAGTCCCATGCAAATGCATGTTGGTGGGTCCTTAATAAGTTTTCCAATAACTATTGTTGTTCTTCACTCAATTTTCTATTAACATTTAGATACTTTCCTTCTGATACTTGTACTTGTGTAGTTGAATTTAGCATAGCCGCTTCATTAACACATGGTACCTTGAGTTCATATGGAAAAAATGTATGGGACATACCTATTGCTGTAGGAAGTTTGGCTAAAGGAAGAGTGGTTGTAGGAAGAACATATGCAAGAACAGTGGCTACAGGAAGAGTAGGAAAAAGTGTCTTGACTGGAATAGCAGAATGAGAAGATGATGCTTCCTCCACTTCACAATGGTTTTGAAGGATGTTAGCCAATAATTCATCTGTGTCTTGAAGCTACACAAAGGAGCTTTTGCCTAACATCATAAGCTATCTCACAAAATTAACTTCCTCGACCTCTTCACCAACATGGGGCCATATGGAATTATCCTCATCATGGCATGGCTAAGTAGGAGGATAAAGAAGAAAAAAATTTTAGTGCTCTTCCCATCATAAATGGTCATGTCACCTAACTGGAATCCAATATATGGGTATGCGCAGGATCATCATGGAAAAAACATGCCCTTAAGTGGTGAAAAAATCAGAAAAAACAAAGTTAGGTAACTTGATATAAAAATTTGAACAAGTTATCTATATTATTTCAAAAATATGTAACAATAGAATCTATAGAAAATTGAATGTAGTTTCTAAATTCCTAGGGGTTTTTTTTTTTAAAATCTATTTGGTGAAAATTTAAAATTTCAATGCAATAGTACTTAAAATTTACGGAAAAAATAAGAAGTAGGTGTTTGTTTGACCACCCTAACCACAATAAAATGATAATATTTTTTTATAATATTTTAGATATAAGTAGAGGACTATGTAATCATGCGATGCATATTTTTTTGTAATTTCCAAGTAAATAATTAATTATGAATTTTTTATTACAACTTTTAAAAATATAAAACTTCGTATGTGACCTCCTTAACTTAGTCAAAACTTCATGAAATTCAGTTTTTTTTTTAATCCTATAGTATGCAAAGCATAGAATGTGACACATGTTTTGGATTCAAAAATGTGGTATCGTTGGAAAGCTATAGGTATTTTTTAATCAGCCTATCAATTAGGACTTTAGTAAGTAATTCAAATAGAAAATGAATAACAATTATTTTTTAAATTCAAAGTAAAGCATAATTTATATTAGTGTAAAGTTGAGAATTTCCTTTAAAAACCCTTTTTGTTTCATCAATTTTGGGTAAAAAAAAGTTGTCAACCACATACCGTACACATACCCATATCACCACTTTTTCGCCCATCATGATCCTACACATACCCATATGCATTTGCAGTCACTAACCATGGTCTTCCAAGAATAATGGGATACCAAACTAGTGTAGATTTAGGAGAAAGAATCATGAAGTCTACTAGGTACTCCCAGGAGTCTAGAATTACCACAAGGTCCTTCACTATACCATTGATTAGGCTTACTAGTAGAACTATGAGCAAGCTGCAGGATAGTAGGAGTAGATCTCATGCTTGCAATGTTTAGTTGCTGTAGGATGTTCTTATTCATTGCATTTATTGCCACCCCTAAATCAATAAGAAAATTCTTTATTTGAATCCAATTTATAACAACTGCTACCATAGGACTACCTGGGTCATTATACTTGGGATAGTCACTTTTCCAAGCATGATATCGGCTAGATGTCCAACCACATGAACCATAGTGGGTTCTTTATTCTTCCTACCTAGCTTCGTAATACATGCTTCCTTGATTGTCTTGCCATAGATTGGAACATATTTTATGGCCTGAAATAGGGGTATCTAGACACACATATGCTTCCACTAATCTATAATGTCAAAAGTTGTGTTCTCCTTTTCTTCCTTCTTCTTGGCAACTTCCAATCTCTGAGGAAATGGTGGTTCCTATTCAGTCTTCTTGACTAGGACTAGTTTATAATTTTTAGGTGCACTTGGATAAATGGGATCATTCAGAGGTTCCTTTTCCTCTTCCACAGGAAGCTAAATGATGGTGGGATTGGAAGGGGCCGGTATAGTAGTTCCTGAATGCAAGTGGATGTCACTTACACTCACAACATATGCAGGTAATTGATTTGAATCAACAGAGTATACAAAATGATGTTGTGGTTTGTTATTTGGAATGGGTGTGGGATGAGCTGGTAGTTGAGTAGGTTTAGGTGCAATTGAGCTTGAACTAGTAGGTGGAGGCATTATAGTAGGTTTTTGGGGCTGAGAAGGTGGGTTCATGGAACTGGTTGTTTGGGTAGGCCATTGATGTCCTCCCCTCCATTGATTTGTTTGTTTCTAATTTCCTGGAGGTGGCTCCCAATTCCCTTGAAATTGTGGCCAATTCTCATGAGGTTTCTACCACTAGGGTGGAGAGTTTTGATGACTATACCAAGCACTTGGAGGGTTACCTCAAGGATGTGGTTGATATCCTCTATAATTGGATGGGTATGGGGGCTAATATTGGTTATCAGATGATAGGAATTGAAATATGGCCCTTCATAAGAGAGTGGATCTGGTGGTATACCTTGTCTTGGAACCCAAGGCCTCATTTGTGCAACATAGTAAACTTGGTCTTCTTTAATCTGAATTGGCTTGAACTTGGATGCAATCTGCTTGCTTTCAATATTATATACAATCTTGCATCTACATTCCTTCTTTTTTCTATAATGGGGGCAATACTCTGCCAACATTGTCTTTGTCTCCTCTTGTTTCTTCTTGTCCTAAAGTGTATCCAAGTGAGTAGCTAGATTGTTTTTAATGTCTTGCTTGAATTCTACCAGCAAATGATTAATCTCCATTCTTGAGACTTCACTAGTACAAGACTTACCCAAGGAAGATTAGTAAGCTCTTCCTTTCTTTGAAGCTGCCTTAGAGTAGTTTTGGCATATTTTCTTGATATCCTCCCAAGGGACTTGGGAGATATCTCCTTCTCCCATCAGGTCCAAGGCATCAGTGTAGCTATCGTTGATTCCTCTTAGAAAAAGAAGCTTTTGTGAGTCTTCATTAAGTGTATCATGGTGTGGAGATTTTTGTAGGAAAAACAAAAATCTTGCAATGTAATCCTCCAAGGTCTCATCTTCCTTTTGTTGCATCCTAAAGATGTCACCTCCCCTCATGTCACTGCCCCTGCAATATTCCTTGTATTTCTCAAGGAATTTTTTCTTCATGTCCTCCCAAGTTTCCACAATATCTCTACCTAGACTCATGAACCATCTTAATGCAACTTCTTTCAGAGTGGTAGGAAATAGCTTAAGCCTATGGTAATCATTGGTATAGTAATAGCTCATGCACAGTATGTCAAACTCAAACATGAAGGTATCAGGGTCTTCCATGACAAGTCCATAAAACTTGGGGAGTGTTGAAGCAGGGATATTTTTGATGTTGTCAACTTCATTCTGATGGGAAATGGTGAAAGGAAAAGCTAGTTGGTTAGGTCTATTTCTATTTGCATTGCCCATGCCTACTTGATGTATTTCCAAAGCAAGGGGATTTTCAAGCTGATTTTGGTCTTCATAGGAAACTTCAGAGATAGTTAGATCAAGAAATGCATCAGTAAAGGGGTGTGGATCTTATTCTTCTTCTTCTATTGGTATGTTCTGATATTCAACTAGCTGGAATGGATTAGGATTGTTAGGAAGGAATCTCCCATAAGCATCTCTTCTCCTTCCTCTATGCATGTAGTATCAACTCACTATCAACCAAATCACACAAAGAATTGGTAAAGAATAAGAGGGTTCATTACTTCCTAAATGAGGGGTACACTAAGAACAACTTTCAGAAATACTACAACAAGAAAAAATGCTAATGACTCCAAAGAACTTCCCTAGTTTGACACCATACCCAACAACGATGCCAAAAATGTTTTGCCCCTACAATGATTTAACAACTAAGCTCTTGCAGCCGTGATTCATAGATTGGAAATATAAATTGAATAGCTATTCAATAATCATGAAGGTGCATTTAACTTTTCAACCCAAGGACATGAAATTGAAATGGGTTAGCGCAGTATGTGCACTAGGAACTCAAAGTAGCCATTTTGATTCTAGATCTAAGTAAGACACAATGCTGAAAAGTGCATTGCTTGGAAAGGAATAACATAAATGTTGAATATCAACCAACAACTATACTAAGCTGAAATGCATGATAGAAATGGAAATATGAGCAAACAAACAAGAAACTACTCTGTCTACTTTGGCTGTAGGAATAATCACATAATGGAATTCTAGTGGCTATAGGAACAGTTGACACCAGATTCTTAACTAATTACTATATAGAAAGTAATAACTCTGCTAAACTAAGCTAAAGGATGGATTTCTCACCAAGTAAGCATCCTTGGATGAGTATCCTCTACTACTAATGAAAACTTGGATGCACAAACACAAAACTTAATTCTATTCATCAAGAAACACGAGTACAATAGAGCAGTGTAACTGTATTACTAAAAACCAAGAATAGAAGTACAATATTAGATCACACAACCTTCTAAAAAGGAACATATGATCCTATTTTATACTACCAACTAAGAAAGGTAGTCAACTCCATGAACTGGTAGGATACCACTTTAGGGAAAGAAGAGAAAATGGAGAGATGGTTATTCGTGCATTGAACCTGGTTAGACGTGCCCGCAGATTTAGCACATTAGTAATGCCAATATTCGCTTAACAACATTAAAGTCCACTACAAGGAAATTTCATTCAATTTGTAGGGGGAAGCTCTTTTCATCAACCTTATTTGACCTTTGAATTATTCCCTTGTTGGACGTTATGGTGCATGCCCAACTGGTGGTGTCTTTCTCAATTTAGTATCCTCAAATTATATCTGCATGGCAATGTTAGCATGCACAATAATCTCATACATATAACTACCTTAAAGAACATTCATTAACCACATGAAAAATTAATATAGAGAGTCCATATAACATGCCAATGTTATAAAATATTTGCAAAAATAAGATTAAGCCCAATGTCTATAGTTTGAGGAAATATCATAAAAAATATCAACACCTAACATCAAGGTGTAAGACAAATTCAACAAGTAAATCATAAATTCTACCCAAAATTAGACCATAAAATAGGCTCATCAAAAGGTATAGAATTTGAGGAGAAATTGTCTCTTGTTGCTAGGATTGAAGCTATCAAAATGGTTTTTGCATTTATGGCACATAAAGATTTTAAAGTTTATCATATGGATGTGAAGTATAGTTTTTTGGTTGGTGAATTGGAAGAAGAGGTTTACATGGAACAACCAGAATCATTTTAGTTTTCAGAGCAACTAGATATGGTATGTATATTAAAGAGGGAATTATATGGATTTAACCAAGATCCTTGAGCTTGGTATGCAAGGTTTTATAGATATTTGATACAACAAGGATTTAGTAAGGGAACCACATATAGTAATTTTTACTTCAAAATCGAGGAAGACAAAATCTTGATAGTGGTTTTGTATGTGGATGATATTATCTTTGGTGGAAATGAAGCTATGTATAAGAAATTTTCTAATGAGATGCAAAATGAGTTTGAAATGTCAATGTTTGGGGAGATGAATTTCTTCTTTGGGATACAAATCAATCAAAAACATAAAGGGATTTTCATTTCACAATCTAAGTATGTCAAAGAGATGAAGAAGTTTGGAATGGATGATTCAATACTAATGAACTCCAATGGTAATTGTTTGTAAATTGAGAAAAGATGATGACTCACCTAAGGCTAATCAAAGTAAATATAGATCTATGATTGGTGGACTACTATATCTAACTATTACTACATTGAATATCATGCATGTAGTTTTTCATGTCACTAGATTTCAAGAACATCCTAAATAAACACATGTTGCAACAGTCAAGACTATATTTAGATATTTAAGAGGAACTCCAAATTATGGCTTGTGACATCCTAAGGATAATGATTTCAAATTAAGTGCTTATATAGATGCATATTTGGGTTGGTTGTGTTTATAATAAGAAAAGTACAAGTGGTGGTGCATTCTTTTGTGGATGTAGATTAGTGTCATGGTTGAGTAAGAAGCAAGATTTAGTTTCATTATCCACTGTAGAGGTTGAGTATATTGCAACAACATCATGTTGTACACAATTTTTATGGATGAGATAGACATTAAAGGATACCAGAGTAGTGTATGATGAGCCTATTTCTATCTTTTGTGATAATAGAATTGCAATAAAAATTTCAAAGAATTAAATGATGCATTCAAGGAAAAAACATATGTCAATTAGGTTCACTTTCATTGAGAGGAGTTTATGGAGAATGAAGTGAAACTTGAGTATGTACCTACAAAGGATTAGATTGCAAACATATTTAGTAAGGCTCTTCCTAAGGATAATTTTGAGTATCTTTAGGTGAAGTTGGGGGTTATTTCCCCTCCTTCTTTGAACTAAATGCATATGGAGGTGCAGCAGTCTAGTGGATCAATGGATCTATCTCTTCTCTAGATTGATTTTCGTGGCTATCTATCATGGGGGAGTAGGTAGTGTCATGTATTGTCTTTATCTTACAGATTTATTTGGTTGTACTCCTATGGGAGAGTATTCAGAGTAGGTATTTTGGTTAAGTGTTAAAGGGGGAAAATATTGCAAAAATTTAATCCTTTTTCCATTTACATCAAAAGGGAAGAAAGTATCATGTGAAAAACTTTATCTGCTCAAGATGAGAAAGAAAGGAAATCATAAGAAAGTGTGTTTAGATTTGTTATGTTGTCTTTGATGGGATGTCACATCATGTGTTTCCATCAATGAAAAAGGGGGAGATTGTTGCAAGTATGAAGGTGTTTTCATTGATGTCAATAGGAAGTCTAGCTAACTTGTGTTTTCATTGATGTCACCTATGTGTTAAGGAATTTTGTTGGATGTCAAGGATATTGAGAAAATTTTGAAAAGGAGGAAAATAGGTTGTTGTAGGTTGTGCATGTGTAGTTGAGATATTGAGGAAGTGTTTTGAATATATTGAGCTATCTTTTTGTTGCATGGTCTGGAGATGAGTTGGAATGAATCAATGAGCTGAGATGATGTCTTTGGTACTTGGTTTCCAATTGCTTTTGAGAAAATTTGATAGATAGAGTAAACAATGTTAAGTAAGTGTTGAAAGTGTGTTCTAGTATTGTGATCCACATTTATTCTATGTTGAGGGTATGCCTATGTGGATCTAATATGTTGTTCATTATTTTTAGAGGTTTCTATATTCATAATTTGAGTTTTTGGATCATTTTATAGTGCGAGATATTTTCACTAATGTGTGAACCAATTTTTTAGTGATGTTTTATGTGGCTTGGGAGAAATGTATTTGCTTTGCATTTATTTTTTGTTTGGCTTTAGGTTTTGCAGATTTGGGAAGTTTCTTATAATTTTTGTACCTTTTAGTATTCAAGGTTTCATTTGATTTGGTGTAGTACAAAGTGTGTTTCATTTGTCAATGTGCAAATAAGGTTTATTAGTTGTTCTAAATTGAAGTATTTGTATGCTGCAAGTTTGTACAAAGTGTTTGATGAATCTCAAGTAGTTTGTGGATTATTCTAGCTCCCGTTCAAGTGAAATTTTTTGTCCAAAAGTTTTTCATTGATTTTAATGAAGTATGTGGGTATGTGCAGGATCATGATGGGCCGAAAAGTGGCAATATGATGGGTATGTGGCTGATGACTTTTTTTTTTTACCCAAATTAATTAAACTAAAAAGGTTTTTAAAAGAGATTCTCAGCTTTCCACCAATATAAATTATGCTACTTTGAATTAAATAAATGATTATTATTCATTTTCTATTTGAATTATGACTAAAGTCCATTGATAGGATGATTGAAAACATCATAGCTTTCAAAAGATATCACATTTTTGAATCTGAAAATTGTGTCACATTCATGATTTGCATACTATAGGATAAAAAATGAATTTCATGAAGTTTTCCCAAGTTAAAGGTGGTCACACATACAAGTTTTTATATATTTTAAAAGTTTGTAAAAATCATAATTAATTATTTACTTGGAAAAATTACAAAAATATGCATCACATTGAGACATGAGTCATCTACTTATATCAAAATCTTATAAAAAATATTATCATTTTATTGTGGTTAGAATCGTGACAAACACCTACTTCTTTTTTCCCTTAAGTAAGTACTCTGCATTGAAATTTCAGATTTTTCAAAATAGATTTTTAAATAAACCTAGTAGTTTAGAAACTACATTCAATTTGCTACATATTCTATTCTTATGTATTTTGAAATAATATAGATAAATTATTCAATTTTTTATGTCAAGTTTCCTAACTCTGATTTTTTTTATTTTTTTGCCACTTAAGGGCCTTTTTTCCCATGATGATCCTGCACATACCCATGTACTTAATGTTTATAGTGCTTAACATGGGTATTGGCCAACCTTGTATTAGCACTACATGTGAAGTTTATGGAATCATGTTGAGGTGTTTTGGGATCTATTTTCATCCTAATTAAGGATTTATTATGGTCAACTTCATTCCTACCAACCATGGGAAAATTTTAGATGCCAACCTATTTTTAATTTGTAAGTATAATGAAAAGTTTCCAACATTACAGAAGGTTTTCAAGGTTGGGGTTGATATAAATAAGAGTGGTTATGTTGTGAGATGAAAGAGAGAAGAAAGATAGATGCAAGATTGATATGAGTGATGTGTGATGTGAATTTGAGTAGTGTAGTGTGAATTTCAAGTGTTTGGACTCTTGAAAGAAGTGAGTTGAAGGTGTCCAAAATTTATCAGATAAGACTATGAGATTGTTGGAGCATTGTGGTAGATTCATTTTTGATTGAGAGAGTGTTCTCTATGTAGCAATTATCTTCTATATTCTTCTATTTCTTCCTGTGGTAGTGAGCCTCTTTGGACAGTGTGTCCTATTTTGGTAGTGAACCCCTGTACTAGTTTCTCAATTACTTATATTGTGAGCTAATCCTCACCATTTTTTTCCCCCCATTGGGATTTCCACATAAATTTGGTGTTCTCTTGTGTATGGTTTGTTATTTCAATTTCTATTATCTCCATTTTATATTTAATCACATTAACAAAATAAGTGTTTGATGAATGCATGTGGATTCAATTAATGTTGAAGGTTTTGATGTTTTAATTTACTACAATTAATTTACACCCTTCTTAGTTGTCTTGTTCATTAAACATACTAGATGTGGTTGCCCATAAACCTAATTTTGTGGGTGTTGATTTGGGTTCCCCTATTGCAATGAATGGTTGTATTCTACATTTGTTTGTTGATGATGTGTGGAGCATGTATGGGGAGGGATGTGTGCATCCTTTATGGTGTGAAAATGTTGCTCGTATTATTTTCGTTAGTAAGGAAGTCTCTAAACACATTGATTTCTACTCAAATACTATTCTTATTTATAGCTTTTTTTTATTGTTTCCTTCCCTCCCTGATTTGCATCTATGGATATCCAAACATTGCTCTCTGTAAGTGGAGATTTTGATGGAGATTTATCCTTTTGTAAGAGGTTTTATGGTTTTTTGGTTTTGTTCTCTTGAGGATAGATAGGAAGATTTAGATTATGGTTTGTGGGAATGGGATTCTCAACCCTAACCATGAGGCCTTGGGTTCATTCCTTTGACCCTTAAAAGGAATCCATTGATGTTGTTCCTATTTGGGTAATATTTCCATATCTGTCCTTACATTTCTAGTGCCCCTGTACACTTATGAGGGAATTGGTAATGCTCTTGGAAGGTTCTTGAAAGTGGATCTATTACTTCCAAGAATTTTACTCACACCTCCTTTTCTCAAATTTTGGTGGAGGTATATTTTTTTAACGCTTTACCTAGTGAGGTAGTTCTATAGGCTATGTTGCATAGGTCTACTAAAAGGGGGGTGAATCAATTGTCACAAATTATAACCTTCAATTCAATTATTGAACCTAATGCATAAACTACAAAAATGATCAATCATCAAATGCCAATGCAGAAACTCAAATCTAATGCACAAACACAATAACACTAGATTTACATGGAAAACCCAATGAGGGAAAAACCACGATGAGGATTAACTCATACTATAGAGAATATCAAAACTAATTAGAAAAAGGCTTACTACTTGAGATAAGGCTCACTTCTTGGGATAAGGCTCACTACCTACAATAAGGACTCACTATCCAATAGGGCTACGACCCAGGGGGATCACTGGAAAAAATATACAAAGAATACAAGGAAGACTTGTTACAGAGAGACAACAATCCCAATGCAAAAAATGATTCCACCAGAATCATTGATCAACTTGCATGAGTGCTAGAGTTCACCTTCTACTCATTGCATTGAAAACTCATCATTAAGCTTCACATTGATCTACCAAACACATAGCTCACACACACTTTCTGAAGAGCATCAAAGTCACATCTTCTCTTTATCTTATCTTCTTTTCTCTTGTAAATTTTTCATTATTAGCTCATCTTGTATTTATAGTATCTCCAACCTTGAAAAGATACAAAGTCAGCCATCCAACTTCAAATTTAAATTAGGTCTACACCAAAACATCCTAGAGTGGAATTAGAATAACGACAACCCATTCACACACTTCACTAAGACACATAATAGATCCAACATACTTCATCAACTTTGAAGATAGTTCTTAACACACAATCGGTGAAAAAAGTGTAAAACACATAGAACAATTAATCCAAAAACTTTCAGAAACCAACAATATCTTCAATGTAATCAGAACATCTTATCTCTAGAACCACAAGTCAAAATACTTCATCAAAGAGAAATCTGGACCAACAACATTTCTCCTAGACCTCAACCAAAACACAGAAAACCATAGTTCACAACTGGTGAACACAACTCAAACTTCACAAAGAACTAATAGCCAAGAATCTGGATATAGCAACCTTCAACTACCATGATTAACATATTTGAACTACACAACCATAGGGACAAGTACCAAATCATCATCTTGAATACTTGTAAACTTCCTTTAGTACAATGTTCTCAATATCCTCAACATATACAACCAACAACAATTAGTAGATAAGTAGTTGACCAATTGACGTCAATGATAACATTTTCATTCTTTTTTCCATTCTTGCAACAATCTCCCCCTTTTTCATTGATGGCAACACATGATGTGAAAAACCATCAAAGACACCATACCAGTTCTGAAGATTTTATTTTTCCTTCTCCCCCTTAGGAGATCATCTTCCTCATTAGTTGCTTTCTCTCCTTTTCACATGCTTTCTCTCCCCCTTTGACATCAATGGAAAAGGTAAAAAAAAATATGTTCACTCAATCTTTTTTTGACATGACAACATAATTCTCATAATGACAACACTTGAAACTACATGCTCCCCCTAAGTCATAGCCACCAAAACATTAGTCCAAAAAGATAGAACCATGAATCCACCATACTAATGCATCTCCAAATGCATCTTAGTTTATTAATGGAGGGGAAATAACCCCTAACTTCTCCCAGAGATACTCAAAAGTATCTTTAAGAAGATACTTTGTAAATACATCTACAATATGATCTTTTGTTACAACATACTCAAGCTTGAATTCATTCTCCATGACCTTATCTCTCAAGAAATGATATCTTATAGATATATCATTTGTTCTCGAGTACATTGCAAGATTTTTCAAAATTTTAATTGCACTTGTATTATCACAAAAGATAGAAATGTGATCATCTTATAGCATTGTGATATATTTTAATGTATGTTTCATCAATAGAACATTTGTACAACAAGATGCAATAGTAATATTCTCAACTTTAGTAGTAGACAAAGAGACTGAATCTTGCTTCTTACTCAGCCATGCCACCAACTTGTATCCAAGAAAGAATGCACCACCACTTGTACTCTTTTTGTCATCTATACTTCTGGCCCAATCTGCAATTGTATAAATACTAAGTGTAAAGTTACTATGTATTTAGGATACCATAATCCATAATCCAAAGTGCCATTCAAATATCTGAATATTCTTTTAACTGCATCATCATGTGTTTCCTTAGGATCTTCTTGAAATCTAGCTATAAGATAGACCACATGCATATTTTTTGGTCTACTAGCAGTCAAATATAGTAGTCCACCAATCATAGATCTATACTCTCTTTGATCAACCTTAGGTGAATCATCATATTTACCCAACTTGCAACCAGTCACCATAGTAGTACTTACCAGTTTGGAACCATCCATCCCAAACTTCTTCAACATCTCTCTCACATACTTAGATTATAAAATGAAATTTCTTTTCTTTTTTTGATTAATCTAGAGCCCAAGAAAGAAATTCATCTCCCTAAACGTATACATTTCAAATTCTTTTTGCATCTCTCTCGCAAATATCTTGCACATATTTTCATTTCCTCCAAAGATAACTTCATCAACATATACAACTACAATCAAGATTTTGTCATTTTCAATCTTAAAGTACAAATTATTGTCTTTCGTACCTTTGTTAAATCGTTGTTGAATCAGATAATTGTTTAACCTTGCATACCAAGATCTAGGAGCTTGCTTCAATCCATATAGATCTTTCTTCAATCTACACACCATATCTAGTTGATTTTTTAATTGAAATCCTTCTGGTTGTTCCATGTAGACTTCTTCTAGCTCACCATTAAAAAATGTTGACTTGATATCCATTTGATAGAATTTGAAATCTTTATAAGAAACTAATTCCAAGAACATCCTTATAGCTTCCATGCTTGCTACTAGGGAAAATGTCTCTTGAAAATTGATGTCTTCTACTTGTGAGTAGCCTTTACACACAAGCCTTGATATATTTCTAACAAATTCTCCATTCTCATTCAAATTTTTTCGGAATACCCATTTTGAACCAATAATATTTTTTCTTGTTGGTCTTGGGACCAATTCCCAAGTCTGATTCTTCTCAATTTGTAATTTTTTTTTCATTGCTTCCTTCCAATGTTCATCTTTACAAGCTTCACTTACTATCTTCGGCTCAAATTCAGAGAATAAACACAAGTTTACTTCAGCAACAACTTTGGTTTTGGTTAACACAACTTTTGTCTTTTCTCCAATAATCTGATTTTCTGAATGATTCCTCTATACATATTTCCATGTCATAGGGGAAATCACCAAAGTATATTCTCTTTCATTCTATTTATTCTACTTTTCCTACTCATTTTCATCCTGTTCTTCAACAATTTCTTCTATTCTTGTACAGTCATGTTCATCAAACACATATCCATCAATATCAATAGGATTCTTCACTATTTCATCAACCTTCACATTCAAGCTCTCTACAATATTTCTCAATATTTTATTAAAACATCTATATGCCTTGTTTTTGGTAGATTATCCAAGAAATATTCTTTCATCACTTCTTACATCAAAATTTCCCAAAGTTTCTTCATATTTTCTGATAACATTTGCTTTTGAATACCTTGAAATATTTAACTATAGGAATTCTTTTGTGCCATAATTCATAGGGATTTTTTGTACTATTTTCTCTTGCTTGAACTTGATTTAATACATATACAACAGTATGAATAACTTCTTTCTAGTAAAATTTAGGTAATCTAGCTTCAATGATCATTGACCTATCATCCTCTTGAACTATTATATTTTTCCTTTCAACAACTCCATTCTATTGAGGAGTTCTTGGGGTAGATAACTATCTATTTATTCCATGCACTTCACAAAACATATTGAACTCATGGGAGGTGAATTCTCCACCTCTATCAAATTTTAAGCATTTTATCTTTAAATTCACTTCATTTTCAACCATAGACTTGAATGCCTTGAATCTATCTAATGCTTTTGATTTCTCTCTAAGAAATGTAACCCATGTATATCTAGAATAATCATCAATTAAAAGAATAAAGTACCTTTCACCAAGAAGACTTCACATTCTCATAGGACCACAGAGATCTATATGAACCAAATCTAGTAATCTAGTAGTTGATTGTTCTCTTGATTTGTAATGATTTCTTGCTTGCTTCCCAAACTTACAATTCCTGCAAATAACCAACTTATCAAAATGATCAAAATTCATGTGACACATTATCCTATGCCATAACCAACTATCATTTATCTAAGTCATAAAGCATCATCCATCAACATCCTTAAGTTGATAAATATTCCCTTCAAATTTATTTCCTCTAGCAATCAATGTTTTAGATCCTTTCGGGATCTCACATTTATCGTCCTTAAACACAAGATCATATCCTTTTCTGCACATTTGACAAACACTCAACAAATTATTCCTTAAACCGTTAACATAATAAACATCATCAGTATGATACTTGCCATCAAAACTTACTAAACCTATCCCACAAATTTTAGCACCAATATCATCTCCAAACATAATCATGCCTCCATCATATTTCTCAAGCTTTACAAACTTACTCTTATCACCAATCATGTGATGTTAGCAACCACTATCAACTACCCAAAAATTATTTTCTTGCTTAGCATGTAGGGAAGAGATAACCATACCTTCATTCTTCTCCTTCTCCTCCTCTGGATGACTTTCCTTTACCTATTTTTCCAAATTAGTAGAAGTAGTTTCATCCTTAATCACCAAGAACAATCATTTATTGTCATCTAGATCTTCATATTCGGGTATGTGTAGGATCATCATGGAAGAAATAGGCCATTAAGTGGTGAAAATTTTAGAAAAATCAGAGTTTGGAAACTTGATGTAAAAATTTGAATAATTTATCTATATTATTTTAAAAATATGTAAGAATAGAATCTGTAGAAAATTGAAAGTAGTATCTAAACTATTAGGTTTTTTTTAAAAAAATAAATCTATTTGGTGAAAATTTGAAATTTCAATGGAGTAGTACTTAAATTTAGGGAAAAAATAAGTAGGTGTTTGTCTGACCACCCTAACCACAATAAAATGATAATATTTTTTTAATAAGATTTTAGATAAAAGTAGACGACTCATGTTGGATGTGATGCATATTTTTTTGCAATTTTCTTCAAAGTAAATAATTAATTATGATTTTTTTATTACAACTTTTAAAATATACAAAAACTCATATGTCTAACCACCTTAACTTGATCAAAACTTCATGAAATTCTTTTTTTAAAATCCTATATTATGTGAAGCATAGAATGTGACACATGTTTAATTCAAAAAATGTGATACCATTTGAAGCTATAGATATTTTTCAATCAGCCTATCAATCAAGACTTTAGTCATAATTCAAATAGAAAATGAATTATAATTATTTATTAAATTCAAAGTAAAGCATAATTTATATTGGTGGAAATATGAGAATCTCCTTTAAAACCCTTTTTGTTTCATGAATTTTGGGAAAAAAAAAAGTCGTCAGCCACATACCCTACACAGACACATCATATCGCCACTTTTTGGGCCATCATGATCTTGCACATACCCATTCTCAATCTTCATCTAAAATACTAGCATTCTCATTTACATAGTAATATTTGTTAATCTTCTTTCCTTTCTTTTCTTTCTCATATATTTTTTAAATTTATTTTAACTCTTTTTAGATACTTTGCAACATAGTGACCTTTTTCTCCACAACTAAAGCACTTAAACGGAAAATCACCTTCATACTTACTGAATCCTTTCCTCATTCTTCTTACAAAGTTAGCTTCTATTTCATCAAAGTTTCCTTCATCTGAATCTTCAATTTTTGTAGGTTTAAAAGCAATAACTGTTTTGACTCCATTTCTTAGACTCGGCTTCCTCATCTCATAAGATGTCAACAATCCTAATAGTAGATCCTTAGTAAAGGTCTTATAGTCTATAGTATGCTCAATAGTACTCACCTTTTCACTGTAATAATTAGGAATGGTTCAAAGAATCTTATTTACAATCCTAGTTTCATCTACAACAAATCCAAGAGAATGCATTCTAGCCACTACTTCATCCAATCTCTGTACATAAGCTTTGACATTTTCATCTTCAGACATATGTAGAAGATCAAATTGTGTTTCCAAATTCTACAATTTTTCCTCTTTAACTCTTTCATCACCATCGTGTGCTCTTTCTAAAGCATCCCAGACTTCCTTACCTATCTTCAAATATTGAACCTTAATCAAATTAGAATGTACCAGACTATTCTTCAAGGTGAACTTCAATTTATTGTTCACTTCATGTAATTTGATTTCTTCAAGTGTACTTGGACCACTAGCAGAAGGAGTGTAAGGATTCTTGTAAGCTTTCTCCACATCATATTTGTAATACTCTAGATATTCTTCCATCAATACTTTCTAGATATAGTAATTAGTTCCATCAAACCTCATATAATCAAAGATCATTTTGCTAGCCATCCTGAACCTTCCTCAAGCAGTTAAGCTCTTCACCAAGGAACCAAGCTTTGATAGCAATTTTTTGATAGAAAAACTACGAGGGGAGGGGATGAATTTGTTGTCATAGACTATAACCTTTAATTCAATTACCAGAATTAATGCATAAACAACTTAAATGATTAATCATCAAATTCCAATGCAAAAACTCAAATCCAATGCACAAACACAGTAACACAAGATTTATGTGGAAAACCTAATGAGGGAAAAACCACGGTGAGGATTAAATCACACTATAGAGAATATTAAAACTTATTACAAAAGGATCACTTCCTGAGATAAGGCTCCATGCCTGAGATAAGGCTCACTACCTATAATAAGGAATCACTATCCAACAAGGCTACAACCCGAAGGTCTCACTACCACAGAGATACAAAGAAGACAAGGAAGACTTGTTACAGAGAGACAACAATCCCAATGCAACAAAGGATTCCACCACAATCATTGATCAACTTGTATGAATGATAGAGTTCGCCTTCTGGTCACTACATCTGGAAACTCAACATTAAGCTTCACACTCATCTACCATACACATAACTCTCACACACTTTTTGAATAGCATCAAAGTCATATCTTCTCTTTTAGTTATCTTCCTTATTTTCTCTTGTACATTTTTCATTGCTAGCCCATCCTGTATTTATACAATCTCCAACCTTGAAAAGATACAAAGTCAGCCATCCAAATTCAAATTCAAATTAGGTCAGTGCCAAAAAATCCTAGGGTGGAATTAGAATTAGTGCAACCAAAACACACACTTCAGTGAGACCCATAATAGAAACAACACACTTCATCAACTTCGAAGATAGGGCTTAACACACGGTCGACCAAACCAGTGTAAAACACATAGGACAATTAAGCCTGAAACTTCCATAAACCAAAAATATCTACAATGCAATAAAAACATCTTATCTCTAGAACTTCAAGTCAAAAGACTTCATCAAAGAGAAATTCGGACCAAAAACATTTCTCTCGAACCTCATCCAAAACACAAAAACCCATAGTTCTAAATTAGTGAACATAACTCAAACTTTAGAAAGAACCAAGAGCCAAGAATCTAGATATAGTAACCTTCAACAACCATGTCTAACATATCTTAACCACACAACCATAGGGACAAGTACCTGATCATCATCCTGAATACTTTTAAACTTCCTTTTAGTACAATTTTCTCAATATCCTCAACATATACAACCAACAACAACTAGTAGATAACTAGTTGACTAGTTGACATCAATGACAACACTTTTATTCCTTTTTCCATTCTTGCAATAGGTTAATGGTTGGTCTTTGTCCTATCTGGGTGATTACAAAGGTATTCCTTTTCGTTGCAGATGTTGTTTTCCTACATGACACCTGGCTCATAATTTTTCTCGTTGCTCTCATCTTGTTTCTACCTCTAGTTGGTGGAAGATTTCTCCCCATGAATATTTAATGGTGTACCCTACGACAAAATATTCTTTTGATGGTGATGATTCAAGACCTCCCTCTCCTTCTACATGGATAAATAATCCTATTGTTGTGGGTGCTACTTCTCCTATGGATTTTTTTGTGCTAACTTTGGACAAGGTTGCTCTGAATGCTATGTGTGTTGCCTCCCCTAAGTCCCCTACTACCCCTTCTATTGAATTTTTTTTCTTTACTATGAATACTATTTCTTTGGGATTGGTTATGAATGCTTCACCTAAAGTATCTATTATTCCACTAGTCAATTACTCTAAAGGGTATTCTTCCTCTTCTTGTCAAGATGTTTCAATTCTAGTTTCTAATTCTTTTTGGACAATTGTGCAATGTAATAAGAGGTGTAATTCCAAGAACGTCATGGTTTTGTTTAACATACCATTTGAGTAAAAGTCACTGGGTTCTAACTATAGTGCTTGAACTATTTTGTTTTGTCTTCTATTGGTGACTCCTTTCTTGCTACCTGTCTATTTTTTGTTGCTTTTCTTATCCTATTGTTTCTGACTAGTTTTTTGTGTTTGGCCAATCTACTTTGTTGAGATATTTTACTTTATTTTGTCTTTGTATGGCATCAATCCCTTCCCTGCTTACCTAATAAAAAAAATCCATATTTCCTTGTATACCATGGAGCAACTTACGGGGTCAACATTCTCAAATCTAGATGAAGAAAAACATCAATCTAAGATGCTCTTTTGTATTGACTAAGAAGTTATGTTATGTTCAAATTTATGGGTAGATATAGGTATTATGGGTGGTGCACTTGGATAGGTCAAATAAATTGTATAAAATCATAATGGAAAGCTACATTACATAGGCCCAATTTAGGATCACAAAAACCTAGAAAATATCCCTATAACCCCATTTAGCTATGTTGGCTTACATAAAATCCCACTTAAAATGGTATGGGCCTTAACAATAATCAATGAACAAGGCCTTACACTTCAAAGGGAAATAATCAACATCAACAACATTGACTAGTAAGTGTTGATATTCACAACCATTTCAAGAGTCTGTATACTTGCAAGTCTCTACATACACATTGCCCTCACATTCCAAATATATGCACACATGCAAAAGATTATGTATGTTAATCACCAAAAAAGGAAGAGGACTAATTGATGTCATTATCACATACTCCAAGGGTTTCTGATAATTTATTTAATCTTCATTTTTTTAACATATACATCATTTATGCAACTATGCCTTTATATTTTCATATTATTGTCTTTATTTCGTTCACTTTAGAGTAACTTCCTTCCTTACTTCTGATTTTTGAAAAATGGAATTTATATAAATATAAAATACATATTATATTTATTTTATTGTTTTATTTTTATATATTATTGTTATTTCTTAGTTTCAATTTAATGACACAATTTTCAAATACTTTCTTCATTAAATATATAAAATTGTTGTATCCATTATTCATTGAGGATGGTTTGTTTGCATAATCATATGCATATATATGAAAAAGAATAATATATATTTAATTATATGCAAAATTGTTTTTTTAATATATTTTAATGTGTGCATTCCATTACTCCTCACTTTTCTCAAATTATTACTTCCTCACAAAAAAAATACCAAAATGTACTCAAGTACTAGAAAACAAATTATATTTTGAAGAATTTGTATATATCAAGCATTTATGATTGTACGAGTTATTTGTATACATCAAATAAATTGATGTTGGATTTTTTTTTGTAGGTTAAACTTATACAAAAATTCATGTTTATATAGTTTGTAAACTTGACTTATTGATAAGTAGCAGCTATTTTCCACAGTGTGTCAAATTGTGAGATTACTATCAAGATTCAACCATGTAGTTTTACAAGTCAAAATCATTGACCAATGTTTCATGAGTAGCGGTTCATAAGAACCCATCTCTCATGATAATGAATGGTCTACTTAGCACTCACTAAATCTAGGTGATGCTCATAGTTAATCTCAATTCTTCATTTTGGAGGCATCTCATCTAAGCTATACTATTTATAGATGCATAATTCGTAGGCAACTTTTTCAAGTGTGTATTTAATTCTCACTTCCATTTAATTTACCTACTTTATCTTTGTTTTGACTAATTATACTAATTTATCTAGAAAATAGTTATATATGTTTCCACTACCTCTAATGGTTTCACTTTTATTATTAAAGTGATCTATAAATGACTTGTGTATTAAATAGTTCCTCTTTCTCCTTTCCCAATTTATTTTATTGGGTTCTTTGATTGTGTAGTGGGTAGTTCAAGTTTGTTGTTGTGAGGTACATCTTCTTTCCCTTATTTTTTTTGCTTCAAGTTAACCACTTGTAATGATATGCAACATATCAAATTTTAGTTTCTTAGAATTCATAGTTCAAACTTCTTCTTCATGTTTCTTACACTCATATGTTTAGAAAATTGTGCTCTTAAATTTCTATTTTTATGATTTTTTCCATTTTTCAAGGAAAAAGTCTATATTATTCTTTGTGCTCATTTCTATTTCTTTTACCATAGGTGCAATGGGTGAATCTGATTATTATTCTTCTTTATTTTTCCTTCATGATTTTGTGGTAGATATTTTTCTTTCTGCCTCATATAAGAAAGTCTTGCTCTTTATTTTTCCTATTTCTAAGGCCTTTTGAGTCTTAAAAAGTTTAGTTTTAAATGCTAGAGATATATTCTTCAATGTATTTAACCACCACATTGAGCTCTTTATTTTTTCTCAAGTAATAGTGATGAGTCTAAAATATCTAAAATTGTGAGGAGTTTGATATCAATTTTAATGTCTACCTCTTTCAATATTTTTAAATTATTTTTATAAGTCATCTCATGTGTATTTGATTTGATCTCTCTATCCAAAAGTCATGTATAGATACCAAACATTTTAGCCTTAAGATATTTAGGTTGGGATAATAATGCTTTAGCATTAGATTCTATCAAGACCACCTATATTAGTTTTAATACATAATAAATTTTATGGTCCACTTTCTCCTCAAGGTTAATTTTATTTTTATGTGTCCTTAAAATTTCATATGAAATCCTATTAGTAGTTTGTATTTTTGATTTATTTTCTCTTAAAAGAGTTGTCATATATTTACCTATAGTTTATTACTAATTGAAAACCAATCATATGTGCATCAGTTATAAAGATCATATTAACTTCTCATTTCACCAATTATAGCTAAGAATACCTAGTAACTTCATCATAAAATATAAAATTTGGCATAAAATTATAGAGTAGATGAGATTCATAGAAATAATTTTTTACAATATACAAATGCATACAAACCAAAGAATCATTAAAAAATAATAAAATAAAATTTAATTATCTTATTTTTTATTTTACATCAATTTTTTCCACCATAGAAAGACAACGTGTTGACTCCAATGTACCACTTATTGACTAATGTGTGGTAGGAATGTTCAAAATTCCCATAAAATTCAATAAAAAAAAATATTCTATTTATTCCATAATAGGATACCCTAAGTTATTTAAAATATGTAAATAACACAATTCAACTAAATATAATTTTTTATTTGAGATACTCCAATAATTTTTGAAAATTAAGCTTAAAATGTATACCTCCACGTGTACCAACCTTCACCTTTTTAAAATATGTTCATCATATTCTAAATAATTTTAACACAAAGGCATTCTTCCTTTTTTCTTATCTTATCATAATTATTACCAACATAATTTTTATGGTGTTACTTTTTCTAGAACTTCTTATTCCTACCATTTTCAAATCATACAAATACATTTTATGGGAGGTTCATTTTCTTCACTCTTCACTAGTTCAATGAATAAGTACTTTCACACCCAATGAATCTAAGAATTTCTTAGTACATCCCATTCATTTCCCATGTTTTATTTTCCACTTTCATGAAAAAATCTACATTTTTGTCATCATTCATTGAGGCGAGCTTATGAATACTAGATTTTTTTCTACCCTAAGAATCCTATGGAATATCATATTTAACATTTTCACACAATACATCACTATCTTCCTTTAAGGTAAATTCTCAATTTTGTTAATAAATGTTAAAAAATCTAAAGTTGAGGGTTGATTAGATGGACCATGAAAATTTCTAAAGAATGACGCTATGTTTCTTCATTTTGATGTGTTGCATTTATTACTTTAAATAAAATTTCTCTAACTTGACATCCCTTATGAAGTGGAAATTTAAAAACTATATCTTTGAGTTTAAGGTCATGACCCATAATTAAAGGTTAAACACTAATATTCGTCATATGATATGTATTTTATAACAATAAAAATAATTAGGTGAAATGAGCACTAAACGAAAAGAGCCATAAAAGATAGATAACTGCATCATAGATGTTTAACTAGTCAATATCATCTATAGCAATGATCTAAACCATTTTGTATGAGAAAGAATAATATTATATTATAAAATAATAAATAAAATATTATTTCACTAAATTTCCATTACCTATAGTTTTTTATAAGACAAGGTGGAAAAAAAGGCCCCACATCCAAAAGTATACAAAAACAACTACACACAAAAGTTCAACCAAATAACAAATTCCACTAATGCAACACTAGAAGTCCGATAAAAATTAAATACAAAAAATATCTATAGTCCAATAAACCAAAAAATCTTAAGAGGTCTTTGTTTGTTATTTTTTAAGAACCGAGCTAGTCTTTAGAATTTCCTATGGAATTTTCCATTTCTAGTAATTAGCAATCTAAAGGGATTGGCCAATGAATGAGTAAAAGCTGTGAAACTTTTACTCCTACACTTTGGGCTTTGTGAAACTCGAGAGGGTAATCCCAAAATGTTTACTTAAGAATTTTAGTGACCAATATTTAAATACATTGTAAATGAAAGATAATTCTCCAATAACCACTTAGCAATGTATCGTATCAAAAGAGTTACTAGTTCTTTTAATAATACTCTACACTTGGAGCATGAGAATAATGAAAATAAATGTAAAGATAGTGGTAACTCATTTGGAAGTTTGTAAATAAAGAGTGATTTTCTAATGAATTAACACAAAAACTAAATTATGAATATCTCTATTAAACCAATGCCTTATCCAAAACATGGAGTCAATCTCAACCTATCCAACCAAATAATAACTCAACAATAGCAACATATAATCTCAAGAAATACTGCATTACAACACTCCAACATTACATTCACCACCATCACTACTTGTAGATATCCTTGCACCTAATTCATATGAGTTAACAATCCCATCCAAGCATTTACAATAATTCATTGAACTAATAAGGATGAATGAAATTAAACATCCATTGCTAAAAAGTAGATACAAACAAAACAATCCTTGATTATTTTCATTCATAACTCATAAAACAAGTACATAGAAGAGATAACAACCATGAAATTGATATAATTTTGTAATGTATTTGCTATCCTATTATCAAAATTACACAAGTAAACACAAAATCATAACTTAGGAAAATTCTCAAACTATGCTCAATATTTTGCTAACAATTCACTGCGTCAATTACAATTCCACAAACCCCTACTATTTGGCCCTGAATTCCTTCTTATAGAAATGGAGCACAACAAGCCTCAGGCTAGAAAGTACACATGTCATTACCTTATCGGAAAACTATAACATATATTCCATTTTCAAGTACTATGTGTTCCTAGGTGGTGGGAAACATGTGTGAAATAAGAGTAGTCTTCATTCATCATTGGAGATCCAGTGCCACCTTTCAAAATGCATCATAAAACAATTTCCTCAAAAATTGCATCCACACACACAAAGTGAAAATGAAAGAAAGCATGAAAGAGACATAAAGGAAAAGACAAAGAATATGTCCATGTCCGTATACTTGTCACTAATTCAATTTGAAGAAAATGCACTATATTTTCTTTACTTTAGAAAAAGTATAATCTGTACTAAATCTAGGATATGCAGTGCATTTTCACCCATATGTTATTAATCATGATTGCAGACTTCAAAATCAAAATTTTCAAATCGCCACCCCGCCATTTCATATTAATCCACCACCCCCTCCAAGAACTTGTATTTCCATGCCAGGAATTCCTCTTCAGTAGGCCAGCTGAAATTCATGACCTCATCAACCTTTTCTCTACAAGGTGAGTACTTGGTAACAATTTAATTGGCCTCCCTATCAAATTCTGATAAGACAATCTCTGCATGAGCCAACATATCCATATTTCTTTTTATTGCACCCATATCACCATTTTGAAAAATTGAAACTGTCAGCTCTGCAATGGTTTTACTAGTTTCATCTCTCCACTCCTGTAGGTTTTTTATGCTACCATCATCCCTTAGAATGGATGGGAGGAGACCATGATGAAATTTATGAAAGGAATTTACCAATTCCCTTATTTTGATTTCCAAAGGTTCAATGATTTCCCTATACTCCTCAATTTTACCCACATGAGTATGAGTGGGCTTAAACATTTCAAGGGGGTTAGCATCCTACTTAGCTCCAATTAACATCAATCTTAGTTCCTTCATCAGGTAGGGATCATGTTTCCATAAAGGGAATAACTCTTTCCTTGTCATTGTAGAAATTATTTGTAGCAGCCACCATGGATGAATAGCTATAATGAATTATATTCAATCTGTTATTTACCCCTGGTGATAATCTCCATATTGTTGTTAGAAACCTCTGTGTCATGATTTTCACACTTTTCTTTATACTCATTTAGCTGATTGATCGACTCCTCCCTTTTGATATCTTCCTCAACCTGTGGAATTTTTGATATACTAGACTTTATTATTAAAATAGGCACACTTCCCATGTTGTATGGAACAATTTCCCATGAGGAACTTACTTCAGGGGTAAATTCAGGGGGTGTAGCTTCATGTGAACTAGTAGGGGAATCAACATTAGTCTTCTTATGCTTTCTTGGTTGCAAACTTTGTAACTTCTCCTCTAGTAATGCTACTTTTATTTTTAACTACATATTTTGTTGTTGAAGTTTTCCACAGTCAACTAACAAATTATTGTGGTCTGTCCCGAGCTTCTCTTTTTCTATAGTTAATAATTCTATAGTGGCCCTTGTGAATTGTGCAACATATACTTACATATTTGATACCTCTAGAGTCAATGTTTTTGACACCCTCTTTATTATTAAGCCTCCACTGTAATTAGGTGTAGGCTCAATAATATCTAGATTCCTTATGCTTGGGGCTAGAGATGAAATTGGTAATGCATCCCATTTTGCACTGAAGGAAGACCCTTGTAATTCAATTGCAGCCTCTTCCTTTGAATTATAGAGGGGTCTCTCAAACCTTTTTATTGTATCAAACGCTATGTAAGAAGCTAAATCCCATTTTGGAAGTAATTAAATACCACTATTTCTCACCAACTCTCTACCCTCCTTTGCAATCAGCTTTTGTAGCTTAGCTCTCATTTCATTCAAAACCTTTGTCTGGATGGTGGCATCAGGAAATTCTAGATGAAGACTTCTTTCTATGGCCAAGATGTTGACATATTCATCTCTCTTAGCCCTGTATGCAAAATCCATAAAAGTTTGAGACTTCACAAATGAATCATCATCCAAATTTTTTTTGCATGCTTCCATTCGAATATCATCTTTACCATTAAGCCCAGTGAGGTCAGCTTTACTCAACCTCATACTTAATTGTTGTGTTGACATCATTGCTGGTGCAATGGGTATAATTCCTTGTTGCATTTCCTTCTTTGATACCCAAATTTCATCATTAGATTCTTCACCAACATAGTCCACCAAACCATTTACTTCACCCTTATGCTTTTTCAATAGTGGTTTTTTTGGTGGTGATGCACTCAGTGGTGGAGCATCAATATCCACAATTTTGGGCTCTATTGGCCTTGGAGGAGATGGTGGTGGTACTTGTGGTAGAGGAGAAGGAGGCCATTGCTCCTCTTGTTGGGATGGAGCAAAAATTGCCTCATTTTTCTTTTCCTTACTGTTTCTCCTTACAAAGAATTTTATTTTTGGTTCTTCAGGGGCTTGAGATGTAGATTTCTCTTCCATAGTAAGGGATTCTTCACCACCCTATTCTTGTTCAATGGGGGCTTTCCCCTTATCCTTACTTATCAACCCTTTAGTTTCAAGGTAGCCCACTATTGTCTCAAAATTTTGGGATACATGTTGCACCTTTTGCATTACATTTTCAATCTTTGGGAGATTATTGAAGTCATGTTTTTGGACTTCTTTATCATTCTTTGCATCTTATTGAAAGCAATCCACCTTTTTTTTCTTTTTTCTTGTTCCAAAAGGTCAAACACATTTCTTATCACATCTCCTAGGAATTGAAAAATGTGCACAAATTTGTAACCCTTGTTCCTTTCCTTCAACCAATCCATGAAACCCTCAAGATCATACTCGATCCTCTCTACTGATATTTACATGTGGTAGGCCTTGAGTATATCAATTATCTTATTCAAACCTCCCTTTGTCATCATAAAATTAGAGAAACATGTGTACGAAGAAAAAAATGTTCCTCTTCCTTTATTCAACAAATGTTGATTTTCAACACTTCCCAATTGCCATATTACTTCAAGGAAACCAATTCTCCCTGGCACACATCTTGGCAGAAGGTGAGGTGCAATAGTGGAGCCATACACTCTTAAAACAATGTGATTGGGATATGGGATAACATCTCCCCAAATGTGATCAACTCCCAACTCAAGCCTTCTTTCCTTGGGTCTCATAGTCATGCAAGGCTATGGGAATTCTAGGTATATTCACAACTAGGGATCTCTTTAATTTTGAAGCAGTAAATTCCCAAACACCACAAAGTCATACATCCTGTTATCTTTGTCCAGGAAAATAGTCCAACATTGAACAGGAAGATCCAAAGTACCCCCCGTCCTATCCAAAGTCATACTACGCTACAAGTAAGATGCACCTTTGAATAGAAACATATGCATTAAAAATGAGTACCAGCTAAACCTTACTCCATCTACACCTTTCTTCAATCTTACCAAACCTTCATGAATTCTTTTTTCCAAAAACCTTGCATAGTGATATACTATGCAATATTAAGGATGTTGAAGGTGGGCTTCCATATACATCTATGCCATGGGAATTCCAGTGAAACGATCAAAACCAATTATTTGGCAAATGGATTAAAAATTCCTTTGGAAATATGAAACAAAATAAGTCACAAGAAAAAGTTTCCTTGTCAAATTTTCCCAATGTAATTTTTCAGCCCCCAATCTCTACTAGATACCTCAGTAGTATATGGACTCTGAATGTAATCTTAGTCTTTTCACATTCCTCCTTAAGAATTTTTTCGTGAATTTTAGGCATTTCATCACTCCACCTAGTGAGATTGAAAACATGAGCAATTTCTTACTTGTTAATTTTAACTGTTTCCTTCTCATCATATGTCCTTATAGTCCTCATGATTGGATTATAATTGGTAGCTACTGATATAAGAAAATCAACATCCATGTAGATATTAGGTATAGTCAACTTTCCTAAGTCACAATTCTAGGGGTTGCCAACTAGAATACCCATGTTTCCTAAACAAACCATAGAACAATTCCCACCCAGTACAATGTAGTCTGACATCCCTAATAGAGTAATTTTCATCAAAAAAACCCTCAACTACCTATGGACCCTAGGGAATCAATTGACCCTTATATTTTTCAATGGTTAAGGGTGGCAACTAGTCAGTAACTTGGTCCTTACTCAAACATCTTTGGGGAGAAAAATATTCCCCTTTAGATGAAGATGCTTTTGATTGTGCTTTGGGAGCCATGATACACAAGGTATTACAAAGTAGGGTTTCTAGTTTCTCAGAATAAGACATACAACTCATATAAGTGTTTAACATAGATTACAACAATGTAGGAATAACCAATTCTCTTTTATCAATATCAAACCTTAAAATGTAGAACCAAAAAACCCTAATTGACTCAAAGGTTTGGGAAACCACAATTTATCAATAATTTTGATGGGAAGGTAGTAACTTACTAGTTCTTTTGCAAGTTGATAACCCTAGCCTGGTCATCAGACAAGCCTAAAGACAATAGCACGAGCTCTCTAAGTGTCTAGAATGTCCCTCACAATGCTTAATTATTCTTTCATGGTAGGTTTTAATTGCTATGCAACCTCTTGCTTTGGTAGCTTGACGTCCTTTTAGTTATTAAGACTTGCTCACATAAAATAGAATGGCTCACTTACCCTCAAACTAAGTTTTTAATGCCAACCATTGATCCTGAAGGTGTGTTAACTAATGAATGATCAAGATTTAGTCACCTTGATTTGAAAAATCTGATTGTGCATAGCCACAATACTCATCAAATGACGGTAGGCCACATGGAACCACTTGTTGGTGATATGCGAGCTCCACCATTCCTTTGTCATTGTAGCCAGAATCCACGTGTCTTCTTCCCCTCGCCCCCGTGAGTAACTATCATCAGTGGGGAGAGAGGGAAGGGCTAAGATTAAATCTCACAGCCTGTTCATACTCACATCTTAATCTAAGAACAATTTCCTGCAATCTTATTCATTTTACACAATCAATGGCCCAGATTAAAAAATATCAAACACATGCATTTTATCTTCTTTTAGTAGTGTACATTTTATTCTCCATGCCCCATGTTGAAATATTCAATTAATATTTTCCTTTGCTCCATTTCTTCCATGCACTCTAGGTTACTCCACATGGCAACCACCCACCACATCATTGGGAACCAGACAGTAAGGGTGGGACCCGCATGGGATAGCAGGGAGTGGTCAAGATCGAACCATGTCACCCACTATCAATCTTTGATTATCTTCAAAGCTCTACTTCCTAACCACTTGGAAACACTAGGCCCACAGTCAGACTCAAAACACAATAGCCGCCCACCATCCTGCTCAAATATTTTAATGAAGAATGAAAAGGAGAGGGTGCACTTGGAATGGTCAAGATGCAACCACATCATTCAATGACCACCATTGATTTCCTTGTAATACCACCTGCAATCTTTAACAAAGAAATTGGTCCTGCCAATCCACATGACATGTGGCTTACACTTGCTATCCCATGAGAATAAAGTAGTAGGTAATGAAATAAAATAGGAATGAGGGGAACAACCAAGATCTACTCTAAACAATTGAATGGTCATCAGGGTTTGTCATATCTACACATGTCAAAATTGTTAGTCTTAAAAGAAGGACACAACTAGGTTGACATGAATACAATCCATGGGATTAAATGACTTAAGGCTCAAATGATTTTAGTAGAAAATATTTATCCTAAATTTAGAAAATTAAAATAATGGCCCAACATATGACAACCAAAAAGACTAGACTAAAGGGTCGGTTATTTCATGGGTGTCAATGGCATAAGATATAACTTGAAAGAGTAGAAACCAAAAAGGAGTCCACAAAGAATTAAAATCTTGGAAATGATATATAAACTCAAGGGTTTTCTTAAGAAGGGTCCAAGATAACATAAAACCCTTGAACAGTGACAATAGAAAAAAAAACCCTAAGCCCTCATATACAAACCTAACCCAAAATTTAGTAGGATTTTGAGATGGAACACAAAATTTTTAAGGGGTTCCATCAGTGGCTCCAACTGGGGATGTTTGCCTCTTGCGGGCATGGTAAGATTCTAGATCTATGGGGAATAGACTGAGTGCCAGAATCATTGGGTCACAAAGTCTATATTCAATTTTTTTTAACCTCACTTGGTGGCCCCTGGCCACCAAATCAAAAAGAGAAGTCAATTCTTATCCCTGTCAAACACCAATCTGTTAAAATAGTTGATCTCTTTTAATCCATAATTGCCTCTGTCACACCACAACAATATGAGGGTATGTGCAGGATCATCATGGAAAAAACAAGCCCTTAAGTGGCAAAAAATTTAGAAAAATCAGAGTTAGGCAACTTGATATAAAAATTTGAATAGGTTATCTATATTATTTCAAAAATATGTAAGAATAGAATCTATAGAAAATTGAATGTAGATTCTAAACTACTAGGTTTATTTAAGAAAAAATAAAATCTATTTGGTGAAAATTTGAAATTTCAATGGAGTACTTAAATTTCAGGGAAAAAATAAGAAGTATGTGTGTTGACCACCCTAACCACAATAAAATGATAATACTTTTTTATAAGATTTTATATAAAATAGAGGAGTCATGTCTCGATGTGATGCATATTTTTTGTAACTTTTCTAAGTAAATAATTAATTATGATTTTTTTATTTCAACTATTAAAAAATATAAAAACTCGTATGTCTCACCACCTTAACTAGGTGAAAACTTCATGAAATTCATTTTTTATTTTTTTAATCCTATAGTATGTGAAGCATAGAATGTGATATTGTTTGAAAGCTATAGATATTTTTCAATCAACCTACCAATCAGGACTTTAGTCATAATTCAAAAATAAAATGAAAAATAATTATTTATCAAATTCAAAGTAAAGAATAATTTATATTGGTGGAAATATGATAATATCCTTTAAAAATCCTTTTCACTTCATCAATTTTGGGTAAAAAAAAGTCATCATCCATATACCCTACACATACCCATCATATCGCCACTTTTTGGCCCATCATGATCCTGCACATACCCATGAGTGACTTCATTTTCGCCAAAACAAGTGTCAGGCTGCCCTTGAACAAGTGAGAACTTGCTCCTTGTTTAGATTTACTATCACATGACAACCAAATGAGTAGGTCGATGGGAATACAACCCATGGGATTAATTAAATTGAGGCTCAAATGAATTTAGGAAAAAATATTTAGCCCAACTTCATAAAATTAAAATAATAGCCCAACATATGACAAGTTAAAAGACTAGAGTAAAGGGCCAATTATTTCATGGGTGTTGATGGTATAAGATATGGCTTTAAAGAACTAGAATCGACAAAAAGGTGTCAACAGAGAATTAAAACCTTGGAAAGGATATATAAACTCAAGGGTTTTTTAAGAAGGGTCCAAGATAACATAAAACCCTTGAACAATGACAGTAGAAAAAAACCCTAAGCCCTCAGATACAAACCTAACCCAAAATTTAGCAGGATTTTGAGTTGGAACACAAAATTTTCAAGGGGTTCCATTAGTGGCTCTGACTAGGGATGCATGCCTCTTGTGGGCATGGCGAGATTCTAGATCTCTAGGGAGTAGATCGAGTGATAGAATCATTGGGTGATAGAGTTTTTATTCAATTTTTTTAACCTCACTTGGTGGTCCTTGGCCACCAAATGAAAAAGAGAAGTTAATTCTTACCCCTATTAAACACCAATCTATTAAAACAGTTGATCACTTTTAGTCCATACTTGCATTTGTCACACCACAACAACATGTGTGACTTGATTTTTGCAAAAAAAAGTGTCAGGCTTCCCTTGAACAAGTGAGAACTTGCTCCTTGTTTAGCTTTACTATCACATGGAAGCCAAATGAAATAGGCCATATCACTACCACTCATTTCATTATCTGATTCTATGGAAAGTGATCAAATATGAGGGAAATGATGAAGACAATATGAAGATATAATCTTATCAAACTTACTTATAAAAATTGATATGGCCTATGTCATTTGACGTGTCCGGATATTTTTCCACATTCCTTTTCTTTACCTCACAAATTTTCTCCAACTTCTTTTTTTCTTTGTCTTTTTATCCTCTCGTTCCCTTTTCCTACTATTATACACCTCTTCCAAGATCGTCATTGAGGTGGTGGAGAACTCCATTAAGTCCTTAGTGATGAAGAGTAACCTAACCCATGCTTCCTCAAGTTGGGTGACCTTGTTTTCCATCAATTCAAGTCTTTACTCTTCTTTTACATATTTTTTATATTCTCTCAATCTAAAATTCTTCTAGATGATGATCACTATTTTCCACTTTATCATTTTGGAAATCACTTTTTCAGTCTATGAAGTTCTAAAAGGGAAATTAGAGTCTAGGACCTAAAAAATAGAGTTGGTATCCATTTCCTCCTCTTCATTAGGAATTTTAATTGACTTAGAGAAAGCATTAGGAGAAAAATCCATGGGGCTATTATAGGCCAGGTTTGTATCTTTTTCCTCATTGTCATCACTAGAATCAAGGATTACCTAAAGAGCACTAATGTCCTCTCTTATTATTATGAGTTTCCTATTGGCTGATAGTTTCAAATATCATTGGTATTCTTTTAAAATTATTTCTTTCTTAGTGTTTTTTTTTTCATCTTCCTTCTGCCCCATTCCCCTACTCTTTTTTAGTCTTCTCTCTCTTCCTAGATTCTTGATTTTGTTTCAAAAATTATTCTTCACCCTTCTCCTGACTAATGAGCTACTCCTCCAAAGGATAGTGCACTTCAAAGGAATTTTTAAGCTTCAAGTTTCCATGTTTAGAAACTATTTTTAGTTCACTAGAGAGGGCCTTTACATTTTTACATTCCATAGTTTGATACCTTATTTTTGAGCACTACAAGGAGAGTCAAATTTGTTATTTTTTCTTGACTTCCTTACGAGGTTCTCAATAACCATAAAATTATTCCTTTATATATTTTCCCATAGGGGAATGGGGGATTAGAGTGTTCACTTCCACACCCTCAAAAGTATAGTCATCAATCATTACCTAATTTATCACATGAGGAGGATTTTTATGCAAGTTATATTGATACAGACAAAGAATTGGACAATGATGAAGGGAATGCTTATACTTGTTTATATAATTTAGTGTAGGAAAATGTACTCCTTTACATTTTCACACTTTTTTTGGGTCCCCTCAATTAAATTGGACTTAATCATGCCTTAATAAGCCTTATTTTACGTATACAAGACTAATGAATTATATTTACTAAAGAGGATACCTGACAACAATTAATGGCAACACATAATACTTTACATTGAACAATGTGTGTTCTAGGAATAGGGACCTGGGACCCATTCACCCATGGGTGAATGGGTCCTCCCTAGGCCTTTGAACCTAAATTTAATATATGTTTTTTGGCATTATTTTAATGTCCCTAAACTCAATTTTCAATTTCGTTTTGTAATGTTTAATTTTTTGAGATATTAAGGATACATACCTATAAATACAAGGTACTTTTATCAATTCAAGTCTAAGGAAAAATATCTAGCAAGAATGGAACTTTCACAAGAGCAAAGATTATTATCAAGGAAATTCAAGATCATATTTATTAGGGATTCATTGCAGAAATCAAGATATCAAACATCATGTCAAATTCTTTTGCAATCATACATGTTTTTGAATCTAACATTATGATGTAGGTTTCAAAGATTCTAAAAGTCAAGCATTCAAGTCATATTTTAAGTATCGAGATCCACATCCATTGAATCCATTTCATGCAAGATCAAGATCAAGATTTTAGCCCTCCAAAGTTTTATTCAAGGGTTTGGTGAGTTGTAACATAGCATTGTTCATTAATCTTTCCTTTCATATTTAATTATTTTAATTCAAGGTTTAATTACCCAAATGGGGTTTGAGCAAGGAAAATCCACCAAAAAGAAAAAAAATTCCCTCGTGTTTGTGTTGAAAATCTTAGGTTGAAGAAGGATTGAAGATATCTTGAAGAGAAAAAGTGGAAAAGTTGTCAAAGTTGTAAAATGTTTTCAAAGTTATCATCAATTCATGAAATCTCACCTACAGATCTTATTTCCAACTTTTTGACACTAAAACGTAAATCCAACATAATCTATAGATTGACATAAGAGATTCCCAAAAGTTGGTTAAAACCTTTACACAGATACACATTCACATATGGGTGAATGATTCTCATTTATCCTCTTGAATCTATATTTTGTTAAAAGGTACACATCACTCTACCATTTTCGAATTTGTCAATTTTTTTTTGTTTTTATTGTATTATGCTTTAAATTGATGTTTCAATTTTGAATGATCATAATTGATTTGGTTTACTATTTTTAGATTTTCTCCCAAAAGTGTTGTTGATGCTAATACCCCCATCTTCAATCATAAGAAAATCAGTAGACTCCATCATTGAGTTGTCTCACCTAATGATTGTAAGTCAATTATCTGTGTGGATCTCATTTCTTAATGAAATAAAAGAAAATAGTTCCATTGACATCTACATTTTAAAATTGGTGAACCCCCCATTCCTAAAAGTGTTTCCGCACTTAGTTTTCAGTTTTAGTTTCTAGAATTTATGTTTTCTACAATAATTTAAAATAAGGTTAATTGATCAATTGAATTGTATTTCAAATATAAATTAGAATTACAAGACATCATTTTTAGGTTTTTGCATACTATAATCAGAAAATTTGTTGGTGTAATTAATATTTAATTACACTTTACATAAGTTTACTTAGGTAATTATTTAATTCTTAGGTTAATTAGTTATCATCCTTATCTTGTTGAGCTATTGTGTTGCTCAAGATAAGATTAGGGTTATGCATCTTTGATTTTATAAAGAAAATCATTATCATGTAATTATTAATTCTCAAATAATATTATGTTGCACATCATTTTGCAATATCTCTGGCTTTTTTGTTTTTCTCTTCTGTGGAAGGATATTTTGGTTTGCAAATCTGATCTTGGTTTCTAACATGGTATCAGAGCCTTGATTTGCAGCCCCTTCTCAGATTTTTGAGAAAATCATTGCAGCGTTCATTTGGGATTCCTCGAGGGTATCATGCCTTGAGTTCATCTATGTGGCATTTTGGATCAGATCGGGCTTCAACATTGGATTCAAAGCACTGGAAAAAGTCAGGATTGACTTTTGTTTTGCAGATTTTGGCCATCATTTTCCAGATCTGTGAGGGTTTCAGGCTAAAAGATTGCTTGCAAGTTCTGGAGGTAGCTGATTTTTTTAGCAGAAACAGAGGTCACCATTGCATTTGCAGCAGCCAAAAACCCTAAGAATGCTTGTCATTTCATCAATTTTGGTGAAGTTGGTCTAGGAGGCAAGAAAAATTTCTCTGGGCGGCCATACGACCTCCCCTGCACACATTCTGAGGCATGATTTTTAAAAAAAATTTAAAAGCACATTTTTTGGAAAATTGTGCGGCACACATAGTTCAGAAAAAATCCACTGCTTGGTGGCCATCGGGTGGCCACCATTCAGTTGTTGTCGCCCCAATCCACCACTGATATGCAGCCTCTGTCAGCCCCTGCGAGCTCGTTTGCACCAAGCCAGGTCGTATGGGGGACCGGGCGCTATGCGTCCAACCCCCGACTAGACTCAGCCCACAAACCCGTGGTCCTATCATTGACCAAGAGCTCCGCGCCTGACCCTGGCTGACATCCAAGCCCACAGAATATTCTGACTAGTGCCAAAATATTTCAACAGACTGGGAGCATATTTCGGTGTATGTGCAGATTTAGGCGTCTGCAAAAATTTTTGATAGGTGGGCATTTTTTTGCCCCAATGGCCTCCAGGCCATCAAATTTAACATACTGAAGTGATGACATCAGCATGATGTCACCCGGCCATACGGCCCTCTTTCCCCCTCCTAGCCCTATGTTTTTCTAAAGGAGCAATTTTTTTCTTTTGGTCATAACTTGGGCATACGGTATCGAAATCAAGCAAACGAGATATCACCAGAAAGCTAGTTCCGAGAAATTTCCAATGGTGTAGGTTATTTTTTAGTATTTTTCTATTTTTCTACATTTATTTCTGTTTGAAGTTAGATGTTTATTTTGGACTTCTGAGCTCATAACTTTTTGCCACGATCTATGATTTTCGTCTTCTTTGTGGTGTTGGAAAGCTATTGAGGAGCTATATCTTTCTATCCATGCAATTTTTTCTATATCTGTCCCAAGTTTATCGTTATTCCAAATTTGTCCCAATGGGTGTTTTGGAGATTACTTGGATGTTTTGGCAATTGGAAAGGTGAAACTTGAATATTTGTACTTCATTTTAGTACCACATCATATTATTTTCTGTTTATGCATGTTTAGGATTCTCTCTTTTTACAATCATTGGGTTATTGTAAAAAATGAGCTAAGATAAAGTTCCATCAGGGGGGTTTCTTGCATAATAATTTGATTAGATTGTGCATGCACTTTGATCTCCATATCCATTTTGATTTGATGATAGCTCGCATGGGTTATTTGGTTTCTTGGTTTCTTTTGGCCAGATTTTTGCTATTGCTTGACACATATCGGATTCATCGGTTCACACTTCAATTGAGAGATTATGTTTTTTGATCCTCATTGGTTTAGATTCTTCTCAGTTTGAGGGCCATGTTTTTATGGTTAATGTTCCAGAGTCTTTTTTTTGGGTACTCCTTCCCATGGAAGAGTTTCAATCATAGTTTGGAATCAGCATCGAGATACACGGCTTCCAGATTCTGCCATCATTTCATCTACTATTGCTTCACAGATTCCAGGGTTGTTCCAGTTTGTGAGTTTTCTAGTGTTCCTTGTCATTGGGTCTACTATCACATTATCATGATTCCGGTTTTGGTTTTAGTTATAGATAGAGGTATCTTTCCTTGCTTGTCAAATTGCGGTTCCAATGTTACTCCATAGTGTTCTTCCAGTGCTTCTTTGCAGTAGTCATCTCTTCATTTGGTTTTAGCCTATTTCCAAAAATCCATAGGCTACTCAGATGTGCAAATTTAGGGTTTCCACTTTCATTAAGTCTTGCTTCGAGCTCAGTTCTACTTTCTATTGGTTTTGAGGTAAACTTACTATTTTTGGCAGTGGCATCATTAGCAGTTCAACTCAAGTCATCTTGTTATCCATCAATTTCAGTTTGGCTTTGAGTTTGGTTTTCTTCATGAGTTGAGTTTATACTTAGTCAAATTTCATGTTTCTCAGTTGTACCCCACGCCTAGGAGTAATAACTTCATGTTTTTTTAAAAGAGGGGCCATTAAGGGGGTCAATTGTGCATTTAATGATTTATTAGATGCTTTATTGTTGCAAAGTGAAGTTGGACGCCTAAAGGAGGTTGAGTAATATTTTATTATTTCAAAAATTAAAATGCAAAAAGGTGGCATCCCTTTTGGAAGTTGAAGTGATTCAACTTCTTGGAATTTGAAGAGTTCTTGTTGCTTCATTTTCCAACTGAAGCTTATATATTGCAACTATTTGAAGAGCTGATTATGTATGTTTTGGAAAACAAAGTTATGTTGTCGAAATGACATTGTGATTATTTCTTCGAGCGATTCTTACCTCCTAGATTCCAATCAATTTTGTGTTTGAGAGACAACACCTAATTGGTTTTTATTGCTGCTTCTCATTCAGACTAGCAGATGGAGTTCAATTGTTGAAGATTTCGGAGTTATTCTCAGTTTTGGTGTTGCTGATATTGCTACAGCTGAAAGTGTTTTTTATTAATAGCTTTTTGAGCAAATTATATATCATTCTGGGTATGTTTGCAAAGTGTTTCTAGACCCAAGGTGACCCCTTCCACAAGAGATTGGAATTTATTTCAAAGTCTTTGATTTTATATTGCTAAATCGCCCTTTTCAAGAGCCATACCATTCAGAGAGCATTGGGAATTGTGCCATAAATTAATGGATGATTTTTGAGGCCGTTTCTTCATCTTTCCATGGGTACCTATCCTCCAGAGGTTCATTGCATGTCGTTTCATGCCATTCTGAGGTATTTTGGTGAAATTATGAGCATTTAACTGATTCTTATAGTTGTTGGTTATTCATTTCTAGAATTGCAGATTTATATCAGACTTGTTAGTTTTTGATATAATGCTAGTTTGAGCTTCATTTTTATATCATTATTGTATTGTAAGAGTTAGAGGAAGTGTTACTCTAACCATTGATTGATTTGGAAGCATATCTTTCTTATTTGTAGCTGTTTAATTCATTGTAAAGCTGATTAGTAGTACTAATAGCTATTTATTTTATTTGATGGAATTAGTTTAAATTTCATACTCCCATGATTGAGTGGTTGAGTTTAAATAATCCTCTTTCTTTAATTGTAAGTTTCCCCCCACTAAATAAGTGGTTGTGTGGACTGTATTCCCCCCATGTTAATAAGTGGAAGTGAGGATTTAAATGGCTGGCTTGCCACCTTTAATAATGTAATAATCTTACCCACTAAATAAGTGGAGTATCCCCACTGCTTGTGGATGCCTACATCAGCAGATGAATTATAATTTCAGTTCATTTTATTCCTAATGATCCTCTAACCATATGCTATCACCTCACCCACATTGGGATCTTAGTGAAGATTCTTGGTTAGAGTTACTTTCCATGCTGATTTGCATTTGGAGCTAATGCTAATTAGTGATTGGTTGTTGATTTGTGTGTTAAATTTTGGGAAAAAATTAAGGGGAATATTTCATTTTTTCCCACTGGTTTTTTTTCTTCTCTACCTCATTTTTTCATTTTTACTTGGGTACCTAATCAGGCCTTGTTGTCAGGACCCATTCATGCTTTCTTGCATTCATCTTAGTTTTAGGTGCATGCTTTATTAGTCTCCCTAAGTTGCACTTATGGGGGGGTGTTGGTTTAATTAATATTTAGTTACACTTTACATAAGTTTACTTAGGTAATTATTTAATTCCTAGGTTAATTAGTTGTCATCGTTATCTTGTTGAGCTATCTTGTTGCTCAAGATAAGATTAGGGTTATGCATCTTTGCTTTTATAAAGCAAATCATTATCATGTAATTATTAATTCTCGAATAATATTATGTTGCACATATTTTTGCAATCTCTCTTGCTTTTTTTTCTTCTCTTCTGTGGAAGGATATTCTAGTTTGCAAATCTGATCTTGGTTTCTAACAAAAATATCTTGTTTAAAATCTAGAAATTGCTCTCTTTTTACATATTTGCATTGCAATTCCTATTTTTGATTACTCCTTGCCTATTCCCCATTTTGGTTGCACATTTGGTTTGGTGAATCTTGTATGAGATTCACAACCTTGTGTCCTATTACCAATACTATCATGTGACATAGTTCAAGACTCATTTCTTCCCGCATTCCTACACTCATTGTAGATCTTGGGTTTTCCAACTTTTAAACTCATAGTGTTCACACTAGTCAACCCATCATGGATCATACCATTGACACCTCATTTTCTATGAAATATTTACCAAAAATGAATGTTACTAATGTTGAATCAATGGTTTCTAATGTTTCTCAAGGAGAACTAAGATAAATGGATGAATAATTAGTGAAATTGAAAAACTTTGTGAGTTTTGAATACATTCATGGTACTCTGATTCCTATCATAGATAACATGAGAAGTATAATTGATAATGAACTAGGAATAGAAGTTGTGCATAGCCTATCTCATATCATTAATAAAAATGTACCTACAATGACTATTTGAGCTCAAAATTTTGGGTACACTCAAAGTCAAGGTGGAAATCCAATTCCCTCTTCCACAACTATTACCTCTATTTTGACATACACTAATCCAACTGTTACTACAACCATACAAACCACTAGCAATTACAATACTACCTTATGTTTTTTCATTGGGAATCCCTTTAGCTTTGTACATTAAAATTTCATAACTCCTAATGCATCTCCCCTCACAAATTCACAATTCACTTTCCCACCAAAGACATATGCACCTCCACCCTATTCACCTCCATCTCAAACAACAAACAATGATCTCGTCCTAAACCAACTCTTACAAAGTGTGTCATCCCTCCAACAACAAATTGCTACATTAAACAAAAATTAAAATGGTTGACCTTCACAATATGTCAAAAGAAACCCTTTTATCCTTGGAGATATTAAGAACACAAATGCCACAAGGTATAGAGATTCCTATATTTGAGAAATATGGTGGAAAATGAGACCCTATTAGCCATGTTTCCACATACACAACCTTATGTAGTGACTTTGATTTTGAGGATAAAATCTTGGCTAAAATCTTCCCTAGATCCTTGAAATACATTGCCTTGGAATGGTTTTCTTCCTTACCAAATAACTCAATAAATTCATTTAATGAACTTTTTGATACCTTTCTAAATCATTTACAAGTGCACATGGGTCCTAATATGACCTTATTATATTTAATTAAATTTAATAAAAAGGATGATGAAAAGGTCACTGACTTTATCGGTCATTATCAATTTCTTTACTCACAAATTAACATTAGGGTTCCCAATCCTAATCTTCAACAAATGTTCATTGAAATATTGTAACATAAGTCTCAAGGTAAGATTGTGATGATGAAATTTCCTTCCTTCACACAATTGTGTACACCCCTTCATTATTACCAAAATTTAGTTAGTAGTCGTGAAGTGTAAACTCCCTCTAATCGTCTTGAAAAATTTAAATCAATGCCTCAAACAAACTATCAACTATTCAAGAAACAAAATAAGGGATTTATACAACTAAATGCTCCTCAAAAAACTTAACATGCTAAATTTCAAGTGGCTTCTATAAAGAAAATAAATCTATTAAAATTTTGGGAGAGTACACAATTTACCCCTCTACCTGATACCCTTCAATCCATCACGTTGCAGCTCTTAAACAAGAACTTAATTTCCTTACCACTTGTTAGAGCTCTTGATCCTACTAAGCCTTTTTTCCATTATCACCAACAAAATGGAGATGTTACAAAACATTGTAAGAATCTTAAAAATATTTTGCAAGACCTCATTGATTCTAATCACATTCAAATTGGTGGTGTCAATGATCAAGGTAATACGTTTGTTGCCTCTCCCAACCACAATTTTTAAATCTTTACCAATCCCATGCCAGATCATAGCATCTCCTTTTTCAAATATAGTGAAAACAAGAATGATGTGATGAATTTTAACATAAATAATGACAATCTGAATTATAATGAGGAAAATCCTATCGATACTTGAAAGATAAAAAATAGGTTCACCAAAATGAAAAAAATGAAAAATAGAATCTTGATTGCTACTATAATCTTAAAAAATCTACCCTTTAATTCCTTAGAAAATCTCTTGAATACTCTTGTGAAACATTTAGATGCTTGAAGATTTGAAATTGCTAGGTGAAACTAAGTGAAATAGCCTTGTACTTATACATATCTTATCATTAATTTTTGAAATTCAAATATCACAAGCTGAAATCATTTATAATGGATTTGAAATCATTAAAATACCACCAAAAATATATTTCAAAGAGGGGTCCTAGGTATAAGTGAGGACCCATTCACCATGTGGTGAATGGGTCCTAGGCCACTCACCTAGGACACACATTAGACAAGTTGAAATTTCATGTAAAAATAGGGTCCTAGGACCTACCGAGGACCCATTTTCCATGTGGAAAATGGGTCCTAGGTCAGCTACCTAGGACACACACCTTCTAAAATTAAGTGTTGTATAATGGCATTTATGAATTTTGGGTTTTATCTCTCCAAATTTACAATTAATTAGGCTTGGATTTGAATTAAAGTGGCCAATTAAGGAAAATTAAACTCAAGCAATTAATAAATTTATAGATTAGTGTGAAAGTGTAAAGGTAAACTTTACAACACCCTAAATAAGGCACAATTAAGTCAATTTACTTTAAAAGGCCCCTAAACTTAATGTGAATGTGTAAAACACATTACAACACTAAATCAGGGCAATATTAGGCTCATTTTAATATTAATTATTCCCAAATTATGTAAGAAAAATGGATACTTTTTTGTTACTACAATACTATAATTAGATTCATTGAAGTTCAACCTCGTAAGGGAAAAACCAATATGTCCCTTGGCATTGCTTTCTCACAAAATGACAAAATTAAACATTCACTTGATGGTCATCTTTACATTGGTGGAAGAATCAATGACAAGTCTACTAATGGGATTACTAATTGATCTCATGTGTGTAGAGAACATGATCAATGAAGAATTATTTTCTATGCATGAACTTTATCAAGATACTTATGAAAAATTGAAAGAATGAATCAAAACACATAATGGCTTTTCTTTCCCTATGATAGGTTCGATAACTCTTTCTCTAAAGTTTGGACCAAAAAAATTGAATGTCTCATTCTCCATAATCCCGACGTTGGATAAATTTTGTGTGAAGTTAGTCTACCCATGTCTTTGCTCCATGAATTTCATCTTGTCGGTAGTGCATAAATGCTTAAATTTTCCATTTGGAAATGAGATTTTTATTATGCATCATAGTGGTTTTATTCTTGTGTCTTTCCATGAGAATTTTTCATTGGATTTATTTTGGCCCGAATCTATGGAACCTATTAAGTCTTGTGAAGAATTTTTTTTCAAATCTCATCATAATTTTAAGGCAAAGCACATAGAAACATTATCCCTTAGCAACATTCCTCAACCCATGATTAAGCTTGATATCATTAATGAAACCATAATTGAACCAAAATCCACTCTAAGTAACCAAGACCAACCCATGACAAATCATTCAACCATTTTGTATAAAAGACCAAGAGATAACCATAAAATTCCTCCTAAAGTCAAATAATTTTACAAATTTAAAGAGAAATTGGTTGAAAAACCTCCCATGGTTCCTTCTATTCCTCTCTTATGGGAATAAAAGAAACCTATGGTTGATAAACCCACTCCTACACAATCACAACTTGAAAACCATATAAAAAGAAATCAAAATGCTAGAGAGCATAGGCATAAACATTGTGTTATTGCTCATCAGTTACAAGAAAAAGATGAATCAACAACTCAAGATCAAACAACAACTAAAGCAACGCATGATGATTTTCCACCATCACCACAACAAGAAAATCCTACATCTTTACCACAACAAGAACATGTACCTTCCATGAATATTATCATAAGACCTCCTATTGTGATTAACTTAGATAGTGATGATGAGACTGCTAAGATTGATGAAAAAGTATGTAATGAACTAAATTTATTGTTTTCCTCTTCTAGTAGCTTAGACAATAACAACCATGAATATCCTCCTAAAATGAGTTACTCACCACATGTCAAACCTGGCATGATATTCCTAGTACAACACTTGTCATTATTTCTTTGGCTAGTTATCCACCTTCCACATATGATGAACAAGATTGGGATGCAAATGACCTGCTATAGGTTGAATCACATGTTCCTTACTAGTATTTTATTTATTTTCTTTTTATGTTCTTTGTGTGTGATTGCATACACGTAATCTGATCCCTTGTATTGTTCTATTTGCAATGTCTTTATGTTCATTCCTCTATTTGTACCTACATTCTTCTATATTTCATAAACCTTTATCTTTTTTCTTGTCATGTGTTTTCCATTTGGAGACCACACAAGGCATTGAGACATTTAGATCTCTTCTAAGTTGAACTAGAATATTTTCTTTTATTTTTCTCTCTATGTGTAATTTTTCCAATTCTATGAGTATTTGGTGAATGATGATGTGTCTGAGCTTTATAATAACTTTGTAACAAAGACATATGATAACCCTGAATCCATGGATCCCTTATGTGTTTGGGATTTCATTTGGGGGCTACACCTCTTTCATGATGTAGCTTCATATTGAAACATATGCTTGATATAAGGCTTTCCAAATAATCTCTTATTTCTTCTTTATTGTTTAGAATTTATCATTTTCTACTTTAAAGTAATTGATCACAACTTGGTGTTTAACAATTTCTTTAAAGTGGGGGCATACATTGGCATTATCATTTTGACATTTTTGACAATGACACATGTTTCTTAGTGCAGTCTTCTTACTTGTTGTGATGTGTCTTCTTCTTGGTGGTTTCATTGGGTTTGATGTCCTCCAAGAGTGCGACCTTTCTGATCAATTCAAGTCTAAGGAAAATTACCCAGCAAGAAGGGAATTTTCACAAGAAAAAAGATCATGATCAAGGGCATTCAAGATCATATTTATTAATGATTTATTGCAGCAATCAATATCTCAAAAATCATGTCAATTTCTTTTGCAATCATGCATGTTTTTGGAGCTAACATTGTGATGTAGGTTTCAAAGAATTAAGTCAAGCATTCAAGCCATATTTCAAGTATCAAGATCCACATCCATTGAAGACATTTCATGCAAGATCAACATCAAAATTGCAAATCTCCAAAGGTTTATTCAAGGGTTTGGGGAGTTGTAACATAGATTTTTCCATTCATCATTCCTTTCATATTTATTATTTCAATTCAAGATTTAATTACCAAAATGAGATTTGACCAAGGAAAAACCCCATCCACCAAAAAAATAATTTTTCCCTCCTTTTTTTTGTTGCAAATCTTAGGTTGAAGAAGGATTGAATATCTCTTGAAGAGAAAAAGTTATCAAAGTTACAAAAGGTTATCAAAGTTGTCGTCAATTCTCATAATCTCACCTAAAGATCTTATTTCTATATTTCTATCATTGAAACTCAGATCAAACAAAAGCTATAGACTAACATTAGAGGTTTCAGAAATCTTGTTGAAACCTCTATACAAAGACCTATTCACCTATGGAAGAATGAGTCCCAGTTAGCCTCCCAGAGCTATATTTTGTTGATAGGTACACATCACTGTGTCATTTCTAGATCTACCAAAAAAAATTTGTTTCTATTTTTTATTATGCTTTAAATTGATGTTTCAAGTTTGAATTAGAATAAATGATTTGATTTACTATTTTTGGATTTTATCCCAAAAGTTTGTTCAGGCTAATACCCCCATCCTCAATCATAAGGAAATTAGTAGATTCCCTCAATGAGTTGACTCACCTAAGGGTTGTAAGTCAATTCTTTGTGTGGACCTCATTTGCTAATAAAATAAAAGAAAATAGGTCCATCCACATCTACATTTTAGAATTGGTGAACCCCCCACCCCTAAACCTATATTTCACCATTTCATATAATATTACAAGGAAGTTAAGATATAAAAAGGGAAACTAGTAATCTTCTTATTCCTCAAACTAGCCAGTAGAATAAATTGATAAGTGGTTTTCATTGATGTCAACACCATTAACATTCTTGCATTAGAAGTTGTATATGTCGAGGATATTGAGAAAATTGTAATAAGAAGTGTTACAGGTTGTCAGTGGTGAAGTGAAGTTCTTTCTTTTGGTGTGATCAGTAGGTTGATGTTCAGAGGTTGTGGACTAAAGGGTTTCTTGCTGAGTATATCTAGTTAATCCACATTAAGTTTCAAAGATCCACATGAAGATTTGATCAAGTTACGAAGATTTGCATTCTAATAGTTTTTCTATTACTTCAGTTTGTGGTCTTGAATGAAGATCATGTGATTTCAGTAAGTTTAGTTTTTTCGGATGCTTCTCTAATGTTTCATGATGATTTTGGATGTTTCTAGTTCATGCTTTATCTGTGTTGTACATCTACATTGATTGTTGTGCTTGTGATCCGAGATTTTCTCTTGCATGTTCATGTTTTTCATGTTCTTGGCCGACAAGGTGTTGAAGCTTGTTGTAGATCTTCAAGGAGTAATTAACTAAAGTGGTTCATGTTTGAGGATGTTATTTTATCTCTTCACTATGTTTTGGCCAACCTTGGTTGATTCACATGATTAATCTTTATTTGATCTGAGGAGGCTGTTTATATTCTTTCTTGCTATTTTGTTGAGGTCGACTTATAGCGATGTAATCTCTTGTTATGGATATATAAGAGTGATTGTGTTATCATTTGGAAGTGTGAGTGTGAATGAAAGTGTGAAGTGTGCAAATATTGTTTAGATCATTCAAAGGCAGAGCAGAAAGTGAAGAAGAGTGAAGAAGTGAATGTGCTTAACCGAAACTGTAACCAGGCATTAGCAGATGCTATTTTCTTAGTTTGAATTTTGATGGATTAATCGAAGCCTCTCTATAAGATAGTGTGTCTTTCTTTGTAATTGAGCAGTGAGCTCTAGGTAGTTTGGTTGAATGCATGTGCATTCCCCATTCATATTCTCTTACACTTTTAACATGGTATAATCTTATGGGCTAACCTCCACTATGGTTTTTCCCCTAATAGGGTTTCCACGTAAAAAATATTGGTGTCATGTGCTCTTCTGATGTGTTGTTCATTTATGCTTTCATGATTAATGATTAGATCTTAGAATAAGGTTAATAAGTTGAATAAGTTTGAAATTCAGTTACAACTGATTCACCCCCCTCTTAGTTGTCTGCCCTTGAGTTTCCAACAATTGGTATTAGAGCATGTTCCTTGGTAGAATTTTAACAACTTGAGGTGATCTGAGATGGCGACTTATAAGGATAGTCCTAGATTTTATGTAACAAATTATTCTTTGTGGAAGACTCAAATGGAGTGCCATCTGAGATGCATTGGTGAACCTTACTGGAGCATTACGAAAAATATATATGTTATTCCACAAAATGCTCCTACTACTTCTACCGAAATTAGGGGTGTTGAGTATAATATCAGGGCTAAGGAGGCTTTGTTGAGTGCTTTGACTGATACTGTGATGACAAATGTGATGGATCTAAAGACTTCTTATGAGATCTAAAAAAATTTGGAGACCTTGTATGAAGGTGATGCTAATGTGAAGATTGCTAAGCTACAACGTCTGAAAGGAAAATATGAAAAGTTGAAACTGGGTGATGATGAAAATGTTACTACTTTCATGCAAAGAATGAATGAACTTCTGTGTGGTATCAGATGTGCTAGTGGATAGATTGAAAAATCAGAGATTGTTCCTAAAGTGCTTAGATCCTTTCCTAATTCCTACAAAGTCAAGGGTAGTGCTATTGTATAGCTCTGAACTATGACAAATGTTACCAGAGATATGTTGATTGGTAAGCTTACTAATTTTGAGTTGAGTGAATTTGGTGATGCCCTTCCTAAGGTTGAATCTACATTCAAGGCCACTACTTTTGGAAGAGATAAACACGGATATGATCCGGGTGAAAGTTCTTCAAGAAAGGCATTCAAGTATGACGATGAAATGAGACAGGTCGATGAAGAAGAGAGAGAACTAGAAGAACTTGAAGCATTGATTGTGAAAAGAGATTCTAGAGGACAAGGTAAGTATAAGGGGAAGTTTCCTATTAAATATTTTTCTTGCAAAAGGATAGGTCATTTTGCATCAAGGTGTCCTGAGAGAGTTTCCAAGCCAAGATTTAATAAGCCTAAATTCCAAAAGAAGTGTTACTATGTTGCTGATGAAGGTGTGATAGATGATGAATCTAACAAAGAAAATGCAAGTGAAGATGAATTTGTTTTTATTGCTATGAATTTGTGTTTGTGAATCTAGAAAAGTATGATGGTTGTGTTGTTAGATTCGGTGATAATACAACTAGTGTGATTCATGGAAGAGGATGCATTTCTCTTGATGGTAAGAATAATGCTAATGATCTATATGTTGAAGGTTTGAAGCATAATATTTTAAGTGTTGGGGGTGATCCCACGATAATGGGTTACAATTTTTGGCCAAATTTGACATTAAAATCAGGATTTTTCACCTAACATTCATTTTCTTACACCTATAGTAGCTAAACCATTAAGGTTTTGAAGATGAATCAAACTAGTTATTTGTTAGATATTTTGTGTAGATTCTAATTATTATTTTCTAAAAAAATAAAAAAATAAATTGTGAATCATTTTATGTAATTTTTAATAACTTATTTTTTCTACTAATCAGCATTTTTAAAAAGTGATGTTCACTTCGGCGCACATAACTTTTTTTTATAGATAGGATACAATTCTAATTTTTAAAATGCAATTTTTTCACACCAATATCTAGGGGATGGATATTTTTTCATAATTTTTTGTTACATTTTTTTTTTTAATTAATTTTCCAAGTTAGCGTAATTATAATTTGGACAGAGGTGTACTTCGACATGCATAAATTTTTTTGTATTCATTTGAATTAACTTATTCCTTTTTTGTTGGAATAAGGACATCAATACCTAGGGCACATGTATTTTTTTACAATTTTTTTTCTCTATTTTTCTATTTTTTCATATGTGTGAAAGAAAGAACTTGATGTTCATTGAAAATCCTACATTCACAAGAAATAAGAAATAAATATAATAATCAAATTAAACATATTTAAAATTATACTTTGTAGGAAGCTTATAATAAGGGCTACATGCTTACAAAGCATAAATTTTAAATGAATTCATTTGATCACTCAAAAGGTAAATCAAAAGTGTTTTTTTAAAAGCATTTTGATAGGTATAGAGGAGACTCGATTATAGGTATGGTTTAAATCTAACAAGGTTATATTCAAGGGGGTTTGATCTAAGGGGGTTTGATAAATCCCTCTTTAATTAAAATTTTTTAAATGGAACCTTTAAACTCATAAATCATTGTATTTTCTAAAAATATGTGATTTCAGGAAAAAATCAGGATGTCCCAAAAAGTGTAACCCATTATTGTGGCAGCACCCTTGGAAAAATGGTTGATAAGGGATACAATCTTCAATTCATGGATGGTAAGTGAAAAATATTCGAAAATTCTAGAAATATGATTGCATCAGGTACAAAAAAAAATGGTAATATTTTCTACCTAAGTGTTGCTAGTAAAAGTTGTTTGATTGTTCAAATTGATGAAATCTGGTTGTGGCATGGGAGAATGTTCCATGTTAACTTTCATAATATTATCAAGATAAGTTCCATTGAGGTTGTGAGAGATCTTCCTAAATTGATGAAAACCTACTAATGCAATATGAAAGGAATGTCAGTTAGGAAAGCAAACAAGAATTTCATTTCGGAGCAAACAACAAAATTCAAATGGATTGTTGGATCTTGCACATACTAATTTTTGTGGTCCTGCTAGAAATAGAAGTTTACAAGGATATAGATACTTCATGTTGCTTATTGATGACTATTCAAGGATGATGTGGGCTACATTCTTAAGGGAGAAATATGAAGCTCTGGAAAAGTTTAAGATCTTTAAGGCTATGGTTGAGACAGAGATAGGTATGAAGATCAAGTGTCTGAGATCAGATAGAGGTGGTGAATTCACTTCTGGTGAGTTTAATTATTTTTGTGAAGAGAATGAAATAAAGAGACAATTATCTACATCGTAGACCCCTCAACAAAATAGTTTTAGATGTTGATAGAACCATGATGTTGGAAGGAAATGTACCTCATATCTACTAGAGAGAAGCTGTGAGTACTGTTATGTACACACTTAACCGGGTACAAATCAAAGGTGATACTGGTAAGACTCCTTTTGAGCTATGGACTAGTCAAAAGATTTCTGTTAGATATTTCAAGATCTTGGGAAGCAAGTGTTATATCAAAAGAGATGAAGATATATGAAAGTTTGATGCTAGGAGTGATGAAGAAATATTTTTGGGTTATGCTACTAAAAGTAAGGCCTACCAATGTTACAATAAAAGATTGAAGAAAATGGTTGAAAGAATAAATTTTAAGGTTGAGGAAGACTTTGTTACACTATCTAGAACTTGTGGATATGATTTTGATGATTAGAGTGACAGTACAATCAAAGGTCAGAACTCAAGTCAAGTTCCAATCATTCTAGTGAATCAAGAAAATCAAGAGGAAGGAGAAACTGGTGGAAGAACAAAAGATAGATTGGAAGAGCCTGAAGTTGAAGAACATTCTAAGAAGACTTTGAGGTATGTGGGATTGAATCATTTAGAGAATCAAATCATAGGTGATAAGAACAAAGGTGTCCAGACTAGGAGAAGAATTGTAGAAGAATATTGTTTGATTTCAAAAATTGAGCCTAATAATGTGAATGAAGCATGCAAAGATGAACATTGGGTTGAAGCAATGAAAGAGAAACTATAGGAAATTGAAAATAATGATACATGGATTCATGTTCCCAGACCTAAGGATAAGAATGTAATTGGAACTAAATGGGTCTTTAGAAACAAACTGAATGAACAAGGTGAAGTGGTTAGAAGCAAAGCAATATTGGTATGTAAGGGATATTCATGGATGGAAGGTACTGATTTTGAGTAAACATTTTCCCTTGTTTCTAGAATTGAAGGTGAGATTGTTTCTTGCTTATGCTACTTACAAAAGTCCTACAAAGTTTATCAGATGGATGCCATGCCAGCTTTTCTAAATGGTGAATTGGAAGAAGTGTTTGTTGAGCAACCAGATGGATTTTAGTTGACTTAAAGCATTTTATGGACTCAAAAAAGCCCCTAGAGCATGGTATGCCAGATTGGATAAGTATTTGGTGAAGATTGGATTTAACAAAGGTACTGCTGATAGTAATCTATATTTCAAGAATGATGATAAAGATTTGATTGTGGAAGTTTTTGTTAATGCTATCATATTTGGAGGAGATAATATCTTGTCCATGAATTTTGTTGATGAGATGCATAATGAGTTTGAAATGTCAATGATTGGAGATATGAAATTCTTCTTGGCATTGCAAATTACTCAGTTAGATAAAGGGATTTTTATGTCTCAGTCCAAGCATGTGAAAGAATTTTTGAAGAAATTTGGTATGGTAGATTCAAAGCCAGTTGGTATACTCATGCTGATTGGATGCAAGTTGACAACTGATGGTGATTCTCTAAAGTAAAATCAGACTAGATATAGATCAATGATTGGTGGATTGCTTTATTTAACTCAAACTAGGCCTGATATCATGAATGTTGTATGTATTGTCGCTAGATTTCAAGTTGATCCTAAAGAATCTCATTTGACTGTTGTGAAGAGGATTTTTAGATACTTGAAGGGGATAGTTGATTTTGGTCTATGGTATCCTAAAGATGATGATCTTACTTTGAGTGCCTTTACTGATGTTGATTGGGTAGGAGTTGTGAATGATAAGAAAATTACTAGTGGTGGAGCATTTTTCTTGGGAAAGAAGTTGACTTCATGGTTAAGCAAAAAGAAAAATGCTATTTCTTTCTCTGTTGTAGAGGAAAAATACATTGTTGCTGCTAATAATTGTACTCAAGTACTGTGGATGAAGTAGATGTTGAAGGATATTAGAGTTTTGTATGATGAGCCTATTGTTATATTCTATGATAACTCAAGTGTTATTAACATTTCTAACAATCTGGTGTTGCATTCTAAGACCAAGCATATATCTATTAAGCTTCACTTTTTGAGAGAGAAAGTAAGTGAAAAGGAAGTCAGATTGGAGTGTGTTCCTACTAAGGAGAAAATTGAAGAAATATTTACCAAGTTGTTGCCTAAGGATACTTTTGAGTATCTCAAAGGGAAGTTAAGGGTGATAACCCCACCTAATCAGAACTAAGAATGCATTGATTTGCATCAATCCATGCATTTCATGATCATATTTTGATCTAGATTGATGTTGTGGTGCCTGCTACTCAGGGGGAGTAGTCAGATGTTCAGGTGTTCAGATATGTGGTTCATGGCTTGTATAAAATAGATCTTTTCCATTGATGTCAAAGGGGGAGAAGAGTAATGTGAAAAATCTTTGTGAGGAGAAGAGTTGAGGAAAGAAGAGTCAGAACCTAAGGAGGAGTAAGTGTAGTTGTGTTGATGATATTTTCCACATCATCTATTGCCATCAATTCCAAAGGGGGAGATTTTTTGATGTTGTGGTGTTTTCTTGATAAGTGGTTGTCATTGACATCAACACTATTAGCATTTTTGCATTAGAAGCTACATATGTTGAGGATATTGAGAAAATTGTAATAAGAAGTGTTGCAGGTTATCAATGATGAAGTGAAGTTTTTTTTGTCAATGTGATCATTACGTTAATGTTTAGAGGTTGTGGACTAAAGGGTTTCTTGCTGAGTATATCTATCTTATCCATGTGAAGTTTCAAATATCCAGATGAAGATTTGATCAAGTTATGAAGATTTGTATTATGACATTTTTTTTGTTACTTCAGTTTGTGTTCCTTAATGAAGATCATGTCATTTCAGTAAGTTCAGTTGTTGCAGATTCTTCTCTGGTGTTTCATGATGCTTGTGGATGTTTCTAGTTCATTCTCTATTTGTGTTTCACATTTTCATTGATTGTTGTGCTCGTGATCCAAGATTTTCTCTTGTATGTTAATGTTTTTCATGTTCTTGGTTGACAAGGTGTGGAAGCCTGTTGTGGATCTTTGAGGAGTAATTAATTGAAGTGGTTTTTTTTTTAGGATGTTATTTTTGGTCTCCACTATGCTGTGGCTGACCTTGGTTGATTCACATGATTAATCTTTATTTGATCTAAGGCGACTGCTTATATTCTTTCTTGCTATTTTGTTGAAGCGAACTTATAGTGATGTAATCTCTTGTTGCAGATATATAAGAGTGATTGTTTTATAATTTGGAAGTGTGAGTGTGAATGAAAGTGTGAAGTGTATGAGTCTTGTGTGTGAATATTTTTCAAATCATTTGAAGGAAGAGTAGAAAGTGAAGAAGAGTGAAGAATAGTGAAGAAGTGTTCATGTGCTTAACTGGAACTATAACTAGGCATTAGGAGATTCTATTTTCTTAGTTCAAATTTTAATGGATTTAATCAAAACCTTTCTGTAAGACAGTGTGTCTTCCTTTGTAACTAAGTAGTGAGCTCTAAGTAGTGTGCCTGAATGCATGTGAATTCCCCATTCATATTCTCTTATACCTTTAACAAGGTTTAATCTTATGGACTGAGATCCACCATAGTTTTTCCCCTAACAAGGTTTCCACATAAAAAATATTGTTGTCATGTGTTCTTTTGATGTGTTGTTCATTTATGCTTTCATGAATAATGATCAAATCTGAGAATAAGGTTAATAAGTTGAATAATTTTGAAATTTGGTGACAAATAATTCACCCCCTCTTAGTTGTTTTCCCTTGAGTTGCCAACAATAAGTGTGGACAAATATATAGGAGAATTCAAGAATAAAATACTTAATGATTTTCTAGCTTACATCATCCTAAGGCCTTGCCACATCCTCACATTTGTATCCATTATTGAATCTTGCTAATTTCTCTTCTTTCTTGAGAAAGGTGTCAAAGAAATATTTTTCCTAAGATTTATGAGACCATAAGACTTTTTTCCCATGATATCTTGTCCACATAGCCTCCAGTATAATTTCATCTATTACCATGAATCTGAATCCTCCAATTTTCATCCCCCACTATTTCTATGAGTAATTGTTTTTTGGATACGACTTCATCATTTGTACATTTCTTTAATATAATGTAATACCCCACCTTTTTCAAATTTCCTCTAGATTTCACTATTTTTCATCAATAGCTGACATGAAGGGAGTTCCACCCTTAAATTTTCACCTCCCAAGTTGGTTTCCATTTTTCTTTTGTAGATTTGTGTAAAAGTAAAAACCATTCCAAAAAACATAATAAGAATAAACACTATAATTTTAAAAGTCTTTTGATATTAGTGATCCTTCATGGGAATGCAATCATGAATAATGAAGGTGACCTAGCGAAACAATAAATGATTACAAGATTTAAATATAGCTTTGTCTATCTCTTTAGTCATTTCCTTCACGTGGGTAATTATAGTAAAGTCTTTCACATTAATATTTTTTTATTTCTTCTCTAGTAATTTTATTCCTTTCTATCCAACTAGGATTTTACATCATTTTGAGGTCCTTTAATATCATCTTTCACTTCTTCCCTCTTTTTAAAATCATTTTCTCTATTTTTATCATTTTGAATGGTAACCAATAGCTACATGAGTGTAGTACAAGAGATCCACTCAGAAACCTTCATTTATTAATTTCTAGTAGCATTCCTTGACTTATTGTCTTCCCTATAGGTATGACTCATTATAAATTACTCAAAAAAATTAATATGTTTTCTCACATTTGTAATATGGTCCACCACTCTCCATGATGGCATTATTTTCTCCTTTATCTGGTTAATGAAAATTTAGAATCACCTTCCATGTTAAGGTTGAAACTATTTTTGTGTATTTCCCACTTCACTCCCAACCAAGTAGCTATAGATTAAACTTCATTGATATTTTACTCCCTATTTAGGAAGCAAAGCATTCAATGAAGTTATCTTGATCTTTTCTCAAGATATCTTAGGCCACTACAAACCCATCGTTTACCTTAAATGCACCATCAAAAAATAATTTTATATAACGCTTTTTAGGCCTCCTCTAGACTGTTAGTAACCTCTTAGTTTTTGGAACTAGTAGCCTTGAGAAACACTCTAAAAGAAAGATCATGTTGTAGTGTCAAAAATTATCACCCTTGATAATTTTCCACTACCTTTGTAAAAGTCAATAATCCAACCTCACATATCCCAATAAACACTTGTAAGCAAATAACCTATCACCAAAGTAGATCAAGAGACACAAGAATGGTGCTCTACAAACTTGAAGAAAAATATGCATTACCCGAGAAATTAATAATTACAAAGAGATCAATACTTAAGAAAGGAGATAAAAACCCTATAGATGAGAACCCTAGGATGAGGATTAAATTATATTGTGACAAGTGTCAAGATCATAATAAATGAGACAACATGGCTAATTTAATCATGCAAAAATAATGATTCCTAAGTTTAGCTTAAGTGAAATTAAGTAAAGGTGACTTAATTAATTAATAAACACGATTAAATAAATTAAGTAAACAACTTATTACTCTAACACCCCCCTTAAGATGAACTTAGGGAGAAGCTAAAAAAATAAGGACAAAATGCATGAAAAAAAAGATGGATCTTGACAAACAAGTCCAAATGAGGTACCCATGTACAAATGTAAAAGATCTCTCACAACAGGAGAAAAGGAGAAAACGTCATGGAAAAAACTCATCTCCAAAAGAGAGAAATACATGTGAAGGACTGAGAAGCCTCCAAACAAGAGTGAAGGATGAAAAATCCTCCAATCTAGAATAAATTGTCCCAAAAGATAGTAATAAAGGATGAACATGAAGAACACCACCTAAGCATGAAGAAGCTACAAATATTGTTGTAGAATGACTGCTAAAATGCTAAAAACAAGAGTGCAAGAGTTTCCATATGGTAAGTGCTCCATCTCGCTGAAATGCATGGGTAACTAGTTGTTTCATCTTCCTAGTACATAGGAACAAATATTGTAGGGTATGTGCAGGATCATGATGGGCCAAAAAGTGGCAATATGATGGGTATGTGGCTGACGACTTTTTTTTTACCCAAAATTGATGAAATGAAAAGGGTTTTAAATGAGATTCTCAAATTTCCACCAATATAAATTATGCTTTACTTTGAATTTAATAAGTAATTATTATTCATTTTCAATTCGAATTACGACTAAAGTCCTGATTGATAGGGTGATTGAAAAATATCTATAGCTTTCAAATAGTATCACATTTTTTGATTCCAAAACATGTGTCACATTCTATGCTTCACATACTATAGGATTAAAAAAAAAATGAATTTCATGAATTTCTGACCAAGTTCAGGTGGTTAGACATATGAGTTTTTATATATTTTAAAATTTGTAATAAAAAAATCATAATTAATTATTTACCTAGAAAAAAATTACAAAAAAATATGCATCACATTGGGACATGACTCATCTACTTATATCTAAAATATTATAAAAAAATATTATCATTTTATTGTGGTTAGCGTGGTCAAACAGACTCCTACTTCTTATTTTTTCCCTGAAATTTAAGTACTACTACATTGAAATTTGAAATTTTCACCAAATAGATTTAAAAAAAAAAAAACCTAGTAGTTTAGAAACTACATTCAATTTTCTATAGATTCTATTCTTACATATTTTTTAAATAATATAGATAACTTATTCAAATTTTTACATCAAGTTGCCTAACTCTAATTTTTCTTATTTTTTTGCCACTTAAGGGCCTATTTTTTCCATGATGATCATACACATACCCTGTATACATAGCTCACTCCAACGTGAAACCATAGAAGTATTAACACTAATAGTAGAAACCCCACCATAGTGCTGACAAGGGAGAGGTATGATAGGTACACTAAAATTGAATTCCTGAGAGTAGTGCATGAAGAGGAACCAAGAACATCTGAAGGTCTAGTCATTAAAGTACAAGCAGATATAAAGGATGGGAAAACAAAATTCACATACGCATGCAAAATATATGAAGGATAAAAAAAGGAAAACATCAACCCCCATGACACTTTATATCATAGTGCGAGTACAACAATGCACAGACTGATATGCAAGAATCCCAATACTACACATACAAAGTTGGGGCACTTTATTTCAGTGCGTTTCCAAATGATAAATACATGCAATGTGAGCCCATAAGGTCCAAAAAGGAAGACAGTTGGGAAGAAGGATTTCTGGAAAAAAAAATAATCTCAAAACCACTTGCACCACTACAAAGATCTCAGAAGCATCTTTTTGACGATATCTCATTTTCCCATTTTCAACATCATATGCAAAAATTATGTTGAAAACATTGAAGGAAACTCTAGAAAAGAAGATTTGAATTTCACTAGAAATAATAGGGACTTGATAAAAAAAATCCAAAATATACCTGCACTACTGAAAAGTTCTCTTAATCATCTTTCTAATGATATCTCGTTTTCACAATTTCAACACCGTGGGCAAAAGTTATGGCCTCCGAAAGAAAACAGCTCCCCAAGGGAAAAAATAACAATCACTACATTAAATTTGATGGTCATATGGCCATCGCAGCAAAAATGTGAGCCTAAATATGATGGTAAAATGGTAATCACCACATTTTTACAATTTAGCTTATTTAAAAAAAATGTTCTTAAAAAAAACAATAAAAAAATATTACAATGTTTTTTTTAATAAATAAAATTTTAAGAAAATAATATTTGGGTGAGGGGCACATGGGCCCACCTCCACCAATTTACCCATAAGGGAAGTAGGCCCACAGGCTGTGGAATCCTCAGGCCGCAGGTACTATGGTAGCTGCAAGGCCCCAGTCTAGCGATACCTACAGGAAAGCAGGTACTTTTGTACCTAAATTTTTTTATTTTTTATTTTTCTTTAAAAAAAAACAATGACTTTTTTTAATAATTTTGTTTTAACTTTTATGAAAAATATTACAACTCAAAAAAATAAAAAATTACTAGGCCTGCAGTTTTTTTTCTCGATCCACGTGTAGACGACCATACGGGGTCGGACGACAAAAAAAATGCCTTGGAAGTCAACTGCTTAGATTTTGACAATTTCACAGTCGATCTTAGGTCTTTTTGTTTTTGCAGACACAATGGTGGGGTTTGTTTGGGCTCAAAATGCCCTAAAAAATAAGGCACCTCTTGGATCTAGCAATTCTGGCAGCCTGACAAATGGAAGCCAAATTTGACAAAATAAAGGTCAATCTTGACTATTTCAATAGCTATGGATTCAATTGAGAGGTCTGATTTGACACTAGATGCACTGTAAAACTACTTCAAGGCAAGATATCACAAAGAAAAGGAACTTGAAGCTTGCAGATCTGGAGCTCTAATACCATGTAGAAGTTGATAATCTAACCTCACATATCCTAATGAACATTGACAAGTAAATAACCTGTCACCAAAGGAGATCAAGATACACAAGATTGGTGCTCTACAAACATGAAGGAAAAGATGCATTTCTTGAGATTAATACTTACAAAGAGATCAATCCTTAAGAAAGGAGATCAAAACCCTAAAGGTGAGAACCCTAGGATGAGAATTAAATTAGCATGTGACAAGTGTCAAGATCATAATGAATGAGACACGACTAATTTAATAATGAAAAAATAAATATTCCTAAGTTTAATTTAAGTGAAATAAGGTATAGGTGACTTAATTATTAATCAACATGATTAAATTAATTAAGTAAACAACCTATTGCTCTAACAACCTTTACACCCTATTTTCCTATAGTTTTAATTATATTAATAATAATTTACCAAATTTGGGGCTAAATTAATAAAATAATTTTAAATATCTATCATCCCTATAAGTTCAAGACAAAGAGTATTGGTCAAGGGTGCAAGGCGGCCTACAACAAAAATAAAACTTTTGAATGTTTAAAATTTTGACTTGTAGGCTTTTATGATTTGAAAATGACCCCAGATTAGATCCTACCCAAAAGGATTAATTAAAATATACATGTCACCATGTTTTCCTCTCATTTTGAACATTAAGAAGGTAATTTATGAATGGGAGATCAATTAGAAGGAAATTATGTAGATGTGTTGAGTTATCCTCTACATGTTAGCTTCAACAATCTACGGTGTATGTGACCTAACCTTTTTCAAGTCTACCAAGAATTTAAGGAATCAATCAATAAAATTATGTGTGACATCTCTTCTTCAAGGGTTTTCACATCTAGGTAAAATTATTATTTGTTATTTATCCATTTTAGTCAATTTATTGTTGTTTTGGCCTCTGCTCCACCTAGTACATGCCCTCTTGATCATAATCAATCATTGTAAATGGAGGTAGAAATACCAACACAAGGTTTGACTTAGGTAAGCCTCTATACAAAATGTTTTCTCCTATTTCCATGTGTGCAGGTTAGATCTAAAGGTTTCAAGTTACAGTCCAAGCAAGCAGAGTACAAACCTTAATCAACATACAAAAAAATTTAGATCTGAAAATGTGGGATTTTAGTCGAGGTAATCCTTACACCTTAGAACAACCTAGTTCAAAAAATAATTATAGTGCAATCTTCTCTTTGTCAACACTTTTCAAATCCAAGTCAGTTTTGTGACTTTCTATTTTCAACTATCTATGAAATTATATTTTCAAATCTAGGGTTGTATGTCATATAGGCCTATCAATTCAAAAATCAAATTTATCATCCTAAAAAAAAATCACAAGAATTAATAACTAGGGGATTTCCTCTCCATTGTGGCAACAATCTAATCATCAAAACCCTAATTTTCTTATATTCAATGTTTATCCAAGTGAAAAGGAGATGACCAGGCTAGTTATCCTAATTGGGTATAGAGCAACATTTCCTACTCAACATTTTTGTGAACCTAACATACCCTACACTTACTTTTTTCTAATTTTCATTGTATAACGTTTAAAAATTGATTCAAAACCTAGGTTACTTGAAAATCTTGTTGGTAATTTTCATTTATTTTAAAAAAATACTAATTTTCATCATAAATTTAAAAGAAAAAGTTGAAAATAATTTGAATTGAATTGTACAAATTTATAGATCTAATTTTCTTCATTTAGGGCTTAGATCGAAGTTATTTTTAGTGAAAAGATAACTTCAATATTATTGTCATTCATGCATGCATATTTTAGTGAAAAACATTGAAAAAGTGATAAAATTGCATAGTACTTTCATTTCAAAAGATCAAAAGCATTGATTTTTTGTATTTTTTAGGAAAAGCATTCAATTATAGTGTTTAATTTCTAAAAAATATCATTTGAACATATTCAATTTCTCTAAAAATATCTAAAATTGCATGCATGTATGTTATTTGTATAGGAAAAACATTTTTTTTGTGCATTTCAAGAAATTTGTTCACTTCCAGACCTAAACCTCTGAAACATAGCACCCTTAGACACTGTTAATGATTTTCACATTTTGAATCTTTCAAAACTACCTTTCTTGTCTAGGGAATCATCACACCCTAGAAGAGCTAGTTCAAGGTGAAGTTTTTTGTGCACATCTCTATCAGTGTTCCTTGTTTAGATTTGATTCTTGTTTTGGAATTCTATATTGTAAATTGTCTAATTTTTTTGTACATCACTAGTTTGATCCATAATACATGGAATATTGTTTTCATTGCAAAAAAAAAAAAATTCACAATTGATATCCTATTGTAAGATCTTGTTATGAAATTCAAAGTGTTTTTGTTTCTCTCTCCTCTTTCTTATTTCTCATTGATTTCTTTCCCACTCTCTCTCCTATATGTGAAGGTACTTTGGTGCAAGAGGATGCAATAATTGAAAATCATGATAATAATGTTTGTTCTTCTCCAAATATCTCTCCTTCCTATGAGAGTATCTTGGTGCAAGAGGATCCAATCCTCGAGAATCTTGATAATCATGTTTTTTTCTCTCTTTATATCTCTCCTACTTGGGAATATATTGTATCACAAGAGGATGCATTCATTCATACATTTTCAAACATGATAGTAAGGTGAATGGCATAGATGAAGATATTAAATTGACATTAGATTCCCCATTGATAGAAGATTGTAAACAAGTAATTAAATTAGTTGAAGTTACGAACATTGGACCTCCTTTAATTATAGGAAAACCTAAAAACCTTTCATTATAGGACTTACAAAACCTCATGGAAATATCCTAGGCTTTGTAAAACATCTCACTAGTAATCATGTACAACAATATGTGTTGAAGCAACCAACTTATCACACAGTTTCTCACAAATATTATTTACTAGAAGTAATAAGAAATTAAAACATACATCCCTATCATTACCCCAACCATATCTTCCACCCTCAACTAGCCTTCTTCAACATAGTGCTAAAGAATATGATCTTGTTGAGAAATTTTTTAATAATCCAACCAATATCTCCCTTTTGGACTTGATTCAAATATAACCTACATTTCATAGGATGCTCCAAACAGATTTACAAAAAGATTGATGTCTCACCTTATGTCAAACTGAATGATGTAGCTTCCTTGTTTGATTATATGTAGGAAAAAAAGTTGGATATTGGATTCTGTCAACATGAATTACGCTCACTTGAGATCCAAAACAAATATGAAGCTCTAATTGTAATGATTATAATTAATAAAATTGGGGTTTGATGCACTCTTATTGATAATACATCATATCTTAATATTTTTCACATTGATCTTCTAGATAAAATTTATGTGGATAAGAATCACATAGAACCTATTAATCTTTCTATCTAAAAGGTTGAAATTTTTTTGGGGGCTATGGTTTAGGACATAGAATAACAATATTCTATACTATCATTCAAGGAAACCCTAGAGATATCAATCCAAGGATGAAATGAGGGGGAGAGATCTGTAATAGGCTGTCCTAGGGTATGATTAGAGAATAAAGAGGGGTTCACCATCAAGCTAGGGCTTGGAAATACAAGTAACATGGAAGAAATAATTCCAAAACCTAATGATATGAAAGACTTGAATAAATGACCTAGAAATGAATGTAAATCAAAACAATAAACTCAAAAAATATAGAGGTGCACCTGGAATAAAGATGTGGTTGAAATGAGCTCTGAAACCCTAACATCTTATTGTTTGAAGCCTACTGGGACTCATATGCTTGTCTAGGCATATCAATCCCAAACTAGGTATTTTGGGTGGAAATAGGGACCTAGAACTAGACTGAATTAGGATGTATAAAAATTACCCAAAAATAGGTATACTGGGATGGATATGCCACAAGTAGCGTATCGGTCTCATTTTGTCGTGAAGTTTCCTAGGAGAAAAATTCTAAAGAAAAAAATTGCGAGCCTCTGAAGATGGATCAAACAATAATTTTCCCACTAGTTTCATGCAGATAGGTTGTATATCTTGCTCTAGATCTAAGTTTTCGTGAGCCATGATAAATTTTTTGTAGCTTTTGCAAATTTACAATCTTGATACTTTTGAAGGCTTCAAATCCACTTTGTCTTCAACCTATAAACCTGTAATCACACAAAGAGAAAGAAAAAATGTTGTTCTATTAGTGAATAGGGGTTTTCCTTAGTTAAACCCCATTTAGGTAATTACACCAAATGATGCAACAATGAAATAAGGACATGAAACATGAAAAATGAAATGATATCAATACATTGGATGATGTCTTGGAATAAAAATTTGCAAACTAACATGAAGTGGCCATGAAGAATGTAGATCTTGATCTCTAATTGGATGTGAAAAAATTCTTGCAAATGGATGTTGAATACTACATCAGAACACTAGCTCAACAACATGATTGGCGCCTAATGACTTGGACATGATGATGGATGTTGAATTGTTGCAACAAATTATGAGGAAATCTATCCTTGAATGCCACATAAATTCTCTTGAATGATCTTGTGAAGTCTTGTAAAGTCTTGTAATCATAAAATTTCTATTAGGAATGCTCTCTTAAAATTCTTAGGTGAAAATGAGTGAAATAACCTTGTATTTATACTTTTTTATGCTAAATTTCCCAAAATTATGACACTACAAGCTACCATCAGATCTAGGAGGATAATATCCTACCAAGAATTTGAATGAAATTTTATTTTGGGCCACATGGAAATCATATGCCAGAAGTGACATATGATTCCCATTAGGCTTAACTATGGGACACATTTTTAAAAAATGCTTAGATTTATGTGAAATCAAGATCCGGGCCTCGAAACCTAGGTGGGACACATATGACCAAGGTAGTGTATGAGTCCCAATTCACTAAATCTAGGCCACACAACCTAAAAATACATGAATTATTATTGGATGTTGGTTTATGTTATGATTGTCCTTAGAAACATGCATTAATTAAGGCTTGTGGATGCAAAATAAGGCCAAATAAGGCATAAAGAAGAGAAATTTATTAATGAAGCCCTAGATTAGTGTCAAATTATTAGGATACACTTTACAACACCCTAAATAAGGATTTATTAATTCCATTTATTTTGAAAGGGCCCAAAACTTAATGTGAAGTTGTAAATAATCAAATTAAGGCAAAATTAGGTTCATTTAGCTTAAAAGGACTCTAAACCTAATGTGAATATGTAAAATAATTACAACACTAGATCAATATGACATTAGGCCTATTTTAATGTCAATCATTCCAAAATTAAGTCATAAATTAGGTTTATTTAGTTCACAAGGGACCAAACGCATGAAAATGTAATGTATCACAATTTTTGACACTACACTATTGATGGTTTTCATAATGCTAGTAGGTAGTCATTGGGAATAGGGTAATCCCACAATAGTAGGTTACAGTTTTTGGCCAATCTTGACATTGAACTGAATATTTTAACTAAATCTTCACTTTCAAGCACCTATAGCTACAAGACCATGAGAAATTTGAAGTTGATGCAAACTAGTGATTTATGATATTTTTTCTATAGATTCTAAATATGTATTTTTAAAAAAATTGGAATCAAATTGCATTTCTTTTTCCACATCCTTCCAAAACTAGATTTTAATAATAAATAGTATTTTGAAAGAGTGATGTGTACTTGCTAACACAACCTTTTTTTATAAAGGATAAAATTCTATTTTTTTCGAATTAAGATTTGTAACTGTGATATCTAGAGAATGCATTTTGTTTCATAGTGTTTTAATGGATATTTTTTTCTTAATTAAGTTTTGAATTCAAACCAATTACAATTTAGATGTAGGTTTACTTGCTAACACATAAATTTTTTGTATGTATCGAAATTCAATTTATTTTTTTGTTGTATCAAGGACATCAATATCAAGGGCAGAGATATTTTTCAAAAAAAAAATTGTAAGATATTATTTTTCCACATGTGTAGAATAGAGAGCTTGATTTTTGATGAAAACCCTACATTCACAAGAAATGAAAACTAAATATAATAATCAAATTAAATATATTTAAATTTATACTTTTTGGGAAGCTAATAATAAGGACTACATAGATATAAAATATAAATTTTAAAAGAGTTCATTTGATCCCCAAAAAGGTAAATTAAAAGTGAAATTTTATCAACATTTTGGTAGGCGTACACGAGACTCCATTATAGGTATGATTTAAAACTAGCGAGGTTCTATCTAGGAGGATTTGATATAATGGGGTAAGATCAAACCCTCTTCAATTAGAATCCTTTAAATGGAATCTTTCAATGCTTAACTCATTATATTTTATAAACATATGTGACAAGATGTCCCAAAAAGTGTAACCCATTATTATAGAACCACCTAACAATAACACTACCTATTAAGGTAGGCCCTATGGCTTTGCCTACTATTATCAATGTCATATGAGATACTCTCTCATATAATATTCTTCTTGGTAGACCATGGAGTCATTCCATGAAGGGAGTATCATCTAATCTCTATCGTGAGATGAAATATGAATACAATAAAAAGATATATATGGAAAAAGTGGATGGAAAAATTTGTAATTCACAAACTAGAGCTGAACATAACAGTTCTAACTATCCTAATAGTTTGATTCCAACTTCAAAGCTGAAACTCATACATGTTGAAAATAATGATGATTATATTTCACCTATAAAATAGATAGATGGTGATTTGGGGTCATTATATTTTACACCTTGTTTCAATAGGGAGTTTAAAATATGACCACAAAATTCCAAGGATTTGAATACAAATAGTGAGCATTCATCTTCAAATGCATGCCTTGGTGATTATTAGTTTTAATTAGATTATACACCCTCCTTTGTGGGAGTGTACAAAATATCACAATCTCAACCTAAGGATTCTTGTGTTTCATTCACTGAATCTTCATCTACAAATCCAAAAGCATCACCCCTTGATGGTGATGGGGGATCTTTAGCTTTTTTCCTATGAGTTTTTTGGGATTCCTATCTTTAAAAAAAAATTAAAAAAATTGCATTCTCGTTAAAGAGTAAATTCTTCTCATGAGCATTTAGATAAGACTTCTCCATCTAAGTTGGAAGAATGTTATGGGCTTGGATATAAAATAATTTCTAATAATGGATATAAGGAAAACATAGAATGTGTTAAAGATCATTTGAGGTATATGTTGTACCCTTCAAAAGGGGGTTTAGGTTTCCATCCTTCTTCTCCATTTTCATCTCATCTTCTACCATCTACTATATTTAAAACATCATGCAGTAAGTGAGCAAGATTTTCTTCACAAGAGAAAAATTGTCTCCTACACCTTTATCAAAGCAACAACATATTTTTCAAGGCTTCTCAAAGCCTACTTGACTACTCTTCCTCCTCCAACATGTAATAAATTTTATAGTGATAATTTTTTTTGTTTACATCATTGATTATATGGTCATTCCACTAACAAATGTCAAGTGTTGAGTAGTAAAATATAACTTGTTGATTGTGGTGGTCATCCATGTGTTGATGCAACTAATCACACTAGACAATAATGATATTAATCCTATGGTGTTTCTCCTCACTATGTGGCATTTGTAGCTTCATGTGTTTTCTCATTACCATTCATTGTAGTACAACCTTTTGTACAACAATATTTATTTATTTTATAGCAAAATGATAGTCTCTTGTATGGTTCTCTTTTTCTCCACACTTGGGGGATAAGGATAACTAGTGGTAGAAGGTGTACATTATTTTCAGGGATACCCTCTTCTTCTTTTCTTCTTTAAAAGATCAACATAGAAAGTATGTTGATAATTTAACGGGGGGTATATTACCCCTATCCATTCCATAAATGTATTGTGATATTTCACCTATTGACATATCCCTTTATTTGTGGTGTTGTTATTACACCACATGAGGCATGGTTATCATTTTTTTCCCTATGATGTTCATCATTGATTTGTCTCTTGTGATGTTAAACATTTTTGGTCTCCCTAAGGCATAATTGGAAATATAGTCTACGGATTTGGCATAACGAAGCTTGCTAATTCATGAACTTGACAATTTTTTACATAGCCACCTAATGTAAAACACCTTGCTTGTTAGTGGAGCCATATGATTCATAACTGATTTTATATCCTTATGAGAATATAATATTGTTTAAACAATCAATTCGATGGATGACATTTGGTATTTGAGATGACTTTAAGACTAAGATCTCTTTTCTTTACTAAATTGAACCCTTTTTAGTACTAACCCTTATGTTTGTGTTTTATTATGTTTTTATTTTTTTTCTTATGTTACTATGCATCTACTATGTCTCTTTGGCATGTATTCTTTGTGTATTTCATGTGTTTTCTTTGCACATGTTTTATGTATTCTTTTAAATTGTACCATCAAGATTGTTTGTTAAGTGCTTTATGTGTGAGTGAATTATTCCTTATCTTATGTGCATGTTTGTCTTAACTTTGTGGATCAATGAGAGCCTATGTTGGTGACATATGGACCCATCAACTTAGTTTCATCTCGTCTCTTCAATGTTTTGATGTGGATTTTTATTCCTTTAGTGTGAATATGAATGTAAGATCACACTTTCACTAAAAGTGGGGACTAAATGTATCATAAAAAAATGTCACCTTTGATAATTTCACACTACCTTGACACCATATTTTTTTTGCAGCATTCATTATAATAATAAATTACCAATTTTGAGGCCATATTAATAAAATACATTTGAATCTCTATCATCCCTATAAATTTTGGCCAAAAAGTATCGATCAATGTTGCAGGTCACCCTAGACCAAAAAGAAAGTTTATGACTATTTGAAATTTTGATTGGCTAGATTTTATGATTTGAAAATGACCCTAGGTTGGCTCCTACCCAAAATGATTAATTATAATTCATATACAAACATGTTTTCCTCTCATTTTGAACATTGAGGTGGCAATTCATAAATAGGAGATCGATTATAGGGCAATTATGGAGAAATATTGAGTTAGCTTCTACATGCTAGCTTCAATAATATATGGTATATGTGAGCTAACCTTGTATAGGTCTATCAAGAATTCAAGGAATCCATCAATTAACTTGTGTGTGACATCTCTTCTTCAAGGGTTTTCACATCAAGGTAACATTATTATTTGTGATTTATCCATTTTAGTTAATTTATTGTTGTTTCATCCTCTTCCTGAGTTAGGGCATTCCCTCTTCATGACCATAAATTATTGTAATTTGAGGTAGAAATACCAACATAGGGTATGACTTAGGAAAGCCTCTATACAACACAATTTTTTCTCCCATTTTCATTTGTGTAGGTCAGATATGAAAGTTGCAACTAGTGACAGTCCAAGGAAGCAAATTATAGACATTAATCAACATATCTAAATTTTCAAATCTAAAAAATTAGGAGTTCAATCTACGACATCCTTTAGCCCTAGATCAACCAATTCAAGCTAAAATTTATAGTACAACCTCCTCTCTATCGTCACTTCTTAGATCTAACACAGTTATGTAACTTTTTGTTTTTATTTTTCTACTAAATAACATTTTCAGATCTAGGGTTGTATGTCAAATAAGATTATCAAATCAAAAAAGAAATTTATAATCCTTGTAATATATCACAATCATAAATAACTTAGGGATTGGATCTCCATTGTGGCATCAAGCTAATCATTAAAAACCTAGTTCGCTTATGTTCAATGTTGAGCCCAGTGTAAAAGAGACAACCCTAGCTATCCTAATTGGATCTAGGATGACTTTTCCTACTCAACACACATGTCTCGATTATTCTTTCTGCCAAAAAATTGTTGGGGTCTTTTTTATTCTTATTTTAGCACTCTTTAGATTTTTAATGATAATTTTTTTTGAAACAATGCTAAATTATTCTCACATTAATTCATTTTCCCTAAATAATATGTTGTTTCTTTCTCTCCATAGGTTCCATGCCACATGAGGTGTTATTAGTTTCCATAACTCTTTGACTAGAGTGATTTTAATGGGAGGAAATCAAATTAAGAACTTTTCTTGTAGGTCTTCAAGGAAGACCCAAATAATCCTAAAATAATCCATGTTAAGTCCCCAAACATTAGAAAAGAAGCAATGAGGAAACACATGATTTATGTTTTCCTCCCTACCTTTACATAATATACACCTATTGTGGAATTAAAACTCCCATTTCACTAGGTTATCCAGAGTAAGGATTTTCTTTTGTAGTGAGATCCACCAAAAAAATGTGGTAGAAGTTTAGGATTCTAAGTTTTGAGCTAGTTGAAGTTTATATTTTTTTCTCTAAGTAAGGAGTACCCAATACCAACTATGTACTTCTTAGAAGGACAAAGCATCCATATTCTCTAATCTTGTTTTCCTTTATTTGTGGGTGAACAAACTTGTATTTCCTTCTAAGTTTTTTAGCTGCATTGTGTAGACCTTTTTTCATAGTAGTTTGATTATTAAAATTTCTCCAAATCCATGTTCTTTCTCCTTGGATGGATTAATTCTTTATAGTATGTCCAAAAATATTGGAGAGGTATGCATACAAACTACAAAAGGCCTATGGTTGCCTATGCTCACTACAAATAAAAATCAAGGTAGTATGAAAGGAATGAGCATAGATGAAATCAAAAAAGGCTCATCCCAACTAAAATTGTTCAAAGGATTTAAGATTTAATAATTGATTCAATTTGAAATGAGATTAGAATAAATTGTATAATTATTAATTCAAAGATTTGATTGTATTTATATGTGCATATTTGTGAACGTCACATTATTTAAAAATAGTGGAGTAAGAATTTGGAAAATCTTGCATCATTTTAAAATTATCCATATAAACTCTGGGCAATTTGAACCATGATTCAAAATATATGTTGTGATTTTCAAGCCAATTATGGCCCTATGCTTAGGATGGTGTTATAATAGTAGTGGTGAAATTAGTTGTGAAATTAGTCGTGATAAATTGTGAACTTTAATACTATTGGTGACTATATTGATAAATTAAAACATCTATTCAACAATTTAGACAATATTTCTTTTCAAATGTATTGTTTATAATGATCAAAATATTACTTATAAATGTCTCATAAATAAATTTATGATGATTTAATATCTGCTTGACTAATAAATGAAAAATCATGGATCAACGATTACCATAATATTCAACAAAATTGAATTGATCCATATAAACTATTCAAAATTGATAAAAAAAATTATTACTAAAAACACTGACAAAGTTGCAAAATACACCTTTCACCGCACCCAAATTACAAGAGAATGTAATTTAGTACTACATAAAACTGTAAAAGCGAATGTAAATGGATTCTTTTAGAAGTGATAGGAAGTTTTCAATGTAGTTAAGGCATAGGAGTTAGAATGCAGAAATTTTGGAGCCTCAAAAAAAGGGCAAGCTTCTTTGCGATACATGTAAGATGGTGGGAAGGCAATAGTATTAAGACATTTGTCTAAAGGCAAAAACATTGTATCTTATACACATTTATAATTGAGCTTAACGGATACCTATGTATAGATTCGTGGTTGTCATCTTGCAAGAAATTTTTGATGATGTTTGACTTTCTTTCCATTTACAAATAAGACATTTTATATATTTCAACACGTGGACGGTCATCGTTATTGGATAGTCTACAGCCGCCCGCCATTAAGCTTGAACTCTCCCTCCCTTGTATTTTGAGTTTCTTGGTTTCACCAAACCGGAAAAGGGACACTGTCGGGAAAAAGCCCGAGCAATGGAATATTTTTTCGTCCCATGCAATCTGAAACTTTTGATAGGTTGAAAGAGAATTCTCAAAGGATGAAGAGCGAAAAAATGTAGGACAAGAGATTAAATTCGCATGTGATTATTGACTTGAATTCGATATGTGTCTTCATTGTCACCTTTTGCGCCCGCAAATTGAAGAATCTATTTCCCATCTTTTATTCGCTTAATTTTGCCAGCTGTAACGCGTCTAGTCAAATGCATGACTCTGATACCTGATTTTTCGGCGTCACATGGCGAAATGTTTAAGACAGCAGCTTAAAACCATCAGCTATAGGATCTATCTTTCTGAGTCCAGCGTCTGCCAGAAATCTCTCTCATACCCTACATTCAATAAGCCTTCATAATTGCAGTTTTAGGCAGTAACTTATTTAAACGATTCTGATCTGCTAGCTTTACTATTGGAACTTTTGAGCTGCTGCTTAACTCAGATGGAACAGAAAGCGCGAGAGATGACTCAGATTGTTTATCCTTGTGCCGCCTGTAAGATTCAACGAAAAAAATGTGGAGATAAGTGCGCGCTTGCTCCTTACTTCCCACCAAACGATCTTCACAAGTTCTTAGTAATACAGAAATTATATGGGACGAGCAACATAGTCAAATTCCTTAAGGTATAGAACAAATGGTGTTTAGAGATTTGCTATAATTTCGCCATTAATATTATTCCTTTTCTCAGTTTTAACAAATATAAGAGGATTCATTGTAAGAACGAATTTAATTGAAGTATAAATGTATGACGTAGGAACCTTAGCTGTTACTGTTGGCCTATTCTTTTGTAATTGCAGGATATTCCAGCTGAGAAGAGAGCAGATGCTGTAAGCAGCATGGTATATGAAGCAAGTGCGAGAGTGCAAGATCCAATCTACGGCTGCGCTGGTGCAGTTTGTCGATTGCAGAACCAAATATCACACCTGCAATCACAAATAGCGAACACACAAACAGAGCTCCTCAATGCACAGGCTAATCTAATGTCTCTCAAGACTGGATTTTCTAATGGAGGTGAAGCAGGAACTACATTGGGTTTCACCCACGATATGGATGACATAACCGTTGTGCAAGATGATCAGGATCTATTTGGGTTGTAAGGCATAACCTGCTGTTTTTAAGAGGAAGATCTTATGATTTCACCAATCTGTAATAGTAGTAAATAACCGCCGAAATTTAGGTTACTTGAATCAATGTCTATTGTCACGGAACTCCTCCTATAAATGATGCTATGTACTTTACAGGCTTTCCGTAATCCGAAATTATGTATCTACTGTAAATCTATATTTTTAATATATTTTAATCTCATAGCCAAGCATGGCATCTAATATGTTATTTTTTCTTATGCTGATCAGAACACTGTTGTGACTTGTGCTGCTACATAATCAGAAATGGTGCTCCATGAAATTCTGGTGGATACTGTTGGCATTTAAGTTTTTACTTTTACAACTGCTGATATATTCTACCAACTGAACAATGGTATGCTTCCACCGGCTCCAACCATGACACCTGCATGTTCTGATTGTTTTAAGGTTTTTTTATTTATTTTAAGAATAAAATAAAACCCTACGAAAAACCATCTTCTTCATCAGGAGTAGTAAAACTTGAAATTTACCATATCCATGAGGGATGTCCTAGAGCAAATAGAGTGATGGAGAGTTTTCTAGTCCGAAAATAGATTGGTCTGCAACTAATTTTCTATAGAAAATCTAAAACACTCTTCTATTTGAATGCTTCTATAATACTTATACACATTATTTTTTAAATATTAAACTATTGAACATTTAAAATTTAATGTCATTTTAAAAATAAAACAGCTATTTAGAAAAGTTGTAAACCCTAAAATGTTCAAATATAATTCTCATAATCTATAAATTCTATCCATTCAAATTTTTTTGAACATTTTGTTAAAATTTTATATGCTGCATTTGAAAGAACCTACCAAATTTATAGATTTTGTAATGCACAAAACCTTTCCTTTAAAAGACATTATTGATTAAAGATGAATTTTCTCTTTTCTCTTTTCTTTAATTAAAAAAAAATATATTATTTGAAAGAAATATTATATAGTGGCAACAAGCAAAATGAGCAAGTTATATGAGAACATGCTACCAAGTCAATATGCTAGGCTAAGTTAGAGAAATATAAGTCGATAAGTAAAGACCAATTAAAATGTTATAATTTGGGTGGATCAAAAACTCAAAGATTTTGTTTTTTCTATAAGATAAGTAATTGCCACATCTTTATCTTTATTCATATCCTTGAATTCTTAGTGTAAAGAAAAATGAATCATCAAAGTGTTTTCCTTCATCGTTAGTCTTTTATTTCAACTATTGATTTTTTAGAAAAGAACCATCACAAGAGCCAACTCCTTTGTAATCTTGAATGAACCATTTAATAGGGAGGAAAAAGGGTTAAACACATCCAATTATCATGAGCTAATATCTATAGAAAGACCACACAAATATTCTTAACTACAAAGTTCACCTAAATATTATAGTCTAAGTCTAGCTTTTAGAAGTTAACACACATATCCATTTACATAGGTTTTGCATGAACCTTGAAATTGAAACTTAATAACTAATTAACTACCTAAAAGTAGGTGTCACCTTATTCATTAGATTGGGCTCAATTTTCTGTGATTTTTTTATTGTGTTAGAAATAAAATAACAAATAAAAGAATAATTGTCTTAGCAACAAAAGATACAAATTATTTGGGTTAACATCGAAATAATTCCAAATTCATAATCATTTAAACACTTGGTTAATTTCTCATTATTAGGACCCGTGAGGACATCAACTTGATCTATACATTTTATGAACTTTACTTTGTACTAATATTTCTCATTTTCCTTCACTTTCAAACCTACTTCATCTATACTATGTATTCACACTCCCTCCTCAAGTTTTTTCTATCCTACCTTTGTCTGTACTTCTTCGTAACTAAATTCAACATGATTATTCATTTCCTCTTCCAAGGCTCCTTGAATATTTTAAACATATTCAAAATATTAATTATTTGATGCCTTGATTTTGTTGACCATTATTTCATTAGACATGTTTATTTTGTTCAGTTCTAATGAATATGTCTCAAGTATATTTTGATGCCTAAATTATTCTTTGTTCCAATTTTGTATCCTTTAAAAGCATTCCATAATCACGACATTTATTATATTTCAAGGAAAAATATTCATAGTAAGCTTCTACATATATGAGCATACATCTAGATGTTGCTAAGGAAATATATCTCCAAATATACTTTAACTTCACAAGCATCACACTTCCCTCTCATCTATCCATCTGTATACTTTTCAATGTCTTATATATTATCCCAATCTTATAGTTTCTTCCAAAGGGGCTCATCTTACCTCGATATGGAACTAGATGCTCGAATCCTTCATCCATATCCTTATAACCCATCTAATATCTTCTAGATAAAATAATGCACACCCTTATCCTCATCACCCTCCATCAATCCTATTTCAAAAATTCAATGGATTTTTAAAAAGTCTAAAATTTTAAAAAATAATTAAATACAAATAACCATCCAATGGTGAAAACATAGAAAATATGCACCTTGGAAAAATACCATGATGAAAACCTAGAAAATAGGTACCATGTGTCAATCCTCCATCCATTTTCTCTATCGATTTGGTGGAAAGTTTCTTATTTTGTCTATCAATCAATCCATCCATCCTACCTACTTATCCTATCCCTCATATCATATCTATTAAAATCCCTCCATCCTTTTTTTGACCTAGATAACTATAGGGGAAACTATCTATATATTCTCTAGACACATCTTCACTTATTTTACTCTATTGAACCTTTCACTCCTCTCTCCTATATTTCCATCCATCCTCGCAACCAATCTATCCATACTATCAATACCCTCTATCCTCATGCTTCCCACCATCTAATTCTTCCACTCACCTTCATATCCCTCATCCTCCCATCATCCTACCATTCATTGTATAATATATATCCTAGTACCTCATCATACATGACATTTATAGAGTGAGATGTCTTAGTCCTTTGTGATATAGCCCTTGGAAATCCCATTATAATTGTTCTAATACCTATTTTTTCTCTAATTATTACCTTAATAAATCTTAAACATTTAGCAATTATTATTATCATAACACTAAAATATTGGTTGAGTAGGAAACACACTTTTTATGATTGTCTTCATCTACACTCTAAGGCTCTCTAGGACATAGGCAAGTTAAGCCAATAAAATTATATATGATCATTAAAGTTTAATAAAACAATAACATTATACACAGCACTATGAGGATAATAAAGATCATAAAGGCCCTTAGCTCACTAAAAATTATAATTCTCTCATAATCCAATAAAAAAAAGAGTTATAATCCTTTTTTAAAGAAAACAAGACCATACAAAATAAGTTTTCCTATTTCACTTTTCATGTTTTACAATTGATAAACTTAAACTCTTCTAAAATAGAATCAATCAACAACCCATACCAAAAAGATACTCCTTAGAAAATTGAGCAGGTAGAGCCTACCAGTGCCATTGAAGTAGAAAATGTGTGACCTTGACCTAATGTTGCAAACAAAATAATTGAATCTTGATTACATGGCATAATAAAATTTATTTATTATATTTTTCCAACCATGATGTGTATAAATTGTTTGTATGCCACTGGGAAGAAATTAAATTTAAAATCAATTTGTATGTGTCACATATAATGCATCATGTCATATCTCAATTTGATTGCTTGCATTTTAAATATTGAGAAAATTGGAAAATATGGAACATGGAATTTATTATTTATATTTTATGGATTTGATAAATGTAATAAAGAAATTGAAAAATGAAAATTATGCAATTTTCTAATTTAAGGAATTATTTCATAAGATTATCGATTAAAGGTTACTGATAAGTGGACAAGTGTAAGAATGTTTTTGCAAGAGTAGGTTGAAGGATAAGAACTTGATTGAGGTAGGTATGCTTAGTTAGATGACCATGGTAAGCAAGAACAAAATCTGGAGTCTCACACACCACTGTAGAATCATGAAATTTGCATATCCTTGAAAAGTTGATGAATTCCATTATACTTGATATGAGAAATATAAATTTGTGAAAAAAAAACATTTTGGTGTATTCTCGACATACCATGTCTATTTCAAAAATATATTCAATGAGAATTGAATAAGAATTTCAATTCATCAAACACAATCATTGTATGAAAACCTATTTCATTTTTTAATGTATATGAATTCATGGAGACAAGTCGAATGTGTATGTGCAAATATGGTAAGGGGAATAAAAAATATAGCATTGAAAATGAAAGAAAAAGTAGAAGAGGCAGAGAGAGAACGACAGGAAATTGAAGGAGAAATAGGTGAGCAAGCTATGTTTGGAGTATTCAAATTTTTTTTCATTTAGTTTCCTCTCTTTTTCAAATGAGTTTCTTATCTTGTAAAAGATAAAAAAATAACTATATAATGTCTGCCTTAATATGAATTTGATATTTGTGTTATTATGTTGTTTTCCTATTGATTTATGTAAGCCCCTTTTGTGGGCCAAGCCACCTTGATGGATTTGTAAACTCTTGTAAATCATTGTGAAAGGAAGTGGGCTTCAAGCCCAAGGTGGGTATTATACCTATATGAATGTTAAAACCACATGATAGTGGCCATACAACCGACCATTGAATATTTCCTTATTACATTGTTATTGGCCTATATGATTACTAGAGCATCTAGTTGACCAATTGAGTTAATCTTAATTTTTTATTTTTCAAATGTATGTTCCAAGCATAGCATGTTGAGACCCACCTAACATTGAGTTAGCATGGAAATGCATGCCCTGCATCTTGCAAGGGTTGGGCAATGTTTAAATTGCTATTGATTTATCTATTAAATTCTCTCCAAACACTATTTGTTAGAAGTGGAATTATTGAAACCCAATAAATGTATCTAAACTTTGTGATACCCTCCAAAGGCTTCTCAAGACAAAGAAGTTGAAAGCATTGAATACTGAGCATGGCTATATATATAAATGGATATAGATACCCA
>VDFB02000003.1:586576074-586675793 GCA_007258455.2 Sequoia sempervirens
CAACAATATGCTTTATAATGAGGCCAATCACAAGGCCGATTAGGTGCAATAATAACAGGACCTCTTTATATACAAATGTGTGCTCAATGAATTATGATAAACTTCAACTATTGATTTGTTGAAGCAAACTCCTGATGAAATGCGAACTTGCTTGAATGATAATTATTGAATGACAATAGAGAGAGCAGCGCCTTCTATAAATACTAGTTGAAATGGTCTCCACCAAACAATGCGTCTCTCCAAGGTAAGTCGGCCTCTTCAAGAACCAAAGCAACTCTTTGTTCTAGGCGACTCTTGGCTAGTTGGCCAAAAATAAAATAGAAATCATTATCTAAATGAGACGACTTTTCTCAAAGGGTCAGCCTCATTAATTTTATATTTAAATATTTAAATTTTCTAAGAGAAAGAATCTCTTGCCGCTACCATATATCATCAACACTCCCTCTTAGCTAGGGAGATATCTTTCCAGATATTCATGTCATGGAGTCTCTCAACATGACACCCACAATGGCTACACCCATTTGTGGAAAAGAGTTCATCATAGAGTCACTCAACGTGATATCGTCATGGAGTCACTCAACATGATGTCCACCATGGCTACTCCCATGTGTGGAAAGGAACATATGCACAAGGGCCCATCACAGAGTCACTCAATGTGATGTTGTCATGGAGTCTCTCAACATGACATCCACCATGGCTACTCCCATGTGTGCATAAATACAAGTACAAAGGATTCATCACGAAGTCTCTCAACGTGATGTTGTCATGGAGTCTCTCAACATGACATCCACCATGGCTACTCCTAGAGGGTGGGAAGAACCACATCTTCGTCTCAGAGATGAACAAGGGCTTTAACCTCAAATTTCTCCGTCTCGGAGAAAAATGCATTAACAAGGGCTTTCACCTCAAATTTCTCCGTCTCAAAGAAAAATGCATTAACAAGGGCTTTCACCTCAAATTTCTCCGTCTTAGAGAAAAATGCATTAACAACAAATCTACATGATGATGTGACTCCCTTTGAAGCTTCAAGTACTTGCATCAACCTCTTGACCTCCTCATCCAAGGTTGCCTTTGTTGGTTTGTCAAACTCCCTCTGAAAGATAATTCCTCCTCTTCGAAGAAATTGATTGCAATGACAACCTGAATAGGTTCTTCCTCTTCGAGAGATGTCTCCAACTACCAACTCAGTCCCATGGCTGCAAGCTATGACTCCATGCTTCAGCCTGTGTGACTTCCTCACAGGATGCCTCAAGCTCTTCCTCCCTTGAATGCAATCTCTCATCATCCTTATGCTCCTCGGTCCGTCCTAAAAGCATTTTAGAGAGATTACTAATAGTTCAAACTACCCCAAAGAAATACCAATGCTAGAAGCATACATGATTCACTATTCCAATGCATGATATAATAACTACATAAAAGATTATGAACATTATTCAAGGGTATGAAATACTTATCTCTTTATTGTCTAATCTTCCTCACAATCCACCAATTGTTCTTTCCTAATCTTTGCACCTAAAGATTCAGATCTGTTGTGTGGAATGATTCAAAACTGTCTGCAACTTTAGAAAAACGTCTTCAAAGAAGAAAAACGTCTTCAAAGAAATCAATGCCTCAAAGGAAAGAGTTTGTTGCTAACCTCAAGCTTCTTCCATATTAAATTCACCACGTTCTTCTGCAACAGCTGCAAGATTTCGTCTCTTTTTTTTTAAGCATTTTGCATATACTTTAAACATAAGAATGGTGCCGGAAATCATGACTTCAACATATATAAAGGGTCTAAGTCAATCAGCATCAATATAGAATTTCAACCCGAACCGAAAAACTTTCACAAACAAATAGAACTCTTGCTAACAACTGATGTAGGCCACAGTTTGCCCAAGCAATGAAATCTCGTATCTACTAATGAATTGGCAAAGCATTACAAAGTATAGAACTGTGGCAGTGTTAGATTTTGACTCCCTCTGTCAGTAGTTGTAGTGCTTGAGTGGACATGATCCCGATATCAGGACTCCTCTAGTTGCTTCTATTGATAAATGAATTCATCAACAATACTCATCGCAAGTATACTCCCGTAAAGGCAATTTCAAAAATAACATTATCGCTACTTCCTTATGATAGCCCAATAATCTTCACATTAAGTCAATGTTCATCCTCTTTCACCATGATTATGCATACATATATATTTTAGGACTTCAATATCCTCTGTGAATATTTATTCGAATCTTCGTCAACATAAGCATGATCGGCATATATGTATTTGAGGATATAGCAATGACAAAGGATATCGTATTTCAAGGTGATATACGCCAATAATGGACTCAACCAGAATACAGAAACGAAGAGAATTCATAAACGAAGCCTTCCAAGTGACTACAGTGAACAGGGTATTATTTCAATTCCAATGGTGCCAAATCAGTCCCAACAATACCTTTGCCCGCCTTCACTAGAGAGGCAACACATCAAATCAGAAAAACTCTGCACAATTTCCGAGAAATCCTCACAATTTGCATATTGGACTATAAAACCGTCATTTCCTTTTCTCTCTGCAACTACCAAACATGGATCGCATAGCCATAGGTATTAATCATTGCAATATTTAAACAAAACGAACTTTTGCGATTTTGTGAGAGATTAACCTCATTTCATCTACTTAGCCAAATCTGATCGGATTTCCCCCTTGAACCTACTCTGATACCATGTTAGTATTTAGATCAGGAATGACATAAGCAGAAATACACAACACATGAAAAATAAACACCGCAGTTTACCTTGGGAAAACCCTCCTTCTCGAGGGAGAAAAACCCAGCCACAAATATATCACTTATATATTAAATAGAATAGCAACAATATGCTTTATAATGAGGCCAATCACAAGGCCGATTAGGTGCAATAATAACAGCACCTCTTTATATACAAATATGTGCTCAATGAATAATGATAAACTTCAAATGTCAATCTGCTAAAGTGAACTGATGAAATGCGAACTTGCTTGAATGATAATTATTGAATGACAATAGAGAGAGCGACGCCTTCTATAAATACTAGTTGAAATGGTCTCCACCAAACAATGCATCTCTCCAAGGTAAGTCAGCCTCTTCAAGAACCAAAGCAACTCTTTGTTCTAGGCGACTCTTGGCTAGTCGGCCAAAAATAAAATAGAAATGATTATCTAAATGAGACGACTTTTTCTCAAAGGGTCGGCCTTATTAATTTTATATTTAAATATTTAAATTTGCTGAGAGAAAGAATCTCCCGTCACTACCATATATCATCAACATTTTGCACTTGGGAAAAAATTGCACAGAGCACCAGTTATTAAGATCGAATATCTCGAGGTTGAGATACAGCTGAAGATCCACCCTAACCACTCTTCGCAAAACCAAATTTCTTCAATACTCCCATCAAAAATCGCCAACTGACTCTGTCGTAGGCTTTGCTCATGTCTATTTTAACCGCCATACCTTGAGTATTGGAATGCTTCATAGAGTGAAAGACCTCATGTGCCACCACAATACCATCTGAGATATTTTTGCCAGGGACAAACCCACTTTGTTCCTACAAGATTAAACCTGGGAGAATTAGCTTCAACCGATTTGCAATCACTTTTGTTATGATCTTATAGATCGTATTACACAGTGCAATGGGTCTATAGTCAACAAAGGATTCACTGTTTTCTCGCTTTGAGATTAGAGCAATGTTTGTATTATTTAAAACTTTCAAAATTGTCCTCTTTTTTCTTGATTCCTCCACCACCCCATGGATTTCCACACCCATGAAATCCCAACAAATTTGGTAGAAAAAAGCGTTGAAAGCGTCAAGGTTGGGAGCTTTATCTAGATTCATCTGAAACAGAGCCTCTTTCACATCCTCCACACTTATTTTTCCATATAGCATTTTGTTGTCCTCCTGCAAGACCAACGGAGCCAAATCCCATATTGTATCCAAGATGAAAGGTTCGGCTTCATTTACTCCACCCAGTAATGAGAAAAAATATTCTACCCCTGCTTTTTGAATGTCCTCTTTGGTGAGCCAATCCCTCAAACCATCTAAGATTTGGCTGATCCAATTCCAATTGCGCTTGACTTTGGTCGAGTTGTGAAAGAATTTTGTGTTGAGGTCGCCCTCCGCCAACTAGGTATCCCTCAATTTTGATCGCCAATAGATTTCCTCACACGGAAGTAATTCATTGTATTCCACCATTAGGAGTTTTTCCTTTTCAAATTCACAATTTGTCATTCCTTGATTTTCAATGATTTCCCCTAGCACTGATAGCTCTTCCTCTACACGTTCCTTTTCTTCAAATATATTTTTGAAAGAGGACTTGTTCCAAGCTCTGAGTTTGTCCTTCATTCTTTGCAATTTCTTTTGGAAAACAAACATCTTAGAGCCTTCCACCGGAAACGGCTCTAACCACCATTGGCGGAGGAGGTTCGGAGGATTTGCAGCACACATCCACATTTTCTCAAACTTAAATTGACTTTTGGGGGCCTTTGAATCTTCCTTAATTATTAGGACAATTGGGAAGTGTTCTGAGATTGTTATTTGCCAAATTGAGGCCATAGGAAGAAGGTTTCCCTGCAGCCAATCTTCAGACACTAAAAATCTATCAAGCCTTTCGGCAATGTTAGTGAAATTCTTCCTTCTATTATTCCAAGTATAAATGCCATTTGATGTTTTTATATCAATGAATTTCATGAAATCTTTTTGAGATTGCAGGATTTTTCTAGAACCACCCTTTTTCTCTTTTAGATCCATTATGGCATTAAAATCACCACCCACCACCACCTTTGAATTTCCCAAATTATTTGAAATGAGATTCCATAACAATTTCTTATCTTCAGATTTATTTGGGCCATAGACATTGAGTATTTCATACTTAGTAAGGGTTTGAACATTTGTTACCTCCAATTTCATCCAGTGTTCATTTGAATTCAAAAGAGATACCTTTACTTCCCTGGGGCGCCAAAGAACTCCAAGCCCACCAGAAGCGCCCAGTGCATTCACAAAATGACCTTCCCAATTTCTGCAGGACATGATAAATGCTAGGGCTTCCGCACCTTCTAATTTTGTTTCCTGAAAAAGAATGATGTCAGGATTCTGACAATCCAACTGGCATTTCACCAATCGCCTTTTGTTTCCATGAGAGGATTCTCATCTCCCCCCAAGGGAGGCATTTGCTCCCTTGGACCAAGTCATATAGGATCTAAGAGATAGTTGATCATCTTTCAGGGCTTCTTCCTCCCACTTCTGTTTAAGAGATTTCCTTCCAACCTTTCTCGAGGGCGCCTTCTTTGTTGATTGTCTTATCCTCCTTTTTTCAGTTATGTCTAGATCTTTGTCTATCTCTTGGCCAGACAATTTGGAAAACTTAGAAGCCTCATTGGAGTACCATTCTAGCAGTTTTAGAGGAGAATGATGTTCTTCCCCCGAATCCCCAATTTCACCTTCTTCAAGATGTGGCTTGCCACCTTGAGGTTCTTCTTGGGCTTCGTCCTCTTTGGGCTTCGCCAGAATAATTTGCCAATTTTGCATGTGCGAGGAGGCTTGGAGACCATTTTGTTCCATTGTGCTGGTTTGCACATTCCTCGCAACCGCTTCCTGCGCTTCCTTTTGGACCGGTTTTTGTTTCTCCCTCCAAATCTCTCTCCTAGTGGGAGGAAAGCGTTTGCATTTGTCTACATTGTGGCTTCTCCCTTTACATTTTAGGCAGAAAAATTTTGGAATCTCAACCTCTAACCCTTGCTCCCACATTCTAGCGCCAAATTGGATGGAGATAGATTTTGGGATCACATTGATTGAAAGAATTAGGATTCTTGCATATATTAATGACTCGCCTTCTCTCAAATCAATTTCGAGAGTTTTTCCCAAAGTGTTGCCTATTTTTGAAATGCACCCATCGGACCAGTATTCAAACGGCAAATTATATAAGCAAATCCAAAGTGGGCCATTTCTTGGGTGGTAATCTAGTGGGTTGAAATTTCTCTCCCACTTCATCAAATAGAGGTAGGAAGATCCGTTTTTTCCAACACTGAGAATCCAGTATTTGGTTTCTTTCCAATTCAACCCTAAAAACTGCCACAAAGAAACCTCGAGGAAGAAAATTTAGGATTGGATCCATCTTCCAGTGCTGCATCACCCATTCCCCGATTTCTTTTCTAGAGAACCGTTTTCCCAAAAATCTCCCAATAACCGCCTTTTCTTCTAAATATTTTGCATCGCTCTCCACAAACTCAGAGACGTCCACCTTATGTTTCCCTGAAGATACATTTGTTTGACCATTTTTGGCGTGGTTACACCTCTGATTTGCTTCGGCCTCTTTGTCCTCACCAGCCTGAGACACAAGTTTTCCGCTTTGCTCCACCATCTCTATAATAATTAATATTAATATTATATAAATATTATTATTATATTAATAAATTCATATTATATTATATATTTATTATATTATATAAAATATAATATAATTATAATACAATAATAATATAATTATAATAAAATAAGTTCGAGTTTATTAGGAAACTTAGACAATGTTGCTCCTTGTTATCGTGCTACTTTTGCCTCCTTTGACGCCCTCCTCAATTAGGGCTTCCTCCCCCTCTCTAGGAGAGTTTCCACCAATTTGCATTGGGGTCTCTATAGCCAATGGAAATGGAAATCTGCAAGCATATAATGGTAAACACTCAAAATATACACCTATCAGCTACCTTGCACTCATGGCACACGACTGGTTGATGATGATGGCAATTCCAACTCTATCACAAGCAATCTTCTATATCCAAGCCTCCATGCAAAGGATTACAAAGAGATTCTCTTAGAATCGAGTACTAGTGAGGCCACAAATGACATATGTTCATGAGTTTCAGATACCTCACAAAGGCGTGTCAATTGTGGTTCACCGACTGACCAAAACACATAAGGCAGATCCCCCCCCACCTTTAATTCCCAATGCCCATCTGCCCACAATTGATCTCAAGGATCTTGCTTCGAAGGAGGAAGCACTACATAAAAGAAATTCTTCAATATGTTGCTTCCACAATTTTTAGCCTAGTTTAGCAAAATGAATAAATGGATTTCAAAACATTGGCAACCTTTAATTGAAGGGGAACTTTGTATTGGCCCTTGCGCTAAGGGCTTCTTCTCTATCACATGTGAGCTCCCCAAGGACAAAGCTACCCTGCTATAGAAAGGCCCTTAGAGTTGGAATAACTGTTTTGTGGGTATGAAACCATGATATCCAGATTTTAACCCTTTCACAAAAATCTTCTATGCTACTTCAATTTGGGTACGATTACCAAATCTGCCACTACATTTCTAGGGATCTTCATGTCTACACTCCATAGGTAACTCCATTGGTAAATACACTTTTGGAACATCTTTAAAAGACCATTCCACCTTTACTCTATAATCCTCCTTCACATTTGCACAAATTCTTGTGGAAATGGATCTTGTTCATCCCCTTCCTATTGAGATTAAAATCAAAACTAGTTCCATGCTTTGGAACCAAATGCTAGATTATGAAGGAATTGCTTTCAAGTGCAAGCAATGTTATGCTATAGGGCATAAAGCAGAGGCATGCTCAAAATCTTCTTCTTTTCCTTTAACAAATTTCGTTGACTGAAGGAAACAAGCCACTTGGTGGAAAGGGGCTAATCCCATTCATTAACACATTTTTCCTCTTACACAAAAGGGTGTTGACATCATGTCTAATGAGACCAACAAACCTAGGCCAATTGACAAAGTCTCAACACTGGCACAAAGGGTGGTGGACTCTCCTAACAATAGATTTGTTTATGAGAAGATCAATAAGGCTTCCAATGGTGTTAACGCTGCAGCAAACTCAAAGAAAGCCTTTGTGATTCCCAATGAAGTCAATGCTTCTACTAAATCGATGGACATTATGGCTCCTAATGGCATGAATCCACCTTTGAAGAAGAGTAGTCAAAACTTTGGCAATGAAGAATCAAGCAAGGATATTTTAAATGATTGGACCCCAATCAAGCAAAGGGAAGAAGGCAAAATTGTTAAATGGCATGTTTCCAATGACTTTGTGCTCCCATGATAAAATGGAAAGGTTGGAATCACAAGCAAAAGTGTCATAATAGATGGGTAGATATGAACTATCAAAATTGGAAAGTTTTTGTTATCCTGAGATTTAGGTTTCTCTAGGATAAATTTGTGCACCCCTATTTATGGGGCCGATACATTGTATGGCCCTCCACTTTCAAGCAGCCCTTTTCATGATATATTTATTCGCATTTTTATGGGTATGGCCCCCTTGGCCACAAATTCACTGATTAAAATGATAATAATATAAATATAATATAATTATTATATTATTGTATTATTTTATTATAACTATATTATTATCATATAGTAATGATATGTTTTTTTTAAATCCAATTTTTTCTCGATTATATCTCGATTTTTTCATAAAATCTTATACTTTTGATTTGCTCTTTTTTTCCAAACAATTATTGCTACTATGCAATGAATTATTGCTTGACTACCTCTTCCCAAAGGTTAAGGATAAAATTTTCCAAGCTATGTAAAAAGCAGCTACCAAAAATTTGGTAAAGATAGATCAACAATTGTAGTGGGGTAATCCAAACATAAAACACAAGAAATACTACTAAGCTCTACCACAAATCATATACTCAACACAAGTCATGTTAGGAACCCAAGTATATGACTAATGAGGGTGAATGTTATCAAATCTTTACCAAGAGCTAAATAATCATTTATGCTCCTCTTTTTATGTCATGAGAAAGGGAGAGAAGAGCCTTATTTCAATTTATTGAGGGTTGTACATCAATGATGTTTGTTGACAAGGATGAGTCCTTTGTGCTAAGTGGATTATTCATGCAATCACAAAAGGAGGCCTCCAAGGGCCTTGCCCAAGGCAATATAAACAATGAGTTGCCAATGGTAAAGCAAGCTGATGCAAGCTCATCAAACCAAGGCTTATTTCATAGTGGCTCCAATAGAAGTTGTTCGCTTTTGGGTCTACAAGAGACCCTAGATGACTTTGGAGGCATGTAAGTTTAAACAATTCCTAAAATGAATAATTGTAATGAGATGAGGAATGAACACACATTCAATAATTATTTTGTTTGGTGAAGGTATGTCCTTGCACATAATAAGACATTAGGATAGTTATTGGCATATTCTATATCATCTAAAACTTTCAATTTGGATATTAAAATAGGAAATTCAGGTAAAATTCAAATTTCTTAATAGCGACAAGTATTTTTGGAAAAGAAAACAATTTTTAATCACTAGCACTCTTAGACACAAGAATGTAGTGATTTCCAAATGAAACTAATGGAAAGAATGGGATTGGAATTGTACCATGAAATAGAACCAAGCAAATTGTTGTTTTAATTTCGCAAGGCATTGGCATCAATATCAAGCTCAACATTATTTGCAAGTTTTCTTAATGGAACACATTTTGGCTTTTGTTTAGCCAAATTCAAGCTATCTAAAAATTTATCTCATACTCAAGAAGGTTGTTTTTCAAACCTATTATGTTTCAAATCTACCTAGTAGCATCTGATAATATTGGAGTTGCTCTCCCCTCCATGTCTTTTGTAACCAACAAAACACTATGTAACCCTGGGACGCACCCCCGACCAAAAGAGGAACCTCCCCAACAAGAAACATTTCGGGGAAATGAGGACAGATTGGAATGCCCCCTCCTCCTCCTCCCCAAATTTTTTTGTGAACCAAAAGCATCCCAAGGATATTAGTAAAATTCTCACAAATGTCGAGGGATGACTAGCTGTCTCGAAACGGACAGGGTATGTCTAGACGTACCCTAACCGTTTGTGATGAGCCCAGTTGGCTCCAACTCAAACCCCTATTGTTTTTTGCTTATCTTTGTTTTTTTTTAAGTTTTTTAGGAGAAATTCTAGACAGAAGTAGAAGGGGCGATAGCATATAAATGCATATAAAACTGGAAATTACACTAAATCTGAGAAACAACTCATGTAATAAACATTATTCAACTATTACAAACAGATCAAGAACAATCAACATACCCGAATCTCTCCAGAATAATTAAATAAGAAATATTTTTCTCTTGCCAGGCAAGAATGGCTGAAAATGATGAAATAGCTCGCTTGGAGTCCAGATCTGCTTTCTTCAACCCTGAAACTGGAGAAAAGCTACTGACAGGTATAGGCGCCAACAATGGATCACAGTAAAAGCCAGGAAAGGAGGCGTTTTGCCTCTTTAGCTCAAACGCCCTTGCCAGAAGAACACACTATCCAAGCAAACTAGTACGGCCTCTGAAGATATTGAAGGTCCTTTTTGAATCAAACACACTGTAGAAGAATGGCATCCAAGATGTGAAGCCTTTTGCCTTATTTCAAACTAAAAAATGCTGAAAGGAAATTTGAAGAAGCACAAATGAACTTCTGGATGAAGCTCCCACAATGGCAATCATTCGACTGGTGTCTCACAGCCTCACAATCATAGATCCAGTGAAGAATTCTTGTTCTTCAATGAAGGTTTTCCTGAAACCCTTGTCCTCAGACAAATGCATAGAGAAGAAAAATATCAAGCAATTTCAAATAATCAAGAAGTGAGTTTGAATTGCTTGTTTTTTCCCTTATATCACAAAAGGTACGCACTTCTCTCAAAAAGCCACGCATTTTGGCTTTAAAATACATTTAAATGCATTTAATTACCTTTCAATAGTTTTAAATCTCACTTTATGAAGTGAGCGCACCTTTATTTGACTTAAGTGATTTATTTTATCACTTTATCAACCTTAAGTCACTTTTAAATTTATTCAAGTGGCCTTTTAATCTTTTATAAAGTCAATTTGACTTTATAATATTCCATTAAGTTAAATAATTAACTTAACCACATAAATAAACATAACTCCCTCCAAACTCAGTATTTTTTCGTGCCGTCAGAAGCTAACAAACACTGTGCTACAGATGCCTGCCCTGAATCCACTACTGGAATGAAGGAGTGGGAACGTCAATACCCACCAAATACAGCCACTGACCCCCTAACCAGATCCTATCAGCCTACAAGGGTCCAAGAGATAGGCTAACTCAACTGCTCCTGATAACTGACTAAAGTGGGGACATTACACCGTCCCAAAGACGACTAGCCGTCCCCTATGCTCCCACAGGTTTTCTAAATGTCTACAATTTGTAAAAAAGCAATATTTTGGGTATCATTTCCAGATTTTTGTGAGTTTCAGACTTGAAGGGTTTATATTCATTACTCAAGTCATCCAACTTAGGGTTTGCTATCATCTAAATCAGATAGCAGCTATCCCAAGTGTCGCACTGTCCTTTGACAAGATTTTGTGTACAGTTTGAAGAAGCTTATTTAATAAGAAAAAACAGATTTAGGAGTGGCAGTTTGGACAGATTTTGGGCAGTTTATAGTGCATTTTCAGAATTACTGATGCTCTCATTCCTTTCCAAATACTTGCAGCAGCAGCATTAGTCATAGCAGATACAAGAATCATTATTATTTTTCCACCTGTGTTAATTATATTCTGTAAGCAGCTAATACAGTCAAGGTTTAGTATTATTTTGTACCATTATTCCAAGTTGATAGTAGATGACTGTACTTGTATTTCTTTCGTTTAGAGGTGAGTTGTTTTGGCTTTCAAGCAATAATATTATTATAAGCATTTCCATATTTATCTGTATGTTGTCCAAAGTTGCAGCTGTGTATATGATAAATTTTAGTGGATTTATACTGTGAACATATTACAGTTGTGTGACTTAATATTTGGCAAAAAAAAAACAGTTCATTCCAAATTTTAGTTCATGGCTATTTGGTCAAACGTCAATTGAAGTACACATGGTGAAAAACACATAATATCTAGTTGGGAATACTTCAGTGGTCTTAGAGCCAGTTTTCCTGCCAACCTGTAGGAAGTACAATTAAAACTAACAAGGTAGCCTCTTATGCAGCCAGAGGGTTCACAATGTTAAGGTTCTATGATGTAAATGATGATTGCCTTATCAATGCTATCATATGAACATTTGAAATTTTCTATATTTTTTAAGTTTTCCCTATTTTTTAATTGTTGTCCCCTAAAAAATGGCCTCCCTATCATCCCCATCCCCAAAATACATCCCCCTGTTGCCTGCCATCCCCACCACGGAAACTTGGGGTAGCATAGGCAATACATAATTCAGATCGATATTAATAAGCTAAATAATTCAAAAATGAAAACAGAAGTTCCAAAAACAAACCCGTATGCTTTATAAGATTGAATCATAAATAGAAAAGGACACCAAATTTGGCTGAAAACAGATATCACAACAATCTCCCAGTTTAGAAATTAGCAGTGATGATAATTTTTTTAATGTAGATCTAATATATTGTTCTTTTTTATGCTTCACTGCTTTTTCTATGAAAGAATTTCCAAAACCTGCAGGGAAATTGAGAACACATTTAAATGACAAAATGTCAATCTCATTAGATACTACCTTCAAAATTCCTGTATTCCCTAATGAACCTATGAGTGGCATGCATTTAAAAGAAAAAGCTCAGAATTTTTACCTTCAAGCTTAGATTTTTGAACAAGTCGTACAGAGTAGCACCCTGGTTCTGTTTTAGACCACCCAGATATAGCATATATAACTTCAAGACCATCACCATGCTGCTCAACAAATTCCTGAAGCAGCCTACCCATATTGGCATTTACAACATTAAAAACATTACTGTAGTGCAGAATTGAAAATAGAAATAAACAATATAGTAACTAATTCTACTGACCACCTTTTAGCTGAATTTGAAGGAACTGAAAAATTACGGCTGAGCCACTTGTAAGACACCTGAATACCAAGAGCACAGAATTCAAACTTTGTATGAAAAGCAATCAGAACAGTACTTTGTAGGCAAATAACCTTAATTTTTGTCATTCTGCTTTCAATAATATGTAATCTATTATAATCCAAGAATGCATTAAGGTGAAACTTCTACATCTAAGATCTCTGGACACACTTATAGCTTTTGATAGATTCTCTATTCGACTCAGAACATAGCAAATGAAAGTTATAGTGTGCTGCAAATCAGTAAGTAATCATTTAACATCTAAATTCTTAGTTCTAAGACAAGGTGGATCCATAACAAGATTGCAAGGGACCACTGGAAATCTGACATCTTATCACAGAAAGACAAAATTTCTTCCTTGAATTTTTGCATGAATTCCTCTTCCTTTGGTTATCTTCCCTTCCGCAATTCTTTTTCCTTTTCCTGCAGATACAACCTAGTGATTTGTGTGTACATTGCAATGGATCCAAATAACAAGCCTTTTAATTATAAAAGATGCTATGACAAGCAACTTTGAGTAATTTAAGTCAAACAAACATTTTTGCAGGAAATAAGATGGCATACAACTGAGAATACATACAAGCTTATTCTAGACATGTTGCCCTTGAAGAACATAACTCTAAACACGTAATCTCATTTTGAAAATAGGATAGCTGAGTAATTGTGGAGGAAATGGTCAGACAGGAAGACTGCATAAATTGCCAATAAACATCCCCCTGAGAAACATTAAGACTGTAACACAATTAAAAAATTCCTAAAAGCTAGGTTAATACTTAATGCCTGCATCAAGTGGCATATAACAATAACCAGATATATCAGACCTGTATTTCAGGTGTATGAAGAATTAAAGCCAGAGAGAGACAGGAGCTTTAAGTTGATTCCAACACCAATTGTAAATCAAAATTCCAAAATAAGATAGCAGTAGTCGTCTTTAGCAAGACTCCATGTTTTAATTTCTTCCCAAGTGAAAGGTATCTTGAATATTTGTAATTGGAGTGTATGTTCTATTAGAAAGCTGCCCCCTTGAAGTGGCACTGTGAAGATCATCTAAAGCATTTTTTTGCTCTCTTTTCTGCATATATTTGTGTAAATTGTCTTTATATCTCTTCTAATGGCCTTAGAGCTCTTTCCAGGGCCATTTTCTGCAGCGGCATTACAAGTTTAGGGCTTTCTACAACTGCCCACTGTATGGTCTCACCTCAACCTCTCGAGATCTGGGTGATCAAAAAGTATCTACGGAAGTAGTGCCACTAAATATCTTGCCTGAGATCTCACAATCTTTTTTTCCCTCACAAGTAGTTTTTTATTTTATTTTTAGGTTAGAAACCTTGTGCTGGGGTTTTCCAATACCCTCCAAAAAGGTGTCAATCTTGGCTAAGCAAGACTCCCCATATTTAGTGAAGTGAGGAGTGCTTTGACTGCAATACCCAGGCCTCAAACAGCCTCTGTATATGGCCATGAGCTTCCATATACCCTCAGGTATATTAGAAGACCTCATAGGATCCTTTTTGAAACCGAACCCTAGACAACCTTCAGCCATCTAAAATCTGTGATGCACCAACAAGCAATTATCCCAAAGAAATTAGTCACATAATACTTACAAGATCAAATAGAAAGTTATGAGAACAATCTTTCATCTGTAATTAGTGCTCTCAAACATTGGGATAATACTATATACGAATAAAATCATTATATTTGCGAGCCCACAGATTAGAAACATCCTGTAAAAGCCTTCCCTCTTATACCCTGCCCTGTGCAATCAAATCTAGGCATTAGCAATAAGAATTTGGGACAACTGAGCAATTTTATGATATTACACTAGTGGGAGAGCACTCTAAATTGCTTAGAACATAGAAGGGAATCTCCAAAACAGTTTCTTGAGTGAGATACTGCAACAGTTTCAGGTCCTATACAGTCCACAAGTTTAACAAGTTCCGAAGACAATTTCTCTCAATCAGAAACAACTAGACTAAATTGACGACCAATCCTGCCCATCAGTATTAAATTTTAAAAACATTAAATTAAAAAAAGCCTAGGCTAAATTTCATCCAATCCAAGCAATTGTCCCATTGTGATCCTCTCTTCAACCTAATCATTTTGGTATACAACTTGGCTGCCCTTATTTTCGGACCAGCCCACTATTTCCCTCATTCATGCAAATACCCCATTGTGATTATCTTATCTTCCCAATCATTTTTTCATATGACTCCAATAACCCTTCTAGTAACTTCGGGTACTCACTATACCCAATGGCCCGCAAATTACACCCTTTCTTGCCAAAAAGATTATAAAACTTAAAATTAAATATTCCAAGATAAAAACAAAATCTGAAAAATCAACAGTTAAGAGCAGATCGGTTCTTTTATTGCAAGACTTCTCATGTTTAGACAAATAAACAAGTTTTTTATAATAAGCTAAAACCCAAGCAGAACCCTATTGCTTATTTGGTGATTTGGATTTTAAAAGAAAATGGAAATTTTAAACCAAATGGGTTAGAATTTGCATCCAGAAATTCAAAAGAACCCTAATACAAGAAATACCAACATAAAAAGACAAACCATGTACTTGCAAATGGGAAAATATAGATCATAAAATTTAGCATTTCAATCCTTATTGGCTAGAATGACTTGAATATGCATCTAAGTTCTAAAAATTCTACAGATTGCCTAAGTTACCGAGTACTCAAGTTCTTAGTCCCGGACCCATATCGGAATGCCTTGAGAGCATCCTAGCTGCCCTAGGTTCTCTATGGATACGCCACTAGTGTGCCCACAAGGAAGCCAAGGCAACTAGGATGCTCCTTGGCCACTCCTAGGCACTCCCAAGCACTCCCACAGATGCAAACCCGTCACATGCGCAACTTTAAAAAAACACTTTTTTTAATGAAAAAACAAAAAAAAAACCTAAAAAGTATCCTATACCTAAAATTTACCTTTCTCATTGTAAACACAAGTTTATTTCTTTCAAACACACCTTTGCTAAGCCATTTTTGCATTTTGAAAGGTAGCTGGTTTTTTTTCGAAAATGATCAATCACAAAGTGCCAAAGGGGTGAAGATAACTTGCACAAAGGAGATCTACTCATCTAAGGTAAGCATTTTAACTAATTCTTTTAGTTTTTTAACAAAGAATGTTATGATTTTGTTGAGTTTTTTCAAGTTTAAAAAACAAACAAGTTTCAAGATTTTATATAATGTTTTTTGGTGTTCGTTTTGAACTTTTATTAGTTTATACATATTGTAGGGTTGCATTTATTTTTTTCTTTAAAATTTAAAATTTTATAATTTTTGATAACAACAAATTCAAATGGCAATCTATTTGGAATGGCCACTAGTTCAAGTTCAATGGGTATTGAAACAAACAAACAATTTAAATATGATCAAGCATCTACTTTATGGAAATATGTTACAATGCTTGATCAACTTCTAGGAGGTGGGGTTTTTATTTGGAATTGTAAAGAGTGTGGAATCCAATTGAAGAACTCATATAGTTGAGTGAAAGCTCATTTATGTGCTATGAGTGGTTGTGCAATTAGATTTTATGAAGGGCGAAATAAGAAGGGGTTGCCAAAGAAAAAATTATGGCATTCACTAAAGAACAAGAAAAATTTGATGTTATGAGTAAGAGAGCAAAACTAAAATGGCATCCTTTCACAAGGAAAACATCAATGAAGACATCTACAAATCCAATAATGGCCTCCCAACATCTTTTCTTGGAGACACCCTCTATCCAAGAAGAAGATCCCTCTCCTTCTCACAAAAGAGGCCCATTGGTGAAATATGCCCCTTAGTTTTTTCCCCAATCTTTCACCGCAAAATCTAGCACAACACCAATGATTAGCGTTAGCCCCCAAAAGATAATCAACTGGAAAGTAACCTCCACCATGAATGTTCACCAAGATCCTATTGAAGGCAAGGTGATAGCATATGGTGATGGGATCGTTAGCAATAATCTAAACTGAAATACAAGTTGGAGATGAAATGTAGGCGGTGATCCGGCCATGAGAATCCACATTACCACTTATTCAGTGGGGGGAAGATATTACAAGTAAAGAGCAATCTTCTGCTAACAGCAAGCATCTACTTTTCAGCAGTCATCCACTTAAGCAGTGGGAATTCTCCACTTATTCAGTGGGTGAAATAAAGAGAGTTACAATTGAAATATGCTAATGAAATAAAGCTGATTCAGTACTACTGTAACCAGCATTCACAATGAGCTTATTACAATGAATTTCATTAGAAATTTGCTCCAAATCAGCTGCAATATCAAAACTAAATCTCTCATAACAAATTGTGAATAGAAGACCAAGAAATTTAGCATGAAATGGAAAATCTCCAGGTCTGATATACCAGACCAGCAAATATAAACTCCACCAAAACACCCAAAACTCCCACTACACTTCACCAAATCCCATACAACAGAAAATACAATATCTCCAATGCTAGGCGACCAAGGGAAACCCCAAAACCAGATATAACAACTCCAAAATGACCCAGCACAATTCCCAAGGCAGCAAGATAATGAATGGTATGGCCCTAGAAGTATGGTGACCTCCCTAGAAAAATAAAGACTTCAAAATAAATTCTGAAATTGCACAAAAGGGGATGCCTTAAGCATAGAAATAGAATGAACCAATACCCATAAGCAAAATAAAATCACTCCATAAGCTGTAATTGAAAACTCCTTTCAGCCATTCATAAACCAGCAATCACAAAACTGGAAATTATCTCCAAAAACTTCAACATTGATGCTCTATATGCACTTCTAAATGAAGCACACTCCCAATTGACCATCTAGGGAACCATGGTTTCAGGCCCGAAGAATGGTGTAAATGCTAAGCTCCCCCTTAGCCGGGTTCTGAAATCAATCCAGTAGCATTTCGATAAGTTAAACAATGGATGCCAAAAGCCGGAGCAAAGACTCTCTTAAATAGAATTCTCAAATGACCTGTCATCTCCCACCTTTTGGGACGCCCAAGCCTTTTGGAAATATTTAATTTTTAAAATACACTTAATCCTTCTTCCTTTTAGGCATCCAAGGCTCAAGGGATAATGTTTAACTTTTGAAATATTAAATTACCTCTCAATGAGGCGTCCACCCTCAAAGGCCACCTTTTAAAACAACCTTAAGTCATTAATCTAGGCCATGGAGCCCAAAATGAATTTAAAACATTAAATGACATAAATAATTCATTTTAGCAAAATGAACCTCAAAATGCTAAAGACCAAATATGCTCCAAAATGCTTTGCCTGAAATAGAAAGTACTCTGAACTGTTGAACTATTGCCAACTCGAGCACTGCCAGAAATAGAACTTACTAAAAATAGTAAATTTTGAAAAGTTGTCCAATGCCTTTGCATGTCATATCATTGCAAAGCTCTCTGAAAACCCAAAAGGAATCTGCAATCTAAATCTTGAAACTCCAATGTACAAGCTAAAAATAGCAAGTGTCGGGAAAGGTTGTTAGATGGAGATGCATGTTACACCATTCTAAAGCTCTCCAAAAACCTAGAAAACTCCACCAGACATGCATCAAAAACTCTTACATGTAACCCTTCAAAAATACTTCAGAAACCTCCTATAAAATAGGAAACCCTAATTTTACCTCTAATGAGCCTACGTGTAATGTCCCCTTCTCAAGCATGATTAATTCAATTGACCGTTGGCCTATTCTGGAGACCCGTAGGCTACTCGGAAGGTAAAATTAGGGTTTCCCGTTTAGGAGGTGGTTGTTGCTCGAAATTTGGAGATTGGTTTGCGGATTCTTTCTGGGTTTTCAGAGAGCTTCGCAGTGATATGAATTGCAGTGCAATCCGAGCATCTTCTGGAATTTACTATTTTTAGTAAATTCTATTTCTGGCAGTGGTCCTGTGGTTTTCAGTGCAGTTGGCTCTCTTCTTCAGCCAGTTCAGTTGGTTTGTTCATTTTTGGCCTTGGGATGCATTTTGGAGAGATAAGTTCAATTAATTTAAATAATGTTATATTTTAACATTATATTTTAAAGTTACCCCCCTTGGCCTAGCTTCATCACTTCAAGTTGTTCTAAAAAGGTGGCCTTCATGGGTGGACGCCTCATTGAGGTGATTTAATATTTTTATAAGGCCAAAAATGAAGCTTGAGTTTGGGACGCCAACTTGAGGAGGAGATGAAATTTTAAATTAATTAAAAGGTCAAATTAATGCTTGTGTGGGGACGCCATCTCTTGGAGGGAAATAAGTTTGTTTCAAATTTGAAAGTTAGGGCGCCTCTTCTAGAAGCTTCTGGAGATTCCTTGTTGTGCCTTTATAAGGAGACCTCTTCTCTTCATTTCATCATCTTATGTCTTCAGTATTGTTATATTGCCGAAATGGTGTTGGAATTGCTTCGAGGAATGAATGCCTCCTAGCCTTGGCTCGACTTCTTGCTTGAAAGACAGCAACTAGTGGAGAGTTAGTTGTAGTTGAGTGATCTTGAGGTGATATTATGCATTTTAGTGGTGATTTTTGCACATTGTAGTTGAGATTTTGCATGTTCTATCAATTTTGGAGTTGCTGGTTTTATCATTGCTGATTGTAGTTTTCTCTCATATCTCTTGAAATAAAAATAACTTCGTTTTGGGTGTTGTCTCCTTGAGTCTCTTTGCTAGGGGCGACCCTTTGGTTTAAATTTCAGATTTTATCTTCAAGAAATGGATTTTATGGAAGCAAGTCGCCCTTCTTGAGGGCTATACCAAGTACATCAGCATTGGGATTTGTGTTTTATAAAAAATAGAGGTTTTTGTGATGTTTTTTCATTGGGATAGGGGCGCCTTCACCTTAGAAGCATTATGCACTTGATTCCAAGCAATTTGAGTGAGTAGGGAGAGAAGGGTGAGCATTTTAATGCATTCTAGGGTTGTTGTATGTCACATTTCAGTAGCTGGTTGGTCATATCAGAATTATGCCATTCATCTTTTGGAGCAGGGATTTAGTATTAGCAATCATATTTGACCATTTGAAGAAGTTCATTACAATTGCAGCATTGGAGAGCTTCTAATCTTTGTTCTTTGCAGGCATTTCTTATCTCTTTGTAAGCTGAACAGTAGTACTGTCAGCATTTCTTATTCTATCTCTTTATGCTTTGTAATACCCCACTGAATAAGTGGAAGAGGCTGGCTTGCCGCCTATCTTCCATTTGAATTGCATTGTAGTTCTTAGTATCTCCGCCATATGGTAGCTCTATTCCCACTCTGGGTTGGAAAGCACATTCTTGGCGTCGAGTTTACTTTCAGCATTTGTAGTTGGTAGGGATCCTCTGACCATATGTTCGTCCACCTTGGACACATTCTTGGTCAGAGTTACTCAGTTCAGCAATGCATAAAGATCCTCTTGACCATATGCTCACACCTTGCCCAATTCGGGATCCTGGTGTACATTCTTGGTTAGGGTTAATTCCGCATCGTTTGGGTTTTCAAGCTAACCTTAACGGGTGCATGTTGTTTGTAATTGCATTCAAAAAATTGAAAAAAAAAAAAATTGGTTCAGAATATTTCACTACGGGCTTCTGGAAATAGGCTATCAGTCACAGCAGAGCGTATGGCTAAAATGGGGACATTACAATTGGTTAAAAATTTTCAAAATGAAACAAGAGATGCTACAGAGGAAAAAATTGCACGTTGCATGTATTCCAATGGTCTTCCTTTCAACTTGGTGAGATCACTATTTTGACAAGAAATGGTGATGGCAATCAATAATGCACCTTCTAGTTTCATAAGTTTTGGGTATGAAAAGATGCACACCACCGTATTGGCAAAAGAAAAAAAACTGTAGAGACACCACTCAAACCAATTAGGGATTCTTGGATAGAAACAGGAGTGTCTATTATTTCTTAAGGATGGAATGATTGCAAAAACCAACCTTTATAAATATTATTGCAATGTCCCCCAAAGGGACAATGTTTTTGAAGGCAGTTGATTGTGAGGAGCAAATCAAGGATTCAAAATTCATTTCTAAAATCGTCATTGAGTCCATAGAGATGTTGGGTCCTAAAAATGTTGTCCAAGTCATTACGGACAATGCAAAAAATTGCAAGGTTGCAGGTGCTTTGGTTGAGGAAAGGTATGCATATATGTTTTGGACACCATGTATCGTACACTCCCTTAACATTGTGATGCAAGCAATTGGCACTCAAGTAGAGTGGGTGAAAGCTATATACAATAAGGGTGAGGAGATCCAAATGTTTGTGACAAACCATAATATGTCACAAAGCATTTTTCAAGACTTTCTTGAATATAGAATTACTGAAGATAAATTTAATTTATTTTTAAATTTAATTTATGCCATGTTTACTTATATTGATGTGTTATTAACTTTTTTTACACAACATTAGGTTGTTGAGACCCAATTTGCATCACACAATCGTTTTGAGACAACTTGTGAAGGTGCAAGAGGCATTGGGCGCCATGGTAGTGACCAATGAAGTATTTGGAAGCAATCAAATTTAGAGAGGGCTCAGAAGGTCAAGTCATTGATCCTAGATGACGATTGGTGGCCTTTTGTGGATTGTCTTGAATTCCCCCGACCCTATCATAAGTATGATCAGCTTTGCTAATACATATTGTAATATCCCTTGCTAGTTCTAATATGAATTTTCCCTCAAGGAATATCGTCAAGTTCACCAAAATGTGAACAAAGATTTTGGTTGCTAAGAGCCCTCTAACACTTCTAGGTTTTTCACCTAAAGGAGAGGGATAGACCAAAATGGGCAATGTTCACACTTCTGAGACCACTGTAATATTCCTTGCAATATCTGACCCTAATTTGCTGATTAAGGCCTCAAGGAATATTATCAAACAGAAGAGATGCTACCACTTTACTTGTTGCTTCTGTGTTTTTAGTTTGTTGTTCTTGCTCTTGGATTCAAATAGAAGAGATGCAAATGCTTTGAATTGAATGCTAAATGACTAATAATAAGCTGAATGAAATGCACTTGTTTTTACTCTTTTCCAATGCAAATACATGAGCTCCTAAGGTAAAATGCATACCTACAGCCAAGAAGCATTTTCACAAACACTTGGCATGCAAACTAGTATGATAATCAAGAGCATTATAGATATGACCATTACATCAAACGATTGGCATGCAACTTATTTCTCCTCTATTGATTGACAACTTAAATACAATGTTGATAGGATTAGCCAAGACTCTTGGCTTAACAATGAGTTTCAATACAATGCCAATCTAGTATAAATAATCATCTACAGCAGCATAAGTATGCAAAGACATGAAAGAACCTGATTATGAAGCAAGGAATGTATAGCAATGGCTTGAAATACTTTCCAATTTTTATTAGGATTTTTTAGAACCTCCAAGCATGAAATCGACCCTCCTTGGTGAAGTCGCCCCTGCCCTTGCCTGGCAATATGTTAGATAAATAAATGCAGCATTTAAACTCCACCTCTTCGCACTTGAAATGATCGGTAGGACCAAAGGATCAGAAAGCAACAATGCCCAGAACCATAGAATGCTTCAATGATGAGATATGAACAAAAATGTCTTGCCAATGGCGCCCTTGCTGTAGTATATCAGTTCCCAGAATTAATTAATTGTAGCCTTGAAGCACCTCCAATTTGCATCAAACATCATTGACAATGCTTCTTGAGTGGAGAGCTCAAACCCTATGAAAGAGTCGATGCCAATCAAGCCTCCACAACCAAAATCGTACCTCCCAGCTATGACTGTCATAAAAATCAAAATGTCATACCATGCCAAAAATCATCCTTCTCAAGTTGCTTCAACAAGCTGATGTAGAAATCTCAATCTCCAAAGTGAGCTATCTCAATTTGGCCCTTGGCCACAAAATTGAAGCAATGTGAATGACTGAAATATCACTCACTCAAATGGTTGCAACCCTTCAGTAGATAGTTTCACTAACTCAGTTATGCAAATCAATGGGATTATTCATTCCCAAAGACCTCCAATGTAGACTGCAGAAACCCAAGGCTTCTCCACAACAAAGTATATCAAAGTCAAGTATCAAATATCCTGGATGGTTAGAAGCAAAGCCCACCCCCTCTTAATATACTTTTCTCCTCTTGAGGTCAGCCCAACTAGAAGCTTCTAACAATTCATTAATAATATTATTTTTATTTGCACTTTATAATAATATTAAAATATAACTTTATAATTCATAAAGTGCAAACATGATGGCAAAACATTGTGTTTTCCAACATCCGAATAACACATTATATTTTCCAACATTTGGCATAACACAACATTAGGTTTTCCAACATTCAAATGAACATTGGAAACCCCCAATAAAACACTGAATCCAGGAGTAGAAGCCAACCACTTACTAGGTAACTGCCCAAAGAAGACCCCCTAACCACGCACCTTAGCATACGAGGGTCAGGAATAGGCTAATCCATCCACAAACAACATCAAGCTAAAAAGGGGGCATTACACAAATCGGCCATGTTTGGGGAAAATCTATGATGGCATTGACTCTATGAAAGAAAAAATAAAGATCATAATAGCACAAAAAGAGAATGACCTCGAAGATACATTTTTCCAAAGCATGAAAGAAATTAGTCATCACCACTAGAACAAGATGAACACACCATTGCATCTCCTTGCATATGCATTATCCTCCAAATACTATAGCACAAAGATACTTTCTTTTCCAGGAAGAACTACACTATATAAAGATAGTGAAGTTGCTAATGGGTACAAGTTGCCATTCTAAAGAATCTTCTCAGATCCAAAAGTGGTGTATAATGTTAGGAAAGAGTTTGGTAGGTTCATCGACGAGATCATAGTAATTGTGTTCTTCGAGACCAATACAATGAAGATGCTCATACATTGTGGTACCTCCACGAGCAAGATTATTTACTCCTCCAACCTCTTGCAATCAAGCTTCTATCACAAGTAACCATTTTTATTTTTATTTTTTTTTAACATTTGTAGACATTAGTACTTACCATTCTTTAATTTCTTTTGCATTTTTTTATTTTTAAGTTGTGTTGGTTCTCTCCAATTTCAACAAGCTGCAAGTTCTTTGGTTGAGCGGAATTGGAGTACATACTCCTTTATCCACTCAGTAAAGCGTAATAGGTTGGCTGCAAAAAAGCAAAAGAATTGATTTATACGCATTCCAATTTGTGTCTCCTATCACATAAACAAGATGACTACAAGGAAGAGGCAAAGAAGCATTGGGATATAGTCTATGAGTGTACAAAAATGGATGCATCTATTTTAGAGCTTGCTAGAGTCAATATAGATGATGACTAGGCTCTTACACATGATGTACCTAGTGCAAGTGGCAATCCATTTGCTTGTGGTTCAAATGATGACCTTAGTCTAGATCCTTTTGATGAAGATTGAAAAAATTATACAAATTTTTATTGTATTTATTTCAAATTTTGTAATTGTAATGATTTTCATTTGAATTGTCCTAGACATATATGATATATGATATAATATTGAAATTTGAACTATCAATTGACATGTATCTTTATGACTACCATTGATCAATGATGAAATATCATACTATCAAATGTATTTACAATTTTGTGTGTTTTTTTTAATTTTTTTGCATGTATACACACACACACACACACACATGTTGCCAGTTCTAGAAATGGTCTTGGTTCGGGTTCATGGATCTAGCTCATGGACTCAGCTAAATTTTTTTGGGGTTGGGTTATTTGTGGGTTCGTCTATACAAAAAGCATGTAAAAATCATATATATATATATATATATATGCAGCCTAGAAGCAGAATTAAGATTAGAATATCACATAGCATCATACAAAGTTATAAATAACAAAACTACCATAAACCTGAATTTTCATTTAAAACATGCATGATAAATATTCATCATTCAAACTTCAAGTTCAATATTAAAATAATAATATCAAGTTCAACACTTTTAATCATCAAATGGATTTTCTAAATCATTAACATCATCATCATTGACATTAGACGATGTAGGAACATTAGATGAACCACAAGCAGCACCAATGGCACTACCAATGTCACTTGTACTAAAAGTGTGCTAGCTTTCAGAATCCTCATATGTAATATGTTGGGAAGTGGAAGCATCCAAACCCGTATGCTTTGGCTCAGTATCCCACAACTTTGTGTACCCTTCCTTGTAGTCATTTGTTTGTGCGAAGGGAGACGCAAGTTGGAATGCATGTATACTAATTTCTCTGCTCTTTTGCAGTGCAATCTATTGCGCTTTACTGAGTGGATGAAAGAATATGTGCTCCAATTCCTCTCAAATGCAAATGAACTAGCGACCTATGAAGACAAAGTAAACAATTTAAGTTATACATTATATTTTATAATAAAAAAAAACTATAAATGAAACTTTAAGGACTAAAATATAAAAAATTATTAAACTTACTTGTGATAAAACTTTGATTGGAGAGGTTGCAATTGTTGGAAGAATTGGCCATGGAAGTGCCACCAACTATGAGCATCCTTCTTAAATCTATCACGAAGAGCCTCAATACTTTGACCATTTGAGTGCAAGATGTAATGGAGTCGTCATTTTGTTCGATCTTTCTTAAACAATTGCATGCACTTGTTTGAAGAAAGTCTTTTTCAGGGTCTTGCTCTTTTGCATTTATGATGCTCTTCATCTTCTCAATCATTGAGTCAATGCCATCATTTATTTCTCCAATGTAAGGCTTGTTCATGTTAGTATAGCGAATCATGCTCAAAATGAGCTTGGTGAAGATAAACAGATACTCTATCTAATCCCACCTTGAGTCATCTAATATCACTTGCTTAATTTTTGTTGTCTTGTCAGAGTTGTTTTGTCGCCATATAGACCAATTTTGGCTAATCACCATGCTAGAAAGCGCCTCTCTAACTTTCACAAGTTGTCTCAGGACGATTGTGTTAGAGGCAAAATGGATCTCTGCAATCTATTAAAAATACAAAATAAAATAATTAAAATTTAAAAACAAACTTTAAAGCAAAATTAGAATACACAATCAAACTATGAAAATATAAAATTTATGCTACTTCACTTACCTTCAATAGCTCCAATTTTGAAAATGCTCCAATTATGCCTTGAGACATGTGGTGATTGGTGATGAGCATTTGGATGTCCTCAACCTTTGCATATGACTCTTTGATCCAATCAATTTTATTCCCAATCTTTTGTAGCATAAGATTGAGAGAGTGGACCACACAAGGTGTCCAAAAGATATGTGAATATCATTCCTCAACCAACAAACTGGTAGCTCTACAATTCTTTATGTTGAGCACCATTAGGGGGACCCACTTCCTCAATGGTTGCGATGAAAATATCAGCAATAAATTGGCCATCTTTCACCTGCCCCCCACAATCAATAGCTTTCAAAAACATTGCCCCTTTAGGGGTCACCACTATGACATTGATCAAGGGTCAATTTTTTGCATTTTTCCACCCATCTAAAACAATGGATACACGTCTCAACCCATGAACCCCTTATGGGCTACAATGCATCTTCAATGTTCTTGACCTCTTTTTCCAATAAGGTGTCATGCACCTTCTCATAACTTGGACCCTTGTACCCTTTTGGAGCTTCATTAAAAAATTTCAACACCTCTTTCCAATATGGAGAGAAAACAACATTAAAAGACAATCCATTTACATAAATACATGATGGTCGGTGATGTCTCGACTCTCATTTTGAAATGCACTTCCAAAGGTCCCTTTGGTTTTTTGTTTGTAATGAGTTGTCCACTTTAAGGACGAGGAGTGGCAAAAAATGGATGGTTTTCTACCGCAACATTGGGACTATCACACCCATTGCAAATCCAAATGCAACCCCCACCACCTGGAACCTATTGTATCATTTGAACATATTTCCATAGAGGAGAATTCAGATTTGTTTTGATTTAAATTGAGTCATGGAGCTAGAACTAGTTGCCATTGTGATTCCTATGGCAAGAAATTTTGTAAACAACACATTTGAAACAAAAACAAAATATTGAACACAAAAATAGATATACAAAACCTAGCTCTTTTGAATCTTTGATTCATTCCTAGAAGAACGGAAAAAATATAGATAAACAAAGCAAAAAACTTGTTTCCTATTTGTAAAACAAAAATGGAGGAAAAAATTTGAAACTTACCTCTTTGCAAGAAATCTTTCTATGATCTTCTTGGCAACCAATAAACACTTGTAAATGTGTAGGAATGACAATGCAATCGTTGTAGAACCTTCAAAGATCAATCTTCAACTCTCTTTGTTGATCCAACATGCAAAAAAGAATGTTTAACCTATTGGAATGATATTTGTTGTTTGCAAAAGAAATGAAACAAAATGGACTTGTTTTAGTGTTTAATGTGTTTTGCAAGTCAAAATTAGGGTTCATTTGAGCACCCAGTCAAATCAATTGACTAAATTAATTAAAAAAAGCAACAAAATTAAAATAGCATCCAAATATGACGTTGCAAGGACGAGTTCCTTGCAGGTTTGCCCGGATCCGCCCAGGTTCGCCCCAAGCTAACTGGGTGGCCTCTGGAAGCCCCCGGCTTAGACCCAAAGCAAATCGAACTAGGATCCCACTAGTCACCAAAGGGATCCAATAACACAATATATATATATATATATATATAATACAACTATCCCCAAGAAAAAATGTTGTACCGGCATACCAAAACCCTATACCCGTACTTGATGTTGTACCAAAACCAGCAACTTAATGAGATTACACACTCAATCGGATTTAAAACACCACAAAACCCTATGAAATAATGAAACAAAAATCTTAAAATTTAACAACTACAAGCAAATTAGTACTCTAATTGCAAGCCTTAATATATAGAAACTATAAACAAGTTTTATATAGAGAGCTAACAGCTTTGCAAAAAAGAGGCTATTGTGTTATGGTAATGGAGGACACATGTATGCACATTGGCAAAATTATAATCCTCTTGCTATAACAAGGTTGCCTATAAGGCTGTTAGAAATGTGGTTAGGCTATGGGGTGACAATTAATTGTCACATTTCATAGCAATCTATTATGGCCCAAGTTCATGACACGCAATGTTAAAATGGAGTCCTCTCATCACACTCCTCTACATATTTCAACTATTAGACAACTTTTTTATAAAGCGAAAAACCTAGCATCCAAGGGGTTACAATGCAATACTAATTGAAAGCATTTCCTAAGAGCATCACCCAAGTTCAAATAATCAACCATAATATGGCAACCAATAACTTTAGCAGACATGAGGTATAGTTGCAATATACCTATCATGGGGTACATTTGAAGATAAACTATATTATAAATCCTAAAATATAGTCCAAGCTCACAATACACCGACATGACAACTACAAATTCTGGCTAGTTGGCATCCCCTTCCCTTTAAGGGGAGCTTACTCAAGCTAACTCTTTGATTTTCATTATGCCAGGTGATAACCTAAGCTATTCCCTTCAATCAAGCATCTACAAATGTTTGGTATGCCTTTGCTCACCCTCTTTACTTATATTTTCAACCAACTGACCAACCATGGATTTTGGCCAGCCAAGCTCCTCTGCCTTTGGTAAAGAGGTTTGTTCATGCCAGCCCTTTGATCTCCTAACAACAATCACGTGCATGAGGCCCCTTCCCTTCAAACAAGTCCTCAACCAATGTTAGGCAATTGATGCCTTCGGGCCTAGACCATCACTTCATCGAGTCCTCAACCAACATCGGGCAATTCATCTTCTAGAACAACTTCAAGTTCTTAGTGCCCTCGACTAACCACCCAACTGCACATTCCAGTCGTACAGACAACCTGACCATCTAAGCAGCCAGCCAGCCTCTTTTCCGTTTCATAGAAGTCTTCACTTATACCGTCTCTTCAATTTTCCTTAAATGGCTCTAGCACTTAAAGGAACTCACTTGGATCCATCTCTCAACCTGCTCGAACATCAGGTCATCGATGCCCTTGACTAACTTCTGGACGGTTACACCATCAAAGGGCTTGTCCTAAAGGCGGCCCATAACCTCGCCCAATATTCATCTATCCAGAACATTATTAGAATAAAACAACTCCACCTGAAGACGCTACTTTGAGTCTCAACCCTCAACCTACTCGACCAAAATTAGGTTATTTTGCCCTTGCGCGACTTCAGCTCGTTTACAATCTCAACTCAATTATGTTGAAGGCAACTCATAATCTCATCCAATGTTTACCCAAGCAAAACAAAACCCAAAAACAACTGCGTAAACCTTGGCATAACCCTACTACTTACTTTTTATTTAGATCCATGATACAATGGCGAATCTAACATAAATGGAATTTAAATTGCACTCAGAACTCAAGACATGATGATATCGTACTAAAATCACAAAAGCAGGAAAAAGAACAAGGGTATAGATTAGGGATTGTACCACTTGCAATCGATCGAAAATAAGCACTTGGAGTTCGTTGGCGATTTTAGCAGAATCCACCCCAGCCATCGATAATTCCTTTTCCCGCTAATTTGTTCTGTTTGTAATATTCTCCTTTCCTCTTCCTTTCCCGCGACTTAACGAAGAACCACACACCCCCTACTTTCCCGCCTTCTCTACCATATTATGTTTTACTGTCGTCCAGAAACTAGCTAATTAAATGAATGCATAAATCCAAGCACAAATTAGCGTGGATAATGGGATATGGGATTGATCGTGGAAAATAGGGACAATTAGGTAAAAGAAATTAAATGAATGAGCCTTGATTTCGTTGTAAGAGATTATATCTAAGTGTTATGAAAGTTTGTTTTTTATTTGAAAATCTAACTAGCAATTCTTTAGGATCAGATTTTTTAGTTTAAAATCAATTCAATGGGCAAAAGTGATCTCACAACTCATGAAAATTATATGGTAGAGTATTGAATTTCACTTGTCTTAATTTTGTATTCAATTTGTGTGTAAGGGTTTGTAGTGTTTACTTAAAACTTTAGGGCAACTATTGAAATTGTGTGATTGTATTCTCCTAAATCAAACCTCTAGATGTCTTGGCCTTTATAGCTCTGCATGAAAGATCAAAGACAACAATATTGGAATATTCTTCTAGGGTAATGATGTAATGCTAAGGTAACTCATTTTATCCACATACAATCAAATTTATAAGTGTGCACAATAGATTCCTATGTTATTCACTTTCAATTAGGGTTAGTCTTTAAATACAATTCCTTAGTAAGAAGTTTGGTTCAAATTGTTGTTTAATTAGCTCATAACAACTAATAAAAGAGGTGGGAAAGTTTGATTTTTTTAATTTTTATTTTAAAATTTTGAGGCATGAATTCACAAGGAGGGGATTGATCTAGATCGGGGATGTGCTCATTTATCTAACGTAGATAGTGAATAGTTTATAATGAAGTGAAATTTGAGGATGTGTGATGATGATATTTGGAAGTAGATGAGGTTATTCACCACCTCCCATGCAAATTAGACTATTTTACACACTATCTAATGCATTGAAGATAATGTAGTCATTGTGGGCCCAAAAACATAAGGGAAAAATGTGTATACAATTTTCACCATTACATTTTGCCCCCACTTTGACTTAAATGTGAGCTATTGTGAAAATGCATGTCAAAATAAAATCAAGTAGCCTATGTGAAAATTTAAATATTTTTTCAAGCACTCAGAGCATATTGATCTATCTAAAGTAACAAATCATAAATGTGGATGATGCATACTTTCGTCATCATGAGTGTTCCATCTTGAGAACTAAACACAAGGAAATAGGGGTTCTATCCTTTTAGGACATGGAACAACTAGGGGGCTTATTTCACTCTAGTTCATTCAAGGAAACCCTAGAGATGTCAACCTAATGATCCAATTAGGAAAAGAGATCTATTGTAGGGTGTCCTTGGGTGTGATTAAAGACAAAATGGGGTTCACCACTAAGCAAATGCTTAGAAAGAAAGAGATAAGAAGTAATGTGTCAATCTAGCTATGAAACCTAGAAAATTAAGAGCATGAAATCAGACTAATAAAAGAGGATGAAACAAAAAGGTACCTAGAAGGAAGATGTGGTCAAAACAAGCTCTGAAACCCTGAAATTCTGACTTTTGATGCTCACTACGACTCATACGAGCCAAACTAGGTGATTTAGTCCCAGACTAGGGTTTATGGGCAAGAACTGAAATCTCTCAGTGATTGATCTAGATCTTCTGAAAATTGGAAAAAGTATTGTACTAGGACTCATACGCCCAAGGTGGCGATTTAGGGTATTATTCAAGTTTGGTTGAAACTTTGGTAACCTCTAGTGATCTACTGTAGCTTCTCTCTTGTCAGATCTTTGAGTCTAAAAGTTAAAATTCTAGCTTGTAGGTGAATTTTTGTGAAGATGACAACTTCTTAACTTGACAACTTTCTTCAATCTTGCAACTTTGTCTTCAAGGGATTTTCAAGCTCTAAACCACCTAGATCTGCAATCGCACATGTAGAGAGAGAGAGAGAGAGAAATGTTGATCTGTTAGTGGGTAGGGGTTTGCCTTGGTCAAACCCCGCTTTGGTAATCAAACCTTGATGAGAAATGAAACATGAATGAAAGGAAACATGAAACATAAGATGAAACAATAGAACCTTGTTTGAAACCGTGTAGATCTACAAACAAGAATGAAGTGGCCTCAATGGATGTAGATCTTGATCATGAATCTTAATGAAGGATAATGCCTTTTGAATACTTGAATTGATCATGAACAATACATCACAAGATTAGCCCAAAACCACATGCATGATGCATCAAGCCTTTGACATGATAATGGAACTTGAATTGCTACAATAATCTTTTACAAATTTGTCCTTGAATGCCTTGGAAATGCTCTTGAATACTCTATAATGCCCTTGTGAAGTCTTAGGATGCTTGACTCAAGCTTGCTAGGTGAAATAATGATTTGAAACCTTGTTTATATATGCACTCCATCTAATTTACCATTTATTAGATCTCAAATGCCGACATTCACAAAAATTGAATTGAAAACCCTAGTTTCCCTCTCAAAACCCTAAAAATTCCCCAAATGGGACTCATACGCCCAAGGTGGCATATGGGTCCCACCTAGGGAGACTTATACTCCCAAGGTGGTGTATGAGTCCCATCCTAGATTTTTGGGGTGAGATAATGTCAGGGGGTTAGAAAATTGAATGTATTTGTTGAATATGTCAGGATTTCGATTGAAATAAGCCTCTAGATGCATAATAAAGGGTCCTAAGGGCCTATTAATGATTATTTAGAGGTCATTAATGCAAGATGGCCCAAAACTTAGTGTGAAGATGTAAAAAATACATTTTACAACACTAAATTAAGGAAAAATTAGATCTATTTAGTTTAAAAGGGCCCTAAACTTAATGTGAATGTGTAAAACACATTACAACACCAAATCAAGGCCACATTAGTTTCATTTTAATATTAATCACTCCCAAATTAAGTGTGAAAAAGGGATAATTTTTTCTACACTACAAGAACCTACAAGCATAGACAGAAGTTTTATAATCATGTGTCAAGCATTAAAAGTGAGAAAAATTACAACTTGCTAAAGCAAATTCAAGAAATATAAAAATGAATAGGGTAAGAGATTTTGCATATTATGAAAAGTGATCAAAATCTCCAACTATGAGGATCAAAACTTCACCCTATTGATAAGTCAATGGCGGGGTTTCATCTAGATACATATAAATGTAAAAAGGAGTTTAGATACAAACGAGGCATGAAAGTTTTCCAATTAGATACATAAACAAGGTTTGGCTATATTAATAGCGTGATAAAAGGTCCTTATCTAGAAATGATAATGAAGCTTTATCTCATACCAAAAAATTACCATAGTTGCATCATTATCGTCAAAGTCGCAAAGAAAGTCAACAGTAATGTATGCCTTGGTAAAGCATGTAATATGGAAAAATGCATCATTGTATGATAAGCATGAAAGAACATAAGCTATAGGTTATCATTAAGGTATACATGTAGAGTCTAAACTAATGTATTGTAAACTTGGTATAACCTACACAATTTAAAGGTTTATCTGACTGAACAGTCCACTGAACATTGCAAAGACTACATTAAAATGTCAACCTGAGGTGTGTAAACTTGTGATGGTGCAGCATTGCATATTCCTTCAAAGGCTTAAAACTACCTAAGCTATCCTATTCAAGTTATTCTAATTATTGAAAATCACAAAATTGCTTAACAATGAAAGAAATAAATCTGAACTAATGGCTACGAGTACCTACAGCTAAAACTGTAACTGAACTACTATAAATAAAAGACACTATATCAACTCAAAACTAATCAAAACTAACAAATCAACTAATTTAACCTCTAGAGTACTATTGGTTAACCATTACATGCATGCTTATGAACATTCATTACCAATAAGCAAAGTATGAGATTCTAAGCTAACTTACAATTAGTTCATAAAGTAATGATAAACAATAAACAACTATTAAACTGAAATAAACAACTAGAAAATGAAATGAGGAACAATTACCTTGAGTGGCCTACTCAAGTGACTGTTCTCACTTAACTAAAACCAAATCTAACTAACAGATTCTACGCATCCAGTGAAATTGACTTCATTCATTACATATCATAAAATATTACATAAGATCTTCTCACAGATTGTATTCAATCATTCCAAATATTCATCATGTCTTGAAACTGAAAATAACTAATAATGAAAAACTAAAAAGCAATTAACTCTTCTACAGATTCAACCATCAACTATATACAAGCTTGAGGGAATCTTATTCAAAGCAACAACTAACCGCAATCATTAGCTTCCACTCCTAAATATCAAAGTGTTTAGTTAAGATCAAATTATTCAAACCATGACTGAAAAGAAAGAAGAATCCTAATAGGATTGAAACTCTGTAAAACAAGATTGCATGTAAAACACACAAACATTTGTCAAAATCCTATCAATAAAGGATTCCTCCTCTTCTAGCACTTATTAAATTGTTATAATGAAGCACGTTCAATCTTCAGCAGGTGTCTTTAATCAACAATTGTCACATTCAGCTTAATTTGGAACTCCCCTGTTTTGCTATCTCAATCTTCCTTTTGTTGCGGGTTCAGCTTCCAACCGCTACGTACTATAGTTCGTCCTTGGCTACAAAAATGTTCTTTCACAAAACATGTATACAAGACTAACCACCATAATTAAACCATAGAATTCCATCCACATTTCATACATATCTTCATATAAACCATGCAATACTATTATATCATAACCATATTTCCATCATTATATTTTAGGTTCAAGTCTACATAATAAGTATGAAAAGGTAGTATAATATAGGAGTATTGTCTAGAAAATATATCTAAAAGTGTCTGAGAGTATGCATGAAAGTAACAAAAAATAAGCTAATAACTAGACCCATCAGTATGTATAAAAGGTTGCTTCCAATATTGGTAAATGAGAAAATGAGGATAACCATGAATGTTATATAAGAATCATGCAATCATATCAAATATATAGTTGATTGTTTAAAAAAAAATATTGTGTAAGGTGCTTCGAGCATGCAATGATAGATAATAGCATAGAAGGCATGGCAATCATGTGATGATCATCAATGGTAACATCATAGAAAATAAAATAAGTAATAGGCATAAGATTCTTAGTAGGTAGAGTAGAAAAGGATATGATGCTCCCAAGTTTTACATATCAAGAAGTAATTGCAAGCAATAAGTAATAATAATAAGTCATTACAAGCACAGTAAAATGTCACTTAGGATGTGAATAGTATAAGTAGATCAACAAATGGGAGGACATGGAATGAGTATCATGTCTAAATTATGTGGTCACAAATGTCATCACAATAAAAAAGGGGTTGCAATAAATTCACTAACACATATTTTGTTGAAAAATGTGGTAATAAGATATACCATCATTAATAATATCACTCATCATGATTAGTGTCCTCGTATAGCAATTTATAATTGAGTGGAGCAAATAATGTTATATGTTGATACACACCACCAACTATATATAGTGAGCTAAAAGGTTTTAATAGTCACGTTTCATTTTTGCATTCACCTTGAGAGACACAATGCTTTGATCACCCACGATGGTGGTGCATTAAGGACATACAACCCACACAAATCAACATGGTACAATGACAATTTGATGCGTTGCTAAATTTGAGGTAGCATATTTCATTTTTTCTCATTTTTAAATAGTTTTTTAAATATCACAAAAAGCATTGAATTTATTTATTGTATCCTTTAAAATTTATGAATCTAACCTTGAGGACCCAAATATGACCTGGCACCCACAAGCATGAACCCATATTTATGGATTTCCCTTAATGTATAGATAGGAAGAGAGGACAAAATCATAAATGGTTTACCAAAATAATAGATAACAAAACTATGGTATCATGTAAAATCCCACACCATCTTTGGAGAGCATCTTCTAAAAATAGTAAAACGATAAATGACTTCATATGGGTACAATAAATTAGCCCCTTGAATAGTAAGTGTAACCACAAAAGAATATTTTATTCCATAAATCCCAATAGATAACATCCTTGAGTATAAAACTCCATTTAGGAGTGACCAATTCATGTGGGCCCCATTCATAATACAAGGTTTCTCCACTCCTAAATCTAGTGCCTATAATTGGGAAAGTTCATTTTGTGAGTCCATAGCCAACCATAACTGTCACTATTATGCTCCATCTTCTTCATAAATGCATATAAAAACTAATGCCAATATTACTAGGGAGTCTTAATTAAAAATTATTTTTCAATTATACCCTGGGAATCTAAGGAAAAATTCCCTAAGTATTGGAGATACATAAAAAATTCATAGGATTGCAAGGTAAATTCCACCTCAGTCCTAACAAATAATACCTTCCTTTAAGGCACACATGATCTCAAATGACTTAATATTGATTTGACTCCTTAGAACCCTTTAAGGCTAAGGTAGCTCTAAAAAAATGACATGTAAAGATGATGAACAAATTATCTCAAGTCCTTTAATACAATTGGGATAACATAAACCAAATACAAATTAAATGGAGATGCCTTTCAATAGTCACACCCCTTTCAAGGTCCATGTAAATTTTGACATCCCAACCTTTCAATGGAAAACTGGTGTAGACATGGCCAATGATTGGATCTCTAATTTGGAAAATTATTTATCTATAAATCACTTCTTTGATTCTAAGAAACAACATTAAATTTCCTCAAAGTTGAGCTTCATGTGTAATAGTCATGGAGGCTAAGTTGTTATCAAGAGAGAATTATAGAGGAAACCTTTGGCACTTGACATTTTAATGTAGTGATAAGTGAGAATCCCACATAATAATTTGTGGAGTGCATCAATGGGGAGCATTTACTTAAAGATACATATGAAGAGAAGTATTTGTAGTGAAATTTTATTTAATGGGAAGAGGGCTAGTCACTGCAAGATTACACTATTGCCTTCCATGTGTTCTCTACAAAGCCTAACATCCAAGATTTAGAGAAGCATTAGGTCCCAAATTACTATAGTGAAATTCACTAAATTATTTAGATAACGATGTACTTTTTAATCATTGAGACATTGGGGATTACCTTATAATATGTAGCAAATATTGAAGAAAAAATTAAACAAAAGGGATGAATGGATCATTTGGAAATTCTAAGTTGAAGTGAGGAGACAATAGCAAGTTCATGGGAAGGCAACTAATCAAGGAAATTTTTGTCACGAGCACCAAAGGAAGGCACCAAACATATATAAAGAGATGTTGGTATATGGTATCTAATCCATAAGAGTTTGTAGCATAATACTAAGGGTTGTCAAGCCACCAAGGCTCTAATGACAAGAACACAAGAAGTAGGGGAAGATTCTAATTCAATATCTACAAATCCTTTTGAGAAGAAGGATGGTGATGAAATAGTTTAATTAAAAATGTATGTAATAGCTGATGCTACCAAATTTCTTCTCCTTGAAAATAAATAATGCTTGCTTCACTTATAAATGTGAGTGGATGGGAAAGGATTTCAATTTATTGTTGAGAGTGAAAGATAAATATAATTAATATTTGTTGAAACCATTAAGATATCAATCCTATAAACAAAATCTCACCCACAACCATTATCCATGGGATGGGTGAGCTAGGAGTGAGGTATTCAAGTAAGTATATGGTGTTGATTTCCATACTATATTAAATTTCTTATAGATGAATAAATCTATGATGCGGTGCTTCTATGTGTGTAATATCATGACAAGGCAACCATACATGCTGAAGTTTCATAACATCTATTATTCCATACCTCATAGTGTCATTATCATACTAGATTAGTGAAAGTATTAAATACTAGAGGTAATGCCTGAAAATCATGCATCGTTAATCAATACAAAATAATTTTGACGTGTGATTACTTGTACTAGAACATTTGTGCTACTAATTATCCAACTTAATGGGGTAAGGTTAATTACAACAAAAACTTGTGCCAAAACAACTATTATGTCTATCCAAGAGAAGTAAATGGATTAGGTATTGCTAGGGTATCAACATATATTCACCTTACTTATAATAAAGCCCATACCCTATAAAGAAAATACTTAACCTCGTTCTAGGGACACCATTAAGAAATGTACCACTATATAAAATATTAACACTAGAGAATGATGAAATAAAATGATAAATTTACGAGTTACTTTAGAGGGGGCACATTTGACCATGTTTCCCACCTATTGAAAGCCTCATTCCTGCCAAGAAGAAGGATGGAGAATGTAATACATGCATAAAATATGAGGCTATGAACAAGATGACTATGAATAGTAGGTACACAATTCCTTGCATTGATGACCTGCTGGACTAGTTCAAGGAAGCCAAAATTTTCACAAAATTTGCCAAAGTCTAGGTAGTACCAAGTTCTAATTGAGTCACTGGATCTATGGAAAATTTAATTTAAATATAAATAAGGAATATATTATTAGTTGGTCACACCCTTTGGATTGACCAATTCACCTACAACATTCATGAAAATAATGAACAATTTACTCAAGCCTTACATTGATTCTTTTGGTGTTTTCTATGTAGGACATATAATCATATTCAAAAAAATATGGGCGGACCATATACAACATGTTCAACACATATATCAACTCTATGACAACAAAATATATTTTCTAATAGATAAAATTCTCCCTTTTGTGTGTAGAGGATTGAATACTTGGGATACATTATGGACATAGATGGTGTTATTGTTGACCCTAAGAAGATATAGGTCATTAGATTTTTCTAGCCTCTAAAAATTCATATATATAGATATATAGATATTGGTTAATTTTTATCAAATTTATGCTACTATATCTCACACTTGGCATGGCCTATGAATCAAGAACTTGGGGGAGTACTTGAATAAAATTCATTTGGATAGTGATGCAACAGTTGGCCTTCACAATTGGAATAATACTCTTTTCAACATAAGTATTAGCTCTTAATGATCTACAATAATTTTTTGAAATCAAGAATGATGCCTTTAAATATGTGCTTATGTAAATTCTCACTCAACAAGGTCATCTAATCATCTACCATAGTCATACCTTGATTAATACGATATATAGGAACCCCACATATGTTAAGGATTTGTATGCCATTATTTAGTTATATAATCAATATAAGAGATTTCCATTCGCATAGACAAAAATACTCTCCAATTCATGTAGACACAAATTCTTTTTTTGAACAATTGACTCAAATATGGTCCACCTAACTAAAACAATTTTATCTCAATATTCATGATAAGGGGAGCACTAACAAAGTTGTTGATTGCCTAAGTTGACTTCTAGTAATGACTATAGTAATAGTCTTGGACTCATGGGAAACAAGTTAACATATTCTCCTCAATTAATAACAAGAATCTTAGTTTTATTGGCATCTATTAAAGACTCGCAAGTGGTATGGAAGTCCATGAATACTACTTACAAGATAGAATCCTCTATCATAGGGGTACATCAATGTCAATACACTTCAAATGTGATTGACCATTATTATGTATAAATCAAAAACAATCATCCACACATGTGTTGCACACATTTGGCTGAATTTCTAATAGATCACTCGTGCTCGTGTGGAAAAATCAAGTGGAGTGGTTGAGAATTTGCAGAACTACCCTCTTTACATGGTAGGAGGGACCTATGGGTGGGAATAATGTTAACTTGTTTTGTGACCACTCCTTTGGGATTACTCTCTTCATGAGGAAAAATATCCTTATAGATGACAATGTTGTTAAGTGGAGGTGTGGAATTGACATTGAACATGGTAACTTTGGTTTGTAGAGTTTAAATCTATTGATGAGCATTCTCAAGTGTAATAATTACACAAATAGCCTCTATCATGAAAAGAGTTTCAAGGTATTCTAATTTAATGGCTAAACTACATTCATTATTTTACTCAATTATTTCTAAAGTTGCTTCATATTAGATAATCTGATCAATAACAAGAGTGGTAATAACTCTCTTAACTCATTCAAAAATTTCTCTACCCAATCTATATCCTCTTATAGAAAAATATCAATGTGAACCAAAGTGTCATCAAAAGTAGAGAAACTATTGGTAAAGGATCCTTTGGTGTCTTAGTGTGATGCAAGTTCAAGTATGTTTAAAATTTGGTGGTTTTCATGTGCTTGTTTATGCTAAGTTGTTTTGTTTGTTATGATAATTATCTTGTTTGAGCCTAATTTTGGAGCTCCTTGGTCCAATCATGAAAGCTCCTAAATAATTCGTAAATAAGTTTTTTTTTTTCTTTAATTTTCAATTAAGATGTTGATAATTTTTTTTTAATGATATTTATTATTTATTGATCTCAAGGTTTGTCTATAGGTAAAAGTTTTGCTTTTGATGGAAAAAGTTATTTGTTTGATTATCATAACTAATTGTTAGATATAGATCAATGTTGTCATTCTAACATCAATTATTTAAGAAAAAAATGTTTAATTTAAATCTAATATGCTAAAATAACACTAATCTATCTTAAATCCAAATAGTTTCAATAGTGTTACAATCCCAAAGGAATTTGATAACTAAATTAATGTAATCAACTACTTTACCCACTAATTATCTTATTCTAAATTAATTATAAATAAGATTAAAACCTTCACACCCAGATATTGAGAACCTAATATATTTGAGGTTTATGTTATTACAACATATTCCTTAGGGTTGTAACTCTTGTCTTTGATATCCCTCTTTTTATGGACCCTTATTTGGTTGATTGAAGATAGTGAATATACTAGAGATGTAAAGACTACTAATGACAAAGATAGTTGTTGTGGCTACTGCAATTGAGGATCAAAAACTTGTTTGCATGTAAAAGTGTTAGTTGTAGACATTTAGATGAGCCTAAAGAATGTTTGAGATTGCTTTGTAACAATTGTGGATGATTTTAAAAGAGCCTAGGGGTTGTATGTAGTTGGTATTTGATCCCAAAATTCTAAGAGAAGTGCAAGAAATAACAAAGTGTACAGAACTTCAAGGAGTTGTATGCAAATGAACTTGAAAACTTTTCAAAAAAAATTGTGAGTGTATATGTAGAGGGGGACTTTGAATATATAAAAATGTTAATCCTTTCCATGTTAGGCACTCCTTTCCATTAAATAATAAATCCAAATGGTTGGAAAGAGGAAACCGTTCAAGGAAAAGTTGTGAATTTAAAAAATAATGTGCAATGCTTTTGTAAATAGTGTTGAACACCCAAAATACTGAGACGGGGGGTGAATCAGTATTCCCTAAAATTCATTAACTTAAAATGCTTTTCATAATATATCATTCAATGTGAAAAATGAAAGAAACATTAAAAGCATGCATCACATCAATAGACACAAGAACACCAGATTTTTACGTGGAAAACCCAAAAAGGGAAAAACCATAGTGAGGATTAGCTCACAATATATTATAACTGGTTACAAGATATTATAGAATGGCTCACTACCAGGTGGACTCACTATCCAAAGAACTCATTGTATAGAGAATAGAAGAAATGGTTCACTACTAGAATAGAAAAGAGGGTGGCTCAATGCCAGAGATTGAACTAATTACAATTCATCTACAACATGTTGAAGACAATTCCAATTAGGCTAAAAAAATGACTTAACACACTTCACACTTCACCATAATTATACTTCACACTTCTCTACACCAAATATCTCACACACACACTAGACACTCTATCCACCACACTCTCACAACAAATAAACCTTGTATATATACTACAACAACCCAAAACATCAATTAGTTTGGCCTAATTAGATGTACTATGCACCACATAACTTGTTGGCCCAAAACATCAACAAACACACCTTACAAAAGCAATCAAAACATGTAACACATTAAAATAGGCTAGAATGACCCATAATCAATCCTATGATACCACTCCATACACAAATCAACTCTACACAACCCCAAAATACTTAGGTTGGCACCAAATAGCAAAACTGGTGAAGTAATATTAGAATGAACAAACTGTTCACTCACAACTTGACACATGAACAACAAAAACATGTGACACTTAGAGAATACACACCTCTGACATCTGTAAACACTCCCAAAAATTTGCATATCAAATTTATTCATCTGTGGTGGAATGCAGAGCATTCCAATATACACTTTATCATTGCAACTCTACCATTTCCAAAGCCAATACTCTATCAATACTATCTTTGATGGTGGAAGACATCAAGTCATGAAACTTTGGATTTAGAATCTCCCACCACACACCAACATTACCTTAAAGTCATATAACTAGATTATTCATAGTGGAGCAATGCGGACCTCAAAAGTGGTTCACAAAACATTGAAACTACACTCCAAGACTTAGGCAATTATCCAAACCATTTGGTCTTATTTGAACCAAAACTTCTACATATATGTCATGGATTACCATCAATGACAACACCGTATCATCAACCTTCATCAATCTCCCTACTCAACAATCTCTTCACACTATACATCATGTTCATGTTGCCAATTCAAGTCTCCAACAATTTCCTCAATGACAAACAAACTTCCAACAATCTCCTCAATGACCAAAAAACTTCCAACAATCTCCCCCTTTGTAATTGATGGCAACATGCTCTCAAAAATCATGAACTACTCAAACTTCTCCCCCTTTGACATCAAGGGCAAAGGGCTGAAAGTATCAGACTTCTTAGATTACACTAACTACTTCAACTATTTTCCTCTTTGCAAATATATGTGTGTATATATGAGAATAACTCCCCCTTACTAATTTACTCCTCTACTCAACATTTCTCCAAAAATTATATTATGGAGACCCCCCCTAACAATGTTATTCAACAAAATTGACCAAAATTGTACTACAAAACTCCCTAATACTTCCACATATGTACATTGCAATCAAGAAATCTATCTACACAAAGAAAAATGTACAACTTAACTTGTGGAGGGTAAATTTACCTGATTAGACACCTTCAATTTTGCAAGGTGTGCCTCCTAATATTTATTTTCTATCTCCCAATCCTTCTTGGCGAAGGCAAGCAAACTGCACTGACCCTCAAACAACATAAGGATATCTTCTCCTTCATTTGGAGAACTGGGCATCAAATTCTTTTGCAACATCTTCTCAACATTAGTAAGCACTCCTATCGAGGATGTAACCTTTGCATGCAACAAGTCTCTAAGCTAACTATACTACATAATGATTTTCTCTTTTTGTTCTTGTAGTTGGAAGAACTGGCCATGTGGATTTTCAATAACAGTCCTAGTTGCATTGTCTACATCACTAACTAGATTATAAACACTGGAGGCTTGAGTAATTTGTGATTCTATTGAGTCCATTTGGTCCTTAATTCTCTTTGCAGAATTAGGCCATTTTAAAGAAATTTGAAATAAACTTTAGCTTCTTGCACACAATTCTAAATATCTTTTAAGTTGCTTTGCAACTTACCATGTGAAACAACACACTTGTTAGAAGCATTTGCTAACCTTTTATCATTTAACTTCTTGTTCATTTTCTTTTCCAACTTCTCTAAATCGATAGAATATTCCTTAAAGGAATCAAGTAATAGCCTCAATTGTCACACACCAAATAGAGAATTGTCAATATTTACTTCGAGGAAGTTGTCCTGTAACACTTTTACTAATTCATCAATCATTGAGAAACACTCTTTTGGTGTGTTTGTAGTATCTCCTTCCTTGTGGAGGCATGAAAGGTATTAGCAAGTTGTAATTTATGCAAGGGAGACATTTTATCCAAATCTACTTGTCCTTGTTGGGTAGGAATTTGTAATAATTGTGTTGAAACCACCAATTGGACTATAACTACATGTCCAGTAGACTTTTCAATGAATCTCTAGAAGCTCCAAAGGATTAAACAACTATTTGAGCACTTCCTTCTTCCTTTTTCTCTTTCTCCTGCTCTTCGTTGTCTTTTGCAATCTTCTCTTCCTCAAAAACCTTTTCATCTTCCAGAGGAGGAAATTTTTCATCCTTTTTTACCTAACACTTCTTTCGGATGTCTTGTTTAACTTCTTCTCTCTTCTCATCATTAGTCTTCTCATTTAGAGAGGGCAAGTTCTGCTCATTTTGAGTTCCATTCTTCTCTAGGATGTCTTTTTTTTCTTCTTTCTACCCTTTATCAACAAAATTCTCCAAATGTGGAGGAGTGTTATCAGTTAACACATGTTATTTCCCAAGATATTTATCTAGAGGAATATTATCTATCATCATGTTTTCTTGTCCTCCCTTAGGCTCAATCATATGCTTAGATTTCTCATTAATAGGTTCACTGACTTTTGAAACAGTTGTATCATGCTGCAATTGTTCTTCCTTGTCCGGAGACATTCCCAATCCTTTTGCTAGGTTTGCAACATTCTATAGTGTCTCATTCTTAAGCCTTTCAATGTCCTCTTTATCTTTTCTCATAGAGTGTTGACCCTTTGCTTTTTTTTGAATTATCTATTGAACACTTTAGACAATTTTTTCTTGTCCTCAACTGTAAGAGAAGAACCAATCTTCTCTAAGGAAAATGCATTTATCTTCTCATCTTCTTCAATTGCTTCTTGCCTTCTTGTAGTTAAAATATTCTTCAAGACATCAGGCAATTGGTCTTCAATCTTATCCAAGCCAATATCAAATACTATCATATACTTAACTATAGCTTCTTCAATGGTCACCTCGTCTTCATCATTAGACTCTAAATACATTTTTGTTGTCTCTTCCAAGAGACCAAATTCTAAAATGCTATTAAATAAAGCATCAAGATTCAAAGGACTACGTTCCCTTATCGAAAGGGGTCTTTTCTTTCTTCTTCCCCTTTCCTTTAGGATATTCTTCTCCTTCACTATATTTCTTCTCTTTTCTTAATAACAAAAGCTTTATTTTTCATTTCTACTTCTTCCTCACTGTCTATGTCCATAATGTCAATTTTTGCTTTCCTTACATTGGCCTCTTTCGTGGAGGCTTGAGGCATCCTCCACTTCTTTCAGATTAGTTATGTATTTTCTTCTTCTATATCATCTTCATCCTCACAACTAATGTATTTATCCCTTGTTTCCTTTTCTTTTCTTCTCCTTTTAGGAGCCTCTTGCTGCTTAGGGACACTAGATGTAGCTTTCTTCTCTGGATTTACTACATGCATGGTTCTAAAGGACTTTGAAAGAGTGGGAGAGGGAGTAGAGATCCTAGTTGACCTTCTTGTATTGGGAGTAGCTTCCAAAAGAGTAGGTATTCTTTTGGATCTCTCTGTGGGGCTCTTTGATGAGCAAACAATCTCCTCCAACTATACCTTCATCTTTTCAACATTGTTCTTTATCTCTTTTTCTTTTTGTTGTAAGTCCACTTCACTAGACTTATCTACATAAGTTCCAAACCTGTCCATGGATGGATCTATTGGTTTTCTTAACATTATCTTTGCAAGTCTAATAAGCTCTTCTATTGTAGCCTTATATCCCAACTTTGGGATCCACAAATTCTAGGTTTTACTGCCTCCATAATGTAGTTGTCTCTATTGACCATGAAATTTATATCATTCTTGTTCTTCTCAACTATAATTTTTAAGATTCTCTCTCTTTCTTTCATTTTGCCTTGAAATTACTTGAAGAAACCCCACAACATAGAATATTGGGTTTCTAGGTTCCCTAACCTTCTCAAGTGGTCTCTAATATGAATTGCAACATGAATATTGTCCAACCACACAATGTTCTTTGTACTAGGAACTTCTCTAAGAAAGTAGAATAGTAATCATACAATTAGAGTACCATATCAAAAAGGGTACCAAGATTCCTTGGTATTTTGAAGATTCTCCATCAATTGTTGTGTCAAGAGTTCACACAGATCAATATCTAGACCTTCCTTCACCATCTGGTGAGCAGTATGAATGGTGGTAGCTGATACAAAGTTATCTTTGTTTGTATAATAGATCTTATATCTAGTCACCATCGATGCATACTTAACCACGAGATCATCAATGTCCTTCACCATTAGGGCATGCTTGTCAAATTTTGCACCTATGGGTTTCATTACCACACCATTTTTCATAGACTTCATTGTTGGGATGGGTCCGTTAGAGCACAAACTGGTAATTGTCTTGATATCTTGTCTGTTGATCATATGTGGCATATCTAGCCACATGAATTTATCATGAATTCGGCTCAACACATACTTAACCCATGCATCCTTATGGTAGAAAATTTGAAAGTTGTTCCATACATCCAACTTCTTCTCTGTCAAACTTCCAAATTCAGGTTTCAACTCAAAATCATCTCTTCTTGAAAATCATTTACCCAATATTTTACAATCTTCAAATGATCACATTCTTCCGTTTTTGTGTGAATGTAGATTCACACATCCTCCGTGTGTATTAGACCATATGGAACCCTTGGAAATGTGCTTTCTGGATTTGTTTGTGTGGATTTAAATGGATGTTTCTTGAACTTAGGTCTTGGTCGTTCCAATACATCAACTACTTGTGGAGTAAACATTGTGAATCATTTCTTAAACTAGGGTATAGCAAGAAACTATAAATACCTATGGAATTCTTTTTTGGTTAGGGTTTCACACAATGCACCAAATGCTTCAAATCACCTTTGCTCTACTCTTAACTCTTTAAATGCTTGAATATAAATGACTTAATAATATGTGAAATTGCATATACACACTTTTATGAAGACCTAAAATGTATTAATTACAGTGAATAAAGTTAGGTTGAAAAGTTGGAAAATCCTCAGTACGTTGACACAGTCACCTTCAATCACTCTGTAGATCTTTGCAACAAGAAATTTCATACCAAAAAAACCATCAATAGATCAACCATGTCAATCCACACATATACTAGTGTGTTGAAAACATCAGCACCACAACTTTGGTGGGGGGATTAAGGATTTTCTGTTAAAACTCCCCCTAAGCCAAAGCTCTTCATCTAGTTTCTAGAGGAAACATGTGCACTAAGAGCTGACACAAAATCATTATTTACTTCACTCTCATCTTTCTTCTTCTAGATCTTGTTCATTTCCTTCTTTGTTTCAACTAGATCAATCTTCTTTACCTTATCACTCTTCTTCTTTTGTGAAATAGAGGGTTTCACATTCTTAGATCTGTAGAACTTTACTATGTGTCCTAATTTGTTGTAATTGTGACATATGGCACCTTTTTGAATAAGCTTACTTTTAGCCATTCTAGATTTGCATTAAAAAAACCTATGCCCAAATCCATTGCATGTATAATAATAGCCATTCAAAGATTGAAACTGTTGAAAATGGAGGTAATTATGTAGCTTTAAAACTTGTAAAACTATTATACTGTAGATCTAATTAAGTGGTCTTTGTCACAATTATTTATGTATGATTAATCTATTTAGATTCATTTTACCATTTGTAGAAAGAGACAAAATATTGTAGAAGAATAAGACCAAAAGATAGAAGTGACACAACATATATCGTGGAGAAACCCTTTTGAGAAAAAACTCCACCACCATAATCAATAGTGCTTGTATTATTTAACCTTAGAAAAAGATTACAATAATTCTTTATCAATCCTTGCTTGAGATGCTTCTTTTTCCTTCAACAATTCTTCTTCACAACCTACAATAAACTCTAATAGAACTCTCTTCAACTTGCTGCAATAAATAGACAATAATGAGCCTTGTAAACTCCAAAGAGTTTATAATTACAAAGCACAAAGCTTATCTCACAAAACCTACACCTATTCTTTGCAAGTAGAGTTCTTCCATTGAAAACAATGTCAAACCAAGTCCTTCACCAATTTGGACATCCAAAACTGAAGCCATAACTCAACGTTGATTCCAAAGATATTTTGTAAGCTTCTCCTCAAAGTTGGCTCCCAAGAACGGGCCCACTTAACTCAACCTTATAAAATATCTTGTCATACAAAAGTGTTAACTCCAAGATGCCAACTCGAGTGCCCAAGGTGGGTCCAAGTCAATCTTTCTTAACTGAAACATATCTCTCCACCATTCATGCAAATATCATACATGATTGATCATCCCCTATTAACTAAAAGTAGTCACCTATTATCTATCATGCAACTCAAGTCATTAGCATGCAATTCAAGTCAATTGAATTCAAATAACATGTAACTCAAACTAACTACATGCAACTGAAGATAACTGAACCATAACTGAACTGAATTTAATTGAACTGAATTGAACTGAATTGAATTGCACTGAACCAATACTGAATTGAACTGAACCGATACTGAATTGAACTGAACTAAACTGATGTGAACTGAACTGAATTGAACTCCATGCATGTAAACATCAATCCCTATCTTCTAGGATCTTTACATGCATTATTGAAGTGTTATCTTTTTCTCCAAACAGACAACTTAACTCAAAGTGGGTTCCACCTTCCATGTGGGTGCTCCATGTGCTCCTATTTTGTAGGAACTCTTCTTAGGCATCCCCACATGTTCCTATCATTTATAATTAATTACAAATGTCAATTTACATGTTCATTTCATTCAAATTTAATCTCTTTCTAATCCCAGTGTTTGGGAACACTTTCCAAGGACTTAGGAGATACATGAAATATGTTTAGGATTGCAATTAAATGGCATCCTATTCCCAACATTCTCCACTTGACATTATACATTGCAATTATTCTAAACAAGGAATCATTATTATAAATCAAGTACAGGACTCGAGGCCAATGGATTTCCTACACCAACTAATCAATCCATGCCAACTTCAAATGCAACTTGCATAATCATGAAGCTCCAAACAAATGATTAATACTCAAAACCAAGAGAACTTATCTATAGGAACTGGTTTCGTAAGATAATCTGCAATATTAATCAAAGTGTCAACTTTCTCAATTAATACCTTCCCAATCTCAACCTTTTCTCGCACAAAGTGATACTGAACATCAACATGCTTAGTACGAGCATGATACATAGGATTTTTTGGCTAAACAAATAGAATTTTGACTATCACATTCATGTTTAACTTACTTGCAATTAAAACCAGTACCTTTCCCAAGTCTCTGTACCCAAACTGCCTCTTTGGAGGCATGTGAAACTGTCGAGTGTGTTGAACTCATGTCCAACCAAGGTGTATGCTTCTCAATATTTACTGTTGAAATTTATTTTTCTTACAAGTAACCATTCCAATATATATCTCTTACCATAAGAGAACTCGAGCCTCACCTATTTCTCCAAGTATCCATGAGGACCTGTAACCAACCAATCCATGCTAAACTCCAAATGCAACATAACACTATCATGAAGTAATCACACAAATGATTAATGTACCCAATACACAAGAGAACTACAAAAAATCAATTTCAAAGCTCCAATCATGAATCAGGAACATAAACATGACAACATGATCTAACCATCTCCTCCAAGGAGATCACATGCATCATAACATACATAAAAATCCTAGTCTCAAGAAAACAAGTACCATGCCAAACTCTAAACGTGCATCAAGAGTAAACAATGACATAATATCAACCACTCTTAAACCAAGAAAAAAAATATCCCCAATCACATGAGGATAACCTTACCAATGATGCATCCACATCACTACCAACAACTCCCATTGAACCGTGGTACGGGCTACACATGGCATCATGACTACGATCCTCTTCATGAAGATCACTCTTTAACATCAAGCAAAGATTCATCACTAAAAATTTTACATGAAATGATCAAGCATGATTACTGTCATCTGAGGATTCCTTTGTAGAAGAATCAAAACTCTTTTTCTTGTTCTTACAATCCTTCTTCACATGTCACGGTTTCCCATAATTCTAACACTTTACCTTACTTCGTCTTTCAGACTTACCCTTCCCTTCCTTGTCTCCTTTAGGTTCCTTTTTCTCGGGCCTACCTTTTATAAACAAGGCATCTTGGATTTTCATTTTAGACTTCCTCCTCATCTCCTCTGATAGGAGAGGACAAATTATATTGTCCATCTTTGGATCTGCACCACTACCACTGATAGCAACAATTAGATTTTCCCAAGATTTTGGTAAAAAACAAAGTAACAAAATGCATTTATCTTCATCTTCTAGCTTTACATCTACAAATGCTAATTGACTTAGAATCAAATTAAAAGCATTCAAATTATTTGCAACATAATCACCATCTTTCATCTTTAAAGAATACAACTATCTTTTCATATACAACTTATTAGTAAGACTTTTAGTTTGATAAATATCACCTATACTCTTACACAATTTATATGTAGTAGTTTCTTCTAAAACATTCAAGAGAATAACATCAACAAGATATAATCTTATGGCCCCTCTTTCCTTCTTATTAAGCTTAGCCCAATCCTCATCTAACATCGTTGTAGGTGACTTTTTCTCATTACCAACAACTAACCACTGATATCTCTCTTCAAGGAGATCCTCCATTTTTAGTTTCCACATCTCATAATTAGATCCATTAAATCTTTCAATAGTGAAACGAGAATTAAAACTCATTGTAACAAACTTATTTTCCAAAATCAGCAATAACACAATAGTAAAAGCTCCCACTACAACCAAAAAACCTTCAAACTTTTAAGAGAAAGACATCCCAAACTCTACCCCAACCTTAGCTCTGATACCAAATGCTAAAAATGTAGTTAATTATATAGCTTTAAAACTTGTAAAACTATTATACTATAGATCTAATTAAGTGTTCTTTGTCACAATTATTTGTGTATGATTAATCTGTTTAGATTGATTTTACAATTTGTAGAAAGAGCTAAAAGATTGTTGAAGAATAAGACTAGAAGATAAAAGTGACACAACATATATTGTGGAGAAACCCTTTCGGGAAAAAACTCCACCACCAAAATCAATAGTGCTTTTATTATTTAACCTTAGAACAAGATTACAATAATTCTTTATCAATCCTTGCTTGAGATGCTTGTTTTTCCTTCAACAATTCTTCTTCACAACTTGCAATAAACTCACATAAAACTCTCTACAACTTGCTTCAATAAATAGACAATAACGAGCCTTATAAACTCCAAAGAGTTTACAATTACAAAGCACAAAGCTTATCTCACAAAACCTACGCCTATTCTTTGCAAGTAGAGTTCGTCCGTGAAAAACAATGTCAAACCAAGTCCTTCATCAATTTGGGTGTCCAAAACTGAAGTCATAACTCAATGTTGATTCCAAAGATATCTTGTAAGCTTCTCCTCAAAGTTGGTGCCCAAGAATGAGCCCACTTAACTCAACCTTATAAAATATCTTATCACGCAAAAGTGTTATCTCCAAGATGCCAAATTGGGCACCCAAGGTGGGTCCAAGTCAATCTCTGTTAACTAAAACATATCTCTCCACCATTCATGTAAATATCATGCATGATTGATCATCCCCTGCTAACTGAAAGTAGTCACCTGTTATCTGTCATGCAACTCAAGTCATTAGCATAAATTCAAGTGAACCAAAATCAACTAACATGCAAATCAAACTAACTACATGCAACTAAAGATAACTGAACCATAACTGAACTGAACTGATACTGAATTGAACTGAACTAAACTAAACTAAACTAAACTAAACTGATCTAAACTGAACTGAACTGAACTCCATGCATGTAAACATCAATCCCTGACTTCTAGGATCTTTACATGCATTATTGAAGTGTTATCTTTTTCTCCAAATAGTTAACTTAACTCAAGGTGGGTTCCACCTTCCATGTGGGCACCCCATGTGCTCCTATTTTGTAGGAACTCTTCTTGGGTGTCCCCACATGTTCCTATCATTTAGAATTAATTACAAAGGTCAATTTACATTTTCATTTCATTTGAATTTAATCTCTTTCTAATTCTAGTGTTGGGGAACACTTTCCAAGGACTTAGGAGATACATGAAATATGTTTAGGATTGCAATTAAATGGCATCCTATTCCCAATAGAAACACCATGCCATTATTGTAGCCATTCATCATCTGATTTTTGCATGAATACTAGCTTTATGACCAAATCTATTGCATGTAAAACACTAATCAAGAAAGTATTGAACATTCAAACTCATTTTTCTTCTACACTCTACAACTTTATGTACAAAATTATTGCATGAGTAACAATAACCATTAAAATATGAATGCCTTTGTGCAACAAGTTGTCTGATAGGAGGCATTTTGAATTCTTTCTTTTGGTTTTAGGTCTATTTGACATTATTCTTCTTGTCATTCTTCTTTTCAACATTATTTGGAGTTTGATTTACCTTTGAACTTTCTCCTTTCTCAAACCCTAAATCTCTTTGTCCTTAGAAGCCTTTTGATTTGTAATCATCTCATCGAGCATTGTCGAACTCTTCTTGAACTTGTCCTCTTGATTTTTTTCTTACTCCAAAGCTGATCTCAAAGTTACAATCTCTTGTTCAAGGTTTGAACATTCTTCAATTTCTTCTTTCAGTTTAGCATTCAGACAATCTTAAGCTCTTTGTCCTTCTGCAACATGCACTTTTAGAATGGTGATAGTCTCATTTGATTACTTGAGCTACTCACTTGTTTCCTTAATTATTTTTGTATCTTTCTCGAGTTTATCTCTCAACTTCTTAATACACTCATCTACATCATTAATATCATTTTTCATATCTCTATTCTTAGCTTCTGCTTTATCGAAATCATCAAGGGCTAATTTGAGTTCTCCTTCCATATCAACCTCACAATATTCTTCAGTAAAACCTTCTAGGATAATCTCTTTTGGAGGGATAGGATACTTACTTGTAGCCATGTGTTCAAACTCCAAGATCTACCTTAGCGATCAAGCCAATTGAAGGAACCAAGCTCTATTACCAATTGTTGAACACTCAAAATACTAAGAGGGGGGTAAATCAGTATTCCCTAAAATCCATTAACTTAAAATGAATTTCACAATATCTCATTCAATGTGTAGTAATGAAAGAGACATTAAAAGCATGCACATCAATATACACAAGAACACTAGATTTTTACGTGGAATACCCAAAAAGGGAAAAACCACAATAAGGATTAGTTCACAATATATTATAATTAGTTACAAGATATTACAAAATGGTTCACTACTAGGTGGACTCACTATCTGAAGGACTCATTGTCTAGAGAATAGAATAAATGGCCCACTACCAAAATAGAAAAGAGGGTGGCTCACTGCTAGAGATTGAATTGATTACAATGCATCTACAACATGATGAAGATAACTCCAATTAGGCTAAAAAAAGTTAACTTAACACACTTCATACTTCACCATAATTATACTTCACAGTTCTCTACACCAAGTCTCACACACACACTACATACTCTATCCACCACACTCACACAACAAATCAACCTTGTATATATACTGCAACAACCCAACCATCAATTAAGTCAACCTAGTTAGATGTACCATGCACCACATAACTTGTCATCCCAAAACATCAACACACATGCCTTGCGAAAGGAACCAAATGTGTAACACATTAGAATAGGTTGGCATGACCCATAATCACTCCTATGATACTAATCCATACACAACTCAACTCTGCACGACCCCAAAATACTCAAGTCGACACCAAATAGAAAAATTGGTGAAGTAATATTATAATGAACCAATTGTTCACTGATAACTGGACACGTGAACCACCGAAACACTTTCCACTTAGAGCATACACACCTTTGACATATGTAAAAACTCCCACGAATCCACATATCAAAATATTCATCTGTGGTGGAATACAGAGCATTCCAACATACACTCTGTCATTGCAACTCTACCATTTCCAAAGTTGATACTCTGTCAACACTATCTTTGACTATGGAAGACAAAAAGTCATGAAAATTTTGATTTAGACTCTTCCAATATGCACCAACATTACCTTAAAGCCACATAACTATATTCTTCATAGCGGAGCAATGCAGACCTCAACTGGTTCACAGAACAATGAAATTATACTCCAAGACTTAGGCCATTATCTGAACCATTTGGTCTTCTTCAAACCAACACTTCTACATATTTGTCATGGGTTTCCATCAATGAAAACACCATATACTATCATGCTCATCAACCTTCATCAATATCCCCACTCAATAATCTCTTCAAACTATACATTATGCTCATGTTTCCAATTCAAGTCTCCAACATTCTCCTCAATGACAAACAAAATTTCAACAAATAGCTTGTTTTTCTAGTGAACATATGTTTATCAAGGCATATATTTGATTTTATAGGGACAAATTGATGGAGCAAGGGGTAAAAACACCATTTAAGGACCAAATAATAAAGATAAAATATATTGAAGGGGATGGAATGATGAATGGCCAAGCAAGCATGAAGGAGAAGAGAGGGAGGATCTTAAAGACCATTTAGAAACTTCCACTATCATTAATATTATAATAAAGATTTTACTTAATTCATTCCATATGGGGTCATGTATTTTCTTGCTAGATCATCATTAAAATATGAAATAATTACATATTTACCCCTTGGGGAAAGGCCTTCTACCAAACTTGTTGGTAGGATAGAGCCACGCCACTCTCATCAAGTTGAAAACCTAAAAGGGAAGTATAGTGGAGACCAATGGTGAAAACCTCCAAGGGAAAAAAAGGTCAACAACACAAAGGAACACACCCCAAATAGGTTTTAAAAGGGGGTGATACCACAATAGTGTGTCCACTTTGTGCAACATCCTAATTTTTGCCTGAAATCACATACATTTTAGAAAATTTAAATATTTAATTCTTGAGATGTTTCATCTAAAGTTTTTTAATTGAAAAGGGTTAGATCAAACCCCATTTGGGTGATGTCACATCTTGAACTTGATGCTGCTTGCTTTTGGATTTATGTGGATTTGCTAAATGATTGAATGTGTGTGGTAGAGTGAACAATAAATAATATGGTGTTTTGTGTGATGAAATGTGAAAATGTTTGTTTTAATTTTGAAAAGTTGAAAAGAATTATATATGGTTTAATTTGAAAATGAAGCAAAATAGAGTAGTGTTATTTGGATTAATGTGTTATATTGCTTGGTTTGGATTTTACCTGGATACTAATCTATTAATGGGTGTTTGAGTGTACTTGAGCTGCAGGTTGTCGAAGACCAAGGGTGTGGTTAAGGCAGAGGAGGTTAGCTTCTTGGAAGGGTAAAGCAAGATTGGTTCTCTCGCACACACACTAGCACTTATTGTCATGTAGATGCATTTAGCATTTAGCCTAGATGACTGTTTTATCATTCGTATTATATGATGGTTAATTAAATTAATTAGCAATGAAATAAAAGCATAATGAAACAAAATAATTAATTATAATTTAATTATAGATTTTGTTTTTACAAATAAATGATAATGCTTGGTTAATTAGAATAATTATTTTATTTTTAATTGGATGATATCTCATTATTATTGGGAATAAATTATTTCATTTGCAATTAAATGATATTTATTTATTTCTTATTAAGGGTAAATATTTATCTTGCAATTTAAAATGACATTTCCTCACTATTTACTATGGATAATTACTTAGTTGCAACTAAAATAGAATTTCATTATTATTATTTGCTAAAGGTAAATATTATGCATGAATAGAAATATTATTTTTAATTTCAAGATTAGGTTATGGAAAATTCAGAGGAAACTTTAAAAGAAGGAAAATCATTAACAGAAACACAAGATGGTTTCTAGAAATTAATCTTTCTTTGCAAGAAACAATAACTGAAAAAGAATGGGTGTCGGGTAGAGCTTTTAGAGACATAGAAAATTAAATGGTGGCAAGAATAAGAAGGGAGAATATAGGAAAAACAAGAAGAAGGGAATAAAAACCTTTAGGAAGCAATTTCTAGAAGAACCAGATTAGAAAAGAGAAAGCAAGAAGAGGATCTTTAGCCTAAGAGTGATTTCCAAGTTTTTAAATCCTCTCCTTTGTGTTTTGAGTTCAAATGTGTGAGCAAATTTCTATATTATGGAAAAGAGAAATTCTTCTGTTGAATCCCCAATTGTTTGTAATCTTGTTTTAGAGAGTTTTGTCTGAAATTCTGAACCAAGACTGTATAAATCTGACATATTCATGTGTGTATATATATATATATTTATATACACACACACACACAAATATACTTGTGTGTGTGACTAAATCATATTACTTTCTTGCTACAAATTGAATCTTTTATAGAAGTATTAATTTATTCTAGGGAAAAGTTGTGTATCAGTATTGTAAATGGGAATATCTTATATATATATATAAACTTAATAATTCATACGTTATGCATATATGAATTTCTGAATATTCAATTGTTAGTATTCGAAACTATGGAGTGGTTGTGTGTTTTTCTGTTAATAAAATTGTGTTGTATTTAAAATTTTAGAGGGCTTAATACCTAGTTAAGCCTACCTATGAGGAGGCGGCACTGTGGAGGGGGCCTTGCCCCCATAGGCCACGCCTCCCATAGGGGACACCCATCTAAGATAGAGTTGTATCTTGAATCAAAGAAACCTTCGACTGCCTTCCAATGGACTATATTTGGTTTATTCGACATTTTCTGTAATATTTAGTGTCTTCATTAGGCGCGTATATATATAGGTATTTTTAAGCTGCTATCTACATAAAAAAGTATTTTTGTGTGAGTAAAAAAATTACTCCTAATATAACTACAATTTGTATCTGAATAGATGTAATATAAAATATGACTATATACATATACATATATATGTATATATATTCACACACACACATATATGTAGTTGGGCAAAGCTTATTTTCTAAATGAATAGATAATAAAATTTGACCTGGGAATGATCAATATTTTTTTTTAAGTTGATGTAATTTTGTATTAGAAAGATTTACTTCTGATTATCTATATCCATATATATATATATATAAATATACACATAGAGGAATACAAGTATGGGCAAACTGTAATTTATATTAAGTATATAATGTTGATTGGAGAAGTGTTTCTTTCAAATTTATTCAAATCAGTTATTTAGATTAAATCATTCAAATAGAGATTAAATGTTGGATATTTTGCACGCACGTAGAAATGAGCACATATGCGTATACTTGCTTTTATTCACTGAAGTGTAGTAGATTGGTTAGGAAGAATTCATAGTGAACTATAAAACCAGTTATGAGATGCATTTATGAATTATTGTTCTTATGCAAATCAATTTGAGAACTTGGAAGTAAAATGTGTTTTTATGATAGAATGCTTGAATGTATAAATGTTTAAACTATTTACAATTATGTGGAAATATGCATTCTTTACTTTCTTTATGAGGAAACTTCCAAGACAGGATGCCAAATGTGGGCACACAAAGATGATAGTTTAGCCTTTTCATAAACTACCATTTAGGTTTTAATGCTTGGCCAAGCGAATGTACCATTGAAATAGATGGATAAAAGCCTAGAATTTTATATATGTATTTGCCACATCGTGCATGTAATAAATATGTTTTCTAGTATAGGAATGCATATAGGCATTAGGCATGCATTGAGATTTCCCTCCTACTTTATTGTTCCAGGTTGCTAGGTTCCTCGTGCAAGGTTGAGGATTTCTTCGAGTTAGGAAGGAACTCGGGGAAGTCATGTACTTTGTGGTTGGGCAGAAAAGGTGCCTTACTCACACTCTTGGCCTCAGCTTGGAAGAAGATTGGTGGTGTCAAGGTGGTTGAGGATTAGAGAATCTTTATGCTATGGATGTACTTTTGTATTACTTTGTATGGCTTACATAGCCCATTTGTAAATGTAACTTTACTTTTAAAATGTATGGATGTAACATTGAAATAGATGTATTGATGAAAGCTTATTGATGTAACATTAAAATAGATGTATTGATGAAAGCATGTTGATGTAACATTGAAATAGATGTACTTTATACCATTTTGATGTACATAGTGAAATTCATTATTGAATTTGCTTTTGAGCTCTTATAAACAGTTAATGTTATATACATTATTTACTTTGACCTTGGAAAGTGCAAATGATCTTGGAAATACTTTGTTAGTATGTGAGTTTCTTTTTTGAGCTTTACATTTTGGTATTAGAGCATCTAGGTTAAACTCTAGGACCTATGCCTAATTACGCTTAATGTTATGATTTCTAGAGTAATTTTGATGGATTTTAGAACTTATCAACATGGAGGTGGATCCTGTGGTGATGAAAATGACAAGTTGGATCATATCTTAGCCTTGTTAAGTCGATAGGAGGCCAGGATTGATAGCCTAAAACAAGAAAGGTGAGTAGGCCAATAGGGGCTGAATTCTAGTGGAAATGAAGGAAATACAAATGAAAAATAGCTAGAGACTGAAGGAAACTTAAGGTGGCTGAGGAGTTGGGAAAGGACCTCAAGAAGGTCACCTTGCCAAAATTTTATGGAAAAACATTGGGAGATGGGGCAAAAGCATGGCTGATCGAAATGGAGAAGTATTTTTCCCTACAAAATTTGTTCAATGAGACTAAGGATGAATGGGGATCATATCAACTCACCGGTGAGGCTTCCACTTGGTGGGAGAATGAAAAAGCAGAAAACCATTTTTGGCATGGCAATGTGACTTGGGAACAGTTTATGCAGTTGTTTTGGAAAAGGTGGCTACCAATGTCATATTTTGACAAAAAGATAACTGAATTCAAGACTCTCACTCAAGGGGGAATGAAAGTCACTCAATATTGGGAGAAATTTTCCAAGTTGCTCAAATATGTACCCTAGTACCAACTTGATGAGAGGTTCCAGATTCATAAATTCATTCTGGGGCTTAGGCCTCAAATTGGAGTTGAAATGGATATTCACAATCCTTCCACCATGGATGAGGCTTTTGAAAAAGCAACCAAGCAGGAAAAGAAGTTACAACAGGCTGGAAATTACAGGAAGAGTAGGGATGCTAAATATGGTAATAGGAAATCTGATGGAAATAATCAGAATAACAATAATCAGAATCAAAACAATCAGGGCAACAATAATAACAAGAAAATCAAGAATCTCAAGAGGGGTAATAATTCTCAGGACCACAATGAAGGAAATCAAAACAATAATAAGAGGGAAAATAACAATAACAACAATAACAAGAGAGATGCTTCAGACAAACCCAGAGCACCCTGTAGAGGTTGTTATACATGCAGTGGTGAGCACTATGCCAGTGTGTTCCCTCAGAGAGGGAATAATCACAAGAATATGAATCAACATTATATCGATGCGGCGGTTGATAATCGCCAAAATAACTACCAAGCTACACCAATCTAGATTTTGGGTAAGCTCTTTGGATGTCTTGTTTCTATTCTTATTGCTACTAGAGCCACAAAGTTTTTTGTAGATCCTCATGTTATCTCTAGATTATCAGTTAAACCCAAATATATGGCTAATTCATGGAAGGTCCAATATAGAAATTGGGTAGAGAGAACAGTAGAGCAATTCATAGCTTGCAATGAACTTGAACTCCCTAGTTTTGAGACATAGGTCAATTTGTATGTAGCACCCTTGGGGGCATATGACGTGATTTTGGGAATAAACTGGCTTACCAAACATAAGTCCCCTGTTAATTGTGAAGAGAAAACAATGAATTATTTTGATGATCAGGGTAACCATGTTGAAATTCATGGTATAAAAAGGCCTTTAGAACTTAGTCAGATCTCTACCATGCAGCTAAAGAAGGCTAGTAGAAAAGGGTGCACTATCTATGTAGTATATTTTTACTCAGCCCAACCTAAATGCTCGTTAGAGATGATGGTTGGAATTTTTGAGCGAATATGGTTTTGGTATTGAATATATAAAAGGAAAGGAAAATAGAGTAGTAGATGCCTTGAGTAGGAGGAGACATCTAACAGCTACGATTATTACAAGGTCAACTTTTAGACAGTAGGTGATCCAAGCTTTGCTAGGGGATGAGCATCATGAAAGGGTGAAACAAGCCATAGAGCAGAACCCTTCAGATCATAGATATGATGGGTATATGTTTGAGATTGATGGACTCTTGAGGTACTAGGGATGGATGTATGTTCCTAATACGTCAGGATTGAGAGAGCTAGTGTTGGAAGAATTTCATAATGCATGGTATTCAAGGCACCCAGGTGTAATGAAAATGGTAGAGGGAATCAGACCAATATATTTCTGGCCAAGACTTAAGAGAGATGTTACTGATTTTATAGCCTGATGTTTGGAATGCCATTGAGTTAAGGCAGAGCATGTGCATCCGGCGAGACTTTTATACCCATATAGAGTGATAAAGTATAAATGTTAGATAATTACTATGGATTTTATTTAGGGTTTTCCTATGACCAAGAATCGACATGATGTCATCTTGGTTGTGGTAGATAAATTGATGAGAGTGGCTCACTTCATTCCTAGGAATCTTAAGGATGGATCCTTGGTTTTAGTGAAGAAGTTTGTACAAGAGATATTTTGGTTACATGGAGTGTTAGAGACGATCATCTCAAATCGTGATAGATCTTTCCCGCACTTGAGACTCTAGTATACTGATAGATCTTTCCCACACTTGAGATTCTAGTATACTTTTTATTTCCTACATATTGTGACTTATGATACACTGATCTTTCAAACTTTGTTGTGTGGATGTTTGTAATAAGACATCGAGATGATGTCTCTTCCAAGTGGGGAAGGATGTCACATCTCAAACTCTAATGCTGCTTGATTTTGGCTTAAAATGTTGATTTGATATATGACTGAATGTGTGTGGTAGAGTAAACAATAAATAATATGTTGTTTTGTGTGATGAAATGTGCAAATATTTGTTCTAATTTTGAAAAGTTGAAAAGCATTGAATATGGTTTAATTTGAAAATGAATCAAAATAGAGTAGTGTTATTTGGATTAATGCATTATATTGTTTGATTTGGATTTTACCTGGATACTAATCTATTAATGGGTGTTTGAGTGTACTTGAGCTGCAGGTTGTCAAAGACGAAGGGTGTGGTTAAGGCAGAGGAGGTTAGCTTCTTGGCAAGGTAAAGCAGGAATGGTTCTCTCACACACACACGAGCACTTAGTGTCATGTAGATGCATTTAGCATTTAGCCTAGATGATTGTTTTATTGTTTGTATTATATGATGGTTAATTAAATTAATTAACGATGAAATAAAAGCATAATGAAACAAAAGACTTAATTATAATTTAATTATAGATTTTGTTTTTACAAATAAATGATAATGCTTGGTTAATTAGAATAATTATTTTATTTTTAATTGGATGATATCTCCTTATTATTATTGGGAATAAATTATTTCATTTGCAATTAAATGATATTTATTTATTTATTTCTTATTAAGGGTAAATATTTCTTTTGCAATTTAAAATGGCATTTCCTCACTATTTACTGTGGATAATTACTTAGTTGCAACTAAAATAGAATTTCATTATTATTATTTTCCGAAGGTAAATATTATGCATGAAAATAAATATTTTTTAATTTCAAGATTAGGTTATGGAAAATTCAGAGAAAACTTTAAAAGAAGGAAAATCATTAACGAAAACACAAGATGGTTTCTTGAACTTAATCTTTCTTTGCAAGAAACAATAATTGAAAAATAATGGGTGCCGAGTAGAGCTTTCATAGGCATAGAAAATTAAATGGTGGCAAGAAGAAGGGAGAATATAGGAAAAACAAGAAGAAGAGAAGAAAATTCTTTAGGAAGCAATTTCCAGAAGAACCAGATCAGAAAAGAGAAAACAAGAAGAAGATCTTCAGCCTGGGAGCGATTTCTAGGTTTTTAAATCCTCTCCTTTGTATTTTGAGTTCAAATGTGTGAGCAAATTTCTGTATTGTGGAAAAGAGAAACTCTTCTATTGAATCCCCAATTGTTTGTAATCTTGTTTTAGAGGGTTTTGTTTGGAATTATGAACCAAGACTGTATAAATCTATGACATATTCATGTATATATAAATATATACCTGTGTGTGTGAGTAAATCATATTACTTTCTTGCTGCAAATCAAATCTTTTACATAAGTAATAATTTATTTTGTGGAAAAGTTGTGTATCAGTATTGTAAATGGGAATATCTTGTATATATATATACTTAATAATTTGTGCATTATGCATAGATGAATTTTTGAATATTCAATTGTTAGTATTCGAAACTATGGAGTGGCTGTGTGTTTTTTTGTTAATAAAATTATTTTTTATTTAAAGTTTGGAGGGCTTAATACCTAGCCAAGCCTCCCTATGAGGAGGTGGCGCTGTGGAGGCAACACCCTCCACAAGCCACCTGTGGAGGGGGTGCTTCCCCCACAGGCAACGCCTCCCATAGGGGACACCCATCTGGGGTAGAGCTATATCTTGAATTAAATAAACCTTTGATTGCCTTCCAATGGATTGTATTTGGTTTATTTGACATTTTTTGGAATATTTAGCGTCTTCATTAGGTGCATATACACACACACACACCTATATGTAGGTATTTGTAAGCTGCTATCTACAAAAAAAGTATTTTTGTGTGAGTAAATTTTTTTTTATCTTATTATAACTACAATTTGTATCTAAATAAATGTAATATAAAATATGAATATATACATATACATTTTGTATCTAAATAAATGTAATATAAAATATGAATATATACATATACATACATATACATATATATGTATACACATACACACACATATATATAGCTGGGCAAAGCTTATTTTCCGAATGAATAGATAATAAAATTTGACCTAGGAATGATCAATATTTTGTTTTAAGTTGATGTAATTCTGTATTAGAAAGATTTACTTTTGATTATCTGTATCCATATATATATATATATACACATATAGGAATACGAGTATGGGAAAACTATAATTTTTATTAAGTATATAATGCTAATTGGAGAAGTGTTTCTTTCAAATTTATTCAAATTAGTTATTTAGATTAAATAATTCAAATAGAGATAAAATGTTGGATATTTTGCACGCACGTAGAAGTGAGCACATATGTGTATACTTGCTTTTATTCATTGAAGTGTAGTAGATTGGTTAGGATGAATTCATGGTGAACTATAAAACCAGTTATGAGATGCATTTATGAATTATTGTTCTTATGCAAATCAATTTGAGAACTTGGAAGTAAAATGTGTTTTTATGATAGAATGCTTGAATGTATAAATGTTTAAACATGTTTGCAATTATGTGGAAATATGCACTCTTTACTTTCTTTATGAGGAAATTTTTGGGACAAGATGCCGAATATGGGCACACAGAGACAACAGTTTAGCCTTTTCATAAACTACCATTTAGGTTTTAATGCTTGGCCAAGCGAATGTACCATTGAAATAGATGGATAAAAAGCCTAGAATTTTATATATGTCTCTGTCACATCCTGCATGCAAGAAATATGTTTTCTAGTATAGGAATGCATCGAGAGTTCCCTCCTGCTTTATTGTTCTAGGTTGCTAGGCTCCTTGTGCAGGGTCGGGGATTTCTTCAAGTTAGGAAGGAACTCAAGGAAGTCATGTACTTTGTGGTTGGGCAAAAAAGGCACCTTAATCACACTCTTGGACTCAACTTGCAAGAAGACCTATGGTGTCAAGGCGGTTGAGGATCTAAGAATCTTTATACTATGGATGTACTTTTGTATTACTTTGTATGGCTTACATATGATTTGTAAATGTAACTTTACTTTTGAAATGTATTGATGTAACATTGAAATAGATGTATTGATGAGAGCTTATTGATGTAACATTGAAATAGATGTATTGATGGAAGCTTGTTGATGTAACATTGAAATAGATGCACTTTATACCATTTTGATGTACGTAATGAAATTCATTATTGAACTTGATTTTGAGCTCTTATAAACAATTAATGCTATATACATGATTTACTTTGACCTTACATGGAAAGTGCAAATGATCTTGGAAATACTTTTTTAGTATGTGAGTTTCTTTTTTGAGCTTTACAAGTGATCATATGAAGTCATTTAGAATTTTGATTTTGTAAGTATGTAGCCTTTACTATAACCTTTCCAAAAATTATAATATTAAATATATTTATTTTCATTATTATATTTATTTTCTATTTTCTAGTGAACTTAGGTTTTTCGCTGAACATCAAGGTCTTTGTTTCACACATGTGGAAAAATAGAAAAAATAGAGAAAAAAAGTTCTATAGAATATTTGTGCATTAGGTATGATGTTCTTATTTAAAAAAAATAAAAAATTAGTTTATATGAATATTTTTTTTTATGCATTACCAAAGTAACCTATGTTTGAATTATAGTTAGTCTCACAATGAAAATGTATAAAAAAAATTATGCACAACAAAAAACTATAAAAAATTATTTGTGCACTAGATATTGATGTTAGTAATCTATGTTTAAAAATTTAAAAATTTATCCTTTCTACAAATAAAGTTATGTTTCTCTAAAGTAACACCACTTTTTAAAAATGCTTTTAAATAGAAAAAATAAGATATTAAAGCCTACATAAAAAATTCACAAACCATCTCTTAATTAAATAAAAATACATGTACAATCTACATAAAAATTCTCAAAAATCATTAGTTCACATCATCTTTAAAGTATTAATGGTTTAGTTGCTATGTGTGATAGAAAGTTAAAATCTTATTAAAAATATTGATTTCAATGTTCCACTTTGACCAAAAAAGTGGACACAATATTGTGGGTTGACCCAAGGATAAAGCCGCCACAATCCAAATGCAACACATATACTCGAGACCTACAAAAAGATCAAAGAGACATATAACAAGGAAGAGGGAATTCCCCTATATGTAATAATGTATATATAAGATCCATCATTGTTGTAATAAATGACATTTACTCCTAATCTTAGTAACCAACCAAGGTCACTATTGCAAACACGAATACTAGAAAAATACTTAAAGTCGGTTAATTCTTCTAATTGTGAATTAACCTGTAAGGATACATAGGCAAGGTTGTTTTGACATCAGAATCACTCTCAGGATATTTTTTGTTTGCATTATTTTCGCCCTTGTACTTGCAAGGCTAATTGAGTTTCTCACACGTCTCACAACCAAAATATTAGTATTCAGTTAATCTAAAAGATAACACACCATTTACATAGATGTTGTCATTGACATGAGCTAAAGCCAATTAGCTTTTACCATTTTTAATTTACTCATCAAGAGAAACAAGTCACCATGAGATAATTGGTTATCAAATTTATTAAAACCATAACATTTAATCATCAAAAACATTCAAAATCATTAAGTACAATTAATGTTCATACATTAAGTTTTTGTCTTGGTCCAAATTACATTAGGATGTTAGACATTTATCAAAAGGAAACTATGGAGTTTGTGGGAATGTGACATCTACTCCTTACATTAGTATCTAATCCTAAGTCCAAATTCAACCTTCACCCAAAAATTTAAGGAATGGAAAATGAGGTCAAAGTTTTGTTAAGAATAAAAATGTATTTTTATAATTAATTATTTAATTAATTGTGTCCCTTTTCACATTAGCATACTTAATCTAACTTAGGTCATGTGCTCTTTTTGTCCCAAGCCATAGGATGAGGAAAAATAGCATGATCTAACTTAGTCCTCACCTACGGTTTCATCTAGGGTTTCTTTATCCTTTATCAAGGATAATTCATCATTATTGAAAAATTCATTTAATGCACGTCCATTGTGATTTATTATTTTTACATCAATAGTATCTTTGGCCTCCATAATAATTTTATTACTTTTATTCTTTTTTTTTGTGATTAGTGTTTGATTATAGGTGATTGTTGGGAGATAGAGGGTTGAGGATTCAACTCCAACATGATATCAGAGCACCATATTTATAATCTCATATCTATTTTTTGAGATATATAGCTTTGAGCGATCAAATGGTACACCTTGGAGCAAAACAAACCTCATCATTGTATCTAGTGTTGGTGTAATTAATTAATTAATTATTACACTAACATAAGTTAACTTAGGTCTTGCATTTAATTAGTTAAGTCCTAGGTTGCATTATTAGATAAATCATTTAATAAATGGGATAATATTCCCTTCCTTGTTTGGTGGGATAAGATTCCTTCTAGAAGATGGGTTGTCCTTCTAGAACTTATCTCCTCATTTAATGATCATCTAGATAGGGTTCACATGTTGTCACATGTTGTTAGATCAAGACACATGGCAACATCTCATGCATATTAGGTTTTCATTCTTGCCTATATAATCTGGCATCTTGTTCATTTGTAATATATCCAATATCCAATATCAATATGAATATCATATCATCAATATAGAATCTCTATTGTGCATGCCTAGTTGCAAGACTTTCTGGGTGGTTGATTATCTTTCCTGGTTCAAAGGTCCTTCATTGAAGACTACACAAGGGTAACTATTCACAATGGCGAGATGGGATCTACCACCATCTTCAATCACTTGATTTTTTGCCACATCTATTTGGTATAGGTCCTCATCCAAGTGAAGGAATTCTGGAATTTGCTTGGAGTTGCACTAGGTACACTATTTTGGAGATCATTGAGATGCAAGTTGATTGTGATGTTTTGAGTTCTATTGATCATTGTAATTGTCCTCATATCCTTTGGATTAAACTTTGGGAGCTATATGGAGATTCAGATACTCCACCTTTCCCCGATGATCATGATTCAAAATGTCATTCTTCAGATCAAGTACCCCGTAATGCTATTGTTGTGCAGGAAGTTGATTACCTTGATCTTTTCGAAGAGGTTGACAAGGTTCCTTTCGGTCCTTCTTCTTCATCAAAGACAGTTGGTATCCCTTCACATTCAATGATTCCTTGTCCAGAATAATTTATTGAGGCTTCCACCACCATCATCCATCAGGACACATTCAGTTTTTCAGACTTGGCATCACAGGATGGCTTTGTTTTAGGCATCATTGACTTGGCTACTTCTACAGGTTTGGAGAACATTCTTGAGGGGGTATCACTCCTCTATTCAAAGATTCCATATCCGAGACTTCTTCCCTATCATTCCATTCAGGACTTGAAGTTTCTTCAGCATCTACCATTGGATTTGCTTCAAACTTCCTTTAGTGGTTTTGAGGACACTTCATTCAGGGGGGGCTATCAATTCTCCATCATATTCATTCCATCTTTGTCTTTGGATATTGTTCAACATTAGTTTCGACATCGTCCTAATTTGTCACCCTCTTCATTGATTGTGGCATCTTCATCAGGCAAGGAGACATTTGAAAAGAGTTCAAAGACATCATTGACATCCACCTTCATCCTTCCTTCCTTCCATTCTTATCCGGAATGGGAAGCATCTCTCCACTTGCAGTTGGTTTTGTTTCTTCCGAAAGGGAGACAAGTTGTTTGTCGGCATTGGATCTTGTTTTGTCTTCAGACACTTCCCTTTCTTGCAGGTGATCTCATCTTCTGGGGAGGCTCTTTAGTCTCTCTATTGTATCCATGTGACAGATGGTGTACTTGGGAGGTATTTGGGAGTCCTCCATCCTTCCCATCCTATCTCACATATTTTTTTCTTTTTCATCTCCTTTTTGGAGAGGGGTTTTGTTCCTACTAGGTTTTCCCCTTTTCTCCGTTTGTGGGAGATTTTCTACATCTTCATGTACATGGGTACCTAACATGGCCTCGTAGCCGGGACCCATCATCATCTTTGCATAATCATTGCATTTTCCTCCCTAAGTTACACTTATGGGGGGGTGTTGGTGTAATTAATTAATTAATTATTACACTAACATAAGTTAACTTAGGTCTTGCATTTAATTAGTTAAGTCCTAGGTTGCATTATTAGATAAATCATTTAATAAATGGGATAATATTCCCTTGTTTGGTGGGATAAGATTCCTTCTAGAAGATGAGTTGTCCTTCTAGAACTTATCTCCTCATTTAATGATCATCTAGATAGGGTTCACATGTTGTCACATGTTGTTAGATCAAGACACATGGCAACATCTCATGCATATTAGGTTTTCATTCTTGCCTATATAATCTGGCATCTTGTTCATTTGTAATATATCCAATATCCAATATCAATATGAATATCATATTATCAATATAGAATCTCTATTGTGCATGCCTAGTTGCAACACTTTCTGGGTGGTTGATTATCTTTCCTAGTTCAAAGGTCCTTCATTGAAGACTGCAGCTTCAAGAACTGTGCATCCATAATCTCAACATCTAGAATGCCCAAAAATCCTAAGATTGACTGTTAATTTTTTGAAATCAAAGGTTAAAATATTTTGAGCCATTTTTTGGTGGACATTGGATTTAAGGATTTAAGAATGCATAAAGATGTATAGATCTATATAATCATACCATTGACATATGCTACTCAATATTCCTTGCACCAACTTGCACAAAAAACCAAACCATCTATTTGGCATGGTGATGGGGAAATTTTATTGGTGATGGGGAAATTTTATTCGTAGTGGTAACTTTTTAATTTTTCCAACATTTTTAAACTTTTTTGGTGATGTTTTTTTAACCCAATTGCAGGGTTGTGTCACTTATGATTGGCTCTTTTTTTTGGGTTTTTTAAGCCATAATCACTTTCATGATTGGGGCTAAAGAGTTCTTTCTAATGGGAACTACCAACGACTCTTCCAGGTCAGTTGTTGACTAATGATATATCACTAGCCAATAGGGACAATAAAAGCATCCTAGGGAAAAAATGCCACTAAACCACCTCATGCTAGATTCAATGGCCTATATAATTTTCATGGAAAAACAATAATTTTTGACAATGGCAATCTATTTTCTAGCCATGAAGGGAAATTTTTAGCTCTCAAAAAAAATTCTGAAGATAAAAGTATATTTTTAGTTAGCATTTTTTGCTAACATTAACATGACATTAGTAGTATGACCTCAAAAGCTCCAACCCTAGCCATGATTTTTCATAAAGGAGCTATTTTTATGACATAATTTGGGCATATAGTGTAAAAAGTTGACAAACAAGATATCATCAATTAGTTGGTTTTGAGCACTTTCTAGTATTGTAGGTATTTTTTTTAGATTTTATTAATGATGCATTTTATCACTTATCAAATTCAAGTATTCAATTTTGGATTCCAAGCTCATAACCTTCACATGGATCTCCAATTTTCACGATTCTCACGGTGTTGGAAAGGTATTTTAGAGCTCTTCCCAACTATGCATGCACTTTTCCTAGAATTTTCCCTAGGTGTATTTTATTTAGCTTGTCATTATTTCACATTTTGGTTGATTACTTGGACATTTTGGAATCTGGAAAGGTTATGTTTGCATGAGATGAATTCATTTGAGTTGATCTATATGTATTTCTATCATGTGGTCTCTTTTGGATATTTTAAGCAACTATTGAATACATATCTTCAATTGTAAACGCACTGAGATAAAGTGCTACCATTATACATGCATTCTAGAAATATTACACATCATTTGCTACTATTTTTTATATTAGTGCTACTTTATAAAGTGCCATGGGGGGTTTTTTGTGCGTGCTTTATTATTTGCAATCACAACCTTATCTACTTCATACATGTGTGCCTTGTTTTACACGACATTTTTCAATTGTAGGCACTATCTTATGCATGTTTTGATGATTTTTCTTATCCTTCATGCACTATATTGTGACATACTAGACTTGTCATGTCTCTCCTTTATTAGTATTATGGGGGGTACCACACTATTGGTGCTAATGCTTTCTTGGTTTCAATTTGGAGTAAACTATGTAACTAGTTTTTTTCCTATGTACTAGATAGATGCAACAATTGGTTACCCATTGTATAGTCAGGTGATCCCACAATAGTGGTTTACAATTTTTGGCCAAACTGGACACTGAAATAATTTTTTTTAACTAAATCTTCACTTTCAGGCACCTATAGCGGCTAAACCGTAAGGAATTTGAAGATGATGCAAACTAGAGTTTCATGAAATTTTGTCTATAGATTCTAAATATTATTTTTTCAAAATTTTTGGAATCAGATTGCACTTCTTTTTCCATCTCCCTTGAAAACTAGTTTTTTTTAGAAAACAACATTTTTAAAAAGTGACGTTCATCGTATAACGCATAACTTTTTTTCCATGAAGGATAAAATTCTAATTCTTTTGAATTTAGATTTGTAACTCTGATATCTAGTGCTTCCACATGGTTAGATAGTTCTTTATTGAATATTTTTTCTTTAATCAAGTTTCAAAGTCAAACCAGTTACAATTTAGACATAGTGTGACCGTAGAACGTGTAACTTTTTTTGTATGTATCAAAATTCAATTTCTTTTTTTTTGTTGGATCAAGGACTCCAATATCTAGTGCACTCATATTTTTTTAAATTCTTTTTTGATAATCTTCTATTTTTCCACATGTGAAGAACAAAGAGCTTTATTTTTGGTGAAAAACCTACATTCACAAGAAATAAAAAATAAATATAATAATCAAATTAAATTTAATTAAAATTATAGTTTTTTGGAAGCTTATAATAAGGACTATATAGTTAATTTTTTTTTTTAAATGAATCCATTTGATCCCCCAAAAGCAGGGTTCTATCCAAAGGGGCTTGGTATAAGGTGGTTTGATCAAACCCTATTCAATTGGAATCCTTTAAATGGAACTTTTCAAGGCTTAAATTATTATATTTTCTAAAAATATGTGATTTCAGCAAAAATTAGAATCTCCCAGAAAGTGTAAACCACTATTGTGGTAGCACCCAGTCGTAAAATTGCACCCCTCGTAATTTCACATACATTCTTGCATCCACTTTAGTGTCCACTTCTTTAGTACTTGTGTAGGCTCATTTCAAACCTCGCATTAGGCTTTTTCCCAACTCAAGATGCTCAACACCCCTTTTCAACAACTGCCCTCGTGTGTCAGCTTTGCATCAAACTTTGTGATTTTCTCGTTTGTGTCATTTTGTAGTATGATGTGTCTGGACACTAGCACGTCACGTGAACGTCTACATGTCGTGCTAACATCCTACAATGTTTCAATGTTCAAACAACTGCTTCCATGCATGTTTTCCACTTGTCATCTCCTTTGGTCAATGCTAACGGCTCGGGACGCCTTGTAATTTCCTGGGAAGCTTCTTTTATCTCTATATATGCTATCTTTTCAATATTATGGCTTCTTCTAAGTTCCTTTGGCTTCATTCTAGCTTCTTCTCCTTCTGGGCTTCTATCTTGACACATTCTCCCATTCTTGCTATCTTGCTTGCACAGTTCCATATACCTTGCTGCAACAACATTCTCTAAAGCTTTCACAACTCTCTTTGCACCAATTTGCCTCTTGCAACTAACTTTCCCTCCCTCTTTGCAGCTCCTTTGGCTCTTGCAGCTTCATCTCCCCTATTTCATGCTTGTGAGCATCCTGGGATTCCATATTCTTTAGCTATTGCATCCTTTCTTTGTGACACAGGCTCTCCTCCTCGAGCAGGGATTGATTTTGTCACCTATACTTGGTGGTGCAAGTTCTACTCCTGAAGCGGGTTTTGCTTTCCCCACACGCTTTGTCCATTTTGGTTACTCTTTCTTTCTATCTGGCTGTCTATGGAGGTGGGAATACCAAAACGGGGGTTTGACTGAGGCAAACCCCTACACAACCTCAACACTTTCTCCATATATTACACATGCAAGTATTGAAGATATCTACTAGTTTGAGGCTTCATTAATTGGGTTTTCGTGAGCATTTTTGTATCTCTTATTCTCTTACTTTATCATTTATTCTTTATTTTGCTTCAGTTCTATCACATTTTGTTATTTTCCTATGCTTTAGAAGTTCCCAACAATCAGAGTAGAAGTAGTCATTTAGCTATTTTATGTGATAAATTCACTTTCTGGTCTGTACGAGATGCCAACACATCTTTGGGATGCCAATGTGCCACGCTGTCGTCCGTATCTCGCACTGATGTCCTTTGGCCGAGAGCTTGTCAGTTTGTCCAAAAGAATTTTGTGACTTGCTCTTTCTAATTTTAGAACTCTCACGCTATTCCTGAGGTAGTTTAGGGAAGTTTTCTCCATGAGGCTCTCTGAATGAAGAGAACTTGTGAGTAGTGAATCCCCCTTCTCTACATTTTGGTAAACCTGATGTGAAGAGAAAAACTAGGAATTTATTTACCCCTACTTGGCGGGGTCATAACTTTTGACTCGGTGGTCGAAATTCAAAACTGTTTGCAACGTTGGAAAGCTCTCCTAGAGAACTAGTTCAATCCCTAAAATACTATGCCTTCAACTATCAAATTTTAAGGACCAACACAAGTTCTGACCTCAAATTTTGCTCCGAAGACCTCCGAAAATGCAAATTACTGGAACTTAGAAAATATCAAAAAAGTTAGAAAATCTAGATTCTCTGTTTTTCTTAGTCCTGTCACCAAAATGAATTTAATATCTTCTTTTATTAGTTTAGTATCTATTTTTTTTAAAAAATTTAATGATATTCCATTTCATGCATGTGATGGTGACTTGTCTTTGCCTATGTCACTTGATATCTTTGATCCTTCTCATGAAATTCCTCTTGCTTCAGAGGATATTTTGTTTCAAGAAGATGAAATCATTGATACCTTTCTTAATATTACTCTACCTTCTATTCATTCCAATGCACTCTCCCCTAGAGATGATGCATTTGTGAATGATGAATCTACCCTTCATTCCAATACACTCTCTTTTAGAGATGTTGCATTGGTAAATGATGAATCTCATCTTTATTCCAATGCACTCTCTTCTAGAGATGGTACATTAGTGAATGATGAATCCCCTTCCACATTTGATCCTATTTAGATTGATGTTGATAATATGTCTTCAAATAATCATTCTACTAGTTGTGATGAATCTATAAATGTTATCTATGTCTTTGTTGTCCCTCAAAGGCCTAAGAGATCGGTCATTTATGTGACTCCAGCCAGTCCTCCCAAAAGGGTTTGGTCTATTAATGGTGTTCTATTTGATAGTGACTCTCTTGATCTTTGTAAGGCTCCCTCTTATAGAGCAACAACCCATACTTATGAGAATATAATGAATAAACAATCAATCCTTCCTCAAGCACCTAAACCTACAACTAAAGCACCTAGTTATTAGGATCTTGTTGAGCAACTTCGTGTTACTCTGACTAAGATCTCACTATGGAACTTGCTTTAGTCTGCTCCAGTTTATCAAGGTATGCTTCAAGAAGCCTTGCAAAGGATCCTCTTGCCTTCTTCCACTAAGCTAGTAGATGTTGATGCATTGATAGCTTATATTCATGCGGATTTGCAGAATATTACTATCCGTAGGAAATCTTGCCTTCAGAAGTACAGAAGCAAGTGGAACCTCTAATGATTATAGCTAACCTTAATAATATTGGCATTAGACGTACTCTCATTGACTCTGGTTCAACGCTCAATGTATGTAGCATTGATCTATTGCCTAAGATTAATATTGATTCATCTTCTCTTAAATATTCTTTTGTTGACATTCATGGGTTTGATAATGTCGATCGACAAGGCCTAGGCATGATAGTCTTACCTTTGAGGTTGGGACCTATTACCATACCCACCCTAGTATATGTTATGTTAGAAAAGCTACCACATAATCTTCTACTTGGTAGACCGTGGATTCATGCTATGGGTGTAGTCCCATCTACCTTGCATAAATCTATTACGTTCATTTGTAACAACTAAGTAGTCATAGTCAAGGATGACCTCGAGGCTATGAACTTATGTGAGATGGAAGTTGTCGGTCAGGCTTCGGTTGTCCCTACTCTTATTCCTTTAGTGTCTTCCAATGTGTCAATATTTACTCCAACAATACCTACTACAAAGGATACTCTTGAGATAGATGTCCCTGAAGAAGATAAAGCAAGAAATCCTAAGTATACCTCTTCTCAAAGGAATGCATGTCTTGGTGATGATTCAAGTTCTTTAGAATTTACAGAATCCTTCATTGGAGAGTGTAAAGTTGATCTGATCTACTTAAACCTTTTGATAACATCATCTGAACCCGCTATCAAAGATGGTCATTCTTCTGTATCATAGGATAAGGTGAATGCAATTATAATATTCTTAGTGTTGATCCTCCTTCTAAGGAAGATGATCACACTTATGTTAAGGAGGTTAATGCTGGTAATCTTGTCAGGAAAAATGATGGTGATCTCATACAAGAGTATAATCCCCATTGCCAAAATAATACTCTCCATGTAGATCCTCCTTTGTCTTCTATCTTCGTATCTTCTGCTTGTGAGTAGTCAAAATTTTCTCCACAAGAGAAAGGTTTGCTTCCTATTCCTCATCCTTTGTCTGAGAAAGAGCATATTTTGTTGCGGCTTCTAAAAGCTCGCTTGACTACTCTTCCTTTTCCTACATGTAAGAAATCTCATAAAAAAGGAAAACATTTGTTTTGTGCATACCATCAAGTGCCTGACCATTCCACTGGTGAATGTAAGGCCTTGAAGGATAAAATACAACAATTTTGTGATTCAGGTGCCATCACTTATTTATTTGTTGATGCACCTTCCCTTTCTTCAAATGATAAGTGATATCGAGGTCTACCTCTATCTTGCATGGTTATCCTCCCTTGTATGTTGGGGGCAATGATAACTCATTTTGGAGATGTGTGTCCTTCTTAAGGACCCCCTCTCTCCTCTTTATACACTTTCAAATAGAGTGTCCCTTGAGTGGACCCGTCTTCCTTTTGAAGGGTTCTTGAGGGAGCCCCCTTGTAAACCTTTCTCTCGAATGAATTCTATTGTGTCTAGATTGGGGGCAACCTGACTAGACCTCAATTTTCAAACAACGCATCCCTTGAGTAGACCCCTCTTCTTTTGAATGGTTCCCAAGGGACCCCTTTGAAAGCCTTCCAACTTTTTGACAGTCTGCATGATTGTCCGCTTGATTGTCTGCATGTACGATTTTTTTCAGACATATTTTATTTGCGGGTAAACATGTCGCCTTGTAGGTGCACCTGTGAAGCCACTTTCCAACCCAACTCAATGAAGTCCCTTTACATTTTTGGGTTTCTCTCATGTGAGAGATCTTAGGGGGTGCCATCTTGTAGGTCTATAGGCTTGTAAGGCGCTTTCATCTTGGTTTCCTCCATGTGATAGATCTTGGGGCATACCTTCTTGCAGGTATGTGGGCTTGTAAGGCACATACTTCATGGGGCTTCCCTTATGTGAGAGATCTTGGGGGTTGCCTCCTTCTAGGTTTGTGGGCTTGTGAAATGCTTTCATCCTACAAGATTTTTCCATCATTGGTCTTTCGGCCTTTAGTACACTTCGTTCAAACCTCCTTAGTAGAAAACACCCGTGGAGCCATCTCTCTTGGAATTTTCATTCCTCTCTCTCTTAAATTCTCTCTCTTCTCTTTTGTATATATCAAATCAAAGATCTACATCTTCTTCATCTTGTGTATATACCCTTCCTCTCTTCATTTTAGAATTCTTCTAAACTTGTGTTATTTCTTGGTTTGGGGACAATGCATAGTACCAAGACAACCTTTTACATCGAGTTCTCTTTCACTTTGCTAACTCAAATCCTTTATTCTTTTGTGCGCTAACATTGTTTTCTGGTGCAAGTTTTTCTTGTCTAATGTATTTGTTCTACAAGTCTTCAGATTGGAGGCATGCATCTTTGGTTCGAAGGGTTATCTGCTTCCTCTACAATATCCTTTAGGCATATGATGTTATTTATGTTTAGTAGATTTCCTTTAGCGTGCATATTAGAGTAGGTTCATATGCCCGCTAAAGTGGGAGAAAAATGCATAGTCGTAAAAGTGCACCCTTGACAATTTCACATACATTCTTGCATCCACTTCCTTAATACTTGTGTAGGCTCATTTTAGCCCCTGCATTAGCCTTTTTCCCTTCTCAAGATGCTCAACACCCCTTTTTAGCAACTACCCTTGTGTGTCAGCTTTGCACCGAACTTTGTGCTTTTCCCATTCATGTTGTTTTGTAGCATGATGTTTCTAGACACTAGCGTGGCATGCAGACATTTGTGTGTCGTGCTAGCATCCTTCGATGTTTCGATATTCAAACAACCACTTCCATGGATTTTTGCCACTTATCACCTCCTTTGGTCAGTGGTAATGGCTCGAGGCGCCTTGTAACCGCTCGGGAAGCTTCTTTTCTCTCTATATATGTTGTCTTTTCAGTCTTATGGCTTCTTCTAAGTTCCTCTAGCTTCATTCTAGCTTCTTCTTCTTTTGGGATTCTATCTTGACACATTCTCCCATTCTTTCCATCTTTCTTGCATAGTTCCATATACCTTGCTACAACAACATTCTCTAAAGCTTTCACAACTCTCTTTGCACCACTCTTGGCTCTTGCATCTCTCTTTCCCTCCCTCTTTGCAGCTCCTTTGGCTCTTGCAGCTTCATCTCCCTTATTTCATGCTTGTGAGCATCTTGGGATTCCATATACCTCAGCTATTGCATCCTTACTTTGTGACACGGGTTCTCCTCCTCGAGTGGGGATTGCTCTTGTCACCCATACTTGGGGGTGTAGGTTCTACTCCTGAAGTGGGTTTTGCTTTCACCACATGATTTTTCCATTTTATTTACACTCTTTCTTTCTATTTGGCTGTCCTTGGAGGTGGGAATACCAAAATGGGGGTTTGACTAAGGCAAACCCCTACACAACTCCAACACTTTCTCCAAATATTACACATGTAGGTATTGAAGATATCTACTAGCTGGAGGCTTCATTACTTGGGTTTTTGTGAGCATTTTTGTATCTCTTATTCTCTTACTTTATCATTTATTCTTTATTTTGCTTCAATTCTATCACATTTCGTTATTTTCCTATACTTTAGAAGCTATCAACAATTAGAGTAGAAGTAGTCATTTGGCTATTTTTTGTGATAAATTTGCTTTCTGGTCTGTATGAGACGCCACCGTGCCTCTGGGACACCAACGCACTGAGCTGTCGTCCATATCCCGCACTGACATCCTTTGGCCAAGAGCTTGTCAATTTGTCCAAAAAACTTTCATGACTTGCTCTTTCTGATTTTAGAACTCTCACGTTGTTCTCGAGGTAGTTTAGAGCAGTTCACCTCGTGAGGCTCTTTGAATGAAGAGAACTCATGAGTAGTGAATCCCCCTTCTCTACACCCATGCATTTCAATAAGATAGAACACATACCATATACACTCTTACATTCCTGTTAGTGGAGGCAACATTCCATTCTCAGTTGTTCAGTTTCTTTAGACTATTGACACTTGTATTTTTAACTTGTAGTTTACTTTATATTGGTTGAGTAGTGGTAATGGGGTCACTAATGCATATTGATGTGCCCTCTATATCTTAAACTATTATAATATTACCTTGGTTAGCCATTTGATCATTGTTTGAGTAATGTTGTTGGGGTCACTCATGCCATTTTTTTTCTTCTTAGTCTTTTGATCATCATCTTGATTTCATAGGAGGTTTTTTAGTTTCAACATTGTAGTGGTCATTTTTTGATAGTTGTTTGTAGCTTCTTCGTGCTTTAATAATGTTCTTCATGTTCCTACTCTTTTGGGACATTGTTTTCGAGGTTTATTAGTTTTGCATATGTTTTCTCTCCTATTTAGGGGCATATCTATTATATCTATGATGGAAGTAGTCCTTGGGGGGTCATCCTGAGTTCTCCTTCACTTTTTCATGTCTTTCTCGCTTTTGGAGATGAGTTTTTCTCATTTTCTTTGGTTATGAGAGATCTCTACATTTGTACATGAGTACTTCATTAGGTTTAATTATCGAGACCCCTTATTTTTGTTTTTAATCATTCACAATTAAAGGTTTTAGATTCTCCCTAAGTTACTATTAAGGGGGCATTAGAGTAAAAATATATTTTCCTAATTAATGTAACAACTACCCCTCAGTTGCTAGTATATATATTCTTTTAAATAAATTCCAACAACTACCAAAGCGAATTGACTAAGAATCTTCCATGCATTTGGGAGGTGCTAACCTCAAAACATCACCATTCATCAAGGTGGCATCAAATCAACATCGCCACTTATGTGCTCACACATAGGAGTGATAAATTCCCAAGTTTAAGGCCATTTTGTAGACCTAGACCTAAGACTCGAGGGTTCATTCTTGATGACACTACCTACATATCCATTCATAGGAAATTAGAGGCTTCGTAGTTCACCCACCAATGTTAGGAGTTCATTCTCTCCTCTTAAATGAGATCTTTGATCTCACCTTTAAATCATGACTATATACCATAAGTCTCAACTATCAACTTAGCCCAAATATAATATAATGATATCAACTCACCATCAAGTGTTGATTCCATACCAAACATTACCAATCATTAGTATACAAAATACAAGGGTCATATCATTCCATAAAACCCAAATTCCCATAAAGAGTGACTCAAGTGTATAGAAAATATACACAAGGTGACTATCTCTTACACATCACATATACATAGTGACTAGCTCCAAGATGTCACATATACATAGTGACTAGCTTTGGACATACATCACATATACACAGGTGACTAATTCATATGCACATCACAAGTACAACAATGATTGGCTCATACATGTGTCACAAATATAATGGTGATGAGCTAATGTATACACATTAGAATAGTAAATATCTCATATGTACATCACAAGTACATTAGTGATAGGTTCATATTGTCATGCCCACATTTTAATGTGGATCTAGACAAACATCACAAGTTTTTTTTTATAAAAACAACATAGGAATGAACAATCTTGATGCTCATGTTAACACCAAATGCCTTCAACATTGGTATGCAATGATGCTACACAGATAACAAGGTGATGACAACCACTAAGGAGGGATTATCATGATTTGAATGGAACATATCCTATAGTCACCACCCCAGTAATAAACTTTACTCCTTCACATTAATATTATTACTATTTTTTTGGATGATGTTTGATTTTCAATTCAATACCCATTTAATACTATTATTATTAAGTATAAATATATTAACATTAATTTGACTTCTATTAATGTAATGTACATCACATCACATTGTGATGAGCTCTTATGTACATCAAAAGTACATTAATGATGGGCTCATATATACATCATAAGTACAATACTGTGTGGCTCATACATACCACATATACCACAATGACTGGAAAACACATCTACATTGGCTAACACACACTTTCCATTAATGCATCTCAAATAGAAGAAATAATGTTAGTGCATTGCACACTACACCGTGGGTCCCATTCGTTTCCCTAATCTTCTACACCATTAGACAATTAGGAAGAGGATTCGGTGCATCCCATACTACATTGGGGGTCTTCCCTCAACTCAATAGGGTCAAGTATATCATTCCACATCAAGATATTCCAAAACTATACTATGGGGTTGGTCCAACTATTACCTACCTATTCTTCATTAGAAACTCTCTTCCTTGCAGTCCATCAGATAACTAAGCAACCAAGGACGTCCATCACTGGCATAGTATGCTCCTTGACTAGTGTCAATCTCGAGCATCATAGTATCGCTCCTTGACTATTGTCAATCTCGAGCATCATAGTACTACTCCTTGACTACTGTCGATCTCGAGCATCATAGTACTGATCCTTGACTACTGTCAATACTGAGCATCATAGTACTACTCCTTGACTATTGTCAACCCTGAGCATCATAATACTGCTCCATGAATACTATCCATCTCAAGCATCATAGTACTACTGCTTGAATAACGTCAATCCCGAGCATCATAGTACCACTCCTTGACTATTTCCAATCTCAAGCATCATAATATTGCTCCTTGTCAATCTTGAGCATCATAATACAACTCCTTGGCTCATACTTAGCATTATAACTAGAAGATAGGTTCCTAACTTAGAATAATTAGATCACAGTCAACTAATTTAGGAGCCTATACATAATCATATAAGTCTAAGGTTAATTTCGCAACATATAAAACATAACACCTAGAACTAACACGAGACAAGCTCAACTCATCATAAACCCACTACTAAGTAGTCAAATTCATTCCTTCATTCAACTTACTATTAAGAAAACATATTAAATATTAAATACAATTTATTATATTTTCTTAACTCTTTCATAACCATCTAATACCCATTTCAACCTTATTTTAAGCCTACTAAAGAGAGAGAAGGTCAACCAATTGGGAACAAGGTCCCCAAAACTTGGGAGTTACCCCCTAGACCCCCCCTACAAACTCAGGGTCACAAAGTCATCCTTCGCCCAAGGACTGCCTATGTACCTACTTCCAAATGGATCAAATTCACATGTATTTCTCCTCAAAAGGTCTCTCAAAGGAGCTACACATAGGTTCCAATAACCAAGATTTTGTTTCCCTTCAATTAATAATAATTGACAATATTTAGGAATCATAAGTTCAACATTTGGCAAACCATACCATAACATTTCCCTTAAAGATATCAATGTTTATAATCAAACTCTACCCAATATTATTCATAAACCAATTTTTACATCCCAAGGTTCATCTTATCAACATAGGGACTAGGCTTGTTACTCCACACAAAATGGCCTTGGTTTACACAAACTCATTAGGTTAAACAAGGAGTTAGACAGACTAGTTCATTGCACCCTAATCATATTTTCCAAGGGTGAATGTCATGCTATTGGTATTAATGCCAATGTAAAATGATTGTTATCTTATCACACTACAATGACAATAATAAGACTTGAGTTTTAGTTTTAAATATATATTAACCTCTATGAACCCTATTACCCATTTGTGACATCAAACTCTTCTAATTGAGGTTCAAGTCTAACTTACCTTTGTCTAATTTATGGCACATGATAGTAATCTAGGATATAATATTCTTAAGGACATACACCCAATTTCTCGCTCCTAGACGTCTAACATTATTAGGTCTAATAATTCCCAAGCTTGAAAAGTTTATTAGTTCCATATATCCCATCGTAGGAGTACACAACCCTTTTAGAGTTTCCCATAAGGGATGAAATGCTACAACTATTAATGCTTAATAACATATTCAAAACAAAATGAGTCTAGTCATATCAAATTTCCAGATATCAATCACACTATCATCACAATGCAACAAGCTAGCACAAGTCCCTTAGTTCATCTAAGTGTTCCCTTATTGGGGTTCTTATACTTAAGAGGTTTGTAGACATCATGTAGGCATATAAAACCTTACTCCCAAAATATCAACTTCAAAATACCCTCATTATAGTGTTGTACTCAACTATATTTACTATTACTATTCTTAGTTCATCATATAGCTAACAATGTTTCATGAGAATATAGTTGTGATGCCATTATAACTATCTACTTAAATAATTTTTAATATCACTACAATACACCCCACGCAAAACTAGGTCTATGTTGGTATCTCACTTATTCCAATTGGCTTGGCTGTATTCATTAATTGGGAAACCACAACCTATGAAATCTATAAATTTGAGCATTTGGCCATATGATAGAGTTTCATTAAAAGATAGATTCAATTTAGATTCCATCCAATTGCTAAAACATTTCATCCTACGACCATCATGAGTGTTTTCAAAGTGCCTTAATCATAGAATGTGGGAATGCCAAATCCTATTCACATAATATTAACTACAAAGATAAGTAATCACAATTTGAAATCATTCAAGAGAGAGTTCAGGCGTAGATGAGTTTTTGTGAAGGTTATGGTGATAATAAGTGGCCCTTACAGTTATAATATTGGACAACAATCTTCTATTTTAAATTATTCTTTGATGGCATCCGAACTCTTTTCCCAACTTTCAAATTGAGTTTAGACAAGCAAGATGTTGCCTTCCATGAGTTTTTTCTAAAGCCTTTTTCAATAAACATATTTTGAAAATTTTCTACAAATATGGTGTTCATCAGGGCCATAATTCTTTAAGTCATTTTATCAAACACTTCATGTGTTTTGTCTAAGCTTCCAATTTTACATACATACTTAGCATATAAGTTTGGAGAGAGAAATTTATTTTATTACTTGATAGTCACTTAATATTTTCCCTTTGCAAATTTTGATTAAAACTTTCATCCTATTATTTCATAGTCATAGTAGTAGAAGATTTGTATTAGTGAGGATACATTATGTCCTAGTTGCATATTGTGTTAAGTGCTCTTTAGACAATTTGTTCTTTATTTCATACTAACTCAAGAATGGTCCTTCCTCAAGATTTTCACCATTGTCCACCAATGCTTAGTCCCTTTTCATTCATTGGAAACTACCTTTATAGAGTGGTTTGATGTTGTACTTGGAGAGAACTAATGTTATTTATTTTCCCAACAACAACTTTGATGATAATGATTTAATTTCCTTTAGCTGAGTTGTAGGTCAACACCAATTTTTTGATGCTTTCCTCTTAATAAAATAGAAAATAACAGACTCATAGAAGCAAACTAGGGAGGGGAGAAGCCACCACTTACATATTTGAGTAAAATAACCTTGCAAAAAGCTCCCACAAATGTGCTTTACTCCCATTCACTCTTCTAGCTAGTCTTACCTAGGTCAACCCACCCCAATTCTATGTGATTTTCTCCTCCTTTTCCTCTTCCACCTTGCACACCATCATCCTCACAAAATTCCTCCATCCTTTTTTGGTTTGATAGAGGTTTATTCCCAATTCAAAGGCTCTCATTTTAGCATATGTAGGGAAGATGTGTGCAATGGTTGTGGAATCTACCTTTTCACATGCCAATTTCTTTTGTTTGAGAGTTTCTCAAGCCTCTTCAACAATCCCTTTCATTCATAATTTGCAATCTGTGTATTCCATGAGACCATGTATCTCTCCCAATCTATGCACATCCTTCCTTTACAATTTCTTCCTCTACTACTAACATTCTGCCCTTCCTCACACCTTTGCTCACATCTTCAAAATATCACACCAATTCCTAGAGAAGGGGGGTCATGGGGGTTTTAATGGTTGCCAAGCACCTCTTTTCCACACGACCTGCACAATTTTCCACCCAAGTAAAGGATTGCCATGCCATATTAATGGCACATACACCCCTTTCCCCTCTTATGCACCATCCTCATTCATTGAGAGTTGTCTCCTTTGTCCAAATTTTCCATAATTTTATTTATTTTTATTTGTTTCATTGACATGCAACAGCCATGTAAAATCCTCTTTTTCATGGATGTGACAATTGATTATTTAAGTCCATTTTCACACTAGCATACTTAAGCTTACTTGGGTCATGTGATTTTTTTTGTCTTAAGTCATACATTGTGGATACATGTCATGATCTAAGTTAATCCTCACCTAGGGTTTCATTTGGGGTGTCTTTACCATTTATATAGGGTAATTCATCATTATTATATAATTCATTCAATGCACATTCATTATGATTCATTCTTTTTTGCATCAATAGTCTCTTTGGTCACCATAGATTTCTTTTTTTCTCTCTTTAGTGATATGTGTTTAATTGCAAACGATCTTTTTTAAATTGTAGGGTTGAAGATTCTACTCTAACAAGTTTACGGTCCTTGTATCCAAAAGGTTAGAAAATACATCTACTACATGGGACTTCATCCCACAAAATATAAACAAACATGTACTATATTTTGAATTTTGTGAATTCATGCTTAACTTACAAGACATATTTCACCATGGATGAAGCTTAAGATTTTTCTATAAATTAAAATTCATGATTTATCTAATCCAATTGTACCCTTACACTTATGATCTTAATGTATATAACATCACACCTTTTGTATCACATAAATAATTGGATAATCTTTTCCCAACATAATGACTCACAAATAGATTTTTCAAAATCAAAATTACCTAATTTAAAATAATTAAAATATAAGCATGGTTACAAACATGCACGATCCACCAAACATGGGCATAATTGCAAACATGCACAATCAAACATAATCCAAAAATAATTAGACTGAATACCTTGCCACCCCAATACAAATTCAACCAAAAGGTTTGATGAGATCCTTTGCTTCCACACACATGAGACAACCTTTCCCAAATCATTTTCCCCCACAAGTGTGAAATCCACCCAACAATCAAAACTCGACTTCTAAGTCAAGCCAAAATATGAGAGTCTAAAGAATGCAAACCGAGTTTTTGATAAAATTCTTTAGAGAGATGTGGGAGTTTGGAGGATGGAAGCCTTTGAATATCTCATTTGCTTCACAAGTTTCAAATGCAAAATTATCACCGTCACAAAAATATTTTAGTCCAACAATAAATGATGGAATAAGTGTATCAATTCATGCGACTATTTTAAATGATTAGGTGTCAACTTCCAAACACTCGGGTGAAGGCTGACGAGTATGATATATAAGCTATTCTTGTAATTGCATGTCACAAAATAACTAGAATTTAGTTTTTTCTCTTGGATTCTTGTCTAACCATATTCTAGAGCCATTAAGGCCTTACTTGTTCAGAAAAAAATGATTTATTATACAACAATATTCGAGTTATTAACAAACAATGTTTATTTAAAGCAAGGCTCAAGCAGTAAAGTTAGCTTCAAATTAGAATAGGGGAAATGACTCAATAGTTGAGCATGTTTCAATAGTTGTTATAGCATTTGTTGATTTAATGCCCAATACTTTAACAATATTGAACCAATAATTGTGACTTTAAAGTTGTTCGTGTTGATGATAACTACCAATAATTGAATAATATGTATTCCTTAGATCTAAAGAACAACAAATCATGTGATGCCACATCAGTGCACCAATAAAACATGATTTAGTGCACAAGTATCGGTCTCACTTTTTTTTGGACCTTTTTGGACACCTTGACAAAAAGCATGATTTAGTGCACAAGTATTGGTCTCACTTTTTTTGGACCTTTTTGGACACCTCTACAAAAAGCATGCTGATGTGGCATCATATTTGATGATGTGGCCTTGAAACCTTAGTTATAAGCAAGGGTGTTGCCAAGTAAGCTGTCGTAAAAAATTGGGAAGTTTTTGAAATTTCCACGTAGAATTTTGAGAAATGTGAAGTTAGGGTGCTCAACTATTGAATCCTCTCCCCTAAAGTCTAACCGGGTGTATAATATCTTTCTATTGTAATTTGTGGAAAGAAAGGGCAAATTGCCTAAAACTACATATAGTCTTAACACTTGCAGCAACAATATTACTAAAGTAGTAGTTAGTATTGAACTAAGAGGTTTGATGTAGTCATTTTCCTTTTTGATAAGAGGGAGCTTTCAAGATCTCATTTTCCCATGCCCAACTCTAATGATTCAAATAAAAACCTGTATCTTGTCTTCGCTACATTACATCATTACGTGTATTCATGGATGTATTTAAGATTTAGCAAATTAATGAAATGATAAAGAGAATTCACTTTTGAGTCTTAAGACATAGCATTTTTACCTAACAAGCCCATTCCATTTTTATTTCTTTGCATGCCAATAGATTCAGTGAATTCATAGGCTAATTAAATTGAATTGGAATTTAAAAGCAAATATTGAAGGACACAAAGCTGCAAGCAGCTCAACCTTGCCAAAGAGGAGGGCAGTTCTTTGAGTTCACTAAAATTTAGGAGACCCATTCACACTTGTTAAGGGTATTATGAAACCTTCATTTAACAAAAGGCCAAAAGAAACAAGAAAGATCATGAAGCAGTGAGTCGTCGTGACAATTACACCTTCATTTTTTCTATTATAAAAAATTTATAAGAATTGCATTTAATGAACAATGGGAATTTCTCTGAGGGTGTGATGTCCGATAGCTTTCCCACATAGGAGGGCATTTTTAGGAGGAGGGTTCTCGTCTCTTGGGTCAGTTCCTCCATAAACTTTGATGTAAAATTGCTGCCCCAGGTATTGCCTTTCCCATAAAGCCGATCTCACATTCCACATCCCCGCATTGTCAAATGCCATTAAAATTGCAGTCCACGAGTTTGGATATACCTGTAAGCACCGGTATGAATTTAAATTTAACAAACACGAAATCAAATCACGAAGAGCAAAATAGAATTAGATATTGCATCTCAAAGAATATTTCATATACAATGAGGTTTAACTCACATCATCATAATGGCAATTCTCCTGCTTTAGTACACACAACAGGGTCTGAATTTGGATCACAATAGAGCCTAGAAACTAAGATTGCCATTATATCAATTGACCAACTGCGGCAAGCCCAACAGGTTTGAACCCAGGTCATGATAATTATGAATATTTATGGCAGGGTTTGGGTCCGGATCGTAATAATGTCAATCATCCTGTCCCAAAAACCTCAACAGGGTTTGAACTTGGGTTGCGCTAATTTTGGGGTATGCGGAGCAGGGTTTGAACGTGGGTGTGCTAATTTTGAGGCATACGGAGCAGGGTTTGAACCTAGATCATCTTCATGGTAATTCTTCTATCCCACAAAGTTACTCAGTTCATGATAATTGCAAGACATATATAGTAAGGTATGAACGTAGATTATTTCAACGGCAATAACATGCATTGTGAGTGTTTGAACCTAGATCATTGCAATGACAATGGAAAGAATAGTGGGGTATGAATCTAGACAATTGTACTGTCAATGATGTAGTGGGTGTTGAACCCTTATCATCATCATTGCAATTGCCCTGCCCCAACAAGCCCAGCAAGGTTCAAAATTTAAAATTCAGATTTGATAATTGTTTCGCAAGCACACCTAGATTTGAGCTTTGATTTTCATGATGGCATTTTTACTGTAGGGTTTGAAACCAAATTATGACAATTGTGCCCTCTTTCCATTAGAAACTACACTATCACAATTTCTTTGCCTTATCAATAGAAATCAATTATAAACCGAGTAATAGTATTTGTTCAACCTTACAGCTAGAAACCTAGCTCATGGCAATTCTTCTACCTGACTTCTATCTAGATTATGGCTCTCATGGCATTTGCTTGACCTTACCTCTAGATCATGACCTTTAGACTACTGGACCAATTCTAGAAAAAAATCGTAAGAAAAATGTAAAATTATAAACACCTTCTACCTGTGTGGTAGATCGAGAAACTGCATCGAACAAGTTGTAGACTTTCCTACTTGCAGGAGTCCATTGCTTGCGATCCATACTGCAGACCATTTTCATTTGTTTAGTTAAATAAACTGACCAACAGAAACCAAGGTGCAGAAAATATTTTTGTTTTATTAATAATGAAACATACCCAACAATAAAGAAAGAATAACCATCTATATGCCATGATTGAGTGGTATTCTCATTGTTCTGAAAGATGATTTCAATGAATGACTTGTACTCGCAGGAAATTACTGCAGTCTGGATGCTGCTCACTGTTCCTTTAGGGTTATCTGCAACGGTACCCAAACTGAAAACTCCAGGGATTTTGTAGTAATCAGCTAGTTTCAGGGGAGTGTCAGGATGCTTGAAAGAAACTCCATTGACTGCATACCGCTGTTTTCTATCGATTTGAGACGCTGAGTTTTCTAAAATGATTGTTCGTGATGTTTTTATTGTCCCATAATGATACGATCCTTGTGGGTTGGGGCGAGCTGCATTAGCTGTTAAATTCCACCTGCAAGATACAAATAAAAAATAAATCAAAGCATATATGAAGCAGGGCAGTTAAATTTCAGGATGCAATAAAACCAAGCACACAAAAACTAAGATGGGTTAAATAGGAAAAGGAAGCCGCAATTTGATTTGCATGATAGGAAAATTGTGATTCGGATGTGTGAGAATAATTAGTTGTTTAAAAATGAAGCAGTTGATTTGGATAATAGTATGCCGTAATCAGGATGAATTTCATCCGCTTAATCATAAGAGTCTTGAAAGCCCTTGGATGGGAAAGTTGTGCCACTGGTGTCTAGGAATAACAAAGTTCATATGGAAGATACAAAGGCTCTAATTTAAATTAATAATTTAACTGGGATGATAGAAAATCTAGAATTTGGAAAATAGGAAAGGTGTGATTAGGATGGAATTTGTAAACTTGATCATAGGAGCAGCCGACGTGCCCTAGGCTAGAAAAGTTGTGTTTCCAATGCTTAGGATTAACAACGTTGGCTTGATGATTAAAAGCTGATATTTGATATCCAGGAATGGCAGAATTGATTTGGGTTCAATAAGAAAGCCACGAGAGGAATAAATTTGTGAGCGTGATCCTCAAAGGGCTAGAAACCCAAAATAGGAAGCTGTGAGTTGGATCTTTAGGAATGACAGCTAATTTGGATGATAGGAAAGCTGTGAATTGAATGTCTAAAGATGGCAGAATAAGTCTTCCGTGGTTTTGATGTTTAGGAACAATAAAGTTGATTTGATGGTTAGATCAATTCATGGGATTAAATTGACTGATTTAAATTTCAATGGCCATGAGTTTTGCCTAGACAAAGCACTTCCTTATCGTACCAATGCTTCATGAAGTGAAGTATAATGCTGACAGATTGCTACCAACACTATACCATCCAAGGGGAGAAATGTAGCTCAACTCAATTCAGTTTTGCAGATAGCAGATGGTCAGCAGAGTTGCATTTTTTGAAATGTGGCAACCTCAGACGTCTGCATATTAGAAGACTAAACAGAAGAACCACATGGACCAAACATTCTTCCTCAGAGTAATATGGATGCAACTCAATAGGATAATCAGGACCTACATTTTCTGAATTGCCAAACCTGAAATATCTGACAATTTAGAAAACTAAACAGAACTACAGGGATCAATTATGTCTTCCTCAAAGTAATATGAACTTAACTAAATAGCATGATCAGGATGGTTGGCCTGCAGCACAGTTAAATTACTCTACAGGGCATTTCCTGATAAACAGGAACAAAAGCATTTTATTGCTTGGCAACCCAAACCATGTTCATTGCTTTTCCAAATGATGTAGAAGATGATCACTGAAATGATGCTCTAAAATGATGTTGGGAAGTTAATGGAAGTGAGGAGATGATCATTTAAGTTACTGTTAGATGGTATTTTACTTTATGTCCCATAGGAGAATCTGAATTCAGACGGATAGGAAGTAATCAATAGATATTACTTATTTGCAAGCCTATTTGAAAGGTAGGGGAAATAATCATTAGACTGTACGTATTTATATGCTGCTGCCAATGGTGATTTTTTGAAAGATAAATAGATTTTTTAATTTTGTGATATGGTATATTTTTTCCCATTTCTAGAGAAGAAAATGTCCTTCCAAAGCCAAACCTGATAGATTTTGCTTGGTTGATAGACCACTGGAGCTGACTAGTGGGACCCCGTGGAAGTGCGCCTGATGCAGGCTGCTTTGAATTTCTGTACTGGAGGAGACCTACTCCAACAAGAACTTGCTTTGTGAAGCGGGTGGATGCCACCATGTAATAGTCTTTTAGGATTTGGTGGGTTTTGAAGAGGACTGTACATGACTGACCGACATGAAGGTCTATGGATCTGTACAAGTTTTGAACTGTGTGGGATCCTTCCACTTCTACCAGCTGCAACTGGTGTCCCTGAATCCTGAAATTCAACGTGGTTGACAACCCCACATTTGAAATCCTAAGCCTGTAAGTTTTACCTGCCAAATATAAATAAAATAGCCATAAATCAACTAAAAACAAAAAAGAACAAAACTGTTCTGCGTTAGACGACACCTTGTCACCTTTAAAAATCAAAGTAACTATACTATGGTTAGTAGGTTGTTGGTAGCTCTGATGACATTAGATCTTATGTAGGATGACATCAACTCCCTCCAGTGGTGGGCCAGTCATCAAGCAAAGAAATGTTCCTTCAAATAGCGTCAGTAACCTTGACCTATGCATTATTATGTTGTAGATAATGAATTACTAGAATGTTTCGAGGGTGAAAAAAGTAGATACCTGGGTCAACTTTGAAGGAAGTACGGGACTGTCCGCCAAGTCCATTTATGTGAACACCATCCGGCATGCCCAGGGGCTTTCCCATGTCAAGCCAATTTTTCAGAACCTGGTGATACACAATGTTAACAAGAATCCCCATATAATCTATAGTGCAATGAATTTCAGAGGTTATGGTTTCTGATTTGTCTTACAGAATGATCAGTTTTGAACCAATCCCCAATGAGGATGGTGTACTCTCCATCAGGAAGGGCGTAGGGAACTGGGATAACATCCCTGCTTGCAATGGAAAGGCCCCCAAATCCTCCAGCTGCTCTATGGAGCTCTGTGGAAGGGAAATAGAAGAAGCTCCCGATCTGATCTTTAACTTGGAATTTGTAGGTGAAGTTTGTACCAGGAGGAATTGGGCAGTTGGTTCCAAGCACTCCATCTTGCCAAGAGTTTCTTCGATGTTGGATCCCGTTCCTAGTGAAAACAACATTAAGTCAGTTTGCAAGACATACATTTCACAGAAAGTAGAAGACGGCAGGAGTTAATTTAAAGCATATCACAAGGCATTTAAGAAACAAGAATAAAGAAGAAGAAAAGCCCGATTTGTACCATTCATTCCTAAGTAGATTGTATTTTATAAACTTTGAGTGGAAGATGGGAAGTTGATATTTTACATCAGATAGTAGGATAGCAGCCTCGTTGTCTCGCATCATATTTATACAAAGCTCCAAGGAGATCCTACAGTTTGTGTTCTTCAACATCTTTGGAGAACATAAAGGCTGAGCTTGTATAAAGAATGCACTTTCATTCATCCCGTGGCAGTGGGACGGAGAACACAAAATCCATTGAATGGGTATGGATGCAATTTAATATGGTGACTTATGGTCCTTTTTATACTATGTAATCCATTTAGCCTTGGCCATGATACTTTATTTATGCCACAATGCAGTATAACCAAAGAGAACAATGTTTATGTGGTTTAAAACAAATTCCATCAAAAAAATAAAGAACTGTTGGTTCTATTTATTGATAACATCGATGGTAATGTTATCTGCATATTTTTCATGAGTTTTTTCTTATTTTTATTTAAGTTTTAAAGTATTCATGTTTTATCTTTTTGCGTGATTTGCATGATTTTATGTTATGTGTAAAATTGCTTTCAATTTGTCTATTTATATCTACACATGCTTTAAGGGTGAAAGAAGAGACATTCATTGTTGCATTAGAAAATGGTTGAGTTTTTACAATAGGCAAATATTTTATTGTGTTGGAATTTCACCCAATTTTTTTTTCCTAATTGAAAACATTGTATATTGTCTTTGCTTTCGAGTATTCTATTTTTTATTGCACAGTTTCAAATACAAAAATCTCCATTACTACATAATCAAGAAGAAGCACAGAATACATTGGATGAATCTACATGAAAACTAAGATATTCTAATATATGATACAATATATTAAACCATAACCATGTAAACTTTAATACCACAATAAGATTGAAACATATGAAAACAATGTTTACATTGTCTAATCTAAATGTGAATTCCATTACCAATTGATCAAGAAGGGCTCGTTTAATTTGTTGAAAACATTGACGACAATATTGTCATTTGTTGTGGAATTGATTTGAGGTCCAGGGAATTGACCATTGATTAAGATTCCCTGTCCAATATCACAAAAATTCAAAATTTGATTAATATCCAATATAAACTCAATTCAAATTTTCATCACACCCAAGGTGTTAGCTACAAAATCTGAACAATACTCATTACATTACATCTAATTACATCTACTTCGATCAATCCAGATACCCAATTTTAAAAAGTGAATCAAGTCTGTAATAAAATTTACAATTTTATGAATATCACATCCCATTTTGTCAATGTAGACATTCAGTTCTCAAAATTAATACAATTATATTGCATACACCTAAAATAAATGAATAATCAACCCGGGGAGGCATACCTCCCAAATTCTGGAACTGGGGTGAAGCATAGAAAGAGAAAAATGAAATCTTGAGGATTATAATAGAAAGACACCCAATACTATTGTGTAGTTTGAAACAAGAAAATAATCTCAGATACACAAAACATAATCTATAATAGAAAGACACCCAACTCTAAAAATTATCCAAAATACATGCTAATCAAGTCGATAAAGGATTATAGATTCAAGTATAATCAAAATACAAAATAGAATAGAAAGACAACTAATTTTCAAATTTAATCTAAATATTTTGTGTATGAAGCGTGACAAAGAGAGGGTAGCATATTCAGAAACATAAACAAATCAGTATATAGAATATTATACCGATGCAAAGAAAATAGAAAAATACGATGGAAAGATTGTTGAATAGAACACTGAAGCAAAGGACAGAAAAATCAATCCAACTCTATTTCTGTATAGACAATATAGAACATGGAAAGATAGAATAGGAAGACACTATCAATCGCCAAAATCTTCCCATTTTTTTTGGGTATGTATATCCATTAAATAGGATCTAACATGTATCTAAGATCAAAAAAAAAAATTCTTTTTCAACTGTAATTCAAATGAGAAGTAATTGAAAAATTAAATTGAAAGATATTCTCAATTCAATCTTATTAAATAAATATAAAAAAAAATTAAGAATGATTCATTATATATTTTTAATATAAAATAAAATGTATAAATTAGAAAATAGAGTTGACGATTCTTAAATCTATTGTGTTTAAATGTGAAATAATTAATTAAAAAATAAGTAATTTTATTAAATGTAGATATAAAATAAGTAGTCTAGATATCTTAAATATATTTATTAATTATTTACAACAAGGTTATCAATCTTAAGGTATTTATATTAAATTTGAACATAAGTTAGATTGGTAATTAATATTCTTTGACATCTTTTATATAAATTTATTTAAGATGCTTATGATAATTTGTAAAATTTCTATATATATAATGAATGTTTGATATGTAAATGATCATCGAAGTTATATTATTTAAATTTAACCATCTACTGCATTATAACTCTCTTACAAATTTCATTATAACTACACTTTATCAACTTTAATATTTAAAATCTATAGATTTAAAAAAAAGTATAAATTAAAATAAAACAATAAAAATAAATAATATGAAGAATAAGCTTATAAATATTTACATCCCTTAAAAATCATTTTATATAATAAAAACAATAGAAATAAATATTTGTAACATTATTGTGGGATCAACCAAAAATATAATATTGTAGTATCATGCAAATGCTCTAAAACAGTCTTTTTAAACATATAAAAGTCTTTCCCTTCAAATTGAATATATCAGTTTCTCTCCTTAAATTCTTTGCTTTCATCCTACAGTGGATCACAGAGTGTGATCAAAACGTTGATGCAAAAATTCTATCTAGAAATCGATGTAAATAAACAATAGATTATATTGTGAATAGATGATAATTAAGTTAATGACTGGAAATGAGTTGAATAGCTGATAGGTAGTATGTATGAGTTATGAAACTTCACAAGCTTGATGAATAATCTTATCTCTAAAGTACATTTCAATAGAAAAATGATGACAGTTAATTAGGTAGATAAAAAATTGTTAAACATAATTATGCCATAACTTACTTGCTGAGGCACACCCAGAGGTGAAATGGTTCCATAAGTGACGGTCCATGTGAAAAACTTGTATGGATCTTCAGACTGTACAACAACATAAACCATAAATAGCATTAACAACAGGACTCTTCTCTGCAAGCAGCCCATATTCCTGGCTGTTACCATCAACAAAACTTCTTAGGAGAATTTACTTCAATTCTCCACCCATGGATAACATGTGTACAAGTATATTCTGTATATATACACAGGCAGTTTCAAAAATATACATAGCCTATTTATCTGCATTATGTTTTGCTTGGGAATGATCAGCCCAACGGCTAAATATGCTGTTTAAAGAAAGTTGGCTCCACATTTACATGCTGCTAACATTGGCGTATTATCCTTTTGCCAAACTAATTTTAGCTTGGCTTGATTTGGGCCAAATTTTCAGTTAAACTGACCGCCAAATTACAAGGTGATCAATGCCTGCGAAGGGTTTGGAATCTGCATGGATAAAGAAGATATCATACACACTTGAGAAAAAAATCATTTATTTTAACTGCAATATCTTTAATATATTTTTTTGCTTGCAATTTTATAATACAATTATTAATAAAATTATGTAAGAATAATTTTTAATGATATAATTTGTAATATCATTTTTTTTACTGCATATCAAATTTATTGAGAGTTATTTTTCCAGGTCCTCTCAACGGTTTGAGCATGTAATTTGTGTTTAGAGTTGATGTAAGAAGTGAAATGAAATGACAGTTAAATAGTATGACAACATAGTAGTAGGAAGAACACTTATAATAAATTAAAGTAGTTTTAGAATAATTTTTATAAGACATATAACTAAGTGAGAATAGAAATAGGATATATATTATAAAAAATATGGAAAATATGTTATATTTGAAAATTGAGTGTGATAGTTTATAGTTATGTTGATATATAATATTGTAAATTCTTAATAAGAAAAAATATTACAAGTTAGAGATATGTCACATCTTCACAAATTTTATATTCTCTTTATGTGTCAAAGGTTTGATGTCTCAATTTAATTTAGACTAAGGAAAAAATTTTAACTTTATCTTGTTTCATAATTTTTGAAGCTATATGGACCTAATAATTAAGGCTATAGACTTAAAACTTTAATTGTTAATTATTAAATTGTTGAATAATTGAAAGTTATGAAGTAATTGGTTTGTTTTAATTTACAACATGGTTGTATCTATACATGCATGTTATATTTTGGGACTAACTGCGTGCTAACAATCTTGTGTTGACAGTGTGTGAGAATTTTACTGGTTTTGCAGGTGCAAGGGGGCAACAAAAATGGACCTAGCAACCTATCTTGGGAATAATCCTTAAGCCTTTTAATACCTATCTTTGTAGCCTAGAGATTGAGTCACCCTAAAGAGATCACTAGATAGTGAATTTTCCTTTAAATGCAATTTGTTTCCTTGACCTTTAGCTAGCCACTTGCATTGGAATGAGTAGATTATATGCTTCTACGAAATGGGATCCCATTTTTTAAAATATGAATTTTTGGTTGGGTTTGTGCTTTGTTTTTCGGTTCAGGAAAAGGCTTGGGGACTCGAACTTCAGCTTTAGACCTAGTTTGACCTACAACTTGAAGGTCATGTTAATGTCACAAGAAAATAATGACTTTGGACATATGTATGAAGACCTTTTTTGCAGAATTTTTTGACGAAATTAAACCCATTATAGATGAGATAGTGTAGATTCCAAATATGTAATTTTTTTTACAATTGGATTATTTTTTCTATTTTTTTATTAATTTCTAATGAAATTGGTCCATCAACTTGAAATATCGATTTTTTTAGTATTTTAATAACTTTTTATTAAAATATTTTTTTTTTGTAAAATGAATTGCATGAAAACGTACTTCAGAAAATTCTTTTCAATTTGATTTTTTTCAAAAAATGATAAGTTTAGGTCATCTTATGCATGGTGTACACGACGATTTTTCAAAACAACAAATATGGCCAATAAAAAATTAACAAAAAAAATATTCAATAGAAAATTACAAAAAGATATTGAAAACATGCTTTTGTGAGTTAAAAATCTTTTCCCAAAAGGATTTAGAAAAATAAGATTATTTAGGTCAAAATATGGATGACGTACATGTGCATGGTATGGCAAAAAATGTGACTTTTAAATAGTGGTTTTTAGAAATGCCTATTTAAAATCAATTTGTATCATTTGGGTATTGAAATAAATTACATATTTGGAAACTAGACTCCGAATACTACATTTTATGATCATTGACTTTTTCCAAGATTCCATCTCTAAGTGCTTCAAATTTTAAGGTCAAATGTGTCAAATTCTGAAAATTAGGGAAAACATCCACTTTTTGGCCAAAAAATGGACTCAACTTCTTACTAGCACCCTACTACATGAAGTGGTTGGATGCCACACAAGGTATAAAAGATGAAATGGACTCAATTGAGTCCCAAATAACTAATGCCTCAAGTGCCTATGATCCAAAACTAGACAAAAATGATCAAACCTAGACTGCTCTAGTGGACTTGCATGACATATTCACCCTAGAGAGCCAGCAGGAAGAGATTATCAAGCAGCTAGGAAAGTTACGTGACTTGGTAAAAACAAAGCAGTTACCTATCTCAAGTGCCCTTGCAAGTACTGACAAAATCTCAAAGCTAAACCTTACCCCTGGTACTGTGGAAGAAGGGGAATACACATTAATGGAGCTTGAGTCCCTACACAAAATTATTGCAACAACAAAGAAGAACTAGGAAGAAGGTAAATCTGCTTGGCAAGGTATTCTTCAAAAGATTCAGTGTCAACATCTTTGAGTTGACCATTTCTATTTCTATGTACCTTTCAATTTTTCATGTTTTCAGGTTCTTTTTGTACATATGCAAATGTATTAGGAGTTTTAATGGTTAAATCCCTAAGGGGAATCTAGTACATTCATTTTAGGGAGAGCATACAATGTTGGTAGTAGTACACCCTTTGTCCTTGATGTCAAAGGGGGCGAGATATTTAGGGAGAGATATTTGTGGAGAGATACTTGGAGAGAAGTTTTGTTTTGGCACCTATTGCCATAAAGGACAAAGGTGGAGATTATTGGATGAATGAATAAGGTTGTCATTGAAGTCAACATTACATGATGGATGACAACTTTGTGTTGAGGATGATTGTAGAAGAGTTATTTTTCAAGAGGGTTTGATCTACACATAAATAGTTAAGAATTTTTGCTCAGTGTCTACATCGATAGTTTTAGTACATAGTGCCCTCCAGTAATTTGGTTTGCATTTTTTCATCCATAAAGATTTACTCTTGTGATTCTAATATGTTGTTAATGGATGCTAGTAGTATCTTCATTGAGAATTTCACTTGATTTGGATAAGTGGTTTGCAAGTTGCAAATAATAGAAGATCAACATATAAGGTTTACACAGTTTTTTATGTATTGGCTATAACTTAATTGGTCCACACTCCTCCACAGATTTGAGTTAGAATTTGTGGTTTTAGGAGAATGTTAATAGGTTCTAGTACATTGTGTTTTCCAGTTGTTATGACATTTTGAGGTCCACGTGTCTTATGGTGATGATCAGTTGGAGTATTTTACTTTTTAGGTCCTATGCCTGGCCAACCGAATGAATGTAAAGAGTTGCGGAGATTAAATATGTAATGTGAATGTAAGAAGGAGCTATTATAGGTCCATGCCAACCTATATCACATGTTGTTTTGGGTGCAAAGGTATTTTGATTTGAATTGGGTGCCGACAAGGCATGTTTTGTATGTTTTAGGGCTACATCTAATTAGGTCGACCTAATTGATGTTTGCAATGGAGATTGGTATATATACAAGGTTGTTTTGAGTTTGTGGACATCAATTTTAATGTGTACATGATTTGAATGCAAGCAGTGATGCAAAATTTAGCGGAGTTGAGTGAATAAGTTATGAAAGTTGAAAAAAGGTGTGTGAATGTAAAGCAGAACAAAGATTTGTACTCTGAGTTGGATAAAGTGTATTAAGTCAGTATTTTGAGCTTAAAAGGAATTGAATACATCATATGTTATATGTATTTTGTATCCGTTCAAATCTTGGCTCTGAAGCCACTTCTTTGTATCTTTCTTTTCTCTATGAATAGTGAGTTCACTTGGATAGTGAGTCCACCTGGCAGTGAGCCTTTTTGTAATATCTTATAATTAGTTATAATTTATATTGTGAGCTAATCCTCATTGTGATTTTTTCCTTTTTAGGTTTTCCACGTAAAAATCTTGGTGTTCATGCGTTATGTGTGTTATGGGAGTTTCATTCTTTCATTCCTTATTGCAGTAAAGTATGCTTTGGTAATTGGATGGTTAATAATTCGATGTTTTAATAGAATAATAATTCACCCCCCTCTCAATATTCTGAGTGTTCAACATGTATGCAACAAAGGCTTGGTTGATAGACATAAACAAATATTTTAGATTGATTGATATAGAAAACAATACCAAGGCTCAAATAACTATATACTAGTTGGAAGGGGAACCTTCCTTAAGGTGGGATGACTATCTAGCCATTAAAGGATATGACCTGGGACAAATTGGTAAGGTAGTTTCACAAGGAATAACTGTTAGATCATTATTTTGACCAAAAGATGATTGAATTCCATACATTTCATCACAAAACTATGACATCACATGAATACAAGATTAAATTTATGAGCCATTTTTGGGATTATATTACATGAAGGAGGAGGAAGGTTGCATGAAAAATTTCATTCTTGGTTTGAACAAGAGCTTGATGTATGCAGAAAAGCTCCCATGACCTAAAACCTATCATGAAATAGAGGTAACTACCATTGTTGAAGAAAGATAAAAAAATAAGTAGGAAATGAGATAAAAATAATTGATCTTCCCCCATGTTGATAAAAAGGACAATAAGAAAAGATTGTGAGTGGAAAATACTACTAGAAAATTCAAAAGGAGCCAAGACAAGTTGTGAAATTTTAGAACAATACCATTTTGGAGTAGTGAGGAAAGGTGGCAAAAGCCGTCTAAACCTACGACCCCATTAGACACTTCCAAGAACTAGGAAATAAGAAGGACATGTCCCAAAATAGGATGTTGGACTTGTGGAGGTGATCACTTTAAGAGAAAATGTCCCAAGAATGTAGAATGGAACATCAAGCCAACAACCAAGATCTATGTAGTTGTGGACAAGCAAGAAGCTAATGTTCAAGCTTCTTTTATAGAACTTCAAGGTACATTTCATAGACAACCCATTACTATTTTGGTTGATTTTGGAGCAACGAATAGCTATGTGTATCCAAACATATTTTAAATATATGCACAATAATAGATTTGATTGTCTAAGTTGAGAAGAGGGTAAGTGCACAAAGTTGAGTCCACGAAACGTGGAAGTTTTTTCCTTAACCAAAAAATTGAAATCGAGATTGAGGAAATGGGATCCCGATTTTTAAAACTCAGGATCTCGTTCAGAATCGGGATCCCAAGCCTGACATGGAACGGGATCCCGCTTTTCAAAAATTGGGAACCCGTTTCCCATAGGATCCCGAACCAATGGAAAAGGCACAGGATCCCAATTGCCACGAAATGGGATCCCGATTACTACGAAACGGGAGCCCGATTTGAACAAATTGAGATCCCGTTTGGTAGAAATTGGGATCCCGTTTTATATTGCTATTTATTTAAAAAAAATAGAGTTCACTGCACAGCGGACGAGACCCCGAGTACTGCGACAATGACCCCCACAATCAGCTACAGGTACCCGCCTACTTCCCTTTTTTTTTGCATTTTTCTATTTTGAATTGAAATTTTGAAGAAAATAAGTGAATTTAGCATTTAAAAACATTTCACGTTTTGAGCATTTTTTTAACTATTATAGTAGAAATGAATAATTGTAAAAATAGATGAAAAAATGCAATGAAACTTGAAGGTTTTTTAATAAAAATGAAAAAATGAACCTTGAATTGTGTTTTACAAACAAAATTTAACTTTTGAAACCTAAATTGTTCGATTAAACAAAAAAAAATTGGATTTGAAAATCCTAATTGAAACAAAACAAAAAAAATTGCATTTCAAAACTCTAGAAATCAAAATGAAATAAAAACTTTGCATTTACAAACCCTAATCAAGCTTTTGAAAACCCTGAATTCAAATCAAATGAAAAAAATTGAATTTGAAAACCCTAGTATGAATTGAAACGAAAAAATTGCATTAAAAACCCTAATTGTTTAGAAATTGAAACCCTAAATTGAATTGGAACAATTTTTTTTTGTTAAAACCCTAAATTGAAATCAAACAAATCATTTTGATTTTGAAAACTAGGTAATTTCGAGCTCAAAAAAATTTATTTGCATTGCTTAAATGTTTTATATTTTATTTGCTTTGTATGGAAAAAATGATATATATTAAACTTTAGTTTCAATGTTAAATTATAATTAGATTCTAAGAAAACAATATGTTAAAGAATAGTTAAAATTCATAAAGTTTATCTTGATGTTTGTTTGCAAATTTAGTTAGCAAATTCGTAAATCTAAGCGTGTACAATTGATTCCAATTGGCACTAACTTGCAAGTCTAAATTATGCCAAGGGCCACCCAAACTTCACCCTAAGTTTGCTAAAACCTAGAATCTAAACTGTAAAATCTAAACCCTCAACACTAAAGCATTTGAATTGTCTTAGGACATTAAAATGAAATTTGGTTGCCTTAAAAAACCCTCTATTGTCACCATTTAGTAGAGCTTTTTGTAAATTTTTCACTTATTTGAACACATAATATAAAACCTTTTGGTTTCTACAAGTTTATGAAGAGTGGATGATCACTCTCTATGACAATTAGACATGATCATTAGGGTTCTAAATCATTGGAAGAAAACTGAGAGCGTGAGTGAGAGTGCTATGGGTAAAGTTTCTTTCATTAGACATACCTAAAATTATGTAGGTTCAATGTCAAGAATGCATCTATTTGGTAGATTTATGAAAACTATTATGAATATCTAGAATGCCATAAAAGTATAATTATAGTAATTCCAATTGGAAACACTTGGGTACATATATATCATATGAAATTTAAATCTAGTAAGGTGTCTATTATGTAGGAGAGTTGATAATACATGGAAAGAGGTTTGTATGGGAATATATGTATTAAGAAACACATACCACATGACCTCTATAGGATTTTTAAGATGTGATCCTAGATAATAATCCACCCATCCTCAATCATAATGGATTCTTTAGCAATTAAGAAAGATTCAATAACCATAAAATTACCTATATTTTGATACTATATAGATTTATGTGGAAGGATAGAAATGCATCAATAAGGAGACCAAGATGGAACCATTTAACACCTACAAGGTACACCTATTACATGGGAAAGGGAGGAGGTATATGATGATAGGTTGGAGGAACTATGTTATTATTACAATAGAGATAGGAGGAGGCTTCATAT
>VDFB02000003.1:586675893-586854917 GCA_007258455.2 Sequoia sempervirens
AATATTGTCGAATAGGGAACATGATCCCGATTATAAGACAGGATCCCGTTTATGAATAAACGAGATCCCGTTTTTTAAAATTTGATTTTTTTTTTGCATTGTGGTCAAGTTTTTTCCTAGGTTTTTGGTTCGAGAAAAGCATTGGAAGTCCAAACCTAGGCCTTCAACCTGGTTTAACTTGCAAGTTGAAGGTCCTAACAATGTCAAAGAAAATTTACTTTGACATATATGGTCAATTTAATCTTTTTTTGTAGAATTTTTGACGAAATTAAAACCCATTTTAGATGAAAACAATGCAGCATTCTTAAATATGTAATTTGTTTTGCAATTGGATTTTTTTTCTATTTTTCAATTAATTTCTAATAAAATTGGTCCATAAACTTTAAATATCAGTGGTTTTTACTATTTTAATAATTTTGATCTACAACATTTTGACAAAACGGATTGCACGAGAACAAATTTCAGACAATTCTTTTCAATTTAAAAAAATGAAAAAATGATAAGTTTAGGTCATCTTATGCATGTCATACACGATGATTTTTCAAAACGACAAATCTGCCTAATAAAAATTTAACAAAAAAAAAATTCAATAAAAAATTACAAAAAAAAATCAAGAACAAGCTTTAGTGAGTCATAAAACTTTTCCCAAAAGGATTTAGAAAAATACAATAATTTAAGTTAAAATATGGATGTCGTACACGCGCATGGTATGGTAAAAAAAATGACTTTTGAATAGTAGTTTTTAGAAATGCCTATTAAAACTCAATTTGTACAATTTGGGTATTGAAATAAATTACATATTTGGAAACTAGACTCGAGCACTACATTTTATGATCAGTGACTTTTTTAAAGATTTCATCTCTAAGTGCTTCAAATTTTAAGGTCAAATGTGTCAAATTCTGAAAATCAGGAAAAACACCACTTTTTGGCCAAAAAGTGGACTCAACTTCTTGCACACACTCAAGAGATCCAAAAGTAGAGTCCAGTTTTGGTAAGACTCAAAGGATATAATTTGGTGTAAGGGACACAAAAATTGACCTAGGAAGTACATGAATTAAGGTTAAGTTATTGGTCACAAGTCTAGGATCATACAATATGATTCTAGGAATGAAAAAGTTTAGAAAAAACTAGGAAAATTTTGATTGTTACAACAAACAAATTGAGTGCATGGATGAAATTCAATAGGAAGTGAGAGTTTTGAGCATGGGAGTTCTGTCACAGGTGGTGGGAAAGCAGGGTTTTGCACAGGGTTATGGAGGAGGGATCAACCCTCCTCCACACAGACTCTTCATCATGGTACAAGCCTTCCTACACAAACTCATACAAATGCAAAATGCAATTCATAAAGGGAGCACATAAAACAAATCATCCTTAATAGAATAATGGAAAAGGATGCTAAGGAATTGAGTTTGGAAATATCCAAAGAGGAAATAAAGAATGCAATCCTAGCTCTGTGGAATGATAAAACTCCTAGTGCTGCTGGCCTACCAACAAAATTTTACAAAGCACATATTGAATGGGTGTGTGAGGATCTTGAGTAGGTGTACAAAGAAGCCTTAGAAAAAGGCTCCCTGGGCTCCAACATTAATAAGGAAATTATTAATCTACTTCCAAAAGAAGGGGATAGGAATTTGATTAAAAAATTGGAGGCATATCACACTGTTGAATGTCTCTTACAAAATCTTAGCAAAGGTGCTTACAAGAAGATTGGTGAATATCCTCCCAACCTTTATCAACAACACTCAAATTGGATTCATCAAAGGGAGATATATACTAGAGAACCTAATAACTAGCTGGGAGGTGATGGAGTGGGCTAAGAAATCCAATCAAGAGGCTACAATGTTACTTTTGGATTTTGAAAAGGCATATGATAGGGTTGAATGGCCATTTTTAAGGTTTTCTCTTGAAGCCTTTGGGTGAACCCAATACAATTCTACAATATGGTGTGCATATTATTCCAAAATGTAACCACACAAGTGGACATAAATGGGGCATTAATAGAGGAATTCGAATTAGAAAGGTCCATAAGGAAAGGATTCCCTTTGGCTCTAGATTTGTTTGTTATATCATCTGATGATCTCCATTACCTTCTGAGGGACAATAGAAAGGTACCAAAAGTGCAAGGTATCTCTCTTCGAAATCAAGATGAACTCCTAAATACCCAGTTTACAAATAATACCTCAATATTCTTGAGGTTGGAGGAACAAAAATTTGGTAACCTAATGGAGAAAATTATTTTGTTTTGAAAAGAATCCGGAGCCAAGATTGCTCTTGCCAAATTTGTCTTTTTGGGTTGGGAGGAGAAGCCTCCTAAATGGGTCCACAAATATGGCATGCAATGGGGAGGCCCTCAGAAGCAAGTAAGATACCTGGGAATTTAGTTTGCTGTTAGCTCCAACTTGAAAGAAATGTGGGGTTGGATCAAATCTAAGATTGAGAATAAAATTGACATGTGGAACAAATAATTCCTTTCACTAGTTAGCAGGCTTCAAGTATGTCAAAAAATCCTCTCCTCTTATAGTTTATACTTTGCCTCAGTATGGATTTCCTATGGTTTGATGGGCAATGGAAAAGGAAAAAACATGTTAGGTGGGAGTGGTGTTGCATGGAGAAAGCATTAGGTGGCCTTGGGCTAAAGGATTTAAGGGTCCATGGTATGGATCTTGCTTCCAAGTGGATATTCAAAGCTTTGGAGGGGGATGGACCTTGGAAGGTGTTGGTGAGGGATAATATACACAATGTTATTTCTAAGAAAGTGAAGAAGTGGAACTCCCTTTCACTTAGTGACCTTCTTAGCACGAAGTATCCCTTATCTCCTACTGGATTTGTTGTCTTTAAAAGCATTTATAGGGATTGGGAGTATATAAAAAGTAATGTATCCAATTACCAATTTGCAAAGAAAAATAAAATTTATGAGTATAGATCAATATGGTGTAACCTAGAAAGTAGAGGCAAGACCCTTGCCATGGTGCATGGTTGTTTTGCCAAAAAGTGGGCACTTAAAGGAATTAACCATTTTAAGGACATCCTAAAGGATGAATATATTAAAGGGTGGGAGGAACTAAAGGTAGAATACAACATCCCTCCTTCCAATTGGAGGACTTACTATGTAATCAAGGAGGCTTACAAAAATCTAAGCTTCCTTGTTCAAACCAATCCAAATGAGAAGCAATATCAAGAATTCCAATGGTAGGATGACAACCTACTAAGTGAGATAAACTCTAAAATAATCTACAAAACCTTAGCTAAAAGCCAAGACATAATAGATCATGTAAACAAAATTTGGAACACAACATTAAGTAAGGAAGAGTGAAGCAAAATTTTTAGAAACAATTGGTCAAACTATCTAGAACCCAAAAAAGCTTGCTTTTGATGACTTCTAATACTTCAAAAATTTCCTTTTAAAATTGAATCTAATGATGTAGAGATCTATAGTATACACAAAGTTCCTGAAAATATTAACATATAATGTTTGATTGCTTCCGTGCCAAAGAAATATGGAAGCTATTTTGTGAAAAAATGCTCATCTCGAAAGAAAATAATGAAGTTAGAATAGATAGAGTTTTGTTTGAGAAAGATTGTAAATTGTCAAAATATCTTTCATTATTTTGATTGACTCTTACTATCAAAATACAATGGTCTCTATTGAAAGCAAGGAATGAGGATAGGTTTAAAGGAGTAAGAAGAGCCCCTATCAAGTGTTCAAAAAGACTCACACTACACTCTATTGCTATGTAAGTTTCCTTGTTGGTGGAGGTGTCTAACAAATTTTTTTATAAAATTCTTCAGGATGGTACTATGAGGATCAATATATAGGAGGCAAGGATGGGTCACACATGGCTGATGGGGCAACCAAGCACTGAGGTGTTTCTGAAATCTCTACAAGGTTTTAAGAAGGATTTTAATGACATGATTGAAAGGGGAAAGGAGTAGGTACAGGGCCCAGGTGTGTATAAGGAGGATAAAATTTTAAACGAAGAACATATGGCAGTTGAAGCACTCCTCAACATGAAGAACAATATGCCTAGAATATGTGGATGATATGCAAATCTAGTTTTGAGTAGTTTTGGTTTTGTACCCTTTCCATAATTTTATACAATATGTATGTAATGTATATAGTTGACATAGTAACTATGTTGATACAATGTATATGCTGAGAAACAATATACTGAACAAGAATATATGTAACAGGTTATCCTCATGATTGTAGTAGGTTCTCCTCATGTATGTAATTGATGTAACAAACATTGGGGCTATGTAATTGGGAAGGGTAGAGGATTAAAACTATAGTTGGTATATGCTTTGATACTGGTGGTCTTGGCATCGTTCTATGATGTACTATTTTGATGCTGGATACTATATCTTTAATACAAAAAAATTGAGTGCATAGATGAATAGGGGAAACTAGAGTGGTGCTTCAAGGCATGTCGAGGCCAATAATGATTTGACCAATCTTTGTCATGCAATCTAAACAAGCTATGAGGAAGAGGTATAGAATCCTCTTTATTAAGATAAAAGAAAGGGATGAAGATCTTGTTAGCAGGTCAAGGGCTAAAATGGTACTATTGTAGGCTACCGCAAAAGGTCTGAAATACTAGGAAAATACATTAGATATATCTAGGAGTCATGTCCCTTCAAGGGAATGTATGTATATATGAAATGTAAACAATATGTGGAAGATATATGTATAGATAGAGATGTATGTATATGCTACATTGTGAAGCATAAACTAAGACCTGATCTTGTATATGATGATGATATAATATAAAGGAGTTATAAGGATTATATATGTGTGTGCAATGAATGTATGAATGTTTCTTTTGTTGTTAGTATGATGTGCATTAAGTATTATGTTTAGAATTCTTCCACAAATGCATGTTTCTTTTACTGTATCCTCTAGGGTATAAACATACTACATAAGAAGTATTGGGGTACAAATCTTCAGACTATACTTCCCCATCCTTCTTGCCAAAATTTATTTTTTTGCTGGGACCCTGAAGAGATCAATAAAGTATAAGAATAAAAGGAGAAAGAAGTTAGTCAAAATTTTTGTTAGACCCTAAGGGCCAGCTCTGTGAGAGGGGGAAGGCCACTAGGGGATAAAAAATGGAAAGGGGGGAGGGATCTAAAATGATCCCTGAAAAGATGCAAATATTTAATATTTTCTTTAAAATATAAGAGATACATATAGAAAGAAGAATGAAATTCCAAACTAAGAAAACATATGAGAATAGGAGAGAGCAAAAGGAAAAGAGAGATACTTGAAACCATTAAGTTAGGGATGGAGATGAACACAAAATAAAGGAGGCTAAAGTATATTCAGGAAAGATAGGAAATATACTCCAAATGAATGGAAGGGGCAGCAGAAATAGCTAAGGGATAAAACCTAGAGGTTGCAAAAGAAAATCAAAATGAAGAGAGTGGTTGTGCCAAGAAGGGTACTATTGAGTGTGCCAATGTGGGTGTTGTTGGAAGAGAAAAAGAAGAGCACACCATAGAGGCGCTATTAGGAAAGACATAGAAGAGGTTCCACATTTAGGGTCTAATATAAACAACATAAACCAAATCATCCAAAACATAGAAGAAGGAATTGACACCTATGAGAATTTCAAACAAGAAATGGAGCAAGTGACAATAAGAATCATAACACCTAAAAATAGGAAATCAGGTATTGTAAGAGAGGGGGACCAACCATGTCAAGGCCCCAAGTCATGGAAAACCAAGAGCATAAGGCTGCCCTAACTTACCTCACTCTAAATTAAGGTATGATCTAATTAAGGCATAAAACTTCAAGAAAAAGCTAATGCTTTTATGTCACAAGAATGATCCTCTGGCATCCAATTGCATGATCCATACAAGAAGCAATGGATGGTAACAACAATAATGCTGGAAAGAGACATCCACCTTCATTACCTTGGGGTAATAGCATTGGACCTTTGGATTTTCAAGTAAATCATGAGTTACCTAAAGGGTCCATGAAGCACTTTCCCAATTTCACGACGATGAAAGTCGACACCCAAATGAACATTTCACTGTGTTTACAATAGCCTTTGCTGTCTTGCATGTACCACATGAAGACATCGTAGTGCATCTCTTTGTGGAGACTTTTGTTGGGAATGTTGCGGACTAGTTCAATCACTTGAAGCCAAGTGTTATTACAAGCTGGGAAACTATGAGCGACAAATTTTTGGCAAGATTCAAGCCCACTGAGGAAAATCATATATGTTGTTTTCCCAACTTACAAATTCAAATATGGAACACAATGAGCACATGAGGGAATTTGTATCAAGATTTAATCATCTTGTTACAAGAATTTCTTCTACGCTCAATCCATCATCAAATATTCTGATGAGCTATTTCATGAATGATCTTCCATCAGAGATAGCCTTCTTCCTAAAGATGGCAAAAGAAATAGAATTGAAGAGCGTGCAAGAACACACCATCAAGTTGGAGGATAATATGATCACTTCTGACTTGATGAAAATAGATTCTATCAGATCTCTAGTTCAACAACTGTACCAGCCAAAGAGGGACAATCTTTAGCCATGGTTGCCAACATCTCCATCAAGACCAATGATTGAAGCTACACATAGTGCATTATTTTTCTGTTTCCATGACACTAATGAACATATCAGATTCAAGTGTCCTAAGAATCTGAGAATGACCCAAATCATGGGATACGCTGAAGCTGCCCCCAGTTCTAGTTTTGTACCAAAATTATTGAATGTTGTCTTACCATAGATGGATAAATTCGATGGTGACTCCGCAACGAGATACTTTGAACCTATTATTAAAGAAGAAAAAGAAGCATACCGTTAGTATTCTCTTGCGGTGAATCATGAAAATTTTTCAATGCCTATGTCTACACGTGTTAAATACTTCAAAGCACAAAAAGAAGAGGAAAGATGGACATCAAACAAAAAAGGTGAAGAGGTGCCTTCCACTTCCAATCCCAGGTCTTCAAAGAAGGATGCTATGCCAGTTGCTCAAGATCTATCTTCAACAAATTTTGACATCGTGACTTCCATGATGAAGACCAAGGTACAAATATTTCAACTGAAATATCTTCAAGATCATCCAAAACAACTAGATCAGATTCTCAAAGTTGTAAAGAATCAAGCTGTGTTCAAGTCATCTATTCAATAGGAGCAAAGCTTGAAACGAGTCCCAGTAATTATGTGACTCTGCCAGAGATAGAAATTGAAGATAAAAACATTGCTTGTTCTGAAAAAGAGATTGACAAAGGACACAAGGTCATGGAAAACACAATTTGGTGGAGGTTATTCATCAATAGTTTCATAAGCTAGGGAAATGATCATCTCCCCTAAAAACTTATAAACCTATGTAGAAATTGTAGCTTAAAACTTGTAAACCTAAGTGACTGTAGATCTAATGAAGTGTTCTTTGTCACAATTATTTGTGTATGATTAATCTATTTAGATCAATAAACCCTTTCGAGAAAAAAATCCACCACCAGAATCAATAGTGCTTGTATTATTTAACCTTAGAACAAGATTACAATAATTCTTTATCAATCCTTTCTTGAGATGCTTCTTTTTCCTTCAACAATTCTTCTTCACAACCTACAATAAACTCTCATGTGTCCAAGCATGAATCCACACATCCTGTACCATGCTTCACAAAAGTAATCTCTTAGAACTCTCTTCAACTTGCTGTAATAAATAGACAATTGTGAACATTGTAAACTCCAAAGAGTTGACAATTACAAAAGGATAAAGATCCTCACAAATATATACTCCATTCTTGTGCAAGTAGAGTTCTTCCATGAAAAAAAATGTCAAACCAGCCCCTCATCAATTTGGGTGTCCCAAACTAAAGTCTTAACTCAACGTTGATTACGAAGATATCTTCCAAGCTTCTCCTCAATTTAGGCACCCCAAGCTAAACTCTTAATTGATCGTTGGTCAAGAAAATATCTTGCAAGCATCACCTCAAAGTTGGCGCCCAAGAATGGGTGCACTTAACTGAGCCTTGTAAATATCTTCTCATGCAAAAGGTGTTAACTCAAAGATGCCAACTTGAGCACTCAAGGTGGGTCCAAGTCTTCTCAGTTAACTGAAACATATCTCTCCTTCAATTCATGCAAAAATTATGCATGATTTATTATCCCCACTTAACTGAATGTATCCACTTGTTATCTGTCATGCAACTAAAGTCATTAGTCATGCAACTCAAGTCAACTAAAGTCAACTATAATTCAACTCAAACTAACTACATGCAACTGAAGATAACTGAACCATAACTTAATTGAATTGAACTGAATTGAACTCCGCTCATGTAAATCTCAATCCCTAATTTGTAGGATCTTTACATGCATTATTGAAGTGTTGTCAATCCTCCAAATAGTTAACTAAAGTAAGGTGGGTTCCACCTTCCATGTGGGCACCCCATGTGCTCCTAGTTTTTAGGAGCTCTTTTTGGGCATCCCCACATGTTCCTATCATTTAGAAATAATTACAAATGTCAATTTACATGTTCATTTCATTCGAATTTAATCTCTTTCTAATCCCAGTGTTGGGGAACACTTCTAAGGACTTAGGAGATACATGAAATGTGTTTAGGATTGCAATCAAATGGCATCCTATTCCCAACAAAAGGGGTGTTTGAAATGAAGGACGAGAATGATGAGGACTATAAAGTCCTTTGATCACTCTACAGATTCAAACTTTAGTTTGGGCTAGGTGAGCTAGCTTTTTAGAGTCAAATTTGTGCCTCAAACAACTCTCTGTGCAAGGACGACAACACAGTTCTAGGACGTCACCTGCATGGCCAAAAACTAGTGAAGGAAGAGAAACTGCCAAAAAGATCTACTAACGACCTAGCTAGTACAATCTAGATGGTAAAAAAAGAGAGAAAGTATACAAAGTAGATATTGAAATGATAAAGTAAATAGACTAGAACTAAGGTAACAAAGATAATCTCACAAAAATGCGTGTTCGCTAGCTAGCTCCGAATGCACATCCAACTACACACAAGAAAGGGGAAATTTGTTGGGGATGTATAGGGGCCTTCCTCAGTCAAACCCCCGTTTTGGTGTATCCACCTCCATGGACAACCAAATAGAAATGATAGAGAAATATATGATAAAGGAGTAAAGAAAGAAAGCACATGAATAACACTACAAAATAGTATATAACTACTTAACCAAATCGTAAAGGAGAGGAATGAAATGTTACCACCTCCACCAAGAGCTCACTAGCCAATGATGGAGAAGAGAGCTTGAACAATCATTGTAGCCTTGATTGTGATAAAGGGAGGTGTTGCAAAAATTCAAGCCCCTACTGCAATGGCTGCTTCACACTTGCTTGATAGAGTTGATGGAGTGTTGTTGCTGCAATGGAGTGTTGGAGTACTGTTGAGAGTGAAATGAAGGCTGTGAATTCTTGAGAATACAAGAAGTGATGGAAAAAAAGATGAGTTGAATGAAGAATGGAAGAATTTTAAGGAGAGGGGAGAGAATCTATTATTTTCGGGGTTGGTTGGTCGAAGAGGGATGTTACAAACCATTCCCAATAACAAGTGTAACGCCTTTGCTAGCTTGAAATGAATGAATCCGTTAGGGATGTAAGTGCGCCATGTGAAAATTTGTGCGCTACATGAGTGTCCCCGATAAATATTCTTCCACTGACACAACAGATAGATGCCAAGTGTAAGAAATTCAACAAGCTGATGTGGAATTTTGCCTTTAGATTTGGTTTTCTAAGGTGAGGATGTAAAAAAGGGGAATTTGCACAAGGGCTAAAATTTTTCTCCTATACATTTCTCCCCCACTTTAGTGAGCACAAATACTAATGAGTGCTTTGGTAAAGTAGATCAAAGAGTGAATAGGGTTAGAAATTTATATCTAAACCGTCGAGGAAGCAAACCACAATCTGGCGAGCTCAAAAGCGCAGGGTAAGCAAAGGACTTCATAGCCTTGTAGAACTATGAAGCTATAGATTAAAAGAGCCTTATAGGCCCATATACCTGTAAAGAGGCGACCCCTAAGATCTCTCACATGAAGGAAGCCCCAAGAGGTAAGCATCTCATAGTCTTGCATACTTGCAAGGAAGGTGTCCTCCAAGATCTCTCACATGAATGAAACCCAAAAAAAGTGCACTATAGACCCGCAGACCTGTAGGGGAGCACCCCCAATATCTCTCGCATGGAGGAAGCTCAAAAGAATCAACATACAAGCCCGTAGACCTGCAGGGAGGTATCCCCAAAGATCTCTGTTGGCGTAACAACTAGCACCTCTGAGTTGGTACGAATAGCTATGCACACTATGCAATGAGTGCTCTTCAAATTAGGAGGGGAAGCTCCCTCGTTGTGCTTGAAAAAAGTACTTGCAAAGGAAAATAAACTAAACTATATCCTATCTTTTTGTTTTAGCTGTAGAGGTACAAGGCTTTCTTGAAAACTATATACGTTGCAGCTGAGTATTTTTTGGTTTCGCAGACTACTAACTACAACTAGGCTTAATTAATTAAAATCTATCCAGTTTCCTCAAGAAAATAGAGCATGAGAAAACGGAGCAAGGTTTGACTATCAGACGATAAATGAGTATAGATTGTCAACTTGAAGGCAAGGTGGCACATCTATCAGCTCAATCTAGACAAGTTTATTGGAAACAACATCACATGATAAACTAAATACAGATTCTCAACTTGAAGGCAAGGTGGCACATCTATCAACTCAATCTGAACAAGTTTATTGTTCACAACAACATACGATAACCAAGTGCAGATTCTCTACTTGAAGGCAAGGTGGCACAACTATCATCTCAATCTGAACAAGCTTATTGAACACAAAAATAGATTTGATCTAACTAAGGAAAGAATTCACCATCACAATTGCATGAAACCCTATGTGGCATAACAATTCATTATAACAGCAAAAGCGCATGAACAAATACAGAATGAGTAATATTGAAGGCAAGGTAGGCGCAACATATATTCCTCTCTCATGCAAAAGTTAATTAAAAATGAGCAAAATCTCTTATTTATAGACATCAAAAGGTGTAGGGAACCCTAAAATCACCTTGAGTCAACTACAGTTTTGCAATGCATGCAAGATTTATTATTAAACCCTAATAAAATAAACTATATAGTTAACTGGAAAGCTACCATCAGTTAACCGATACATCTAACCTAAATGGAAAATGTGTAAGCATGCACATCCTTATTTAAAGCAAAGTTAACTGGACACTACCCTCAGTTAACTAGAAACCCTAACCCTAACTCCTGCGAAGATATTTCCAAGGAAGAGATAAGCATATGTGAAATCAGCAAGTGAACTCAAAACTGAAAGTTGAGTTAACTACTGCTCATGACTCAACCCTTGAAATTAACTTCAGGTTCCAACTGGTAGATCACTCCATGTCATCTCGGTCTAACACTTCGACCAAGAACTCGTGAATCTCCCTGTTGTCTGGCACTTTGATGCTATCCAAAACCACAATTTGTTTCTTCAGTTCTTTGCCACTTTCCTTGACTATATGCATGCCTTCTTTAACATCTTCAGTCGCCTTTCTAAAACTAGCTGAAATAACTGAAATATTCTCTAATTTAGCCACCATAGGATCTCCCTCAAGGTTAACACGAATCAGTTTTTTGAATTCAGCTTGTACTTTGTCCAATTCAATATATGTGCCATCCTCAAGAAGATAATGACATAGAATCTGAACAACAAAACCACTGACAAGCACAAGTGCTCCAACCACATCGTCTTTCAGTGAAAACAACTTGGTAGAGATCTTTTCACATATCTCCATTTTGAAAAGGTGCTGCTCTCTCCAAGTAAAAACTTTCTCTTGATCTTCATCAATCTCCAAGGCATTGTATGCAACAGACAACTAAGACACAAGAACTCGATCCTTGGCTAAACTCTCTGCAACTGAAATCTCGAGCAATTGAATACCTTGACGAAGTTTATGTGCATTAGTCCTCAACTGATACAAATCCGCGAGAAGATGTTGACCTGTAGCAACTAAAATTTCAATCCAGTTGTCCAAAAGTCTGCCATGACTGACTAACTGATCTAGCTTTTGTTGTTCTGTAGGTGTATTCTGAGGAAGAACAGGCACTCTACTCGAATTTCCATGAACAAGATCAGAGATATACTGATGAAGTTGACTATTCTCGGCCTTAAGCAATGCCTTATCCTCTCCATCCTTCGTGATGCATTCTTCAAGATTATTGGTAACAATCTTAAGAAGAGTCACGTCTGTCTCTCAAGTGGTCTTGCCAAGATTTTCCTTAGTGAAAGTAAAGTCACCAACTTCGACTTCATCTAGGCTCTTACCCTCTGGAGGAACAACAACTTCTCTAACAACCTCTGATTCTGGAGTCTTCTCAATATGTACCTGTTTCTTGATTTTCTTGTTTGACCTTCTCTGATAAGGCTCATCGAACTCAGATAAATCAAGGTTATACAAAGGTTCTCGCCTTTGTCTCCCCAAAGACCTCTCGATCCAACAAGACTGAACAATATCATCAATTCAAGGAGAGACTATCCCTGATGTGTCCACTTGTGGTGGTTCAGTTGTCTCTGATCCAACTTGAATTGGTATCTCAGGCTCCGAATCTATGTCAATAGGTTGCATATGCGGCGAACTAGGAGGTGAAACGTGAGGTTCAACCCGAATAACTGTCTCTACTGGAATCTCAGGTACATTCTCAACTTGCTTCTGCTTCCTCTTACCAGTAGCTCTCTTCCCCATGTTTCCACTGAGTCTAACTCCTTCAGGAGGTATCACAATAGCCTTAACTCGAGGTCTTGACCTAGAAGTAGAAGGCAATGAAGAAAACTTCTTTGGCGGCTCTGTCATAGGAACTGACTTTCGCTTCCATTTACTCTCCAAGAATTGCTTGCTAGTCTTGATAACCAATCTAGAAACTTCCTCAATAGAAGTATTCTCCTTAGCATACCAATCCGGTGAACGAAGTGGCTGCCGAGCAATTTGATCTCTGAAATATGAATTGAGAAGAACTTCTCCATCATCATCTGATAGACCATCAACATCCTCTGATAAGTAATCAGAGAGCTGAGTGATAGTGAGTCTACAGTAGTGACGACGACAAACCTCGAATTCATCTTCACAATTAGCCCAGAAATCTTCAAGTGCTGGCTTATGTGCAATCCCTCGCTCTAACCTAGTTGCATAATGACCCAAAGGATCATAAGAATGCCTCTCAGTATGAGTTTTAAGCTTGAATATTTCTATCTCGGTTGACATAAGCTTAGCATCTATTGCCGCACTGCATGTGAAAATCCCTAATGCAAATGGAAAAGTAGCTGTAGTCTTATGATGATTATGAAGAAAGAAATGAACATGTTGCATCTGCCTGAGAAACTCCATGAAGATGATCTTGTTTGAAGGATACCTTGGCAACATCAAGGGCTCTCCAACATATCCATAAACCCGGATGTATGTGAAATTAGGGAATTGGATAAACCAATCCGCCCAAGTCTCCATTGCTGATTTTGCCTCGGCAGAAATACAAATGTGCATTTCGTTGTCAAGATCTCTAACTGTCCTCATAGAAAAGTGATCATTCACTGCTCGGAAGTCTTGTTCAGACTTAGAAAACTCCAACTGAGGATAATACTCATGAACATGTTGAACACCAAGAGTGTCATTAGTTTTTAGATGCTTGTAGCTGCCTTGGAATGCAACTAAGTAAACCAAGTAAGATATCATATGAAACTCATGAAACTTGAGAAAATTAGTAATTTGCTGATGTAGGCAATCACTAATCAACATAGCCCAGTCAAAATGTTCTATGCCATCAAGAATTTTGGAAATAAGGTAAAACATCCATGATCGGAAAGTGCTAGCATCCTCTTGACCTGTAACTCGATTGAGCAAAGTTATCAAAACAACTTCATCCTTGAATTCACCACGACAAATCTTTTTAGACATGTTAGTCTTCTGAACTTTCAGCCATCTCTGAGCCACCTTTCTCTATGAACGTTCTTGATCTCCATCCCATATCTTCTCACAGGCCTCAATAACCACAGTAAAGTTATCTGAACGCGGAGGAATAGCAAAACATTTCTCTATATCTATCAGTTTGAGACGGCAGACAACCCTCCCATCAACTGATTTGATTTGTCGTGAAGATTAGTCATAATGCTTGATACAAGCAAGAATGAACTTGAGATCAAAAGTGGTAATAGGAATAGATGCCGCTGCTAGCAATCCAGAACGCTCAAGATTCCTCAACGAATTGCTGCTAACACCCTCCAGACTGCTTAGATTAACCATTGGATAAACATGATTTAGGTCTGTATCTGAAGTTTTTACAAAATTATGCATAAGGGCCGATTTTGTCTTATAATCAATGAGATTGAACTGCATTTTGAAAATAAAGACTTTTGACTGTAAAGTTGAATATACTTGAACAACTTTCTGGAAAAACTGAAAACCTCTGGACAAGGCTAAAAATAGCCTAAGGCAAGAGAAATTTTTGAAATTTTTCTAAAACATGGGTTTTGTGCAGAATCAAATTCTAAGACAACCCAGAAAGTTTGATTCTTGAAAAGATGTGTTTCAGGCCCACATGCAAAGAAATTCTCAGAAAAAAGCACAGAGCTTCAGAACGAAGACTACGGGGCAATTTTCTCGAAAAAATCTAAGACGTGGGTTTTGCTGCAAATACTGAAGTGTGCGAACCTAGATGATCAAACTCTGAAAATATGCTGAATTTCTTTGACATGCGAAGAAAGTACCTAAGATGAGAAATAGAAGAAATAAGACAAAAGATAGAAAGTTTTGTTTGCTCTTCTTCTGTAGAATTCGCCAATCTCTTTTTGGAACTTGATGAAACCTGCATGCAAAGTGAAAACAAAGTTTGAAATCTTCTTCCTCTGATCAATCTGAATCCGTTGCTATGAAGAACGCTGAATTCTGACACTTGTAGCACCTTTAAATTGCTGCTCGCTCAAGAAGAATGTATATTTCAAAGCTTGTGATGAAGAAATAATGGATGCCAATGCTTGAATAAATAGATTTTCATCATTGAAATTCACACAAAAGCATTAAACCTTGAAAATGCACTTGGCTTATGATTGGACCCCAATTTTAGTAACTAAAACTAAAATAAGCTAAATAAGGCATCATGCTATGGCGTCCCTTTTTAGTTTTCAGTTGACAACACCATTTAAAGCATCATGCGAATTTGACTTTAGTTGACAATCCTTGTTGAATTCGCCATACTTCAAAATTCACTAAATTCACAACTAAGAATTAAAGCGTCCCTTTTCAGAACTGAAGTTGACAATAAGAAGTGAATTCGCCATACTTCATGCTTATGCTTTAAATCTTTAAAAATTCTAAATAAGGCATCCCTTTTGAAAACTCCAGTTAACAATGAATCAAGTGCCAACTTCACAAAGTCATGCTTTAATTTAAATATGGCATCTCTTTTGAAACTTCAGTTGATAACAAGTGAAGCGCCAACTTCACAAAGTCTTCACAATTCCAACCAATTGCACCATGCATGCAAACTCAAGTTGATTTCCAAGAATAAACTTCAGTTAAGTGAACATGCAAACAAGTTAACTCAACATGCAAAGTTGTTAACTGGACATGCAAACTAGTTAACTCGACATGCGAACTGAAAGATCACTCAACATGCCAATATATGAACTGGAGATGACAACCCAGAAAGCGTTCAGTCTAACTAAAGTCAGAACTCAAGTTAAGGCGCACCAGTCAACTTCTTTCGAAAAATCAACTTTGACCTCTTAAGGCGTTTTCCAGACTTAGCCAATTTTCATGAAAATTTAGACTTAAACCTTTTTCGAGACCTCTGTTCATCCTCTGACCCTGGCTGACTGACTCCACTGATTGGTTGGCTGACAGATGCATCACAGAGCAGGACAAAAACTGATCAAAAGGTACCTTGAGACTGAACATCATAAAAATAACATTTGAAGGCTCAAAAATCCAAGCGCCCTTTTCAAGAACTGCTCTTTTTCTCAGACTTAGTCAAATTTTCTCATCTCGATCTCGTACGAAGGGAAAAACAAATCCTTCATAACTTCGATTGACCAATTTTGGACGATCACGGTTCACGCAAACTTCATTCGACATGATAGTGAAGGTACTCCGAAACATCATTGAGGGTGAAAATCATGACTTTTGAAAAGTTGCTCTTTTTCTTCCAGAGATGGCCATTTCTGGAACTAACCAAAATAACACTAAAACTCTGACTGCAAGCTGCTGAGTCATCTTCTGATCTGACAGAGACAGGCAACGGAAAGTTGAATGTAACACAGAGAAATTGAATATCTGAGATCATCAAAAAGAAGGTATTAAAGGCTTGAAAAGCTCAGGTGCCTTTCTGAAAAAGCGCTCTTTTGCTCATTCCTTGATATTTTGACCAAGATTTGACCCTATGTTTGACCTCCGGCTCAGGCACTTTTGCAACTTAGATTCACCCACTGACGGATGCGTCGCGAAGCTTGAAAAAATGTGAGATAAACATCTTGAGTGGCATTTAGTCAAAAACCTTCATTTGACACCTCAAAAAGATGGGCGCCTTTCTCAAAAGCTGCTCTTTTTTCCAGTGTTAGCCAATTATGGCTCTCCTCTCATTTTGCGCTATATCTTCCGTAACTTGCATGAAACAGGTCTGTTTGACAGGCTTAATAGCCCGTTGTGAAGCTGACATGATGTCGGACAAACAATCTGTTGGAGGTGACAAATCCTAAAAACAAGATCTGAGCCCCTATCAGATAGGGCGCCCTTTTGAAAATGTGCTCCCCTCTCCAGAGAAAATTTTGATGATTTTCCTTCAGATTTTCACTTTTCTTAAATTTCTTCAGTAGCAGACTGACATGACACTAACACCAACTCCATATTTAAAAACCCCAAAAATGACCTTCTAACATCACTTTAACAATATTAAGACTCAATTAAGCAAAATGCCTTAGTGAAGCAAAATTTTTGGTTTTGGGTACAACAATCTCTCACATGGAGGAAACCTCGGGAAGGGGACTTTGTAGATTCAAAAAGCGGCTTTATAGGAACACTTGCAAAGCGACATGTTACCCACAAATAGAACATGTTCAAAAGTGTCCACCCAGGCAAGTAAGTGAATAGTCACACAAATTGTCAATAGGTTGGAAAGCTTTCAAAGGGGTCCCTTAGGAACTCGACATGAAGAAAGGGGTCCACTCAAGGGATGCACTATTTGAAAGTGAAGAAGAGATGTTTCTTTCTCAAATTGATTCAACATCAAGGAATCCTTTTGAAAGATGTTCACTTCATCAAGGAATTCAAAAGGAAGAAAATGCCCCCTCATGAGGGAAAGGTCGAAGTTGCTCCCACCTCGAAGAAAAGGTCTTAAGTTCTTTCTTTGAGAACCATTGATGAAGGAAACACATTCCGTTAGGGTTTCAAGTAGAGAATGCGATTCTTTTAAAAAAAGTTTGTGAAGATTCTTGAGAAAAGATTCATTGGAAACAAATGCATTTTCTAAAAATTGAATTGTCATAGAAGTGACATTTTCACACATGAAAGGGACAACTCAAGCAAAGAAGATAGAAAGATAAGAAAATAGCAAAGGAGAAATAAACATAAACAAAGGATACAGTGGTGATATGATATTTTAGGGTTAGAACTGCTCATAAATATATATATATAGTATAATAATAGGATATAAAATGAATTTTCATCAACCCCCTACTATATCAGACCATGTGAAGAATGCACAAGAAGATAAAGTAAAAATTAAAAAAATGGGTCAACATGGAAGGGAAGCCTAAATTCCCCCAACACTTTGCATCATCCCCAATTTATTGAAAATCTATCACAAAAATGGAAGAATGATGATACAAATAGAAGAAGGCTTATGACACAAAAACCATGCTTGTATCCAAGCACCAACAAGGGTGACAAGGGTCATCCAAAAAAACATAGCACAATCATGGGGGAACACATCACAACACACACATCTAATCTAAAGATAAAGAAGAGGCCTCCTCCTAACACTGATCGACCAAGAGGTCATTCGTTTCCCACTCTAGATCATCATAGGGGGAAGGAGGATGAGCTTGCAGTGGTGGGATGCTAAGAGGAGGAGCTTTCAAACCTCCCACAACAAGGGCTAAGGAAGAAGGCCTTGCAAGGTCTCCTCCACTCAGCTCATGTGGAGCTATGTTCAAAAATTTGGCAAAAATTGCTGACAAGGTCGAAACTTCATCCAGAGAGTTAAAAATGCAATTCACTGGAGTGCCATGTCGTACCTCCGCAGATGGGGAAATATATGCTCGAGATTCACTGCTAGGCTCACCAAGTGACTTGGGAGTGGTGAAAAACTTAGGGGAAGCCAAGATTGGTTCCATTACCAAAACAAAACAAGTCAGTGCGAGACCACCTTTTGGAGAAGGTGGGCTCCTCTTACGTCCTCCATTGCTGGAAGGACTAATCTTCACCTTCTACTCTATCGGGGGATGTGAACTCCCCACAAATAAGGAAAGAGGTGCAGAGGAAGAGGAAGAAGAGAAAACCACAGTAGATACCACCAAAGTGTTTAAAATATCTATAGGTTTTGGGTAAGGCAGGACATCTAGAAGGGACATTAACAAGGGTGGCTCCACCGAAGAAGTGATGAACACCTTCACCTTTTTAGGGTCGGGTACATTCGTACTCACAACAAAATTTGGAAGTGATACTAAACTAGATTGAATGGAAGTAGAGGGGAGGAGAGAGGAGGATGTGGTAGGAGGCCCTGATATAGGGGTGGTCGTCTCCTCTTCCTTCCTTTGTAAGGTGGCTTGCTCAACCATGAGATCCTTTCGCCGGTGCTTGTGCTCACGTGCAAGGTGGTTTCTATGAATCTTTGAGCTAGAGACTGAAGGTTGCGAAGGAAAAAAAGGATCCTACTTAGCCATGGGAGTGTCCTCCACAACTGTTTCCAGTGGAGGGACATGATCTTGAATGGGAGTAGAAGCAGGTTGAGAAATAGCGGGGCGAGTCAGCTCTAATGCCTTGACAATGGGCCTATTCCTATTTACTCCCTTGGGAGTAGGAGTGGTAGGAGACTGTGGAGGTCAAGACATAGAAGATTCCCCATGGGGACCTTTTCCTCTACTATACAAGTAGTACCAAGTCCCAGGTGGTTTAGTAGGGAGGTCCGATATCCTAATCTTAGGTCTATGCTAGGGTGGTATGATTAGACTTAGCGGGTAAAAACCAAGCATATTCATCCAAAACTCTTCTCTAGAAAGAGGAGGAGGAGAGCCATCTCGAGGACAGGGTGGATTCTCTTTCCCTTTTCAAGAAGGGGAGGTAGCCGACTGGTATACTACCAGAAGATCCAATTTTGGCTGTCCCTTGTCCCCAGTCGTATACTTCAAATAGATTTTGTAAAGTAGGTCTATTCTTGGAGGAAGCAAAGCAATTGGGGCGAGCCAAAAGTGGTCTAATGAATATCCCCCACGGGCTACTAGAGGATGCTATCCAGTGTCATGCACTACATGCACATCACCTTCATGGGAGAATTTTAAACATTTGTGAATAATGGAGGCGATTCCATTCATGGAAGCTAGCAAAGGTATGCCTAACTTCATCCTAAACAAATCTGACTCTAGGATAATGTCAAAGATGGTGTCTACAACCCTAGGTCCTACTAGGATGGACAAATTTATTGAGCCGTACGACTTTAGAAAAAGACCGTCGTGTGTACAAATGATAGATTTTGTTTCTTTGTACTCTTTTCTATGTAATGAATTAAGCCATGTCTCTTCAGTAATGACATTCACTTGACTCATGGGGTCGACTAAGACCCCTGTCAATACATTGCCGTTGAGGCGAGTGAGAATGTATAGGGGAGAGGGCTTGTTGTTTAGGGGTAAGTCCTGCAACATGAATGTCACGTTCGAGGAGCCAGGCATAGGTTGCATGGTAGGAGTAGCTGTGACCATGTTAACATACGCCTTAGACTGAGTAGTAGAATCAAAGGTATCAATAATCATGTTGGAAAAATGTGATGGAAATGGGTCCGTGTATAACTACAGTTCACTATTTTCTTTTGCCACCGATTTGTTCGTATTTTGTTTACTTCCATCAAGACAGGTAGTACTGTCCTTGATGTGGTCATGTATCTCATGACGTAGGCACTTACATCATTTGGTATTATGTCTGTTAACTCGATGGTACTGATAGAAGGTATTCAAATCATACCAACTAGGGAAAGGTTTTTTAAGAGGCTTAGGGTTCTCCAGATTTATGATATTATCCTTTAGTAGATTTTGTAAGATGGAAGAATAAGATTCTACTAGCTTTGTGAACTTTTGGCTGCGTCTGAGGCCATTATCCTTCGTAGAAGCTACTACATTCGCAACAACCTTACCTTTCCCAAAGATCGATACAACAAACTTTCCTTTTGAATGGGAGCGCGAGGATGATCCACCAAACTAAATTACTGTTTGTTGATACTCCTATAATGTAGCACACAAATGTGCAAAAGAAGGATATTTCATAAGGGAAAACTTCTCTTGCCAAGGTCTTTGCAAGTTCCCTATGAACAACTTCTGTATGTCAGAATCAGGCAACAGATACAAGATTTGTGAAAAGAGCACTTGGTATCACGCTATAAAATTAGTAATCTTTTCATTATCACCTTGTTTGCATCGAACAAGATCTGAAAAGGTCATCTTCGGTCTGATGTTAGATTAGAATTGTTGTAGGAATTGGTTTACAAGTTGGTCAAATGAGAAAATGGAATTATCAAGTAAGGAACAATACCATTTGAGTGCTATATCCTTAAGAGATTGGGGGAATAGCTTCGCTATCAATGCATCATGATGGAAGAATCTGTGCATAGGGAATTAAAGGCAGACACGTGTGTTTAAGGGTCCCCTTTGTTTCCATATTTCTCAAATTTATGAATCTCCATTTCTTGAGGGAAGGGAGTGTTTAAAATCGTTATCGATAATGGGCTATGTTGGAAAAAGGGTTGAAACATAGGCTAGACAAAGACCTGGGAGAGACTCACCAACTAGCTTTGCATCTTACCCATATTTTGAAGAAGAGTGTTCAAAATAGGGTAATTAGAAGACACATGGCCAGAGGGACCTCCTCTAGAACCACCTCCAGATCCACTTCTAGAACCATCGGTGTGATCACCACTAGAACCATTTTCAGAGCCACTGCCACCAATAGGGTTTTCATCAGAGCCACCTCCGCTTCCAAAGCCACCACCATGGCTTCCACCAAAACCACCTCCATCAGCACCACTTCCACTGCCAAAGCCACTGCCACTACCAAATCCTTCATCGCTCATCCTGCCAAAACCTCCACCACTAGAGGTGATAGGAGGGGTGAAGCTAAATCCCAAGGGTATTCTATTTTCCTTGATAGTTTCAGATCTCTTGGAGGCAGAGGGGATGCTAATCGAGGGGATGATGTCGGCCATGTACATAGATGTAGGAGGGATCGAAATTCCTAGCTATCTCTTGTGATCTTCGGAAGTGGCCCCTTGCACAATGTTAGTATTGTTTGGAGAAGCACATGATTCGGTCAGACTAGAGAGACTAGCCAAGAGTTCTATGCTTTTTCAATCTTTTCCAACCATATATTTTATTTTGCTGATAACCCTAGTAGCCCTAGCCATCTTTGGGTCTTTAGAGAAACCAGTAGTGACCTTCGTCCTCTCCATCGAAAGGTGTTGTACACTTCTCCTAACAATATACTTGGAGGTTGTGGATTGGGTTGTGAATGCTCATAAACTTTCACAACACTCAGGGGCACAACAATCACAAGGTACAAGGGGAAAAGCCTCAACACTAACAAATGAATAGACGTTGGTTCACGTCATGTTCACTAAAAATGTAAGAGAGGGAGACTAACCAAATCAAGGCCCCAAGTCACAGAGAGCCAAGAGCAGAAGGCTACCCTAACTTACCTTACTCTAAAGGGGTGTTTGAAATGAAGGACAAGAATGATGAGGACTATAAAGTCCTTCGATCACTTTGCAGACCCAAACTTTAGTTTGGGCTAGGAAAGCTAGCTTTTTGGAGTCGGTTATTTGCCTAAAAAAACTCTCTATCCAAGGATGGCAGCGTAGTTCTGGGACGTCAGTGCGACATACTACCATTTGTATGACCATAAAATAGCGAAGATAGAGAAACTACCAAAAATACCTACTAACAGCCTAGCTAGTACATTCTAGATGGTAAAAAAAGAATGAGAAAGTATACAAAGTAGATATTGAAATGATAAAGTAAATAGACTAGAACTAAGGTAACGAAGATAATCTCACAAAAATGCTTGTTCGCCAACTAGCTCCAAATGCACGTCCACCTACACACAAGAAAGAGGGGAAATTTGTTGGGCTGTATAGGGGCCTGCCTTAGTTAGACCCCCATTTTGTTGTTTCCACCTCCATGGAAAACAAAATAGCAACAATAGAGAAATGTATGATAAAGGAGTAAAGAAAGAAAGCACATGAATAACACTACAAAACAGTATATAGCTACTCAACTAAATTGTAAAGGAGAGGAATGAAATGTTACCACCTCCACTAAGAACTCTCTAGCCAATGATGGAGAGAGAGCTTGAACAATCATTACAACCTCGACTCTGATGAAGGGAGGTGTTGTGAAACCTCAAGCCCCTACTGCAATGGATTTCTTCACATTTGCTTGACATAGTTGATGGTGTTGCTGCTGCAATGAGTGTTGGAGTGTTGTTGAGAGTGAAATGAGGCTAAGAATGCTGAGAATGCAAGAAGTGATGGAAAAAAAGATGAGTCGAATGAAGAATGGAATATTTTTAAGGAGAAGGGAGAGAATCTATAGTTTTTGGGGTCGGTTGGTCAAAGAGGAATGTTAAAACCATTCCCAATAGGAAGTGCAACGCCTTTGCTAACTTTAGACATAAGAATCCATCAGGGACATAAGTGCACCACACGGATGTCTATGCGCTGTGCAGGCATCCTCAACAAATATTCTTCCACTGACACAATAGACAAATGCCAAGTGTAAGAATGTCAGCAAGGTGATGTGGAATTTTTCCTTCAGATTTGGTTTTCTAAGGTGAGAATGTACAAAAGGGGAATTTGTGTAAGGGGTGCAAATTTGTTCCTATACAGGTATACATTTGGAAGATCCAACACCCAAGTAAATAAATAATGGACACCACTATAACTCTGGTGTAAAACCTATGGAACACATCATTTAATGATAGTTACTTGGATTAATTAGTAACCATGAGTGTATTAAAAGTGTAGTGTAAAAAAATGTATTCCTTTAAATTTTCACACTATGTTTTGGTTCCTTAATTAATTAGACTTAATTAAGATTCTAATTGCCTAAATTTTTTATTTACAAGCCTAATTAATTTCAATTCTTGAAAGAGGAATCATGATTTAATTAATGCATTTATCATTATTAACACCAAGAAATGAATAAGTCTTGATTATTTAGGTCAGGCCCCATTTTCCCTTAGGTGAATGGGTCCCCCTTAAGATCACAATTTAAAATTTTAAACATGTTTTTGACAACATCTTAAGGTCCTAAATCCAAGTTTTAAGTGTTGGCTTGTAATGTTGAATTTTTGAGAAATTATAAAATTATCTATAAAAGTAAGGCCTTTTTATCAATTCAAATCCTAGAGAAGTAAGCTAGAACATACATGCAATCATTTCAAGAGAAAATATTATTGTCAAAGGTGTTCAAGAGCATATTTTTCAAGTGTTTGTTTAAAAAATCAAGATCTCAAGCATCATGTCAAAGTTATCAAGCATCATGCATGTTTTTTGGAGCTAACATTGTGATGTAGGTTTCAAGCATTCAAGTCATATTTCAAGCATCAAGATCAACATCCAATCAAGACATTCATGAAAGATCAAGACCTTGGAGAGATCTACTAAGTTGCATTCCTTCAAGAGTTTCAAATCAAGGGTTTGGTGAGTTGCAACATAGCACTTGTTTATCATAATTCCTTTCATGTTTCATTGTTTCAATTCAAGGTTTAATTACCCAAACGAGGTTTGACCAAGGAAAAACTCTATTCACCAAAAATAAACAATTTTTCCCTCTTGTGTGTGTTTTGAAGATCTTAGGTTGAAGAAGGATTGAATATTTATCAAAGAGAAAAATTGGAAAAGTTGTAAAAGTTGTAAAAGTTGTCAAAGTTGTTATCAAGCCATGAAAACTCACCCACATGATTTATTTTCAAACTTCCAACTGTGAAATCCAAAGAATTTAGGAGTGTAGGTCCATAGGACTAGAGGACCTAGAAATTGATTTCAGAAAGCCCTACAAAAACCCATTCTCCCTTGGGCAAATGAGTCCCAGAGGAAATTAGCAACAACATTTTGATGACAAGTGCAAAAATACCAAACCATCTCAGATTTTTTTGAAAGTTGTTGGTTCTGTTAGATTAAGGTTTAATCTTGTGATTTCATGTGTTGCATTGCATTTTTGTGTTTATTTACTATTTTTAGCATTTCTCTCAAAAGTGTTGTTTCAAAAGATTTGCCTCACCTTATATCATAAGGAAAACAACAAGATATCCTTCAAGTTTGACTCACCTAAGCGTTGAAAGTCAACCTTGGCTTAAGGGATCTCTTTTTCCTATTGAGATAGTGGGAGATAATGTGAATTATACCCCATTTTTCCCTTTCTATTTATAGTAAAATTGGTAACCCCCATTTCATTTCATGCACACCATTTCCCACCATTTCAAAAAGTAAGGAGTGAAGATGCGGTAACAAATAAAGAGAAAATTACATAAATTTAACAACCCCTAACAAAGTGACAATCAAATAATCAAATGAAATTAACAAATAGATGAACATCTTCAAGAATGAAAAGAAACTTTGAACAAATGCAACCCTTGAACCAAGAGTCATCTCTAATGCCAATAAAAGCAATGATAATTTCTATAGAAGTAGACCAAAATTTGAGACAACAAAGTACAAAAGAAGAAAAAAACATGGACACCTCAAGTGAACAAGGATTTGATTTAGGATACACAAATAGTGATCTGGAAGAAGAACCAACCATGAAATTACCTATGTTTGGGTAGGATACAACTGAAGCATATGAACATGTGTTCATCTTAGAATCTTTATGGCATAGAGAAAACATAACTAGAAATGGAATCAAATTATTTGACTTTATAGGATCACTCCATAGAGAAACCTTACAATGATATTAGAAAAATTATCCAAACAACAATAAATATTGGGATACAATCACGTAGGATTTTCTTGCAAATTTTTTCACACAAAAATTACCTACAAAAGGAGTGAGTAAACACGAGGAATTGATGCAACACAAAGAGGAATCAATCAATGATTTTGACAAAAGATTCAAAGAGGTTGTTAGAAATATAGAAGAACCTATAAGTGACAAAAAAAATATTTATTGGTTTATCTCTAGAGTCCTGACAAGAATAAGAATAACATTAGATGAAAGACACTTCAAAACATATCCAAAATTGGCTACATTCACCTATCAGATTGAAAATCAGCCATGGCACAAACATGACAAAGAGAGAGAAACCAAAGAAATGGAGAAACTTAGACTTGGTGTAGAAAAATTAAGGCTCCAATAGGATATAATAACCAAAAGAGACATGTATACACCTAGGCCTAACATATGGTACACTTACTGTGGAAGAGAAGGCCATGTTAGAAATGAATGTCCTAAAGAACTAGGGGAAAACAAAGCTAATGCACTATGTGTAGACCTCTGGATAATACCTAAGAAAGTAAATTCATTCTACTGTGGAATGTGCAGAGAGTGGGATGACCACAATATTGAAGATTGTCCATCACAATTATTTCAGCTAAGAGAATATCCCACCACAGTTAGAAATAATGACCAACACACACTGGCATATGTAAAAGGACTAACAAAAAGTAAGCTATGTGCACCAAATTGCGGATATAGAGTACAACCATGGAAAAAAACTAAGGAAATATGAACAATAGCCAAAACCCAAAACATTACAATAAAAGGCCCATCCTACAAAGGAAGAGGTCATGGTCAAGGAAGAGGAAGGAGAGTAGATGCTACTTGTTTCAATTACGGTAAAACAAGACATTTTGAAAGTGAATATTAGGAGGAAAGAAGAAAAAAATGAGAGTTCTATAGCCAAGAGGAGCATAATTCCTTCAATTGTGAAAATGCATGCCAATATTATACAAGCACATCATCACAAACTCAAACAAATGAACCACAAACCTCATATACAAATAAAGGAGCAAGAATTCTCCAGAAGGTACCTAAGAATCCATAAGAAGAAACAAGGAGATGTCAGAAGGTAGGAAGGGATGAAGGATACACCATAGAATAAAGTATCACTAGAGATGAGTAACAAAAAGACCCTAGAATAGCATAAAAGGGTAAAGCAGTAGTGGTCACCGAAAAGGAACATATACTAAAAAATAACATGCTGTACTAGTAGAAGAAGAGAGCTCAAAAGAGGAGGAAAATTTCTACCCCACCAACCAACAACATGTCTAGATCATAGAATAATCTAGACAAATCACTGAGAAAGAAAAAGAAAAGAAAAAATAGAAGAATGGATTACTTTCATAGAAGAAGTAAGGATACTGAAGCAATTAGCATAAATAGTAGGGAAAAATAGCTTACTAATAAAATTAACACAAACTTCTAAGTACTAGAATAAGATCCACTCCAAAAACCAGAGCAATAGGAAAAAACTAGTAAACAAGACCTATTATGATCAACCTCCATATTCATAATTATAAAATCTCTAAAGTAATGGTTGATTTATCCTAATGAGGATATGGGAATACTTAGAAAGACCCACATTAGAACCTACCCCGTACAATATTAGTTTGGAACATGGTTCCAAAATGAAAACTTTGGGCACCTAGAGACAAGTGGAAGTGAATGTTAAAGAGTTTAAACAAGTTGTATATTTTGAAAGTCACAATATAGGAAACATTTGACTCCTTTGATGCACTCTTAGGCCTAAAATGGTTTGTAGATTCATGAGGAGTAATAGATGCTAGAAAAGAAGAAATATCATTTGTAGATGATAGGAGGATAGTGCACATCCCCTTAGGGAAGAAAAAAATGAAACCTACATAGAAGAGATAAATGCAGAGGAATATAATGATAAAATTTTTTTTAACACCATAACCAAGTTTCCTACAACTAAGATTTGGGAAGAACCCAATTCAGAAGGTGAGTTGGAGATAGATGAAACAAATGGAAGTACAAATAGTGAAATTTCACTAGAAGCATGGATACAAGGTGAACCAAAATCATATTCTCATAGAATATTTGTATCAAAAATAATATTTATGGTAAGGAAGACACCAATGAAAGAACCATCCACTAAAAACACACTAAAAACATAATCAAGGGGGATTCAAGGGAACTCACTAAACTTTTGGAGAAATAATGAAAATCTAGAACGCCATCTATTTCTTCATAAAATAAATAATTTCATAACTCTTTAAAACCACACAATACTCCATCATCCAAATCACATGACCCCAACAATGCAAAATTCTCACAATATTTTAATTTTCTCTTTACAAACCGTTCACCATTCACAAAGACACTCATGCCGAATCTAGTCCAATCCCAACAAAAAAAAATCATAAAATTATTATTTCCTCTCTACGACCCAATCACCATATACAAGGGAAATCATGCCAAGAAATATTCCAATATCAAATTTTCCCAAAGAAAGGGTCCACATCTCTCTCAATTTCAACACATGGGTGGCTCTTAACCCAGATGGGAAGATCCATGGATTTGATTGGTAGAATTGATGATTTGGGATGTATACTAGGGGTATGGATTGATTCGGGATTATTTGTTGGGGATGAATGATGGGGATATGGATTGAATTGTGAGTGTTCGGTTTGAAAGAAAGTGATTTATTGTTCTAGGTGGTGGTTTAATTTTGTGAAATGATTGGATAGATTGTGTGGGTTAGGGTTTGGGTTTGATCAAGATGGTAGATTCTCATGATGAAGGGGGTAGTTGTGCCATAAAAAAATGAGTGAGGATGATGGTGAATTGTCTTAATGGGGTGGAATATTAGATGATATGTTGCGATTTATGGGGGTGGTTGAACATCATCCTTATTGTTTTGGTCAAGGTGATAATTGGTTGGATCATGACTTGGTTAAGTATAAATTTGAGCCCATAGGTTATAATAGTCATGAGTGGATGGATCAAGGATAATTATTTCATTAAGGTTTTTTAGATTATAACTACGAGGAATCTAACTCTTGATTCATTGAGGTTTTGGAGCAAAAAAAATGTTTTTATTGATAAATCAATCCACCAATCTGACTTCATTTTGGTTAGACATAAGGAAGCCTCTATACTCTTGTGAGTATTTTCTTTGTTCATGAAGACTCCTATCATCACTAAGGAAATATGAGAATCCTTGGTGAGATGTTACTTCAACATGTACAAATATTGGTTCAAAGGGGTTGTCTTCATTCAAATCTATTTTTAACCATGCTTATGATGTAGTGATTGGGGGTATACAGTGACTATTTTTTATTGATGATAGGTTTGATTAAGGTCAAAGACCTTGAGTAGCTTGATAATGGAATTGATTGGGTTTGATATCTTGATGAAGATTGGCTGGATTAGGTAGCTTGACGAAGATTGATATTTTTATTTGATGAGGATAAAAGTTTGGGACCTTTGATGATGGTCAATTTTTAATTTTGGATTGGTTTGATGAAATAAGCTCTAGGATCTTAGGGTAGCTTGATGATGGAAGATTTTTGGTTTGATTTGGCTTGAAAGACAAAGTTTAGAACCTTAAATGATTTGACTTAGGATAATTTTTTATTTAGGGTGTAAATTATTTTTATTTTTGGATAGGAGACCTTTTTCTCTCATATGGAGTGAGGTTTTTGGATTTTTTGTGGGATCAGGATTGTGTTAGATTGTTTAATTTTTTTTTTTTTTTTTGACGATTCTTTTGAAATGTTTTGAAGGGTTTTTTACAAGGTGAAAATAATACAAGCTCAAGAACAATCTAATTATTCAAGTGGGAGTGTTCTTATTATGAGCCCTTGAATATAATTGGACTTGATCATGAATAGTAATATCCCATGATCTTAGAATACTAACCATAAAATCATTTTTTTCTTTGTGGCCTATTTATAAATTCAAAAGGTTTGGTGTAAGTCTTTTTGTAGATAACTACTTATTTATTTATCATAAGTTATGAACAAATGACATGTTTTCTAGCTATGTTTGAACAAGGATTTCTAAGGGATGTCCTTGATATAATCGAGGGTATGTGAGGATCAAATAAATGAAAAACGCGTATATTTAATGGCCTGATGTTACAAGGTAACACACTCTTCACCACCACTTTGTAAGCTATAAAGTTTCTTGCAATCATAGCTTAACAATAAATCTACATCAAGGCAATAGTTTTTAAAATCTCTCCATAAATTATATACCCCATTGAAACATGTGGGTTTAGGTTACTGTGTGGTGATAAAATCCAGGATAGGATTTAAAAAAAAAAAAATACTAACCATTTTTTATTCCTAAGATTGTGTTGTGATATATGGAAAGAGTATACATAGGATTGGTCTTTTTAGGAAACAAAAGGTTATTAAATGGATGATTTTGATTCCCAATTTTACCTTGTGGTATGAGGGAAGAGAATACACAACATCATATCATGAAAGGATGGAATTTTTTTTTTTTGATGAATAGGCAGCTATCTATATTAATAATAAAGACAAAGTTACATATTCACAAAAAAAATGGTAGGTGGTAAGAAGGCACACCTCGAGAGTCACATGGGTAGAGCCCAAAAAACCAAAAACTAGAGTCACTTGGGCCTAGCTAGAAACATTGCAAACATGTAAAATAAAAAGGCCATCAAGCGGCCAAAGTAGTACCAGGAGGGTCTCTGTCATCCATCTTCTTCCCCCATACATCAGTGGGGTCTGGAGTGACGTTAGGAAGAGGACCCCAACCATCATCAGCTTCTTTTTTCTGCTCTTTATCTTCCTTGCGTTGGGGTGAGATTGCAAGTACCAAACATGGAAAACATTTATCAGGGTCTAGCCAACTAAAGCCGCTACCAAGAGTAGCATTAGAGGGCCACTTGAAATTATCACCGCTGCTCCCTGCAACTCCTCCAGAGGGCTACCCCTGGCTAGCCCACAGAGGAGGAGAATGAGGTTGCCGAGGAGGGCAGGAACCATGTCGAAGAGGAGGCTGAGAGCAAGGGTGAGCAAAGCCACTCCGTTGCCATCCTTGAGAGGGTGACAAGCCACAAGAGGAGGTGGGAAAAATGAGCACCTAAGCCATAGTACATAGGAAATTTCCCCAATGATCCAGAAGCACCTGAAGGTGAGCCACCTCAAGTGCAACTTTGTTTGCTTGAACTTGTATATGTAAAACATGTTATAGAAAATAATAAATTTAGAATACAAAGAACTTTTTTATCCATTTGAGTGTGAGAAAATATGCAAACGTTTCTATCTTTCCAGATATTGAAGAGTATTTCCACCCTGAAAGTGTGCCAAAGCTGGGTATACTTAGTAGGAAGCCTAGGTGAATCTCCCAACATAACCATATGCCAGGAGAAGGGCTTCAATCTAAAAGACTGAAAGAAGTCATGAATCCAATTCCAATACTACTGAGATCTAGTGAAAAACCATAAGAGATGCTTAAAAGACTCAACTTGACCACAAAAATAGCACCAATGGTCCTAAACCCCCAAATGAACAAGCCGAGCCCCCACAGGAAAGCCTTGGAAAAGAATACACCAATCAAAGTGGGAAAGTTTTGGCTCAATGCTTGCAGACCAAGTGGTAGAGAATCTTTTTCTCAAGACATGAGCAGAGGATTGAAGAAGCCACCTCTAGTTCAAAATTTCAATAATAGGAAAATGCAGTGAAAGCCACGTATAGCCAAGCCTAGGCTTATAATTTCTGAAAGGGGTGTTTGGGTACCACTTCCAATCCTTCCACCAGGGCTTGGTCACATGAATTCCAACTTTATGCAACATATCTATAGGAATAAAATTCACCAGACCATCATAAGTATCATGGTCATGATTATGGAGATTGTAACAAGCACAAAAATATTCTCATGGCATAATGCGCATTGTGGGTCTATGGAACACATGCTGCAAAGTTTGAATACCTTTCTTGTGGAACCTTAGCACCTTAAGCCAAGGTGATTTGGCCAACGATTGATCATTACTAGCAAAAAGGGGTGACCACCAAATGTTCTACTAGTTGAGTGAAATACCATCCTAGAAGCTAGAACCAACCCATTAGAGCCAAGGATTAACTACTTCCCAGGCTCTCCAAATGTTCCTAGCCACAAAAGTTCCCACAATTTGGACTAGTTCCTTCATAACCAGAAGGTTTTGAAAGCCAATCCCCTTCTAGGAGGGTTATGAACAGGGAAGTTGGATTGGATGCAGTGTCTAAGGAGAATTTTCCAGGCTTCATCTCTAGTAAGGGCTCTAATAATCCATTTCACACACAAGGTAGTCCGTTGTCTTTGAGTGGAGATTATCCCAAGACCTCCAAAGTCTACGGGTAAGCAACATAACTCCCAGGAAATGTGGTGAAACCCTCTATGAGACTCTGAAGAGGCCCAAAGAAAGTCTCACATAATATTTTTGATCTTGGCATAGGTAGCCTTAGAAGGAGCCCAACAAGAGGAGTAACATTAGAAAAAAAATGAAATTTTCCAGCCAGAGAAAGAGACTTGGTAATCCAATAGGCCGACTTTTTCTCAATCCTAGAGAGGACAACTTGCCACAAATCAAGTGGAGAAGCCTGGAAGGTGAAGGGAATGCTTAGAAACTAAAAGATTTCGCCTGGATCAATCCATTTCCAACTGTACTATTGAAGCCAGCGAGGAGTGGAAAAAATAGATTTTTTGTAACACAAAGTTTTATGCCACTGAATGCAAGAACTAGATGCAAGACAAAAAATATGAAGGCAATCAAGAGCCGCTTGAATATTATTCTCTTCCTCCAAAAGGGTGAGGAAAGAGTTATCATCAAAATGGCCATTAACAAGTTGAGCCTAGGATTTAGGCAGGACAATGCCTCTAAGACACCGTTGAGAAACCACACTGGCTAGTAAATAACCGAATCCTTGGGCAACAAGACTAAAAGAGGAGCAAGCAGAAATCCTTGCCAAATAGAGCAAAAAAGACCAAAAGTAGAAGATTGGAAGCCATTAATGGTAATATAAGTAGAGGCATCTGAGAAAAGCATTTGGACTACCTGAATGAAGTTAGGCCCAAACCTCAAGGCTTTTAGCATGGAAAGAATGAAATGGAACTCAATGTGGTCATAGGCTTTGGAAAAATAAATTTTGAGAATAATGGCTTTCTGGCCAGAATGCCTGGCCCACTCCATACCTTCCCACATGACAATAATGTTGTCCAAAATAAATTTGGATTTAATGAAACTAGTTTACTCTGAGTGCACAATCCGAGGCAACAAATGGCGAATCTTTAGAGCCAAAGGTTTAGCAAACATTTTGTATGAGACATTGAGGAGTGTGATAGGTTTCCAGTTGCAAGTGTCCTCGAGATCTCTAGGATTAGGTATGAATTTAATGTTTCCTTTATTAATTATATTACCCAGAGTTTTGCAATGAAAAGCCTCAAGATAGACTTTATGTAAATCTTTCCCAACACAATCCCAAAGGGCCTTGTAAAATTCACAAGGGAAGCCATCAACACCTGAGGCCTTGTCATTTGCCATGGTATGAATGAATTCCTTCTATTCTTTAACAGTGAGAAAATGATCACAAAAAGCTTTCTAGGCTGAAGATAGCCTATTTGGCATAACAACAGGGAGTCCTGAAGGTCTTGCTAATGCTCTAGTGTGTAATCTTGGGTAGTGAAAACTTGTTCATAATGCTTGAAAAAGGCCTAGAGAATATCAGGTAGCTCAGAAAGCACTTGGATTCCATCTTTACTTTTTTTTGTGCTCGGGAAGAGTGCTCAGCACACAAAGCTAGAAAAAAATCCTTTGAGGCATGGTCACCAATTTTTAACCAGTGTAATCTAGATTTAATTTGCACACCTATGACAACATAATTATTTGCAACTTGTTTCTTGTACCTTAACTCTACCACCCTGAATTGAAATGATGGGGAGAAAGGGTTGGTTGTTAGAGCCTCAATAAATGAGCACAGGTCAACATTGGTAGCTTCATAAGACTGCCAGTGAAAAATGGCCAACTGGCACCCATAAATGCGGAGAAACCTAGCCGTACGAGTGATAGCATCATTCCACCAATTAATCCAACCTTTATTAAGTGGTGGCCTATACTCCAAATTCTAGACCCTGTGAATGTGAGCCAATGTGGGCTGATGTGAAAGTAGAGACATGTTAAAAAAGAACTGTCTTACAGGGCCAAGGCTGTCTTGTCTCCCATTCAATGTGAAAAGAAATGGGGAAATGATTTGACAGAGTCACATCAACTAATAGCTTAATTGGGAGTGAAGAGCTATCAAAAGAGAAGAAATATTGAGCCAATATCATGGCACGATCAAGGTGCTTAAATAGCCTATTAGAGCTAGCCTAATAATTACACCAAGTGTGCCAGAGGGAATGAGAATGGTAGTGACTAATATTGGGATTAAAGAGCCCCAATTTATTACACATGTAAAACCATGCCTCCCATTCGCCAACTATCCATCTGAATGACAAAGTGCCATCTTTATCATACACCATCTCAACCATATTGAAATCCCCACACAATAATCAAGTAGCAACTAGAAATGAATCAAAAATCCAATGCCAAAGCACAAAGCATTCCATGAGTTCATTAGAGTCATAAACATTAATAATCCCAAAGGAATGGTTATCAATGTTGAGAAGGATCCAGACGAGCCGATGTGTGGGGTGAAACCCATGGTCAACCACACAAGAGTACCACCATGGGGACAAAAGGGTGATAGCTCCACCGTGCCCAACTTCATGATTAGTACAAAACATTTGACTAGCTGGCCAAATAGAGCGACAGACTAACGTGAGAAAAAAACCAGTAATTTTAACTTCTTGGAGACAAAACATTTTAATACCAAAATATTTCTGCAAAGTATCCCTAACAGAATACTTTATGGAGAGGCCTGTCAGACCTTGAACATTCCATGAGAGGAAATTCATGAGTGAAACTCCTCCATATCGTCAGAGTTTGGATCTTCTTCATTTAGAGTAGAGAAGCGATTTTGTAAAAACTCTAGTGAAATTGTCCCAATTTGAATATTCAGAGAAGAAAATCTCTATTTCTCCTACACAAATTCACCTTCTTCTAAAGTTGAAGGACTACGAGACCGCCTTTGAGCTCTCGAAATGGGAGGAGAAGAATTCAATTGTGCTATCATAAAGGTAGTAGGTTGAGGCATAGCCTTCGGCCTAGGCCATGTTGGAATACTATCAGCTCTGACCAAAGCCTCTTTCCCCTTCATCAAACGGTTTGAGACATTTTTTGCTGGTTCAAGGACTTTGGAAGCTGACCCAAAGCCATTGAACTTATTTTTACAATTCATAACCTTGGTCCATTTTTCATCAAGTTTGGCAATAGAATTATTTGCCTGACGAGGCTTTGAGAAGGAGTATGAGGCACTGCCAAAGGGCAGTCCTTGATCTTGTGGTCTGCGGACTGACATCTATAACACGTGTTAGGCAGATTAAAATAAGTGACCTTTTGGGTATGCCAAGGATCTCCAATTTGAATGCCAATGGAGTCTTTCAAATCTTGCAAAAGGTCCACTTCGATACAGATCCATTTCTGGGGTCGGGCCTGGAAAAACCTATTTGGCTCAATACAAATGGCCTTCCCTAGAGAGGACACAATATGACTTACAAAAGGAACACAAGGCAAAGGAAAACTTGGAAACTCAATCCAGATTGGGACCTGCAACTTGGTGTCATTCGAGATAGTGAAGTCCTGGGTCTACAAATGAAAAACTAACTGAGAAGACTTGACATACCAGGGACCATGGTTCAAGATTGCTTGAACATGACTAACCTCAACAAAGTGGAACATAAAAAACCCTTGGTTAAATTTTGGACCATATCAAGGCAGACCCCATGAGGGACCTAGGCCTTGCTGACCCATTCTTTAAGCACACTTTCATGGGGAGTCCTCCTAACAAAATACTCAACAAGGGTATGTTGCTCAAGCCATTGACAAGCAAAATAAAAATCAGGCAAAGGTAAAACCACATTAGCTGGGGAGTCAAAAGACTTACCTTGTGAAACACTTTTAGAAAAATTTTTTGGGATCATTTGTTCAGAGGAAGAGCCATTGAGCAGAGCCGTCAAATCACCAATTGCACTAGCATGAACTGCTAGGTTAGAGCTGGTTGAAGGCATATTAAAACAAAAAAACTGCAGTAAATACAGTCATACAAATAGGAAAAGAGGAAAATCCTTCACAAAGAGGGTAGTATGAAGCAAGAGGGGCCAGGAATGAGCACAAACACAAGAAAATCGTAGTAGAGCTCATTGAAATTAAATTAATTTTCCTTAAAAGTAAAAATACGAGTCTTGGATACAAATGCACATAAGAGGTAATTTTAATTCCCAAGGCCACATTTGGTGTGAGGGAAGAGCATTGACACCCTTGAACACCAAAGACTATCAAGCATGTTAATTAACCTCAGATAAAGTAATGAAAACACACAAAAAAGTCTAAGGTTATTTCCTTAGCAAATGTACTTGAAGATGGTGAAGAATGAATTGAAGAAAAACAACATAAGATAATACATGAAAATCAAATGTATACCTCAAATAATCTCCATCCTTCTAGATGAGTGGAAATGAAGTGCACCCTTGTTCCATTTTATTTTCTCTTTTGATGTGATATAATGTGGATTTCTCAGTAGACTAGCATAACCTTGGTCTGATTGCAAATGAGATAGTAAATTGATAGTACAAGGGTATGATAGTAGACTTCTTGATTGATGACGAAGGACATGACAACCTCTAGTTATAGAGTTTTGACTTGAGGAAAAATCAAGGGCTAGGATATATTGATGATGAATGGCTAAAATTAAATGAGGATTAGGGTTAGGATCTAGGTTTAAGATTGGGATACAAACATAATATTTATGTGAATGGTGATGATTAATAGGTGGGATACTAGATGCGTGGATAAAATGGAAAGTTAATTTGACTCTTGGATAGGTATCTATGTTCAATGAATCTAGATAAAGAGTTAAACATGTGAATGGGATAAGGATAAATAATTAAATAAATGATAAATATTTATTTAATTAAATGCTAGGATAAAGTGTGGAAAGGATGAAATTAATTAAATAAACAATACAAATTTATTTAATTAATGGCTTAGACTAGGCTAATATTAGGCGTGGTTAGGTAAGGTCATATTTTAGGTGTCTATAGGACCTACACCCGATAGGTTAGTATTTTTAAGCTACGATTAGTCTAAAAACAAAGGAATCTATGACAAGGGTTAGTAAATGACAAATAGTCCAAGAACACACATACAATGATTATGTTTAGTAAGAAATATCAAAAAACATTCAAGAATGGATAAATTAGGGTAGACATGTTGCTACATAGAGTACATATACTATGCAAAGAGGGCATATATGTTATTACATAGAGCACTTGCATTGAATAGTTAAAAATAATAAATCTTGAGAATGTATATGCTTATAAACAGTTCAAAAACACTAAAGTGATATAAAACACTAAAATAAAGTGTAGAAATGCTAAAAGATAATATAGAATCTTAGAGGGAACATATGCCACAAATAAGTGCACATATTCCACTTAATGTATAGGTGTGTTATAGAGCAGAGGCCTTTGTTGAAATAGTTCATATAATCTTGGAGAGGGGGCATATGCAACATTAAGTGTGTATGCACTATGCGGTAGCACAATTTTTCCACTATAAAGAGAAACTACACCATAGACTAGGATTTAGGGTTTATGATTAAATAGAATGTAGGTATATTAGGGATTGATGTAGTTATTGTAGAACCAAGAGTGGGTGTGTTTTTTGATAAAGCACTTGTGCCAAATTGAAAATGTTGATATTAAATGCACATGAAAACCTATAAATATCACTCAATACAAAGATTACAAAGGTGGAAATTTGATAGGGATGTGGTCTCATTTGGTGTACCAAAATATGTATGCTAAAATATAGAACAAAATACAAGAACAATGCATAAAGAAATCTCATATTTTATACCTAGATACATTGAGCAAAGGAATAAAAAAATGGTGAAAGGGGAACAAGATTCTCACCAGAACAAACCTTGATAACCATGTGATATTCTCAAGATGGTTTATTGTTGTTGAGAGTTGATATAGTTGTTCATTCTAACATCATGACCTTGTCTTGCATCCAATTCAAACTCTTAGAAACAACTTGAGGTATGGTTGATTGATAGGTTTGGGATGAGGATGATGGATGCATAAGATTTAATCTTGTGCAATGGATGATGTGGTTAATCCATTTGTAAGAGAGTATGATAAGTTTGTAAGTAGCACCCTGTGATTGTTGCACATGATTAGGGAAAAGATTGGAAAGAGATGGAAGGTGGATGTTTTCTCATTTTTATGGAGGTTGAGGATTGAAAAGGGTATTTTTGGATCCTTGTGCATGATTGAACTTATTTATTTTAAACAAAGTGGTGGAGGAATGTGTAAATGATTAGTTTGTTGATAAAACTTAATTTGTTTATTCAAATAATGATGAGGACCTGATTTAGATAAATTAAATAAATATTATATTTAATTTATGGGAGAATATTGAGAGGATAATTGATTTAATTAAATAATTACAATTTATTCAATTAAGGATGAAAATTTAGAAGGGTTAAATTGGTTGAATCAATTAAAATAAAGGTAATTTATTTAAGTATTATTAGAAGAAAGGTTAGATTTAATAATTAAATATTTATTAAAATAATATTAAAAGAATGATCAAATTGATAAATTAAATTAATAGTGTTTATTTACTTAACGTTAGAATCATATATGTGGGATGGATTTGGTGTAATAATGATGAAAATATGGGAATGTATTTTAGGTTTCTAAACTTACTATCTTACTTTATTTTATATTAGACTATGCGGGGTTTCCAAATTGCCAAAAATGGTTAATTTGAACAAGTGAGCTTCCATAGTCCTATTTATTAAAAGGGATGAATAGGGTATGCCTAGTTATTATCGTATATGGTCTTTCCTAGGTCAAGAATTCTAGTCTTCTCCATACATAATAAGAATGAATATATTTTTTGGAATATTAACTTAAATGGTCTTATGAATGTATAATCCTTACATGTAATCATTATGTTCATTACTTTTATTGTGGATTTGTAAGTGAATTAAGTGGATATTTATTAATATTCTTTACTTTATAAGTTACACCACCTTAATGTGTGATTGTATTGAAATCTAACTCATGTGGACTTAATTCATGAAATCTCTTGTTGATAAACTGAACTCTTAAAACCCATAAAATCATGGACATATGTTAATGGAAGTTATGTGGTATTATTACAAGATCAATTGTCTAAGGTGTGTAAACCCTTGGAACCTCTTGATTATATTTATTTCACTACAAGATGACTCCATGTGCTAGAATTGAGTTTGATATATGCATAGTTTAGTTTGTTGTCACTAGTAGTGTGTAGGTGATGGATGCTAGAAGCTGATTATCATATCCTAGGGTTCAATCAACTTTCACTAGTAGTATGTAGGTGACAAACACTGCTAACTACCCACAATATGATATGGCCTAGCTAGTTTTCATCACTACCATGTAGGTGATAGATGTTAGGAGCTATCTCATACTGGAAGTTGGATTATGCTAATGGTATGTAGGCGATGGATGCAAAGATCCATTGAATCAAAAGGGTTTAGCAAGATGGATTTTTTTTATTAATTTAGCTACATGTGTAATGTATTGTTACACTTATCCTATTGTTGGTGATGACAATGAGTAGTATGCAATGCTTGTCTCATCATCATAGTTGGTTGTGAAACATGATAAAGATGGACCCATGGTGTATTATGGGATGCATTTATTTTCTTTTTCTATGTTGCCACCTTATTATTAGGGCTTATGTGTTAGTGGGCTAGGTAAAGAGGAAGATACACACAATAGAGTTGCATCCTTTTTTTTGTTTATTGGTCACTATGTAATGTAATGTAATGTACATACAAGCTTATCACTATGTGTATATGTAATGTACATACAAGCTTATCACTAGGTGTACATGTGATGTATGTAAGAGTTGATCATTATGTGCACATGTGATGTATGTACGAGCTAATCAATAGGTGTATATTTCATATACATAATTTTTTTTATCATTATATGTACATGTGATGTATGTGTGAGTTGATGACTATGTGTACATGTGATGTATGCATGAGCTGGCTAATATGTGGTTTTGTATTCATAATTTGATGTTGACAAGGCTTAATTAACGGTTGTAATTCAAAAAGAGGTTGAAATATCTCATCCCAATTGTGAGGATGAAGTCCTTCTATTGATGTGCGAACTAAAAAGCCTCTAATTTTGGAAGGGATACATTGACAAGACCATTTCAAATGAGCCCTCAAGAAATTCATTTGAATATAGAGATTCATCACAATATGAGAGCTTATCCTTTTTAATAATAAATGTGAATTTGTGATACAACATTATTATCATTATAACATTTGATAAGATTACAAAACTAACAATTTTAAATTAGAAAAAATATTAAATTATAATTACTTGATTAATTTATATTATATTTAATGTAGAACTAAAATAACACTTAAAACAAATCCATAGTATAAAAAATGCATTCATATAACTTTTTAGTTTCCCCATAATGTATACATAAAGTATATAACTTTTTTATTGTTTGGTCTCTTTGTTTTCTTATTTACAGGTTGAAGCTGAGAAGAATCTAAAGATTGACTTTCAAGTTCAACAGATCAAGCTTCAAGTCAATCAACTATTAAACAAGAGGATGGTCACTGTCTCCTAGGGCCTAAAGTCTTTTTTTCAAGATTGATTTTGTCCTCCACCTTGTGTGGTTGTTAGTGGCTGGTTCACCATGTAATTTTTGTAATTGTATCTCTCTTGTCTTTTGCTTGTACTGCTATATGATTACAGTTTATGCTGCTACAAACTGTTGGTTCACCTTGTCTCTTTATTCTGATATTGTTTTTAATGTATGTCTTAGCTCTTGTAGTAGGTTATACTATGCTGCTGTTGTTTCAACTATGCTCTTATAAATTTCTCCTACAATTTTTCACTGCATTTTCATTGTAATTTCAAAATTTTTCTCAATAAAAAAAGCATAGAAGAGTTCAAAAATATTTAGAAGGATCATGAATTTGCTTATAAAACTAGGTGCAAAAAAAAGTAATCATATAAAGTCAACAAAAGCATTAAAGTTGCAACTGAAGCAATCTGTCAAAGTTCCATTCCTACTCTGGAGGTCGAAGTTCCATTCCTACTCCTTTGGAGGTAGGTGGTTGATTACTTTTGAATGAAAACTAAACTTATAGAAATATTAGCTAGCCAATACTATCCACGAAAATTTCACTTCAATGAAACCTTTAAAATATAATTAAATCATAAGATATGAAAGAATAAAAATGGTCGAGGATAAATATTGCTGGACAAGTAGTTGCTCGTGTGTTGCCCAAAACAACACCTTCATTATTATTTGCAAACATTAATTGGATAGTTTGTCTATTAATTCACCTGCAACATCATAGGATATTTTGTTCTATGAAAGAATGGGATTTTATCCATTGATGCGACGACCTTTAGCCTTCCTGCACACGAGGGCATTTGCAGGAATTAGATATTCATCTCTTGGGTTTGTTCTAGCATAAACCTTCATGTAAAATTGTTTCCCAAGGCATTGCCCTTCCCATAGAGCAGATCTCACATTCCACATGCCTGCATTGTCAATTGCCATTAAAATTGCAGTCCAGGACCTTGGATATACCTGCAAAAACCCATGTAAATTACTTTAAGAACTAAGATTCAAGTCAGGGAAAGAAAAATGCTATGCTATTGTATTCTATAAATGTGCATGCATCGCAGGGTTAGAATCTAAATCATCAGGACAATTATAATATCTCCACCTAGACAAGCACAGTAGGGCTTGGACCCAAATGAAGGTAATTGCACTATCTCACGGTTAGAGATCTTTGCCATCATCTTAATACTAGAAAATGGCATATGTTTGGTCCTTAATGCTAGAAACCCTATTCATAAAAATCACTCCATCTTGCCGCTAGAACATGAATGGACCAGATTCAAAACCTTATTAACAACACACCAACCCAATTCTAAACCCCATCTTTTACCTGTGTAGGATAGCGATGAATTGCATCGAACAAATTGTAACTTTTCCTGCTAGCAGAAGTCCATCGCCCCCAATCCATATTGCATACCAAATTTTTTGTTTCTTTGGGTTAAACAAAGCAAACTAAAAATACTCTATAGCGAAAAAACTTAGTGTTCTCTATATCAAGGAAACATACCCAAAAACAAAGAAGTTAAACCATCTATGTGCCAGGATAGAATGGTTCTCTCAGTGTTCAGAAAAATAATTTCAATGAAGGACTTGTATTCAACTTCTATTATAGCAGTCTGGAGGATGGCCCCTATTTTCTGGGGCTGATCAAGCATGCTGTTCAGGTTGAAAACCCCTAAGATATTGAAGTGGTCAACCAATTTCAGGGGTGTGTGAGGAATGGAAAAGGAGATCCCATTGATTGCATATCACTATTTTTTGTCAATAACAACTTGTGGGCTGTGTAGAACGACTGTTCATGATATATTTATCTTCCCATAGTGATACAAACCCTGTGGGTTGGGCCGAGCTGCATTGGATGTCAAATTCCATCTGCAAGATACATGTATAAAGAAACACTAAACATACAAGAAGCAAAGACATAAAATTTTAGAATGAAATAAATGAAACACACAAGCAAGATGGATGAAATGGGAGGGTGGGGGGTTTAGTTCGATTTCCTAAAACATCTTGTTGTAGGAAAGAGATCACAAGGTCTAGTCTCTCCCATCCTTGTAGTACGGGAGGGTGTGTCACGCTACCGTCACTAGTCATATAAAAAAAGTTTACCAAGCACACTACAGTTTATAGGGGGGCTATCCAATTCTGTAGTCTTAAAGAAAAGAAGATGGATGAAATAAAAAAGGAAAACCGGAGATCTAGATGTTTAAGAAATAAAAAAGTTGATTTGAATGATAGGAAATATGTGATTATGATGTTTAGCGAGAAAGGAGTTCATTTGGATAATAGTTGTTATTAAGAAAGTAATGATGTGAAGTGAAATCACATCAGAGGAAAAAGCCACCGAAGCAAACAACTTGTAAACATGCAAAAGCAAGAAAGGGTCCATGAGGCATGACAAAGACAGTCGATGGTGTTAGAATGTGAACCGTAGATTTTTGGCACCACAAGACTCTCTAACTCTTATAGGGTTTTTCACCTAAAAGGAGAGAGGTAGGCCAAAAGTGCTACCTAGGTTCATTCAAATTATGCAATATAGGATGCTATTTAGGCTAAATGGAATGAACTAAATGCAATTAAGTGATTTATATGACTGATTATGAATGAAAAGTCTAAGAATTATGCTATGTTGGAAAACACAATATGATATGCAAACAAAGAGCACAAAAAGAAATGAGTTGAATCAATGTGCACCTGGAAGTTTGATGAAGATTCATGCTGTGTGGAATCACATAAATTCACCAGTGGGACTCATTCATCCAGGGTGGCGAATCAGTCCTACTTCTGAAAATTGCTAGGAGCAGGTTTCTAAGTGTCGGGATCTAGAATTTGACAAAAAATATTCAGTCCTAATTAAGGTGGGACTCATTCACCATTGGTGGTGAATTAGTCCTCTCCCAAAATTTTGAAAAATTAGGAGACAACTTTGCAACACTAGATCTGAGGATATCTGCTTGTCGGGTTGTCGATGTCAATTCTATAGGAAACAAACATAATACCTTCTTCAAGCTTGAAATATGGTAGATTTGACTTAAAACACTTAGTTGACTTGTTGACCACTCTTCAACACCTAAATGCTGGCTAAATCTGCACACAAAGGTTTGCAAACACACATGCAAGAGGGGAAAAATGGTTGAGGGTTAGTAAATAGGGGTTTTCCTTTGTCAAACCCCACTTTGGTAATCAAACCCTTAATGAAATAATGAAATGGAAGAGAATGATAAACAAATAACATGCAAATGCTATCAACTTACCAAACCCTTGTTGATGAAAATCTGAAGTGATGTCAATGGATGCTCCAAAATGCTTGATTTGATGTTGTAAGGTGCTTGAATGCTTGAATGAATGATAAGATTGCTTGAATGTGGTGTGAGATTGTAGGAGATGTAAAATGAGGTGAAAATCGCTTATTTATACAATCCTCTACCTTAGTAACCCGTTGATACTTCATCATAGGCTGACATTAAGTGATTTTGAATAAAAATCGGAAAGGAAATTTGAAATATTTTGAATTTGGAGCCAAGGGGGACTCATTCGTCACCCATGATGAATGGGTCCCACCTAGGACTTGAAAATTGGTGTTGGGAATTAAGTCACATTTAATGTTGTTTGTGAGGTTTACATTCAAAAATGCACTTAATTAAAGCTTATAAGGACATAAAGGGATCAAATAAAGCATAAGAAAGGTGTAAATAGTGAAATTATGCCTAGAAAAGTGTGAAATCTTGTTACAAAACTTTACAACACTTCAAAATAGGACTTGATAAGTGACATAAAGGTGATTTTTAGGTGAATTTTAATGAATAGGGTCTATAAAAGTGTAGAAATAATTTATAACACTTCAAAACACCTTCACAAGATGTCATTATTTGAATTTTAGTACCTAAATATGCATGTTCAATCCATGTTACAACATAAAATCAGAGCAAAATAGACCAAACATCATGAAGAAAGGCTTAAAAGACCATGAAAATGACAAGGGGCCATTTTTCTACAGTGCATTTAGCCCTCACTTTAGTGAGAGGATGAACTTGCTTCAAACTCACACTAAAGTAGCCATGAACATCAAGAGGAGGGTTCAAATGCACTTACGCTAGCAAGATGGAATGACAGTGATCAAGAGGGATGATCAATCCCCTAGGATGAAGATCCCATGGAAAACTAAGCATAAGAACAAAGGAACACACAAGTGTTGAAATGAATGAAGAGAAATTGGATGGAGCTTCGATCATCTATCCAACTAGTTGTGGATTAGATCTAGGCTAATTATTTGAAAAAGAGAATATATACTCACTCTGGGGTGACATAACTCATGTTAGTCTGTTGGGTGAGAAGGCCCAAAAGGTGAAGTACATACACTAGTTGGTATGCACCCACAAACACAAAAGGTGGCTATGGGGAAAGTTGTGCTGCTGGATGGGCTTCCTGCTCAACCATATTAAAGTTATACCTCCTGATAACTTTACCAAGGCACCACAAAGGAAAATATCAGTTCGTGCTTCATGAGACAAGCAAAAGTTCATATGCTTAGAACTCATGAACAAAGAGGATGGTACCACAAGCATGCAAATTGCATTATGCAAGGTGGAAAAATAATGCAAAATGTAAGAATGTAAAATGTAAAAGGATGTTCAAAGGAGTCTTGTTAAGTTCATGCAAGGTCAGTCACTTAGGGAACATTGTGTCTAATGTCTCTAAGAAAGTACTAATCAAAGAATAGTATATTCACAACTTAGGGGATGCAGTGCGTCACATCAGGCCACCAAGAGGAATGTAATATGTTAAGATAGATCATGCACTTATGAAGGACATTACACCCAATTTCATCCATAAAGTGTCAAACACATCATATGAATGACAAGGCTATACTAGGAACCAAGAATGAAAATGAATTTATGGTAATGTATTCCCCCCACTTTAAAAAAATTGCTACACACTAGTCTGTGAGCAATTACTTTAAAGTAGCAAAGGAAATAAAATGCAAAATGAAAACAAGATATGAGAGCCAACTTGGAAAGCCCTATGCCAAGTCATATGTTTCGAAGTTAGGCTACGTCATGTAAATGAAAATGAAAGAAAAAGAAAAGGAGGTTGCCCCATAGGAAAGAACACACCAAACACATAAGGGATCTATGGATTTGGGGTTAGTTTGTTCATTGCTATATTGTTTTGATTAAAGAGATCAAAACCATCATCATTCCCCAAAGCACATAAAACTGGAAGAATGACACAAAGAGAGTGAAAACAAAAGAAAAATAAAGTCAGTTTTGGGTCAACATGGAAGAGACATTGTGGTCTCAATACTTTTCATCATCCCCAAAAGGAAAACACAAGTGAAAAGAAAACTAAAAAAGGCAAAAGGAAAGAATTTTTTTTGGGTCAACATGAATGAGACATTTCAGTCTCGATGCCTTACGTCATCCCCAAAAGGAAAAAAGACAAGAAAAAGAAAAAATAAAAAGGAAAAGAACCGATTGGGTCCACATGGAAGAGACATAGGGTGTCTCAATGCTTTGTGTTATCCCAAAAAGGAGAACAAAAAACAAAAGTTAAAAAGTGAAAGGACCTTTTGGGTCAATATGGAAGAGACATAGGGCATCTCAACGCTTTGCATCATCCCCAAAAGGAGAACACAAAACAAAAGTGAAAAAGACAATGTACAACATATAGAATAGAGGTACAAATAGAAGAAGTGTACAAAGAGAGGGAACATCAAACACATGATATAGGGGAACATGATACACACACAAAAGTGCAAAAGAAAGAGAAAATAAAAAGGGAAACATGCAAAAAGGATAGCCAGGCGAATGCAAGTCAATCATCTAACAAGTCATCTATCTCCCAATTGTGTTTAGTGTATTACGAGGGAAGTTGGATATCTAAAGGAAGAATTGCAAGTGCCAAACTAGGAGATGTACCAAGTTCCTCAATTGGTTGAGAAGATTTATCAATTAAGCTCATGGTAGATGAAAATAAAGAATTTAGATTGTTATTCCCTTCTTCATCTATTTTGGTGATCTCCTCATCGTCATCTTCATCATCAAGGTTGATTACAATGAGAGGACAAAGGGTTATTTCCAAGGAAGGATGTATTAGAAGTTGTGGCTGTTGGATTTGTTCATTTTGTTGTTAAGGTTAGATTGGACTATCTTGTGGTGGGTCAGGAGAAGAAGGGTGATCATCTATTATGTCCATCAGAGGCGAAGATTGGTTTTCATTATTTTCTTCCATGTGAGATTGACAAGCAAGGTCATGATGATGCACCTACGTTCCCTAGCACTGCAGTTTTGTTTAATTTGGTTTTGAAGTTGTTGAGGTGTGAGAGCATATTGAGTCGTCATAGGTTCTTCTTCTTCTGAAGGGGGGGAATAGAAGAAATCGAAGAGGATGGGTCAATCACTTTCTCTTTAGCTTTATACACTTGTTTAATGTGAGGAGGCATGACAGGATTGGTTTCACTTTCTCTTGGTCGTTTAGTCAATTGAGGGGAAGTGTGTAAGGGAAGTTGTATGGTTTGCTCAATGTCAGACTCAAGCTAAAGCATGGTTTCATCTATGATAGGAGGAGTGGAAGAAAACGGGAAGATGTTACGAAGAGAAAATTCAACAATTTGTTTGGCTTTGAAATTTTTATAGGCTATGAAAAATAAATCTTTACGAGAGGTGATGGGTTCCATAGGTTCTAGCCAAAAAGCTTCTAAGGAGAAATTACCTTTAGAGGATAATAGATTAAAGCCACTATGGTGTATGGTGAATATTTCATTGCCATGTGGAAACTTCAAACATTTGTGAACAACTGAAGGGACAACTTTCATTGAGTGAAGCCAAGGGTGGCCTAGCCACATACGAAATTGATCCGATTGTGGAATAATAGAAAATGTTACATCCAAGGTTTTAAGTCCTATTTGTAATGGGAGCACGATCAATCCAATCTTAGGGCCCGAAAAACTAGTATGTGTTTTAATCCATGCAGTTGGTTTATGACATTCTTCTTGGTAAAGCTCATGTAATACTAGAAACTTTTCTATGATCACATTCTTGCCACACGTGGGATCTATTAATATCCCATTGGTGGGATTGTCATAGATTCTACCGGCTATGTAAAGAGGACCATCAAGAAGTTTTTGAAGTATATCTTTAGAAGAAAAAGTGATATCAAGAGATTTATTGGTTTGGACCTTACGAGGGATAACATCTATCACACCCATAAGTTCATCCATAAGATTAACTTGGGTAACAATTATAGTTATATCATGTTGTTCATTATTTGTATCAACATTCATTACATCAATGTTTGAAGGTTCACTAGCCTTGACAAATGAAATATTGTGTTTAGGCATGGGGTTGGTGAAAATTTATAAATTTTGGTTGGGGGGTGCAATGGACTTATTGTCTTGATCATTAACACCTGCAATGGATAAACGATCCGAATCAATGAGGTCTTGAACTAAATGTTTTAGATGCTTACATTGCTCGGTGTCAAGTCCATCTTGGTGATGAAAGTGACAATAAGCATCTAGTTTGAAGGTGGGTGGTAAGGGCTTCGTGGTATCAAGTGGTTTGATGATAGGCAAAGTGATCTTTTTTGTTGAAGCAATTGGTTCATTGTATTATGGAGGGTATCAGATAAGGCGGTGAATTGTCTCTTTGGATCCTCGTAGGTATAAGGCACTGCCGCTTTAACAACTACCACTTGATTTTGAACAGGTTGGGTTGGTTGCGGTTGAGGAGTTAGATTGAACTGTAAAAAGCCTCAATTGGGTTTTCAAAAGTTTTGAGTGTTGTTTTGGTTTTGTGGTTCAACTTTCTTAGCTCGGTTAGAAGTGGACTTTGAATCATGACTAGAAACTGAGTTGTGATAATCACATAGTGTTGTACATAAATGCATAAATGAAGGGAATTCCATCATAGTTAATTTATCTTGAAGGTTTGGACCGTGCAATTTTTTGATAAACATCTTTTGTAGATGTGCATCAGGAATCTTGACATCAATTTGAGCATATAATGACTGGTATCGTGAGATAAAATCAGTTACTTTTTTGTCTTCATTTTGTCTACATCTCATTAAGTCAACCATCGTATTTTTAGGAGTCATGTGAACTTGAAAGTGACTTATAAAAGAATCCACCAATTCGTTAAATGATCGGATGGAATGATTGGGAAAGTTGGAAAATCACTCTAATGTAGTATCTTTCAAGGTCCCGGTAAATAGTTTGGCTAAGAGTTTATCATCAAGGACAAAATCACTGCATAAAGCTATATAAGCATTGACATGGTTGATAGGGTCTCCTTTTCCTCCATACTTCTCAAATCTTAACATTTCTATCCTTTGTGGCATTGGGGTGTGTAAGATTTCTAAGGATAACGGGATACTATGAACATGATATGTGGGTGGAGCATTTTGACCTTGGCTAATGGTGGAAATTTGTTGTTGCATGGATGAAATGGTGTTAAGGAGTTGTGTAATGATAGGGTTAGGATAAGTGGTTTGATATGGAAGAGAAAATGGTGAGGGAGTGTAGGAAATGTTAGGGGAAGTGGAAGGAACACTAAGAGGGGTGAAGGTGGTGGTTGGGACTTGTGATGCCATAAGAGAGCGAGGTGAAATTGCGAAAGAAGGAGCCACATGATTAACTTGCTGCATAGTTGTTGTAAGGTGAGAAGTGGTATAAGTTGGTATGGATGCTATGGTTGAAGGGGAAGGAATGTGAGATCCTCCTTGGCTTACAACAATGTTTGGGGATTGGGAAGTGGAAGATGAATGTTTATTGTAAATCTTGGCAATTATTTTCATAACTTGCAAGCCATCATCACTTTCAATCAATCAATAAAGGGTTTCTATTGCAGGTATGGCAATAGTGAAAATATTTTCAAGGGACAAGTCTTGTTGTAGGTGTGAAAAATCCTCATGAATATTAATGACCTTGTCTTCTGGGATGGAACTAGTGTGTGTGTCAACATTCATTGGATGGAAAGGTGAGGGAATAGAAGTGGTGTTGTCAATGTCTAATGCACCATTGTCCATACTAGGAGTAGAAGCTCTTGACATCCCAAGGTCCACAATGAAAGTGCTATCGTGGGAAGCCATGAGTCTAGAACTTCATCTAATGAAAGTATTATCAATGGGGCACCAAACACTCATACAAGTAACACAAAGAATGGGGTGAAAGAAAATAAAGGGTAATCTAGGAGTTCTAAATGCAAATTTTTTTTTTTTTGCTAACTGTAATATAGAAGTAACTACAGAAACCATAAATACAAGAAAATGCCAGAAATGCCGTTTAAAAAGTGCAGGTGGACCCATTCGCCCAGGGTGGCGAATGAGTCCTAGTGTGAGATTTTTTTGTGTTTTTTAGAAATTTTATTGTGATTCTAACACTACTTAGATTACAATGAAGGATGTAGATGCAAATTTTTCAATTTTTCAATGATATGCAATGTAAAAATGAAATCTAAATGAATCTTTCACTAATGCAAGTTGAAAAACCCTAGAATGCAAAAATAAAACAATACCCTAATTGAATGTTGATGCAAGTGTAATCTAGGATGCAAGATGCATTGAAAATAAAAATGAAAAGTGTTCAAAATGAAGGTTCACCAAAATGAACCATATATTTTTGGCACCACAAGACTCTCTAACTCTTTTAGGGATTTTCACCTAAAAGGAGAGAGGTGGGCCAAAAATGCTAGCTAGGTTCATTCAAATTACGCAATGTAGGATGTTATTTAGGCTAAATGGAATGAACTAAATAAAATTAAGTGATTTATATGACTGATAATGAATGAAAAGTCTAAGAATTATGTTATGTTGGAAAACAAAATGTGATATGCAAACAAAGAGCTATGAATGAATAAGTGCAGAACAAAAAGAAATGAATTGAATTAGTGTGCACCTGGAAGTCTGATGAAGATTCTAGAATGTTTTGAATGCTGTATAGAATCATAGAAATTCACCAGTGGGACTCATTCGTCCAGGGTGGTGAATCAGTCTTGCTTCTAATGAAAACTGTCGGGAACAGGTTTTTGATTGTCAAGATCCAAAATTCGAGAAAAAATAGATTTTTAGTCCTAAGGTGGGACTTATTCACCACTGGTGGTGAATTAGTCCTCTCCCAAAATTCTAAGAAATCAGGAGACAACTTTGCAACACCAAATCTGAGGATGTCTGTTTTTCGGGTCACTGAAGTCAATTATGTAGGAAATGGATAAAATAGCTTCTCCAAGCTTGAAATATGGTAGATTTGACTTAAAAATTCTAGTTGACTTGTTGACCACTCTTCAACACCTAAATGCTTGCTGAATATGCATACAAAGGTCTACAAATATACATGCAAGAGGGGAGAAATGGTTGAGGGTTAGCAAATATGGGTTTTCCTTGTTCAAACCCCACTTTGGTAATCAAACTCTTAATGAAATGGAAGAGAATGATAAAAAAATAACATGCAAATTCTATCAACTTACCAAACCCTTGTTGATGAAAATCTGAAGTGATGTCAATGGATGCTCCAAAATGCTTGATTTGATGTTGTAAGGTGCTTGAATGCTTGAATGAATGATAAGATTGCTTGAATGTGGTGTGAGATTGTAGGAGATGTAAAATGAGGTGAAATCGCTTATTTATACAATCCTCTACCTTAGTAACCTGTTGATACCTCATCATAGGCCGACTTTAAGTGATTTTGAATAAAATTTAGAAAGGAAATTTGAAATATTTTGAATTTGGAGCCAATGGGGACTCATTCACCACCCATGATGAATGGGTCCCACCTAGGACCTGAAAATGGGTGTTGGGAATTAAGTCACATTTAATGTTGTTTGTGAGGTTTACATTCAAAAATGCACTTAATTAAAGCTTATAAGGACATAAAGGGGTCAAATAAAGCATAAGAAAGGTGTAAATAGTGAAATTATGCCTAGAAAAGTGTGAAATCTTGTTACAAGACTTTACAACACTTCAAAATAGGAGTTGATAAGTGACGGAAAGGTGATTTTTAGGTGAATTGTAATGAATAGGGTCTATAAAAGTGTAGAAATACTTTATAACACTTCACAACACCTTCACAAGATGCCATTATTTGAATTTTAGTACCTAAATATGCATGTTCAAGCCATATTACAACATAAAATTAGAGAAAAATAAACCAAACATCATGAAGAAAGGCCTAAAAGACCATGAAAATGACAAGGGGATATTTTTTGATGGTGCAAAATGAAACTTGTCAATTTGATCATAGGGTTTGGAACTGGAAGTTGTTTGGAAATAACACATTTGACTTTGATAATAGTAATAGGAAAGCGATTATTATAATGTGAAGGTATAAATGGGGTGGGTTTGGATGATAGGAATATAAAGTTTTGTTTGTGGTGTTAGCAATAACATATTTGATTTGGATGATAAGAATGGGAAAGCCATGTTTTTGGTGTTTAGGAATAAACTACTGATTAGTACGATAGGAAAGTTGTGGATTGGGATAATTTGGATGATACAAAAGGTGTTATTTTTGATGATAGGGAAGCTTAGGTTTGGATGGTTAGGAATGATAGACTTGACCAGGAAGATAGGAAAGTTGTGATTAGGAGGAAATTCGTAAGCTTGATTATAGGAGGTTTTGAAGCACTCTCAGTGGGAAACCTTGTTTTCAATGTCTGGTAATACATAGTTGAATTGGAAGATGGGAAATATATGAATTATGAATGAAATAGTTGATCTAGAATATAGGAATGATGTGATTCAGATGAAATTTGTAAGCTTGATTCTAGAAGGGCTTGAAGCTCTAGACAGGAAAACTATGACATAGGAACACCAAAGTTAATTTCGATAATAACATAGCTATGAAGTGGATGTGTGGCAATTGCATGTTTGGTTTAGATTCTATGAAACCTGTCATTTCTATGTTTTGAACTATATAATTGATTTGAAGGTAAAAAATGTTTAGGGTCAATTAATCATTTTCAAAATTCAACTGCCTTTGGGACTTATAGAGGATTAAATTATTTTCATTTGAATCATGAAGTGTAGTTTTATGCTGAGAAATTCATGAAAAGTGAAGCCAAAATTAGGTCATATTTCCAGACTTCAGATAGTCAGAGAGTTACAGATTGAACAACGTGAGATTTCACTCATTTAGCAGATTCATCAAAGAAAACATTTAGGAAACTAAACAGTTTGATCAGGTTGGTTGGCATACAGGTAAGATTGATAAATATTGAATTGGACAATTCTTATAATTGAGAGGTAGAATACTTTATGGGCTTGTTGAATTCCCATTAAAACACTATTGTGTTATAACTTATTTTAAGATTTGCAGAAGATGACCACAATGATGATATAATGGTGGAAGTTGAGTAGCCATTTTTTGCTGATAGGAAAATCTAAGTTCAATTGAGTGGGGAAGTGAATGATTGATTCATTGTTAAATGGTACGTGTACTTTTTTTTGCCATAGTCAAATCTACATTTAGGAGAAGGGAGAGAAGGGAAAGTAATCAATAGACAATGGTCATATGCAAGTTTTCTTCTAGTTGAAGGTGGTGGCCGAGGTCTTTAGAAAGGAGTGGTTGAGGGGTTGGGCACGGGAAAGAGGCAATCAAAACCATTTGGTATTAAAGAAGTATACTTGTACTAGCAATTTTTCTTTCTTGGCATCTTTACATGGTTTTGTATTTTGTGATACCATATGTAGTTTTACTACATAAACCAATTAAAATAGTCCTCCAAAGTAGCCAAACTTGATGAATTTTGCTTGGTTTATGGACCATTCAATGTGTTTCATAGGACCCTTAGGAAGCGGGCCTGATGCAGGCTACCGTGAATTATTGTAATGTAGGAGACCTACTACAACTTGAACTGGTTTTGTGAAGTGGGTGGAAGCCACCATGTAGAACTCTTTTGGAGGATGGTTGGTTGTAATGAGGACTATATATGATTGACCCGCATGGATGTCTAGAGAGTCGTACTCATTTTGAACTACATGGGATCCTTCCACTTCTACTAACTTTAGCTCATGGCCTTGAATCTTGAAATTTAATGAGGTTGACAACCCCACATTTGAAATTCTGAGCCTGTACGTTTTACCTATCAATCATAACTTATAACAACCATTAGTTAACAAATAAATAATGAACTATGCTGTTTTGTGCTAGATTGGATCTGACAACCTTAATAAGAGAAATGGCAATAATTTCCTAGGTTCAAATTTGGTGGGGTCGAATTGTACACTTTATTCAATAGTATATAAATACCAAAAACAATTCTCTAGTGGAGTACTTGCATAAGTGGTTACTTATACACCAATTTGGTGTCTTTCTTAGTAATGAATTAGAAAAATACCAATACCTTTCACCTTTATATAGAGGATGACATAACAAAACTCCAATAGTAGTCATTGGCCAAATAGTGTTCCCTCTGGCAGTTTTTGTAATGTGTAACTTATGTGCTAAGAGCCTACCATGGTCCAGATAATGAAATAACATCATTCAAGAAATAAAAATACCCGGGTCAACTTTGAAGTAAGCGTGAGACTTCCACCAAGTCTCTTTATGTGAAATTGTGAATTCATCTGGCATGCCTAGAGGTATTCCCTTGTCAAGCCTTCTCTTTAGAACCTGGCAATACCCAATGGAAATAACTTTTTACTATTTAATTAAGCATAAGAACATATCTAAAATGCAATTAATTTTACAAGTTATGGCCTTTTTTTTTCTTACTACATGATTAGTCTTGTACCAATCCCCAATGAGGACTGTGTACTCTCCCCCAGGAGGAGGGTAAGGTACAGAGATAATAGGCCTGCTTGCAATGTTTAGGCCTCCAAATCCTCCAACTACTTTATGGAATAATGTTGAGGGAAAATAAAAGTAGCTCCCTGTCTGATCTTTAACTTGGAACTTGTAGGTAAAATTCCTATGAGGAGGAATTGGGCAGTTGGTTCCCAACACTCCATCTTCCCAAGAGTTTTTTTGATGTTGGATTCCATTCCTGAGTAGATCACCACATCAACTAAATATTAGGATTTACCATTTTCCAACAACAATGAGAACTAGAAGAAACAAGAAGATAACATTCATGTCAACATGTCACACTTTTTTTATTTTTATGAAGAGAACTATATATTAAATGCTCCTGAGCCTTTTCCCGTCCACCTACCTGTTAGGAGCATTCGATGCCTGTAGCTGAAATATTTTTTTGGGGATTGCCTTCCCACTTGCTCCTGACGTGCACTTGAAGACTATAGAAGGAATTAATGAAGTTAGGAATTTTTGAATTCTAATTCAATGCTGGTAGGTGATTTCAAAATTGAGAGGGAATGAGTTAAAATACAAAAAGAATGAAGGTGGATTTAGTCTGTCACTGGAGAAGAGTCAGTCCGAAGAAGAAGTTTTTTTTCTATGCAGTAGCAGTCTGTAGATAGAGAATGTCTTCCTATGTGAGCTTCTGAAAGCTCCTAAACATCAACAACTATTTTTTTTGTGTGTGAGCAGAGATTGCTCTTGAAGAGCTTTGCGTAGCTTAGCCCAGTGAGCTCCTAGTAGCTCTTGAAGTTATTTGAAGTTGGTTGAGCAATAGATTGCTCCCAGCAGATTAAAGTTTGTAGCTTAAAATTAGCTTTTAGTACTTTAAGTTTTTATCTTTCATGTATTATTCATTTCCAATTATTGAACAGAAATCAAAGTTGCATGTCTCCAAGTTTATTCCACATTTTGATTTGTGTATTTCCAGTTTGGTTGGAAAATAGAGTAGCAACTCTATGGCTTTAGTTTTTTTTAAAATTATGACATGGTATTAGAGCCATAGGCCCCATTTCATTGTGAGTTAGGGCATTCTTTCTGGGTAGAGTTCTTATTGTCTAAGAGACATGGCTGGAGATGAAGGAAAGAGCTGGCAACAACCACTGTCCTTTAATGTACACAACTATGATGTTTGGGTGAAGAAGTTGAAGACCATTATGGTTGCCAATGATTTGTGGGAGTTTGTAGTCAGTGGTTTCAATGATGTAACAAACCCAATAACATATGCTGTGCTCACAAACAACCAGAAGAACCAGTTGAAGGAGTTGAGGGGGAAAGATGCTAAGGTGTTGAGTTTGATAGAAGCAGCCTTGACAGAGGCCATTTTTCTCAGAATAGTAGCAGCTAACTATGTAAAGGAAGCTTGGAAAATCCTCCAAACTTGCTATAAAGGAGCTAACAAGGTCATATTGGTGAAGCTCCAGATGCTTCGAAGAGAGTTTGAGACTCTTGAAATGAAGGATAGTGAGTCCATCTTAGTTTTCCACACAAGACTCTCCGGTTTGATAAACCAGTTGAGAGTGAATGCTGAGATCATTGATGACCATAGGATTGTGGAGAAATTTCTCAGGAGCTTACCCATGAAGTTTGATGTAGTGGTGATTTCCATTGAAGAGGAAAAGGATCTCATAATGTTGTTTGTTGATGAGTTGATGGGTTCTCTACAAACCCATGAGCAATGCCTAAACAGGTCTGCAAGTTTCTCCCAAGAGAAATCTTTTAAAGCTCAGTCAAATGCAAGAGGCAGGGGGAGAGGAAGAAACAACTCCAAATGTGGTAGAGGGAGATCTGGACATGGTAATTCTGGAGAAGAAAGATTGGCATGAGCAAAGAACCAAGAGGGAGCGAGCAACTCTTAGACCAACTCCTGAAGAGGCAAGAAGAACAACAGTTCAAATTTGAAGAATGACAAAAGCAATGTTGAATGCTACTACTATCATAAGTTTGGGAATTATGCGAGTGAATGCTAGACCAAGCAAAGAGATTAGTAAAAAAAATGAAAATGTGGCTGAAGGAAACTAGTCCACAACCTTCATCATGTGCAACATTGGTGAAGAAGGCAGCCTTGAAGTCTGGTATTTGGACAACAGTTGCAACAACCACATAAGTGGTAATGAAAGTATTTTTCTTTCATTGATAAATATGTAAAGTCTAAAATTAGAATGGGGAACAATGGAGTAGTTCCTATTATTGGAAGAGGATCTATTATGATCCGAAATAAGCAAGGTGAGAAGAAGGAGATACAAAATGTATTTCTTGCTCCTGGGTTAAAGAACAATCTCATGAGTGTAGGTTAGTTGATCCAAAATGGATACAAAGTGTTGATGGAGAGGGGTCAATGCATCATTTATGACAAGAATGAGAGAATGAAGGTGTTTGTAGCAGTCCAAATGCCAAAGAACCATATGTTTCCCTTGAAGATTGAGACGTGTTTCTTCTCAGTCCATTGTTGCACCGCTCAAGAATGGAGAATGTACAATAGTACATCAAGTAGCACTCAAGAGCACCATTCAAGATCCCTCCAAGCTATGGCATCTCAGGTATGGACATTTAGGCTATGCTGGTTTGAGTATTTTGTCTAAGAACAAAATGATTGATGGTTTGCCAAGAATAGTAGAGCCTAATGTTAGATGTGAGGCTTGCATTTTGGGCAAGCAACATAGGCAACCCTTTCAATCGAGCAATTCTACAAGGGAAAGAGCACCATTGGAGCTAGTGCATATGGATTTGGTAGGCCCTATGAAAATCATTTTTGTTGGTAAAAGCAGATTTTTTATGACCTTCATTGATGATTACAACCATAAGACATGGGTTTATTTTTTGCAACATAAATCTGAAGCTTTTGATAAGTTTTTGTTGTTTAAGGCCCAGGTTGAAAAGGAGAGTGGACATTTTATCAAGGTCCTAAGGTCAGATCATGGAGGAGAGTATACCTCTAATTTGTTTGTAAATTTTTGCAAGAAAAATGGCATTAAGGAGCTAACAACCAGTTATACTTCGCAACAAAATGGAGTGGCTGAAAGAAAGAATCAGACCATTGTTGAGATGGCAAGGAGCAAGATGAAAGAAAAAGGACTCCCAACTAAATATTGGGGAGAGGATATAGAAACAACTATTTATTTGATTAATAAAAGTCCAACAAAGGCGGTTCATGACAAGATACCTCAAGAGGCATGGACAAGACACAAGTGGATAGTTGAGCACTTGAAAGTGTTTAGGTGTGTAGCATATGCACATGTTCCTAAAGAAAAGAGGCAAAAATTGAATGACAAGGGTGAAAAATGCATTTTCACGGGCTATAGTGAAGAGTCCAATGCCTATTGGCTATACAATCTGGTCACCAAGAAGATAGTGATTAGTAGGGACGTGGAGTTCCTAGAAGACAAGTCATGGGACGGAGTGGTAGATTCTAATAGCTCAAAACCACTCCTGATAGCTCCCGAAGAAGCAAAAATTGAACATGAAGTTGAACAAGATGAGTCTGCAGATGCTCCTGAAAGTGTCGGTCAAGCTCCTAAAGAGCTCTTGAGAGCTCTTGAAAGCTCCCGACGGCTCCTGATGACTCCTAAAGCCAAAAGACACTCAACAAGACAGTCAGCCAGAGGATTGGCTCTTGAAGGTACCAATCAAGCTCTTGAAAGGCCCATGAGAGCTCCTGAAGTTGGTAGACAGCTAGGAAGACTATCATAAAAAGCCAGAGATTCGGCTGCAGTGAGCTCCAGACGAGCTCTTGAAGAACCCCTGAAAGCTCCTGAAGTGAGCAAAAAGAAAGACAAGCAACCAGAGATAGTTAGAAGATTGGCTCCTGAAGAGCTCCTGAAAGTGCCGGTAGAGCTCCTAAAAGGTCTCAATAGCTCCTGAACCTGCTTGTTCAGCATAGCAGCAGCAACAATGAAATTCAAAACCACCTCTCACCTCCCTAATTCCAAATAATACCAAGAGTCTAAGGGATATCTATTAGAATGAAAGGTATGATGAAGAATTTGATGAGTGTGAATTTTGCATTATTTTCTCATGGTGATCTAGTTTATTTTGAAGAAGCTGTGAAAGAGGAGAAATGGTGTGAGACCATGGATGAGGAGATAGATGCAATAGAGAGGAACAACACATGGGAGTTAACAAATTTTCCTTCCAACAAGCAAGATATTGGTGTGAAATGGGTCTACAAGACCAAATGCAATTTCGAAGCAAAGATAGACTGGCAGTCATAGCAATCATAGCTCCCAACACATGTGGAAGGTATTTCAAATGGATGTGAAGTCTGCCTTTCTTAATGGAGTATTGAAAGAAGAGGTTTATGTGGAGCATCCATTTAGATATGAATTTCTAGGTCAAGAACACAAGGTGTATAGGCTAAAGAAAGCTCTCTATGGGTTGAAACAAGCTCCACGGGCATGATACAACAAGATTGACTCATATTTGAGGAGAAATGGCTTTAGCAAAAGTGATAGTGAGCCCACTCTTTACATCAAGGAAACAAATGGTAATATTTTGATTGTTGTCTTGTATGCTGATGATTTAGTTTTTATTGGGGATGATGATTTCCTCATTGCTGATTTTAAAGAGGCCATGAAAAGAGAGTTTGAAATGGCAGATTTAGGTCTCTTAAGATATTTTCTAGGCATAGAAGTAAAACAAATGCGTGATGGTATATTTATCTCTCAAAAAAAATATGCAAATGAGATCTTGAAGAGATTTAGAATGCTTGAAAGCAAGCTTTCTCCAACACCAACAACCATAGGTCTGAATTTGAGAAAGGAAGATTGCAACAACAATGTGGATCCGACCCTGTTTAAGAGTTTGGTTGGAAGTTTAATGTATTTAACAACAACTAGGCTTGATATAATGCACAGTGTGAGTCTTATTTCTAGGTTTATGGAGATTACATGGGACACCCATTGGAAAGAAGGTAAAATAATCCTGAGGTATGTGAAAGGAACCAAAGGATATGACATTTTGTACACAACAACAAATGAATTTGGGCTGGTTGGATACATAGACAGTGATTGGGCAAGAAGTTTGGATGATAGGAAGAGCCCATTGGGCTATGTGTTTCATTTGGGTTCGGGAGTCATCTCATGGGATTCCAAGAAGCAACCTATCATTTCCTTATCTACAACAGAGGTTGAGTATATAGCAGCAAATGCAACAGCATGCCAAGCTATTTGGTTGAGAAGAATCTTGCTAGATTTGAGAGAAGAACAAGAGGATGGAATAGTAATTTTCTGTGAATGTTTCATCGATAGCTTTGACAAAAAATCTCGTGTTTCATGGAAGCAACAAGCACATTGAAATAAGGTGTCATTTTATCAGAGAACTAGTTGAGAATGGTGAAATTAAAATGACATTTTGTAGGTCTGAGCAATAGTTAGCAGACATATTCACCAAGCCTTTAAGCAAAGAATGTTTCGAGCACCTAAGAAACATATTGGGAATTGATGATTTGGATTAGGATTGATCCTATTTTGTTGGCTTAGGATCAAGGGGGAGTGCTGGAAAATTAAATGCTCTTGAGCCTCTTCTCGTCCACCTACCTGTTAGGAGCATTCAATGCTTGTAGCTAAAAGATTATTTTGGGGATTGCCTTCCTACTTGCTCCTGATGTGCACCTAAAGACTGCATAAGGAATTAATGAGGTTAGGAATTTTTGAATTCCAATTCAATGTTGGTATGTGATTTCAAAATTTAGAGGGAATGAGTTAAAAGACAAAAAAAATGAAGGAAAATTTAGTCTGTCACTGGAGAAGATTTAGTTGAGAAGACTCAGTCGGAAGAAGTTTTTTTTTTTTATCTGTGTAGCAACTGTCTGCAAACAGTGAATGTTTTCCTGTGTGAGCTTTTGAAAGCTCCTGAACATCAGCAACTATTTTTTTTTGTGTGTGAGTAGAGATTGCTCCTGAAGAGCTTTGCATAGCTCAACCCAGTGAGCTCCTAGTAGCTTCTGAAGTTATCTGAAGTTGGTTGAGCAACAAATTGCTCCCAACAAATTGAAGTTTGTAGCTTAAAATTAGCTTTTAGTAGTTTAAGTTTTTATCTTTCCTGTATTGTTCATTTCCAGTTATTAAATATAAAGCAAAGTTGCATGTCTCCAAGTTTATTCTGCATTCTGATTTGTGTATTTCTAGTTTGGCTGGAAAACAGAGCAGCAACTCTGTGGCTTTAGTTTTGTTTAAAATCTTGACAACAAAAACCCTGGACTATACCAATGATATCGGTAGAATTATTAGAAAGAGATCTAAGAGAGCTGCTTACTAGAACATTACAGCTCTAAAGGAGTAAAGACTACTCAACAGAAGATACCAGCCATGAAGATACAAAAAAAAGATAAGATGCCATTACTTGACCTAAAATTATGATATATCAACGTAGAGGTAGAGATAATATAACACAGAGGAGTTAACCAAGACTCCTCTCATGATATTAGAGAAGCAAGATTAAAGAAGAGGAAATATCACATACAATAGTACAAGAACCATAGGGTGAGACTAAGTGCAAGTTAAGATGGCCCGCCTTTAAAAAATAGTGAATTGAACCCTGCCCACATTAACCTTATACCACCTCACAGTATGAAAAATGTCATAAAAAATGTTAGCATTGTGTCAATACAAATCCAAAAACCATGAGAAACAGGCCAAAACGAGAAAGGATGGTTTAATTTGTTAGAAAAAATTGATGGAAATATTATTGTTCATTACAGACAACACTGATGTGAGTCTAGGGTATCAGACATCATAAAGCCCATTTGATAATCCTACATACAAGTTATAATGGTCTTAACTGTTAATTTCTATAACCCATCAACAAATTAATTGCACAATAAATTCACAAAAAGAAATCTAATTTATAACAATTAACACAACTGGGTTAATTAACCACTAATAATAGTGGAAGCAAAAATAACATGAAGCCAATCACAAATAGACAATAACAAAAATATACCTAGGAAACCCCAATGCAGGGAAAAACCTGAAAATGTTGGATCTTCTATTTAGCCTAACAACAAACTTTTCTTTTGAAAATACAATGAGTTTGCTACAACAATCTTACATTTATAGAGCCTAGCTGCTTTACTTAGCGTGCAAGGAAATAATATTTCATTGCTTTCTTTGGCTTTAATTACACATAAAATCACTCTTGGATTTATCTTATCCTCACAAACTCAAAAACATTCTATTAAAGAATAAAAATCCTACTGTTGCTAAAAATCCAACTCGAATTGCTTTAAAGCATATCTAACTCAATTTGCTTTAAAGTGATTTAAAGCATATCCAACTCGAGTTGTTTTAAAACAAATCCACATCCCACCTTTCAAGCTACAAAAATCAACACTCCCTCTTAGCCAGGAAGGTGTTCTGCACCACACCCAACTTGTCCCTGAAGAATTCAAACTTTCTCTTCATCAAGGCCTTCGTCAGGATATCTGCTATGTGTTCGTCCGTAGGAATGTAATGGAGCTTCACTATCCCTTTCTCCACACAATATTTGATGAAGTGGTACTTGATCTCAATGTGCTTTGAATTGTCATGAAACACTGGATTCTCAGATATTTTGATACAACTCTGATTATCACAGTAAATGACTGTAAGATTCAACTCTTGATCAAAGAGCCCAACTAGAAGTTTCCGAAGCTAGATAGCCTCACATGTAGCCATACTGGCTGCCATATACTTGGATCTGCAGAAATCAATGCAACTGACTTCTGTTTCCTGCTGTACCAAGAGACTGCTCTTGATCCCAAACTGAAACTGTGCCCTGAAGTGCTCTTCCAATCAGCTGTACTACTTGCCCAATCTACATTGGTAAACCCATCGACCTTCAATACATCCTACTAAACATACTTTAGCCCATAATCAATTGTGCCTCAAAGATATCTCAAAACATGCTTCACAACTATCCAATGCACACGTTTAGGTTCCACCACAAATTGATTGAGTGAGTTCACTGCAAAACAAATGTCTGGCATGGTGTTGACCATATACATAAGAGAGCCTATCAACTGTCTGTATAAAGTCGGGTCCACTACCTCTGATCTAGAAGCATCAACCTTCTTCCAATTGGTCATAAGTGGCATTGACATAGGCTTACAGTTTTCCATCCTGAATCACTTCAAGATATCAATTAAGTACTTCCCTTGTCCAAGGAAGATCTCTCCCTCTTTTTGCTGCAACTCCAATCCCATAAAGTAATGCATCAACCCCAAGTCCTTCATCTCAAACTCTCCTGCAAGATCCCGCTTGTAGTGTGCTATGAGCTCTTCTGACACTGTGAGAAATAGGTCATCAACATATAACACCAATATGAGAAGTTCACCCTTCACCTGAACATAGTACATGTTTGGATCCGCCTCACTCTTGATGAAGCCCACACTCTGCAAGTAACTATAAATATGTGAATACCATGCCCTGGGATATTTCTTGAGTCCATACAGTGCTCTTTTCAACCTGCATACATTAGAATCCCTCTCATTTGCTTCAAATCCTTCTGGCTGCTCTATGTAAATCTCTTCCTCAATCACTCCGTTGAGAAAGCCCACCTTTACATCCATTTGGTGAATCCTCCAACCTATTTGTGCTGCTACAAAAATGATAGCTCTTATGGATGAGTACCTGGCTACTGGAGCGAAAGTCTCATCATAGTCGACTCCTTCCTTATGAGAAAACCCCTTAGCCACAAATCAGGCTTTGAACTTCTCCACACTACCATCAACAACATGCTTAATCTTATAGAGCCATCTCGAGGAGCCCACCATAGACTTATCTTCTGGTCTTAGTACTACCTCCTAAACACTATTCTTCATGATGGAAGAATACTCTTCCACCATGGCATCTCTCCACACTTGGTGCTTGGATGCCTCCTGAAAGGTGGAAGGCTCTACTTCAATTAATTCACTCATAAGTGCCACATAATCAGAATAACATATGGGAGCCCTTATCTGTCTGACTAAATCTTGAGGATCACCTACATATTCTTGAGCCTCTCTCAATATCTACTCAGCTGCTCTGTTTCTCCTCTTCTTAGTAATAGGAATTTGAGGCTGAGGAATTATTTGTTCCTCTGTCTGATCACCTTGCTCGGCCTGCTTGCTTTGCTCTCCAACTTGTGTGACTGAAGTTTGAGGAATTTTTTCTACCTCAACTATGGGTGATTGTTCCTCCTCATTCATCAAGTTGCTTGACTTATGAAGATCCCTCTCTTCCTCAAACTTCACATCTCTAAGAACCACTGTTTTCCTGAGAGTAGGAATGTAAACTTGATAAGCCTTAGAAGTTTCACTGTACCCAACAAGGATACCCTTCTCTATAGTAGGTTCCAACTTGGTTCTCTTCTCAACAGGAATGTGACAATACACAAGGCATCCAAAGATGTGAATGTGCCGCAAATCTGGTTTCTTACTAGAGAACACCTCTTTTGGAGTCAACTTGCCCAACACTTTGTAAGGGCTCCTATTCTGCAAATACATTGCTGTATTGCAAGCTTCTTCCCATAAGAACCAAGGCAGATCCTAATCATGAAGCATGGCCTTGACTACTCCAACTATAGCCCTGTTCTTCCATTCAACAACCCCATTCTGCTGAGGGTTGTATGGAACAATCAAATCTTTCTTGATACCTTCCTGAGCATAGAAATATTTGAAGGAATTCGAGGTATAATCACCTCCATTATTAGACCTCAATATCTTGATATTCTTCCCAGTTTGGTTCTCCACGAGAGCCTTAAACTCTTTGAACCTACTGAAGACCTCATCTTTATTCTTCATGAAATATATCCATGTATTCTTGGAGAAATCATCAATGAAGGTAACATAATACTCATATCCATTCAAGGATGTTGTTGACATAGGTCCACACACATCTGAGTGTATGAGATCCAAAATCCCTTTAGATCTAGTGTCGCTATTTGGAAAACTGGTCTTGGCATATTTCCCAAGTGCACAACATTTGCACACCTCATGCTTTTCTATTTTCATCTCAGGCAGCCCCATCACTATTTCCTTAAGAATATTAAGTGCTCCATGGTGAAGGCGAGCCATCCTCCTATGCCACAATTATCCTATCCCTTTACAACTACTAACCAACGCATGTGATGACTCAAATTGTAACCAAAACAAGTTTCCATGCCTGACTCCAATCACTTTTGCAATCTTGGAATCTTTGGGACGAATATAGACGTTTCCCCTCTCAAAGGTCACAATGTAACCCTTGTCTTCCAAAGAAAAAATTGAGATTAAATTCTTTGTCATGCCAGGGACATACAACGCATCCTCCACCAACAAAGGTTTGCTAGATTCCCTCTAAAACTTGATGGCACCAATCCCAGTTGCATGGTACTTGGCATTGTCTCCAAACTGAATATAGAAATCCAGCTTCTTCTCCTCCAACTTGGTGAAACATTCTCTGACTCTTGTCATGTGGCGTGAAGCCCCACTGTCAATATACCATAGCCTATTGGCAATTGAACTTGAGAGACAGGCAATAAGTGAAAACTCATTCTCAAATCGTGATGCAAACTCATCCACTTCTTCTATAGCAACAACTTTCTTCTTTTGCTTGTCCTTATTTTTCTTATTTGGACATTGACTAGCATAGTGACCTATCTGATGGCAGCAAAAGAATTTTATTTTGCTTAGATCATTCTTCTTCCCACTCTTGAAAGAAGAACCTTTTGATTGCTCTTTATTGGACTTCTTCTTACCCTTGCTTGCAAGAGCAAGATTTTCTTCATCTTCACTCTTCTTTGTCTGATCTCCCCGATGAGCACCTTCACGGATCTCCTCCTGAACAAAATAATCCCAAAGTCTTGCCCAATTAGGTAGCCAATCTCTACTGAAAACACACTTGACAAATACTTTCCAGTGCTTTGAAAAACCATTTAAGGCTATATGAACCAACTCATCTTCATGAATCATCTCTCTAATAGCAGCAAGCTCATCCCTGACCTGTGTTAGCTTGGACAAGTAAGAGGTCACACTCTTGCCTTTGGACATCTTGGTATTATGCAATTTTTCCTTGAGCATCATCTTACGACTCTGATAGTCGGTCTGATAAAGTTTTGTGAGCGTATCCCACATCTCCTTGGTGGTGTCTTTCCCTGATAAATGAGGAATTAAATGATCTCTTACTCCATCCAAAATAATCCTTTGAGCCTTGGCCTCTTTGACTTCATGCGAATCTATGGCAACATGATCATTTGTTGGTGGTGTCACTTCTATACTAGCATAGATCCACAACCTGTTCTCCTTGAGAATAGATTTAATCCGAACCTTCCACTACAAGAAGTTAGATGCACCCTCAACACCTATCCTCGTATCGAACACTGGTTGCCATAGCCACAAAAGAATTGGGGACAAAAATTTGATGATTTTTTTCTTCTTCTTGAAATCTGTGTCACAAATCTTGGCTTCGTATTCAGAGTTAGTGCTTTGATACCATGTTAATTTCTATAACCCAACAACAGATTAATTGCACAATAAATTCACAGAAATAAATCTGATTTATAACAATTAACACAATTGGGTTAATTAACAACTAATAACATTAGAAGCAAAAATAACATGAAGCCAATCACAAATAGACAATAACACAGATATACCCAGGAAACCCCAATGCGGGGAAAAACCTACAAATGTTGGATCTTCTATTTAGCCTAACAACAAACTTTTCTTTCAAAAATATAATATGAGTTTGCTACAACAATCTTACATTTATAGAGCCTAGCTGCTTTACTTAGCGTGCAAGGAAAGAATATTTCATTACTTTCTTTGGCTTTAATTACACATAAAATCACTCTTGGATTTATCTTATCCTCACAAACTTGGAAACATTCTATTAAAGAATAAAAATCCTGCTATTGCTAAAAATCCAACTTGAATTGCTTTAAAGCATATCTAACTCAAGTTGCTTTAAAGTGATTTAAAGCATATCCAACTTGAGTTGTTTTAAAAAAAATCCACATCCCACCTTTTGAGCTACAAAAATCAACATTAACAATATGTTTTTCTGGATTAAACTGTGTCAGTTTTTGTTTGCATCAACGTTTTTGATCACACTCTGTGTTCCATTGTCAAGATGAGAGAGAGCTACATGATTAATAATAGAGTGTGATATGAAACGTTGATACAAATAAAAACTGACATAGTTTAATCCAAAAAAACATACTGTTACAATTATTGACTGTGAAAATTTACTATCTTTGATTGAATAGTCAACCCTGTTCATGTCAACCTAATACACCCTCAAAGTAAAACCAATAAAGTCAACACAAGCATTTTTTTAGTAGCTCTAATGCAAATCCCACAACCAGGAAATCAGAAAGCCTTGTTTGCTTTAATTTGTTGTAAGCTTCATGATAGTACTATAAGGCCTCCAAAATTGGAGGGCAGTCATTTGGATGTGCATATATAGGTAAGTTAGGATGGTGCTATTTATAATACAATGTATTCAGTCCTGCCCATGTTAACATTATATATCACCTCAATGTAAAAAAAAATGAATCAAATTTTCAAAGTTTTCAATTAAAATTTCGCTACCAAGTAAGCAGGAAAGGCTGCTTCAATTGATTGAAAACATTGATCACAAGATTATCATTGGTTACAGCATCGATTTGAGGTCCCGGGAATTGGCCATTGATGAGGATTCCCTGCCCAAAATCACAGAAAATATCTAAATCCAATGAATACCCAAATGTCTAGGACTATCTGTCCTTATTATAAACTGATCTAAGTTTAGCATTAAAAATGGACTACATGTATAAAAAAACAGAATTAGAACCAAGTATTCTTATGAATTGAACAACTCTTAACAGTTGTTATGTCTTAAGTTGTTTATTAGACTTCATCTTTAATCCTATTATCCTTTATTCTTATTTTTGAAGATAAAAAATATTTTTAATTCAATAGTATTGAAGACAGATATATAAACTCACCTGCTGAGGAACCCCCTGAGGGGAAATAGTACCATAAGTCACATTCCATGTGAAGAATTTATATGGGTCTTCACAGTGAACATGTTCAGCCACAACCATACATAACAGCAATAATATAAGTTTGTGCTGCAAATAGTCCATCTTAATCATTCTTTTTGCTTGCAACAAAATTACTGAAAGGTCTGAACTTCGACTGTAATGACTTCAACGTAAATAACTCATCTGGGTGCTCTATAATGTATATATAAAAACTACAAACATTCACCTCATGTTTATCTTCGTCGTATTTTGCATTAGGAAGTTAAGCATAACGAATAAAATGCTGATTAGAGAATGTAGACTCGGTATTTACGTTCTGTTATGCTATCAAAATCTTAATTAAGCCAACAAATTTATTACACAGCATGATCAAATTAATAGAATATAGGATATTTGTTAATATGATCGTATTCATGCCAAATATGTTTGGGCTGAAATTCCTCTTCTTTGGAGTGAATTAGCCTACATTTGGAGTAGGGTGACGGTCTTATGGAGGGGAGCTATTTCAAATTTGAAGTAAATTTCATTCTTTGGATTTTATAGCAGTATGTAATAAAAAAAAATTAATTCAGATTTTTTTTTTAGGATGCTGTAGTTTTATGGACTTTTTACACAAGAGTTAATTTTAAAAGATTCTAAATATCTTTTATTGATGGTATGTTATAAAAACAAAATTTCCAGTCCTATTTCAAAGGCGAACATTTGGAATTCTGAGAACTAAAAAGTATGGGTTCTATTTTTGAGGATGAGATTTCAATTTATTGTGTAGCAATTTTCTCTCATTTCATGGAACCTCCCACTTCATAAGAATAGATTTTGAAGGCCCCTCCATTGGACTGCTTTCTAATATGAGTGAAACACAATAAAAAATGATATTAAAATAATAACAAATACAATTTTATATGAAAGTTATTTACTTGTTGATATTTAAAAGAGTGAAAATCACATTTCTAACACTCCTCATCATTCATTTTGGACTTACTTTGGCCCTTTAAATTCTTAGTGCAATGATTTAGAGTGCAAATGCATACAGTCTTGTATAAAACTAGACATTATTCTTGAGTCTTGATTGAGCTTAACTCTACAATTCCCAAAGATGTAGATCTAATCTTTATCCTTGCCATTTCCAATCTCAAATCAAACTTAAATGAGTAGTTTTGACCCCAAAAGTCTGAAAATCAAATTTCATTCTAGGTTCAAGTTGAATAAATCCCAACCAACCACTACTCATTGACTTGAGCACAATATTCAAAATTGCATGCTAGGGGCTTGTATAAAAGGGTAAACCCCTAATTCATTTAGACATCATGGGACCATTTTCTATCACTCATTATCAAAGCATTTAAAAAGAATTATTTGACCACTAAGAACATGTAGCATCAATATTTGCATATGCATTCTACTTGGCATGTATGCAAATTTGTTCTAATTCATTAAATTAATCAAAGGGTTTCATTAAGAAAAATGTTGGGGAACAAGTTACCTTCATGCATAGTACAACAAATTCTATTAGTGATCATTCTAGCACCACCTTGTTTATATTATTAGAGGTGAGCACATTTTTTTAGAAAGTAGATAACAAGTCTAGAATCACAAGTTTGGGTTAAAATTGTAGAATAGGTTTAGAAAAATAGATGTAGGGATCAAAACCATTGATGTCGGATTGAACCAAAATGGAGAAAAATTACTATTATAGTCTATTAGAATTTAAATAATGCATGTCTAATTGGTAAGAGTTGAAATGAATCATGAGATGCAATTTCTAACAAAATATTCTCCATTTGTTCCTAGAGCTACCTTGATCCTCCCTATCAATTTTAAAAAGTGTGTTTGTCTAGTGTTTCTAATTTAGCTCCTTAACTTAGGTTTATTAGCTAGATCATTGTCAATTAATTGATTCACCCTATATATTTGTAATGTCCCATTTTTAATTAATTTATTTTTTAGACCAAAATTCTATTTCATTGTTTCTTATGGGCTAAAGGGAAAAGTTATGATTTTTTTGGTGCCCATTATTAATTATATTTTTTTGTAACTAAAAATGGATCAAATAAATATTAATATATTGTTTATTTTCTTAAATGGGGCGTGGTAATTCATGGTAATTCCCAAAGCATTTTATCATTTTTAATTATAATAGATTCTATGACAAGGTTATGGCAGATTTTATGATAGCTTATAAATGGGAAATTATAGTTGACATTTAGTGGCTTGGGATTTACAAAGAGATATTTCAAGACATTGGGATTTGTTCCTCAACTTCTATAAGTCAGATTACTTTTATAATTCTCATATTTTGTTAATTATCAATTTTCTTCATTGCTTGAGAAATTGTGTTCAATAATAGGATTTGAGGATGAAACCCTTGGATACTTCGATATTAGAGGTTGAAACCCCTTTAGTTTCTTGAGAGAAATATCATATAAAATTCGTATTTGTACTTCAAATATTATTTTGGATTTCAACATTTTTTTAGTAGTTTGTATTTGCAAGATTGTGTAGAAGGGAGCTCCAACATACATAAGATTTCTTTAGATTTATCCATCATTTGAATTACTATAATATTTAAAAAATATTAATATTTTTCTACACTTTTAATTAATAAAAATCAACTCTAGCATATTGTGAAGTTTTTATTTATGTGAGCAAAGAGTGTCTATCTTTTTGGAATAGTTTTTGAGAAAAAATTTATATAGTTTGTACAGATTTTTCTCACTATATGTTTTCACCTTGCCTTCATGGGATCATAGTGATTAGAAAGTGACTAAAATATTCTATAGATGGTTTATTGTATATTTCATTGAGTATAAAATTTAATTTTAGAAAAATCAAATTGTTTGGGTCATGATAGTGCATGTCTAGTTTCAAGTAGATTTGAGTGTGTAGATATCTTTTTAATTATTGTGGGAACTTTAGATTTTATATCATTTTATATTTGAGAATTAAAAATAATTTAGTTATTTCAGATCTGGGCATAATTACTTAAGATTTATGTTTTGGGCATTATATTATTTCCTTACATAAATAATAATCTTACACCCCCTTGGGTTTGGGGCCTTTAGGGTTTGATTTTCTAATTATTTTTAGATCGAATCACTTTTTGATTTTATATGAGATTGAATATCATAATTGATCCCTCTATCCTTGTTAGTGATGATTACTCTTCCTTGTCTCACAATGATAAGATGGGTAATGATTGCATTTCCATGTTGCTCCCTCATATAATCATTTTCCTATGTTTCTTCATTATTTAAGGTATATGATTTTTTTTGGTTCCATATACATTATAAAACCAAACGAGAAGATGTTCACACATGCATGTGAATTGATGTTGTTCTTTTATTTGCATGTATATGATGTTCTAGGACATTTTATAAATATGATGATGATACCTCTTCAATGGCCTATGATAGTAACATAACTCTTACTTTAGTCCTATATTCATTTGATACATCTAGGGATGATGATTTGTGCACGAAAATGATGTTTCATTTCCTACTCATGATATTATTAAATACAGTGATTCTATCCTTCCTACATGTAATGATATACCTCTACCCTTAGATTCATTTTCTCTATTATAGCGTAGTAAAATAACTTACATAAGAGAAGACTCTAATAGAAAATATGTCACAAATTCTTGATAATACTTGAGAATAATAAGACATTACATTCAAGGGGGAAAAACTCTAAAAGTATTCAATAAGAATATAGTCCATAATATGACACTAATAAACTAATCACTACTTGTGGAACCCTTATTTGAGCTACAAACAATGAGTTAAATATAAAATAATGAAACCTAAAAGACCAAATGAATGCAACACTCAGATAGAGAAATAATGGAGATTATTAATTAATGCTAAAATAAAATAAAGCATTATGCCTCCATTGTTATGTGGATATGCTCCAATGATGTAGAATAGTAATTGTATATGGATGCTATTTCTTGCTAGTTACTTATTTAGATAGCATAAGTTGTTGAATAGGAAAATTGAGAGGGGGGTGAACCAGTTGTCACAGAATTAAACTTTAATTCAATCATTAGAACTAACACTTAATACTACTTAAATGATTAATCATCAAGTGCCAATGCAAAAACTCAAATCCAACACATAAACACAATAACACTAGATTTACGTGGAAAACCCAATGAGGGAAAAACCATAGTGAGGATTAACCCACACTATAGAGAATATCAAAACTAATTACAAAAAGGATCACTGCTTGAAATAAGGACTCACTATCCATAACAAGGACTCATTGTCCAACAGGTCTACAACCTAGAGGGCTCACTACCACAAAGATACAAGGAAGACAAAGAAGACTTGTTACAGATAGATTACAATCCCAATGCAACAAAAGATTCGACCACAGTCACTCGATCAACTTGCATGAATGATAGAGTTCGCCTTCTGCTCACTACATCTAAAAACTCAGCATTAAGCTTCGCATTGATCTCCAACACTCTCTTGAAACACACACACACTTACTAAATAGAATCAACGTCCCACAAAACTGCACTTTCTCTGTTCTCTTATCATGCTTCTTCTTTGCTCTTGTATATTTTCCATTACTAACTCATCTTGTATTTATACCATCTTCAACTTTGAAACATATCCAATGCTAGCTATCCAAATCCAAATTCAAATTAGGTTGATGCCAAAACATCAAAGGGTGGTATTAGAATGAGGGTGACCCAAACACATGCTTCATACAGACCCAAATAGATCCAACATGCTTCATCATTCTCGAAAGTAATATTTCACACAAGGTCGACCACACCAGTGTAAAACACATAGAACCATTAAGCACGAACTTTCCAAATGCTGAAATTAACTTTAATAAAATCATGCCAACTCAACTTTAGAACCACACATCATAAGACTTCATCAAAGAGAAATTTGGACCAACAACATTTCTCCCGGATCTCAACCAAAAACATAGAAAACCACAGTTCACAACTGGTGAACACAACTTGCACTGTACAACAAACCAACAACCAAAATTCTGAATATATCACCTTCTAACAATCATCAACATCATATCTGAACCACACAACCATAGGAGAAAATTCAGACCAAAACCATCCTGCATAGTTCACAACTGGTGAACACAACTTGCATTATACAACAAACCAACAACCAAAATTCTAAATATATCACCTTCTAACAATCATGAACATCATATCTGAACCACACAACCATAGGAGAAAATTTAGATCAAAAACTAACATCCATCCTGCATAGTTCACAACTGGTGAACACAACTTGCACTGTACAACAAACCAACAACCAAAATTCTGAATATATCACCTTCTAACAATCATGAACATCATATCTAAACCACACAACCATAGGAGAAAATTCAGACCAAAACCTAGAGCGACCATGGAACACCTGCATTATATCTTTATTACAATTTTTTCAATATCCTTGACATATACAACTAACAACAAATAGTGAATAACCAACTAACTAGTTGACATCAATGAAAACACCTTCAATCTTTCCATTCTTGCAATATAAGGGTACTATGATTGAATTATCTCATGAAATGTTGAGGGGAATCCTTTCTTAACTAGACTTTCCAAAAATGGAATGAAGAGATAAGATTAAAAGATGAATCAAGGGATGAGAATGATTGGATGGTTAAAGTATTAGCCTTTGGACAAGTGTCCCAAAGGAGGTGCAAGGTGAAATGAGGTGAGACCAAGTGTTCAGAAAGAAGAGGAGAGGGGACATGTGTCTCCTCTCACATGTGTGAGAAGTTGGAGATTGGGGATTTGATTTTTGTTTTTGAATTGGATGGTGAAGATCAGAAAGTCAACATTTTATTGAATCTAAACTTGGAAGAAATGTTGAAGATGATTTAATTAGGCCAATATAAAATTAAGCAATTATTAATTAATTGATTAGTTGGAGGAATTGGGAATTTGGTCTTCTAGTAAGGGTGTGAAATATTAAATTAGAGGAAAATGTTAATACAGACAAAATTAGTTTAATCAATTAACTAAGAAAGTATTAATTAGTTGATTAGCTAGATGAGATGGAAGCTAAGGTTAATTTATTGAATTAAATAACTTTAGGGTGATAAAGAGGAAATAATTAGTGGATGAAGAGTACTTAATTATGAGAAACTAGTGAGTGAATTTAGGGTTTGGGTAAGTGCAGAAAGACGGGGGACCAAAAAATGGTCACACCACTTTTTGATCCCATAAAAGTGTAATGTTGTAAATTGCATCCTATGCAATTTCACATCACATATGCCTTCCTCTTTAGATAAATTAAGATAATTATGATCCCCTTTAACCGAAAATCGTCTCTTTCCATTTGTCATGCCCACTTCTTTGACTATTGAGTCCAATTTTCTCATAGACCTAGGTGTGCCGTGAAGACATTCATGATCTGTGCTTGCATCTCGTGAAAATCTATGACTAAGTTGGACATTGAGATATTACACCTACCACACTTTGGTAGTGTAACGCCTTTTCCAATCTACAACCTCATTGAGAATCACTCAGGCAGGTCATTTGAACCAAAAATGCTTTCTTTCTTAGGGGTTAATTGGATTCTTGATTCATTCTTGATTCATCTTTGATCTTTTGGAAAAACATTTTACAACATATCTTCGCCATTCTACAACACTGTTCTCATTCACAACATTCTCCTTCTCTCTTTACATATATCTTTCAAAAAAACTCTTCTACAACTTCTAGAGTAAACTCCATTGTTACAAACATGAGGTCATCTTGCAAAAAAGCTACTATCATCTTGGATATTCTTGTTGCTTCCTCATTGCACACTGGCTAGCTACCTAGCTTCTGTGCTTGGGAGTGGTAACTAGATTCAAGTATTTTCATTCAAGTATATTATCTTTATTTGTTAGCATATTGTTCTCTTTATCATTTTACGTCTATTTCCATTATCTCGTCTAAGGCTATCCGTGGAGGTGGAAACACCAATATAGGGGTTTGACTAAGGAAAACTCCAATATAGCCACCCAAACCTTTCTATTTGGTCTTGTGTGTGTAGGTATAGGTGGAAGAACCACTTGAAGAAAGCTTGAAAATAATCAAACATTTTTGATGATATCTTAAACCTCTCCTTTTCATTTTCATATAATTTTCATTTGGCATCTTTATTTTTGTCATTATATTTACCATACACTTGCATTTTTCACTCCTTTCACATCTAGAAATATGTGCAAAGTATTTTGTGTCTTCCTATGATGACTTCTATTTTCTGTCCGTACAGGACACCAGTGCGACACACTGTCGTCTAATAGTTGCATACCCATCCTGGATAGAGAGCTTGCTGAGTTGTCTAGAAGACTGTACCCTACACTTTTAGTCTCTAATGTTTGAAAGGTATAGATAATTTTTGTAATCTATTAAATCTCATATTCATCTATTTCTAGTTCACTTGAGCCATGCCAATTGAGGTAGTTGAGTGATAATTTTCTCCTTGAGATATTTTTATCTTGATGGTAGCCTATTCCCTCCTCTACAAAAAATAATGTGAGTGTGCTATAACACACTCATGTTTCCAAGAAGAAAAAAACTCTCTTTCTCTTCCCATCCCTCTCTACCTCCTTATATAGGTCACACTCTCCCTCTTCCTCAAGCTATATACATGAAATAAACATTTAAGTATAAGTGATATTTATATATGGAAATTTATTTTCTTATATTTTAAGTTATATTTGATGTATATAGTTTTAGGATGTTTGAGAACAATTTCAGATCTCTAGGAGTTATAATGCAGATTTTAGGTTTTGGAAGATCTTATAATTTTTTAGATAGTCAATTTTTAGTAATAAGTATCCTCCTATCATCTTTCTCTCCCTCCCTCTCCCTCCCACCTCCCTTCTTTATTTCTCTCTATCTCACCTCTCTCTCCCTCCCTCCCTCCCTCTCTCTCTCTCTTGCCTTCCCTATCTACTTCTCTCTATCTCACCTCTCTCTCTCTCACTCCCTCCTTCCCTCTAGAGATAGTTCTCTCTATCTCCCCTCTCCCTCTCTCCACCTACCTCTCCCTCCCTCCCTACCTCACCCTCTCTTTGATCTAGGAGGATCCAAAGGACCTAAAAATTTCACAGTCTTAGAATCTAATGAAAACAACATCATTGGATAAAGCTTGCTGACATGATCCTGATGCAACTTGAATTGTGTCAAAAGGAGACCATACGTGAAAGTTATGCTCGGTCAAAGTTTAGAGGAGCCAAAGATTCTAGATGTTGACTCAAGGCCAAAAAATTGATTGTCTCCAAATCAATCCAAAATAATGCCAAGTTGAAGAGCTCATCAAGACGATTTTGATGCCGCTTAAATCACATCAATTGGACTTCGTATGTGAAAGTTATGACCGGTCAAAGTTGTGAAGAAAAATGAGTTGACCAGGGACAAATGATGACGTCAGCATGCTGATGTGATGTCACCAGAGCTTGAAATGTGGTAGGACACATGGCATATGACATGGCAGGGGCAGTGAGTTGGCACTAACATGGACCAACCAGGTGATGACACGTGGCAGGATGTTGAGTTGGTGGGCACATGTGACATAGATCAACTAGGTGATGACATGTGGCACTACTAGGTGATGAAATGGACCAATTATAATTCAAAACATGTCATTTGGTGGGAAAATTATATAGTGCTATGTGGACCAGTAGCTAAGTGCCACGTGGCACCCTGTGGATTCCTTTGATTTCGTGGCGGTTTGGGTTGTTAAAATGTGGAGCAGGTTGAACCCATGACCTCCCCTCTCCTACTTTTCCTCCTAGCCACTAGAGCAAGCAAATTCTTTGTGATATATATGGGCTTGTTTTTTATTTAAAGAAATACAAATGGAAAATCCTAAAAGGGGGGTCGGGTGGTTCCCAAAGACCTTGGAGCATGCTCTACCAATGCACTAAGTACATTCTTTGCAGATATATGCGGGATAATTGATTTTTGCTATATGTTGAAAAGTGAAATCCATAAAAGAATGACTTGATGGTGAGTAAAATAAGGGGGAACAATAATAATTTAAATAAGCCCTGTGTTTTTAGAAGATTTTTAAGAGATTTCAAAGGGCTCGATTATATGAGAGCCATTGAAATATTAAAATCTATTAAGCTCGAAAACCTTAAAACAGTTTTAAAATATTTTTATTTGATTTTAAATCTAAAGGGGCTTAGAATAGGTGATTTAGGGTATTTTAAAAATATTATTGTTTTAACCCCATAATAGTATGGGAAATTGTATTTAAGGGGGAGATTTTTCTCTTGTGAAGGTAATCAAATTCTTTTGGGAGGAAATTAGGAAAATTAATTTTGGAGATTGATGTCAACACAAAGACTTTTGTATTTTGTATTCTTTAAAGTGTAATTGGGAATTCTAAGGCATTTGAAGCCAATCCCTTGGACACAAGTAAGGGATAATGCGAAAGAGTCTTAGGTGTTGAGAGAGGCTATGAGAGAAATTTTAATGTAGGTTTGAATCTTGGATGATGTACAGAGGAAATTAAAGCTTGGCGTCATTAATAAAGTGGTCCTACATTGAGAAGTAGACCTAGAGACGTAGCCCAAACATATGGGTGAACTGGACATTAACAAATTCTATATTGTCTCTCTATTCTCTCTTATTTCTTTCAGTATTTAATTCCTTCTTTGAATTTTAATTACGAAAATTAAGTAATTAGTTAATGTTATTAGGTTGAGTAAAGGATTAAGTGAACTCAATGCTGTAATTTCAATGGTTAAATAAACATAACCACACAATTTTGTTTTACGATTGGGGAAAATCTATGATTGGGGTTAAGTGTAAGTATTTTGTAAACCTTCTAATTACAAATCACTCTCTCTACCTACCTCTCCCTCCCTGTCTACCTCTCTCTCTCCCTCCCTCCTTCCCTCTCTACTTCTCTCTCTATCTTCTCTCCCTCTATCTCTACCTACCTCTCCCTCCCTCCCTCCCTCTCTCTCTCTCTCTTGAGGTAGGTAGGGAGAGGTAGGGAGAGGTAGGTAGAGAGAGAGGGAGAGGTAAGGGAGAGGAGAGATACAAAGTAGATAGGGAAGGCGGGAGAGAGAGCAATATGATAAGAGCTTGCTAATTACTGAAATTTGACCAAGTCTAAAAAAAAGATCTTCTAGAACCTATAATTTGCATTATAACTAGACTAGAGATTCAAAACCATTCTCAAACATCATGAAACTATATACATGAAATATAACTTAAAGTATAAGAAAATAAATGCCCATTATAAATATCACTTATATATAAATGCTTATTTCATGTATATAGTTTGAGGAAGAGGGAGAGTGTGGCCTATATAAGGAGGTAGAGAGATGTGAAGAGAAAAAAAGAGGCATTTTTGCTTCTTGGAAATGTAAGCGCACTATGTGTGACCTATATAAGGAGGTAGAGAGACGGGAAGAGAATGAGAGGTATTTTTTCTTCACGGAATACAAGTGCATTATAACACACACTCACATTATAATGTGAGTGCATTATAACACATACTCACATTATAATGTGCTCACATTATTATATGCTTTGGGAATTTCTAACCCTTAGGGTTGGACTTACATGTCAATGCCCATAGATGTGGTTTTTACAAGATCTAAAAAATGACACAATATCAAGCATGTTATCCATCAAGTTTGGATGCCTTTGAATTTCAAGTTAAAAAATTAACATAGTAACATTGACCTCCATATGACCGTCCACTAATCTTTCCACCATGAGCCCCACCTCTTTCCTTACTTTCAAATCTTCTATTCAACTTTTCTTCTACCTTCAAAGCAAATTGATATGCATCTTCAATGGTAGATATTCTTACTAGACCCAAATCTTCTTGAATACTCGGCTTCAACCCATTTATGTAACGAGAAAATTTCTCCTTATTGGCCTCAAAATGGCCTGATTTGATCAAGACACGGTATAATTCTTCTGTATACTCCTTGAAGAATTTTCTCGCTTGTTTCAACCCTTGCATCTTCTTCAACAAATCTAGCTCATAATCCACATAAATGAACTATCTTTTTAATTTTTCCACCATATGATCCCATCTTGTTATTTTCTCTTTTCCTCTTTGATTTCTTTCTAGTTGTACCTCTTTCCACCAAATATTTGCATGACCCTTTAGCTTGGTATTTATAAATTTGACCCTCTCAGGATCTTCCACCTCCTCATACTCAAAGTACTCCTACATATTGTTGATCCAAACAATCAACTCTTCTAGGTTAAGATTTCTAGAAAATGTAGAAACATTGATCTTTGGCCTTTTCACAATCTTAGAGATGGCCTTAAATAATCTAACTTGCTCTAGATCTATTGCATCTTGTTCTTTTTCAAACTGTTCCTCATTTTCAACTTCATCTTCACTTTCATCTCCTCATCTTGGCTCAAACCCTCGACACAAACCCTCTTGTAGTGATTGAACTTATCTTTGCAGGGCTCTAAAACCCTCTTCTGGTATAATAACATTTCTTCCACCACCATGATTTCTTTGTGGAGGAATTTTGATCACTTTTCTTAGAAACCCTCAACCACAAGTCTTGGTGCAAATTGCCTCACATTCAATGATCTGTTTACACACTTAGGAAAACCTACTTTGATACCACTTGATGAGGGCCACACCGCCTGACACCCACACAAATCACAACAATAGATACCAACACAAAAAATGCGAGACAAAAAATAATTCACTTTCAATTATTTTTAGAAAATGAAATTACAAATTCAAAACTTACAAGGCTACAACCTTATGGGCTTGATTCATTACAAAAAAATCAACTTTGAAAACAAAATATATTATTAAGAGCCACAATTTGCACTAATGGAGCCACCTTCTACAACCCCCCACTTATCCCTTTTTATTTTAGCTAATAATCGCCCTAGAATATTCTAGAAAGTGTGACTTTCCATTTTGTTTTGGCGCCAAAAGTCTTGTTGTTTGATTTCATTCCTAGGAAGATATTTTAATGAAATTCACTTTTTAGTGGGGTAGCTTCATGGGTCCATAACTTTTGATCCGAGTGTCTGATTTTCTATTATAACATATCATTGGAAATCTCTTGAAGATATCTACAACATTAAATCCATTAGAGATTGGTTTGACCACTTTTCAAGATGTTTCAGGGCCTCTAAGGTTTTCATATTTGAATTCAAAGATGCATTGGAGAAATTTCTTAGGATGTAAGCTTTAATATCTCCCAAACCATATAGGGTATTGAGATGATTCTTTTGCAATCGAAAATGTTTTTCAGTTCCACTCCTTGGGGTAAATTTTTAGGTCCATATGAGCTTGTTTAGGCCGACTTACTAAAAATAGTAAGTGAGCATTTTTCACCTTTTTTGATTTCTGACTATCTTAAACCCCTTAAGTGCTATCATGGGACTCAAAACAACTAAAGAAAATAAGAAAAAAACATTTTTTTGGGTGATGTAAGATTTCCCCTAGACCGCTCGATGCTCCTGCATCACATCACCTCCAAAATTATTAGCTCCACCATTACACTTATTAATACTGATAAACTTTCCCTTATCACTAGTCATGTGGTTAGAAAAACCACTAGATCATGTTGGAAGTTTGAGGAAATTGTCATTGAAATACTTGTTGGAAACATGAGCATGAGACATACAGTGTGCAGATATAGTGTTGTCATTGATGTCAACATTGTGGTTTGAGGTCTACTTTGATGATCAACTATTCCAGTGTGAATATGTGTTTGAAATGATGGCAATCGAGTATAGAGATACAAATGTTTTGATTCGGTGTAAAAAAAATGAGTTAGTTATATGGTTGTTTCAAAACAATAATTTTTAGTGCTTTGTTCATATGGTTTTTGGTTTGCATTGATCCGCCTTGAAGTATTTTGGTTTGTGGTTCTAAGGATTTTTTTTTGGATTTTAATGGAGTCTAAATCCAAGGTTTCATGTTGTTTTGACCTTCGATGTAGAAGTTATGGATGCTAATATATCAAGTTTTCCAATAACAGTGTTTCCTATATAGAGTACTTGTTTTGATTAGTCCACACTTTACCGCAAAATAATATGTAGTCTTGCAAATTTATGGAAGTGTTTATAGATGTGAACTGCATCTAGGTTCTAATTGGTATGTATTTTGGAGGTCTGCATGTTGGTTTAAGGATACTCAGTTGGTGTATTTTGGTGTTGTTCACCAGCGGTGCTGACCTAATATGTTTGGGCTTGTGTAGAGTTAAAGGAAGTATTGATCAATTATGTGGAGCTATTATAGGTCCATGCCAACCTATATAATGCATTACATGTTTTGAATTAAGGTGAAAAGTGTGTATGTTTTATCTTGAGTCGAAAAGTTATTATTTTGCATGATACATTCAATTAGGCTAGGACCTAATTGATGTTGTAGGTTTTTGTGAATGTAATGGGTATACATATAAGGTCATTTTGGTGTTGAAGAGAGATGATTAAGATATGTGTGAATTCCTAAGCAAAGAATGTGAATGTGATGCAAATGCAGAGTAGAGCAGAGTGTTAGAGCAGAGTAATATGAAGTGTGTTGATTCAATGTTTTGAGCTTTAGTGGAACTATATTTCCTACATAATATAGATGCATTTGTAGTAGTTCAAATCTTGGCAGTGAGCCACCCCTTTCTTCTATTTCTCTTATTCTTTAGATAATGAATGCACCAGACAGCGAGTCCACCTAGCAGTGAGCCTTTCTATAGTATGTTATAACCAGTTATAATATACTGTGAGCTTGTCATGCCCCAAATTTTATACAAATAAATAGTGCACAAGTACCAAATTTTTCTTTGAACAAACATGCATGAACACCAAAGTTTATTAACCAAAAATTTCAATCGAAATCTAAAATCACTCACTAATTGATTCAAGCAATGATAGAAGAATTTTCTCTATATTATTATCTAACTAATTACTTATAAATCTAACATGACTTTTAAATATGAAATAAACTATTTAGTTATAATTATAGAGTATTAGGAACAAGAGTACATCCAAGAGTTCTTTTCATGAAATAGTAATTCTAAATTTAATTTTAACTCTTTCATCAAGTCTATAAAAAATATTACTATATCATCAATACTCATACTATGGTATTATCCAATTTTGATCAAAGAAATTAAATCACTAAATTACTAGTTTTAGCCTCTTCTAATTTCAATACTATTATATTAAATCAACAACATAGTAGTATTAAGTCTAATCATAATTATTGAATAATTAGATGGATTGCTTATTGTTATTTGGATTGATAACTTATAACAAATAATACCCAGATACTTAATAGTTTTCATCTTATAAACGTTTTAACTTAAGTGTTAGTGTAAATTTAAAAGTACCTATTAAGTATTGTATTTACTATCAATTAGAAGTTAAGCTCTACATATTAAATATCATAAATTAATTTTTAACTACCATTGATTTATGTTTTTATTAAATATAAATCAAATATATTATTTTATTTCTTAATTCATTTCTTCCCACAACTACTAATTTTAAAAAGAGGGTTAAAAACATTTTTTATTTTGTGTTGAGTTGCATTAACTACTAGCTAACAATTAACCAAATTGAAAACTACCATCTTGAATTTCTTAAGAGAATATTTTTTAATTATTATCATTATCTTTCTTACAACTAATTTAGAAACATCAAGTTTTTATTTTAAATATTTTTAATTCAATTAATAAACCCAATATATAACTAGACATTATTTAAACTTGATTTTTTTAAAATTTCATAAGATAATTAGTACCCTAATTTCAACCAACTTGTAACTACTTGACCAACCATAAATTACTATACTTCTTGCTTTTCAAACGGATTTGTTTTCTTTCTTTTTAGATTCTAGATTAGATTTGATTTACTTTTCAATGTACGACCGATTAAGATTTATTCCTTTTAGCTTTTGAAGTTGCAAGATTAGATGTGAAGGTGGAAAGATCTTAGATTTTTGACATGCATTCAATAAAACATCCCATTCTTCTTCTGTTCAATTTATCCAGACATACATATTTCTTTTATATATAAATGCATATATTTAGTTCTATATTTTTTTAATTGAAATATAGATTATTATATACAAACAAAGGTTGTAGGTTTTCCCAATATTTTTATTTTCTTAATATCAATACACATATATATGAACCATAAATCTGATCAAACATAAATTTGAACCATATCATGTGTAGTAACAAAATAAAACAGATTTAAATCTCCTTCTATAGACATGTAAAATTTACCTAACACCTATCACACACCCTAAATAGCATCGAACAGCATCAAAAAGCATCAAACAACATCCCGCAATGTCCCACAACATCTCGGAAACATCCCGCAACATCTCAAAAACATCCTGCAACATCTCGAAAAAATCCTGCAACATCTTGAAAATGTCCCACATCTCAGAATTGTCCCACAACATCTTGGAAACATCCCACAACATCTCAAAAACATCCCACAACATCCTGCAACATCTTGGAAACATCCCAAAACATCCCACAATGTCCCACAACATCCCAAGAGCATCTCTCAACATCTTGACAACATCCCGAAACATCACAACATCCAAAACCCTAATTTCCTTTATTAATTGAATAATACATTATTTAATTAATTCACTTTTTCATCATTTTTGAAAAAGTAAATAAATTCTATTTATTTAATAAAGTCCTAAAAACCCTATTTCTACTATTAATTAAATAAAATGACATTATTTGATTAATTCACATTTCTTCATTTCGACCAATTAAATAAATTATATTTATTTAATGAAGTCCTAATCCCACTTTATTTCATCCTGATTGATTAAATAACACCAACTATTTAATTATGACACTAAAACACCTTATTCCCCTAAGTTAATTAAATTATTAAATCATAATAGTTTAATTACAACACTTTCCCTCCAAAATTTAAATAATTAAATCAAACTATTCATATCATGTATCAAAAATCAAATCAAACTAATGCAACTTTGTTTACAAAAAGAAAAACTTGATTTGTACGTTCAACTCCAAAAAGGAATTAATTAATTAAATCGATTAATTCATATTCCTCACCCACTTTCTGATTGAGAAAATTATGATTGCTGACTGAGCAATCTAATTTGTTGACTAATCAATCTATTTCCTAACTAAGCCATCTAAATCCTAAATGATCAATCTAAATCCTGACCGATCAATCTAATTCCTAACTATCCAATCTATTCCCCAATCACACAAATTGTACAATCAACTTTGCACAATCTACTCATGTCTAAATCCTCTCAACACCTTTTAACCGTCGATCTTGAATCAACATTGTTTAATCTTGATCATCCGTTTCAAATCTCATTTTCTATATAAAAAACCTCCTTCCTCATAAAAATGGGATTGGAGAATCAACATACCTTATGCAATGAAGTACTGTTGAGATCACCATTGATAGAGTTTCAACATTTCTTTGGTCAACCAACATGCATCATTCATCAAAGCTTTGTACATGAACTATGGAGGCTTCACATTGATACATACAATCCAACATTAGGCCAACACACTCTGATACAAGATGGATAACAATTTTATATTCGAATTCATTTTCTTATGTATGCCATTTTCATGTGTTTGAATTCATATTTATAAATTGTTCATCTCGTAAGTGTATGATTAAATCTAGATTTATGTTCTTGATCTTAGATTAGATTATGATTTTAAGTAAATTGATCTTGTTTGCATCTATAATTTTCCCCCTCACACATTATGCCACGCCCGGTGGGACCATGGTCCTCACTAGTAACATTTTTTATGAGTTTAAATTAAAGTTGCAGAGTTTCAAAGTGCTTTTGAAGAAGTTTTCACACACTGCCCAGAAAATTTCACAATTGCCTGTCAAGAAAACTGCACACTTGACTCTAAAAACTGAGCATCTGCCATGAGAATGACACATTTGATAATTTTCTACGCACTTTCTTTTATTTCCTTGCATTTTATTGATGACAGGGGTACACTTTCTTTGAAACTTGAGCATTTGATCCTGACAAGGGCGCATTTGACTGTGATTTTTGAGCATTTGCTCTGACAGACCTGTGCACGTGACTTTCACCTTTGTAACTTATTTTTCTCTAACATATTCCTATTTTTGAGTGTGTAACAGGTGCTAACATGTTTGTATGTAGGGTTTGAAAGAAATTGACTTGTTTTATGTAGGGAAGATGAAAGGTCGAAGCACTCCAGATCTTCAAACATTTTTTTTATTAAAGTTAGGAATATTTGTTTTGGTGCATAAAAAGAACAAACACACTTTTTTTTAGTGCTCTTAAAATGAACCCTTCCAAGCTTTATTAAAATAGAAATTATCATTTGGTGCTTTAAAAATAACAAGACAAACACATGCACTTCAGTTTGGTGTTACTAAAAATTGAACCATTTCAAGATTTTTTAAATTAGAAACTCTTATTTGGTACTTTAAAAAGAACAACACAAATGAACCTTTCATTTTGGTGCTTTTAAAAATGAACCATTTCGAGTTTTTCTAAGTTAGGAATTGTTGATTTGGTGCATAAAAAGAAAAAAACATTTCAATTAAGGTGCTCTAAAAATGAACTCTTTCCAAGTTTTCATAATTAGGAACTTTGATTTTGGTGCATAAAGGGAATGCAAAATGATTTCTTTTTGTTGACACACGCTCATTTTACTTTTGTTGACCAAGTTAAAACCAAGACTAATTTCTTAGAAACACTCATATTTGGGCTTAAAAATGAACAAATTATTCTTTTTGTCTTGCACCATTGCTATCTTAAGTGACTGATATCCGAAATATCTCATATTAGTTCAATTAAAAAGAACAAGTTGTTTATTTTATTCACATATTTTTGGGAATAACATTGCTCAAGGTGTTTAAAAAGAATCAAACTGCTATGAAGTGTTTGCTGTGCATTCAGTGTTGGAAAGGTAGATGGTTGTCTTCTCCCCTCGCACCTTTTGGTGATCTTGGGTGAGCGAAAACATCTTGAGCTTCACACCTTTCTTTTCAAGCATACCTTTTTAGAGGGTCTTCCTATTGAGAAACATCCTGCACTAGAGAAATCATAGGTGACCCAAGTGGCAATTTCATTTTGGACCCCTATATAAATAAGTTGTGGGTGTGAGGAAAGTTCATCATCCCACTGGGTGCTGCTAGCCTATGTCGATATATTCTCCCTCAGTATCCTTGTGATGTGTAAAAACCCAGAAGGGCTAGGAGGTTCTTAATTAAACAAAACATCGCGTGTATAGGGGCCCAAAAATAATATCCCCAAAAAATTACTAAGAGCCAAATTGTTTTAGAAGACATGCCCTATTATCCAAAAAATTTCTTTGAAAGTGGTGCATCAAAATTTAATTCTGATAAGTTACTTGCCATGTCCGACTATAGGCCCATGCCATAAGTTGCAAGTAAAATCATCCCTTCAAGGGATGAGGCAGGCCTACCTAAAAGAATGGTTTCTATCCACTAGGGTTGTAAATGCTTGTTTATGTTAAAATTTCCAAATACATTCAAAACAATTTGACATCAAACTTTGTGCTTGATCTAAAAAGAACATGTCCAAACAAACATTGCACATGATGGTTGAATCACAAACCCTTTGATTTAGTGTATACTTGTGAAAGAAGCCCTATGTTTGCACTCCTTGAAAGGATTTTTCCTTAAAGGTTTCTAAATATTCTGACTTTTATTTTAGGTTGCATTGATCAAAGTAAACATTTGGGAACTATGGCTTGGGTGTCATGATTTCACAACTTGAGCTATAGACATGAAGGTCACACAAGTCCATGCTTTTTGAGTCATTCCAATTATTTTTGTATCACTTTCCATACTCGAAACACATAGAAAGTGAGAGAAAAACCAACTTTAAACTTGCAAAAATACAGAGAAAGATTGCTAAAAAAAAATCAGTTGTATTTACTCTCACATTTTTTGGAGCACTTGCCAAAAAATTCATTACATTTGCACAAAATTACAGTGTAGTTGTCACATTTTATGAGCAGTTGCCAAAAATTCATTACATTTGCTCTCTGTCCCAGAAAAGCCACTAATGAAAATCAATTGCATTTGACAAAAAATGAGCAATTGCTATGGGACCTGCACACTTGCTTTTATTTCATTGCATTTTCTTTTGAGAAACCAGTGCACTTGACATTGAGATGCTTACATTTTCCCAAGAAACTCACTTTTTCCTAAGCAGTCATAGCATTTGATAGAAACACACAGAAGTTGCACTTGACATGTCAGCTTGCACTTGCTTCTCTTAAACTTGAGCACTTGACACATTTTTTTGGCTGCACTTGATAAATTTGGCCACTTTTGCTCACAGTCTTCTGCATTTTCTTAGAAACCAATGCGATTCCTTTACCTTGTTGACAATTGGGAAAAAAAAAATGAAGCTATTTACAAGATCATTGTTAGAATGAAACAATTGGAAAACCAGATAAGTCACATAGTCCCTCATCCATTATTTCCATCCTACTTATTCGAAATTAAAATAAAAAAACAAATAGAATCATTCCTTCACTCAGATGTCTATGATATCAACGGTTACTTGGAACTCACAGATAGTTCAACTAAGCTTTTCTGTAACATATCCTCTAGACAAGGAAGTGAAATATCGACCCTAGTCCTTCAAAATTTTAATTTCTAAAAAGTAGCACCATTCCAAAATAGTAGTCAAACCTTAGGGTCTTGAGCTTCATAACAACAATCTCAAACACTATTCACCATATGACCATCTAGCAACCAATTGCTTCGGTTCAACAACTGAACCTTACACCAGCAATCATATAGCCACACTTCAAATTGATTGAAGGAGCACAAACAAATATCATTAGCAGTTTAAGGAGCTTTGTATTTGAGACAAAAGAAACACCCAACTAGTGGAGAAATGCAACAAACATCTTAAGAGGAGAAAGCAGACCTAGCAGCTGGAAGACCCATGTTACCACTTCCCACATGCAAATAGGTATGATCCTCTTAGAAATATAAACCAAGTGATCTTATGATAGGGCATTGAGCATCAAAACATCCCCAAAACATGTTGATCTATTACCCAAATCACTCTTATCAAGGGTCACAACATCAAATAGGAAAACAACATCAAGGGTTTAAAAATCACCATCAAGGGATAAATCCAAAACATCAAATCACCTTAAATAAAATTAAGAGAGATCTTGAGGAACTTAAATGAAATCAAAATCCAATGTATCACCAATGCCATGTGCAATGTCAGAACATTACATATCCACAAAAAATAGACATCATTCCACAAACACCTCAATAGATCCACATCAATAATACTTCTAATTTCGCAGTATCAAGGAGTTCCACAATACCAAGTTGTACCTCATACTCAAGATCAAAGGATTCCTCAAGTTCAATATCAATGTGCACCCCACCCTCAAGGTACCTAAAACACACAAAAAGGACTTAACCCTCCTCATACACAACATGGTTATCAAGGGTCCACGCCTTTACAAAAACCCACCTATGATCAAGCAAATTCCATTGGACAACATGGTTATAACATCCTTCCAAACCAAGCAAACACACCTATTGATGATATAGCCTTGTAGTTACAAAATAACAATCAACTCGGTTACCAAAACAATCAATTGAACAACCAACATTAAAATCAAGAGCATAAAAACCGAGGAGGGCAAGAGAGGAAATACAATCAACCAAGAAGGAAATTCACCCGTTTGGGAGAGACTTTAGAGGTAATCATGCACAAAGTAGTACAATAGGACCTTATCAAAATCAACGATAGTCCAAATTATGGTGAACCAAACTTTAAACCCCATGGGTATAGATTGTATGAATGATGTGAGTTCCACAAAATCAAAGGTCATGATACATAAAAATGTGTTACACTCAAAAATCTCATCCAAGACCTTATTGATCAAAGAGAAATATCTATTGAAAATGACGTTCAAGGCTCAAACACTAATGACAACAATGACAATGTCTCAAGCTCAAAATTTGAAAAGAACTATCAAGAGCTATCTATCACTTATCACATTGACAATGTCTCTACATTATCTAGTGAGCAAGAGGACATACATCAAGAATTTAATCCCAAGCATGATCAAAATCAATCACCCAAGTCTAGCAATGATCCATTCCAAGATATATCAACAACATCCAACCTCATAGTAGTACACATTAGTGATCAAGAGACTCTTAATCCCACACTTATACCCAATGCAAAAAATCTAAGCAAAGAGCTATCACCCATATGCCCACATTTTGAGGAAATCCAAGGATCCTTTTAAAGCAATCCCTTCTTTGAAATTGGTCCATGTCAAGAATGTGATCCAAAGCATATCAAAGATAATACCACACAAAGTCAAGACCAAGAATCCTTATCATCAAAATACTACAATGACTTGGTAGATATCTTCCAATATATCCAAGGCTTTCCAAAAGAACAAATCCATATACCAAGCACACATATACCTACCCATGAGATGCTTACTCCTAATGGATATGTAGATGATCTTCATCCAAAACAAGAGTCTCATACTCTTAATATCATTACCAAGGAACAAGAGTCACCTACTATTAACATATTTACACATGATCAAAGCATGGAAAAATCTATAGACATATCAAAAATTGATCAAGAAGAAGCATTGAAATTAGAAACATCCTCCAGGAAGATTGAAGACATTGAGTATGAAAATATGGAGCATAGTATCTTAAAACCAACAATGATAATTAATAATCCCGAGTAGTAGAGCATTGGGTATACAATAGTCAAAGAAGCACCAATATATTTTGAAGGGCCATCAACATCTAATAATTCACAGGATCAAGTTGAAAATATCAATCAAAAATTTATCCCACCTATGAAGGATCCTATCATTGCAAAAGCTATCACATTTGAAGATCCACAATGGAGCAGAGAGGGATTAGCACCTTGTTTCCAAGGTAAATTATATCCCAGTCCAAATATTTTTTTTCAATAGATTCATTATCAAGACTGAGGATTAGGCCTACATGAATAGGGTATTGTAGAACCAGTATAGATCATTAGAAATATTAAGCATCAAGATCTTGGTTATTCAACAATTAAGGGATCTAAACATATCAATGATACCTCTATGATACTAGGGGAAACTTTATCTAATGCAAGCATAAACATAGAGAGCATGAAGAGACCTTATGATGAAATTGCTACCAATGCTACAACTAGCCATGTCATGAATCGTCATCCACACATATTTCAACCCCCTGATTGGGACCAACAATAAGAGAAAAAGCTATATCAAAGAAAGGAACAAGTCATTGAAGCAAAAGAATCAACAAAAAAAATGGACAAGAAAAATTCAAATGGATGCAAAAGAAAAAGAAAGAAAATAATCCCTATCAAAATCCATTAGTCAAAGAAACTATGGGCCAAAATAAAAAAGGAAAGTTCATCCATTAAAAAAGTCCAATAATACAAGAGAGATTCAAGAGCGACCTATAAGGTATATCAAGACATCGGTCCCAATCAAATCTCTATATCCACCCATCGTTGCTCATCATCCCAAGTTTGGAGAGTCATAGGTTACAAAATGTCAACCAATCCATATGAATATCATATCCCTCAATGCATTTCACCATCCAAGATATCCAAATCTCGCATTAACCATGCGTTGGTAGAAAATATTTATCATAAGGATTCTAAGGGAACTCTATCGTGATGTGCACATCAAGGTAAAATTAACAAGCTGGTATCAACAAGGAAGATAAGAATTACTAGGGGTTATATTCAAGCACCCGTATCCTAGCAAAACAACTCCTCCAAGAAGGATATCATTGGCATGTTGTGACAACAACAAAAACCATATCAAAACCAATAGTGTCTACATCAGAACCACCCGATGGTTCAACATGAGCAAAAAAATTGTCACCACAATGAAAACATGGTAAACACGCATCTTGTGTGACATCAAAAATCAATAAAAAATAGAAAAAATTAAGAAAGATAGTCAAGAGAAAAATTGTCCTCTAGTGAAGACCACTATGGTGGCACTTTGGACAAGTACCATGGTGAAAACTTGGTAAACATGTGTCATGTGTAGAATCGAGCATCTACACACACCATTTCAGGTTGAAGCATCTCAACCTATCCATAAAAAATCCAATCCGTCTTTGTCCAAATCCAATTTATCTTGATCTTGATAAATGTTTGGTGTACACTTAACACTTGCTTATGGAAAACATCTTGACATGGGTCATTATCATTAACCCTATCTAGCATTATCTAACCCATGAGGCATTTTCCAAAGGGGAATACTCTATCTAAACATATCCTATCACAAGCTAATCTATCACCTACATTGCTATACATTGGGGGGAAAGTACTTACATCTTGATTTAGAATAAATCTTGATCTATGCATTTCGGCTCGCATTGTGATCTAGGCATTGTCCAAACAACAAGGTGTACCACATGGCACCCTTCCCAATTCACCCCAACAACAAGGTGTACCACTAACTCACTACCAAGGTAACCTTCAAAGATAACAACAACATGGATTTTTCCTTCACTCAAAAATTCTAAGATATCAAGAGTTGCTTGAACTCCACAACTAGTTCAAGTAAGCTTTTTCACAACATATCCTCTAGAAAAACAAAGTGAAATATCAATCCAAGTTTTTAGTATCTTACATCCTAGGCAAGAGGGTAAAAATCCAAAAAAAGGAAAAAAGATAGAAGATAAAATACAAAAAAATCAAAAAGCAAGAAAAATAGTAAAGAGAAATAAAATGTTCTTTGAGTGAAAACCACTTTGTGGCGCTCCTAGAATAGGTACCATAGTGAAAATCTGACAAACAAGCACTACGTTTGAATAAAACTTGCATCATTATCTATTGGTACTATTAACAACATCCACCCATCCATTTCATAATAAAACATGTATTCAACCATGGCTTGTCACTGATTAAGGAAAGTCATTTTGTCTCCAACTGGGGGAAACTTCCCGAAGCTAGTCATGGGTTAGATCTTTTAGCATCCAATCATGGTCAAAAAACAACAAAGATAAAAAACATGCAAAAACATAAAAAATAAAACAACATCATTGTGTTATTCCTTCACTCAAATAGTCTAAGATATCAACATTTGCTTGAACCTCATAGCTAGTTCAAGTAGATTTCCTGCAACATATCCTCTAGACATAGAAGTGGAATATCAATCCAGATTATCAATATTGTTTATCCAAAAACAATTTATGCTTTTTTGAGTCAAAAGGTCAAACTACGTGTACAGCATAGGCAAGGATTAACATCCCTTGAGACCCTATGTCATTCCCCTTAGGTTTCTAACATTATTTAATTTCAACTTAGTAAAAAATATAAAATCCAAAAATAGTCAAAACAAAAAAAAATCCAAAAACAATAAAAAATTCAAAAATCCAAAAAAATTCATAAAACAAAAAAGGTCAAAAACATTCAAAACAAAGTGAACTACAAGCCTTTGTGTGTACAACATAGGCAAGGCTTATCTTTGATGAGCCCTTGAGGCCCTAGGTTAGTCCCTTGAAAACAACAAAACAACATCATAAAACTTAAAAAATCAAAAAGACCCATCCCGTCATCAAAACCCACAATAAACTTCACCCATAATAAACAAATATTCATACTCACCCTTTGAAAAAATAGAAAAAAAAACAAAGAAAACATAAAAAATTAGACCTTTCAAGCAAACAACCACAAAGATTTGATCGCAAAATAGACAAAAACAATACCAAGTATCAACTACCTATCTTTTTGACAACATACCAACAAATAGCCCCACCCCTAACATATATGGAAAGTGATTACTGCAACTTTGTTTGTATCTTTTTGTAGTTTTATCATTTCAATTTATTTTATTTGACTCATTCTTAGGATCTCTCGAGGATGTCCATAAGGATTTAGAGAAGGAATGGGGGAAATTGAGCATCAATTTGGTTTACTGTTTGTAAGATATTTTTGTAATATTACCATGGTGAATAATTGCTTTATTGAGTGTATGGAAGTTGTGTTGAAACAATTTGTGTAGCAGTTGCATGTTAGGTATTTCATACCTCTTTATGTAAATGGTCCGAAATTCATGTAGCAGTTGCATGTTGGGTATTTCATACCTCTCTGTTTAAATGGTTTGAAATTCATGTAGCAGTTGCATGTTAGGTATTTCATACCTTTCTCTATAAATGGTTTGAATTTTTTTAACACAACCCACCCATATACTTTAAACAAAGTTTATGTATGTCTAGTATGAACAAGAATACTCATTGTTTATAGAGTCAAAGTCCACATAATGGATACACAGTCACCTTGTTCATTAATACCCTGGTACATTGTATCTGTTTGCTACATCAAATAGGATTGTTCAAAACTATGAAGCCTCCAAGTAAAGCAAAAGAAACTCATCAACTACTAGCAACATCACATTTCTATCTATCATTAGTTATTTCTTCTAACTAACATCCATCCTGCATAGTAATATCATTGGTACCATATCCATACTGCATCCACAATGTCATCAATACATATCATGATGATAATAAACCAATAAAAACATCATGTGTCATGTATGGGGCATACATCCATCATATATCATCCATCCTAAACATCATATATCAAATGATATGTAGATCATCCATAATAAAACATCATATGAAACAATATATGATTCATCCATCCACATCATATGCATACATCAAAAACATACATGAACATACATGAACATATATTGTCATCCATGAAGCATAAAATGAAGCTGAATTGAAGAAGGTATATCTCACATATATCATCATCATCAAAATGGGAATACCATAAGTACATCATCATTAGTGAAACAAGTGTGATAGAGTAATACAAAACCATACATATATACGAGGCCTCGACTGGGCCAATGAATATATATACAAAAGACATGTCTACAATATGTCTCTGAGCAATAAACAACATGAAGATCAAATACAAAAAAATAAGACTCCGACAGGAAGGACAAAACCATAGGGAACACCAAATGTGTAACACCCTACCACACAACCCCAAAGGAAACTAATACATCACATTTGTGGCACAATTTTTTTGTTTTTTTAAAAGTAACTAACATGCAACATGATATTAACATTCAACACTTGAAATGTAACTATACATGTACAACATATAACAAAGTCCCTTGGGGTTACATGACTGCATTACAAATCGAATCAACATCATTACATCACATGAAAGATAAGTATACACTATTAACCATAAGATAACATGAACATGGACAATACATTATAACATGAAGATACATTACTCAAGGGTTACAATATTACAATGTTGCTTACCAACATGAATTGGGAAGAGTACAACAAGGATGAATACATGTGGAACGTATGAATACAAAGCTCCATATCAAGATCCAACACTGGTACATCTCTGGAGTCACTATAGTTGGTACGTCTCTGCACAACTTGATCAATGGCTGGGGACCCAATGGGGTGCATAGAATGTTCCACCCGACAATGTGGACCCGAAGGTCCACCCCCCATACATATCAACCATACATTAAATTCCACATATCTCCCCATACTTCGCTAATTCATAAAATACCATACGCATATAGAGAATTATACACTAATATAATTGACATGTACATATATATATTTCTTATATAAAGGGCCTAAGGAATATTCCAACAAGTGGTACAACTAAGTTTCCATTTTCTCTGAATTACACATTTATCTTAAATTCACCTTTCATTTCTATGAAAATTAAAATACTAGACTTAACTAAATTTGAGGATAATACTCTATAAGGTTAAGCCATTATATCTTTTAAATCCCTATGGACACCTATTGAACAATTTCGATAAGATGAACTTAAATTGTCAAGTCTTTATAAATAATTCTTTAACTAAACTATCATTTTCCTATCTCAAAGATTTTGCAAGAATACTATTCTTTTCCCTGCAGTATTTTGACAAGCTCATGCTAACCAATATATAAAATTTAAACTAATAATCCGCTATCCTATAATACTGTTTTCCCTTCTATAAAAGTCAACAAATTTAGACATAAAATACTTAAGGCAGTTTACAATATACTTTAGGGTTCACCTTTTTGAAATCTAACTTCTTTACATAAAGTGGGCTATTTACTACAACATTTATATTTAAAAACAACTCTTATAATAATAATTTTCTATTTTATCTATACCAAATCCTTTTTAATCACATTTAAGAGTCTCACAATAATGTAACTAACTCAACTAACAAATCTATACACATAGGATATTTATTTAATCACATCTATCATATTTGGATTCCATAAATAAATACAAAAATCAAGACATTATGGATATGAGAAGTTATTTCCCTTTTGTCTTGTGGATAGCATTGGGATTAAAATATTATCCAAGTAGATAACGATATTTCCAAATTCTAATATTCACTATCGAAGAAGAATGTCTAGCTCCAAGTATACACCAATGTTACAAAGTCATTTAACGATGATGATCAAGATGAGAAAGCAAAACAAAGACCAAGGCTAAGGTATAAGGAGGTTTTGAAGTACAACAACCATGCTAAACAAATGATTAAATCCTACAAACGATTGTGGCAATGAAAGATTCTAAAAAGACAGGGAAAGCCACGCTACAAACTAAGTCCCATAGTCAGTTTGAAGCAATGAAAGAATATGAAAAGGTAGATAGACTACGCAGGGTACTCAGGAGAAACTTCAGCTTAACTTAAAGAGGAGATCAAAATCGACTCCTTAAACATCTTAAGAGTATTCCAAAGAGTTAAGGGATGCAGGGGAGAGGTAAGTAAGATTGGAGGCATAGGCAGTGGCAAAAGGCTGCAAGAGTTCCTAAATCATCTCCAAAATTATGTCAAGAGAAATTATTCTTAGAGATGCGAACCATTTACACCATTGACTAGGCTTGATATTTTGTGAAGAATTTTGGTGGTGCTAAGTGAGCCAAATTGAAAACAGTAGACTTGTGTGGTTCAAAATCCATAGAATATACAAGCAACGATACAAAGTAAACTTACTATCATTCCTAGATTTCATTACTATCTTTTGACATTCATTAGTTTGCAAATGACAATGATATTTTATTATCGAATGGGCTAAATAGGATGCTATAACCATCTAACAAGTCGATTTCTATTCAAGCATGAGAAGTATAGAGTGACAAAAAAAATTCCCACCTCTTCTAGTCCCAAATGGTGAACTTAATGCAAGATATCACCTTAAACTATTGCCTGACGCAAATGTATGTTTGAAAGAGTCTTAACAAAATGACAAGGCGACATGAAGGGATAGAGACAAATGAGGAAAATCTTAATACAATTTGGCATATTATAACACAATCAAAATGATGGAGAAGGAAATGCATGGTTTTCATTCTAGGCATATGTATAGGAGGCTTAACAAGAAGAAAAATATAAAACACGACATTGACAAATTGAGAAGCATGAATTGTAATCTATCATCAACAGAGGATCCTTTAAAGGTGAAAATACTATGGATGTTCTAAATAAAGTATGCTATGGAATAATCATGGATAGATCACAACACAAAATACTATTGCATCAATCATTGTCTTCGATCATAACATAATGAGGTAATGGCAACATACCTGTGAAAAATCTCTTTGGTCTGGTGTGATCCTAATTCTTTTCTTCTGTGGTATCGACTACATAATCAATATTGAATAACTTCATGCATTAATTTAAATAACCTCTAATCTATGCCAGTTCAGGGCATTTTGAAACTTCTATAGGATGATGACCAAGATCTCATTTCTTCTACTCGAGCTTGTTTCCCTGATCCTCCTTCAATGATTCCCAAATTCTTCTTTTTCAGGCTCAATCCTTGTTGTATTGTAGTGGATTATTAGATTTTATATAGCATCTCCAACATAAAACAATGCAGAAGGGCTTGAAATAATTTCTCCCTCGTAAATTGATTGAAATTGCATAATGGCCGACATGGTGATCTCTAGGCTGAGGGCTATATTTTCTCCTAAAGAGAAGCATGCATACCGTTTGGAATGAATGAATTGAGTCCTCCCAAAAAGGGATGGCTGAGATCCTATAATTACTCCCCCCAGCTCCCATGCACCCAATGAATGCTCCATTTACCAAGCTAAACCATTACAAAATTGTTACATGCCGTCATCCCATCTTCACATATTGATCTATTAATTGCACTATGATTTATTTGTTATATTATTATCTATTTATTTAATTTTATTATTAAATTTTTATTATATACCTTTACATTTATATTTTTACTTATATATATTAATTATACAATTTTAAATCAGCTACACCAAATTGACATTGCTGACCAACCAACTGGCATAATAGATAGGGAATCTTGGAGGGCCAGTACATCTCCCCTCCTAAGATTCGAATAACTGCTGGAATTCGCAAGGCTAAAGAAAATGTATGCAAACGAAAACAACATCAAATCTAACAATAACATCATGACATAATCAAATAATGAAGAAAGCCAACAAAATAACAGTCAAAACATGAAAACCATACTGAAGGGTTGGAAGATGGGGTACTCATCCTCATCGAGGATGATGGAAATGTTGGGGACCCATCTTGTACACTCTGTGTTTCAATGTCATACCCATTGGGATTGTAAGGCATGCTCAAACTTGATAGTACAGGTGGAGTCGATGCCTAGTACCTCCAATCCTACATCAAAACAAGATGTCGAGCATATATACATCAAATAACAAGCACACCATGAGAGGAAGTCATAGCGTAGTGGGGCACTCATGAGCGAGTGATACTACACCATCCCTCTCACTAAGACTCCAAACAATAACCACATCATAATTACCTCATTAAGTAATCACTAATCAACAACATAACAAACATAGTACAAGTCTATCTTAACCAATTTAATCCAACCACATTATACTCAAATCAATACTTCTAATGTCATGTAATACATTTTGGTACGTCAGATTGTCACATTTTCACAAACACTGCATAATTATGCATTCAAGGCACTCATCTTTCATTAAATATCCATCATTTTCATGCAAGACATTCTACTTCATTCATTATTCAACACCCAATCTCACAACATATGCGACACAAAATCATAATTTTATGCCCATTCATAACATAAAACACAATTTTAACACATCAAAAGCACAAAATTTTAGGTTTAAACACACATTCACCGCATACACACTCAATTCACTTCATAGGGAACACACCACAAGGCAACGCAAGGGTAACACAAGGGTCCCAAAATGCATTCCCGGTAAGAAGAATATTGGTTCATTGCACATTACACCGAGGGTCCTATCCTTTCCATTAGTTTTCTGCACCTTTGAACCGACACCTCCTAAGGATATACTTGGGTCGCTAAGTGAAGATGGCACAAAGGAAGAATGTAACTTCAAGTGTATGAGAAACTAGGTTAACGTAATGGGCTCATTATGCCCAATGTTTGAACCTAGGCTCTGATACCATGCGTAACACCCTACCACACAACCCCAAAGGAAACTAATACATCTCACATTTATGCCACATTTTTTTTTAAAGTAACTAACATGCAACATGATATTAACATTCAACACTTGAAATGTAACTATACATGTTCAACATATAACAAAGTCTCTTGGGGTTACATGACTGCATTACAAATCGAATCAACATCATTACATCACATGAAAGATAAGTATACACCAGTAACCATAAGATAACATGAACATGGACAATACATTATAACATGAAAATACATTATTCAAGGGTTTCAATATTACAATGCCGCTTCCCAACATGAACTGGGAAGAGTACAACAAGGATGAATACATTTGGAATGTATGAATACAAAGTTCCATATCAAGATCCAACACTAGTACATCTTTGGAGTCACTACAACTGGTACATATCTGCACAACTTGATCAATGACTAGGGACCCAATGGGGTGCATAGCATGTTCCACTCGACCACGTGGACTCGAAGGCCCACCCTTCGTGCTAGGAGAAGACAAGAAGGACCTCAACGAATGCCATCAAATGAAACAAGGATTACAAGACTTCACATGTGAACACCAATAACACAAGATAACATTCATCACAAGAAATAACTAATCCAAGACAACATAACTAAGCATCAAAAAATACATGACAACATCCGCTTCCAAAGGCTCAGAACAAGAGGGGAAAAAAAGCATACAAGGTTGTTAAAGGGTGGAGTGTCATCGCATAGGTAGCCACGAGTTACCCTGGCGTAACCTTCCTAAGCTGTTGACCCTCATCTTGGGTTTCCTTGGTAACCTCTACCGGCCACCGGACCCCCATGCTCGCTATGCGGGATCAACATACCTTACAAAATTACTATGCAAAGGCAAGGTAGTTGACCTTGCCATTCTAGGCCTTCCCAATCATCCCAAGTCTAAATGAGCACTTGGGCCCATGAGTGAGGCTACATTATCTAAATTAATGTGTGGAACTACCCAAACCCCCTAATTAATTAATTTAATTATCACTTGATTAAACTCACAATGGGTTATCCTAGACCAGCCACTTTGGGCACCGACCCCTACTGAGAGCCACTCCCCCAACTAACAATAAAATCCCATAAACACAACGGGACAAGCCAACTTGCACAAACTAGAAAAACCATATAAATATGCGCATAAAATGAGGTAAGCAACAACTCACACAAGATCTCCATTAAAAACCATTTCCACAGTGCAAGGCTGAAACCCACATAAACGCAATCCAAGTGTAAAGGTGAACCATCATCAAAGAAAAAAATCATGAAACCACCCACTTATAGGTGAAACAACATAAAACTCAAATAAACACTTCAGGCTTGATATGGGTTATCCAAGGTGGATCCTCCTTGGTTTCCGACCCCCATACCAACTCTTGCAATTAAAAACCATGTCCCCCTCTCACCTTTGGAAGACTAACAAATTACTAACACAAAGGTTTCCCATCCAAGAAAAGACAATTTCTTGATCACGAAGGGACTATATACCAAGAACACACCCTTCACTCATAAGGTAACAAGCGTGGACACATCCTCAAGGAAATTAACAACTTCATACATTAGAGAAATTTCATAAACTATCGGTTTACATGAAAACACCCCTTTCCATAGAGCAATAACCCAAAAGAAGTCAACTCAAATAAGCATGGTATTCATTAATAAGAGCAAAAAATATTACATCCAAAAAAGATATTATTTTTGCAACTACTAATTCAAGCACATAACTCAATACATCCCAATAATCATCCACAAAGCTAACACATTCAACCAAGCATATCAACCATACATAAAATACCATACGCATATAGAGAATTATACACTAATATAATTGACATACATATATATATTTCTTATATAAAGGGCCTAAGGAATATTCCAACAAGTGGTACAACTAAGTTTCCATTTTCTCTGAATTACCCATTTATCTTAAATTCACCTTTCATTTCTATGAAAATTAAAATACTAGACTTAACTAAATTTGAGGATAATACTCTATAAGGTTAAGCCATTATATCTTTTAAATCCCTGTGGACACCTATTGGACAATTTCGATAAGATGAACTTAAATGCTCAAGTCTTTATAACTAATTCTTTAACTAAACTATCATTTTACTATCTCAAAGATTTTGCAAGAATACTATTCTTTTCCCTCCAATATTTTGACAAGCTCATGCTAACCAATATATAAAATTTAAACTAATAATCCGCTATCCTATAATACCATTTTCCCTTCTATAAAAGTCAACAAATTTAGACATAAAATACTTAAGGGAGTTTACAGTGTACTTCAGATTTCACATTTTTGAAATCTAACTTCTTCACATAAAGCAGGCTATTTACTACAACATTTATATTTAAAAACAACTCTTAAAATTATAATAATTTTCTATTTTATCTATACCAAAACCTTTTTAATCACATTTAAGAGTCTCACAATAACGTAACTAACTCAACTAACAAATATATACACATAGGATATTTATTTAATCACATCTATCATATTCAGATTCTATAGATAAATACAGAAATCAAGACATATATATTTATATATTTATACGGTGGATCAATCAGTGATAGATTATTCAACACATAATAATATCATGGATATTAACGGTGATGAAATGCAACACATCACATTGAAAACAACTCACATGGGAAGATAAAAGTCCAAATTAAAAGGTATAGCTGAGAATCGAGATGAAACGATCTCTGTTTACTCTTTAAATTAAAGTGTAAGTAATTCTGGTAAAGGGATAATCTAATAGGTAGTCATTTACTTGCCTTATAACAGTTTCACATTATTTCAAAGAAATGTGGCCTCATGGAGCACCGTACTGATTGCAAGTGAGAAAATAAAACTTTAGAAAATTTCAAGAAATTATGCCGGAAGATGAGAAACCAAATTCCACGACTTTGTCAACATTCTCTCTTCTTTACCACAATGAATGCTTCAGAATAGGGTACATTCATTCTTCAAAGTATAGTGGAAGGGGGATTTTTGACAGATACTATGGTTGGAAAAACTCTATTCGATATGTATGCAAAAAGGTGAAAGCCCACACAAGGCACATGAATTGTTTGGCATAATGCTTCAAGAGATGTCATCTTGTGGATTGCAATGATTGTAGGATATGCACACATAGTTTTATGGAAAAGAGTTTAAAAAATTTCATGCAAATAGATTTGGAAGGCCTAAAGTTTCAAATCTACACTTTTCGAGTGCTCTTCTTACCACTAAAATGATACTACGGGGCAGGGTATGAACATGCAATAACACATACAAAGGAAAAACTATTTAACAAGGCTTGAATCGTTGTGTGGACTAAGATAATTAATTAATCTGCTTGTTGGTCCTCAACTTCCCCAATTGAACAACCTGTTCAATGACGGCATCAGAGAAGACAAGAGAGCCAAGCTTCCTCCAAGTTTGAGATGGTTACGGTAGCAAGAATATGAGAAGTCATTTCCCTTCTATCTTGTGGATAACATTGGGATTAAAATATTATGCAAGTAGATAGCAATATTTCCAAATTCTAAAATTCACTATCAAAGAAGAATGTCTAGCTGCAAGTATACACTGATGTTATAAAGTCATTTAAAGATGATGATGAAGACGAGAAAGCGAAACAAAGCCCAAGGCTGAGGTATAAGAAGGAGGTTTCGAAGCACAACAACCATGCTAAATAAACGATTAAATACTACAGACGATTATGGCAATGAAAGAGTCTAAAAAGATAAGGAAAGCCACGCTGGAAACTAAGTCCCATAGTTAGTCTAAAGCAATGAAAGAATTTGAAGAGGTAGAGAGACTACGTAGGGGACTCAGGAGAAACTTCAACTTAACTTAAAGAGGAGACCAAAATCGACGATGCCTTAAAACATCTTAAGAGTATTCCAAAGAGTGAAGGGACGCTGGGGAGAGGTAAGTAAGTTTGGAGGCATAGGCAACGACAGAAGGCAACAAGAGTTCCTAAATCATCTCCAAAATTATGTCGTGAGAAATTTTTCTTAGAGATGCGAACCATTTACACCATTGACTAGACTCTATGTTTTACGAAGAATTTTGGTGGTGGTAAGTGAGCCAAACTAAAAACAATAGACTTGTGTGGTTTGAAATCCACAAAATATACAAGCGACGATACAAAGTAACCTTAATGTCATTCCTAGATTTCATTACTATCTTTTGATATCCATTAGTTTGCAAATGATAGTGATATTTTATTATCAAATGGGCTAAATAGGATGCTATAACCTTCTAACAAGTCAATTTCTATTCCAACACGAGAAGTATAGAGTGACAGAACAAATCCCCACATCCTCTAGTCCCAAATGGTGAACTTACTGTAGGATATTGCCTTAAACTATTGCCTGACACAAATGTATGTTTGAAAGAGACTTACCAGAATGAGTAGGCAACATGAAGGGATAGAGACAAATAAGGAAAACCTTAATACAATTTGGCATATTATAACACAATCAAAATGATGGAGAAGGCAATGCATGGTTTTCATTCTAGGCATCTGTATAGGAGGCTTAACAAGAAGAACAATATAAAACACAACATCGATAGATTGAGAAGCATGAATTGTAATCTATCATCAACAGAGGATCCATTGAAGGTGAAAATACTAGGGACGTTCTAAATAAAGTATGCTATGGAATAATTGCGGATAGATCACAACACAAAATACTATTGCATCAATCATTGTCTTCGATCGTAACACAATGAGGTAATGGGAACATACCTGTGAAAACTCTCTTTGGTCTGGTGTGATCGTACTTCTTTTCTTCTGTGGTATCGACTACATAATCAGTATTGAATAACTTCATGCATTGATTCAAATAACCTCTAATCTGTGCTAGTTCAGGGCATTTTGAAACTTCTGAAGGATGATGACCGAGATGTCATTTCGTCTGCTCGAGCTTGTTTCCCCGATCCTCCCTCAATGATTCCCAAATTCTTCTTTTTTAGGCTCAATCCTCGCTATATTGCAGTGGCTTGTTAGATTTCATATAACATCTCCAACATAAAACAATGCAGAAGGGATTGAAATAATTTCTCCCTCGTAAATTGATTGAAATTGCATAATGGCCGACATGGTGATCTCCAGGTCGAGGGTTGTATTTGCTCCTAAAGAGAGGCATGCATACCCTCTAGAATGAACGAACCGAGTCCTCCCAAAACGAGATGGCTGAGATCCTCTAATTATTCCCCCCAGCTCCCATGCACCCAATGCATACTTCTCCGTTTACCAAGCCGAACCATTACAAAAATGTTACATGCCATCATCCTATCTTCATGTATATATTTATTAATTGCACTATGATTTATTTGTTATATTATTATTTATTTATTTTATTTTATTATTAACTTTTTATTATATACCTTTACATTTATATTTTTACTTATATATATTAATTATACAATTTTAAATCAGCTACACCGAATACTAGACCAAATTGACATTGCTGACCAACCAACTGGCAGAACAGATAGGGAATCTTGGAGGTGAACTATGAAAAGGATCTGGCTATCTCACAGACTGATCAGCTACTCCACCACCACCACCACCACCACCGCAATCACTCACATCACTAGGCTCCCCAAACTGTGGACACCGAGAAGTCCTAGGAAAAGTGGCATCATATAAGTTCTGATAGTATGTGGCCATCTGTAAAAAATGATCCCCCTCTGCTCTGAAACTATCACTCTCTATGCCAAGAGTATCTCTCTCTGCTATAAGCAACTTTACTCGATCCTTTGCCGCATGCTGTTGACCACTCTCGCTATCCCACTTAGCCCTCAAAATGTCTACCTGAGCCTCCATAGCCTATCATTGCACTATCTGTGCATCTCTAGCAACAATCATCTGGGCTAATAGTATATCTCCATCCCTAGCTAGTAGAGGAGGAACTGAAACTTGTCCATGACCCTGTGCCTTAGGCATGTGCTCATCCTGACCACCCTATGCCCCATCATGTTTGGCCCTATTCAACTGCTCTGTAAGAACCTTAATGCACTGTCGCTCCCCAAAATGACTTGTGATACCTGATCTGCCCAAAGCGGGATCACCACCAAGATTGGTGAATCTTAATGGCCTGTGTCATGCCCACCACCGATTATAATCAAGAGTAGTACCTAGATCTGCTAAACCAACTGGCCAACCCCAACCAACTGGGGCAAGTGCTCTGAACTCAGCAACAACAGTATCTATATATGCTTGTAGACCCCATACATGGACCTCCCTAGTGGTCCAATAGAATCGAGCCTCATAAGCATCAAGAACCCGACCTTGTCTCTCTCCCAACTGCTGACATACTCTATTAAGTAAGTAACACTCTAGCTAAGAATAAGAATGAAAAATCAACCTTTGGGTCTATCGATAGTAAAAAAGATACTCTGGATCCTGAAATGCCTCACAACCCATATAAGGTCTCCACACAAAACCTAACATCTCATCAAAAATAGGGCGTCAATAGGGAAGATCCTCAAGCAAGATGTAGTGCATAAAATCTCCATAACAATATGAGTACGGATCATTAGGAGAACAATCCTGTATCCCGTCAGGTCGAGCGACTGCAATGTGCTCCTAGGCCCAAACATGCAAAAGAGAAACATCTATGGAAATAGATTTCCCGCCGTGATACACAACCTCGTGCATATCTTTGTATAGATGAGTGAGAAGAAACGTACCCCAAGCATACCTCATCCCATGCTTGAGCATACTCTGAATACATACACCCCAACCCATAGGAAATTGCTAACCTCTCATATTAGGAATAACTAGTCCTAAAATCAAACCACATAGGACAAGTGAAACAAGATTTTCACTACCAGAAAACTTAGACAAATCAATCCCCGACTAGTGCACCTCCAAGTGTGTAACACCTAGAACATGCCACATGGCCTGGGTACTGTGTCAAACATGATATGTAACAATCTCACCATGAATAGGAGGGTAGAGTATCCTCCACACATCCTCAAGGGTAATATTCACCTCTCTTATAGGAAAATGAAACAAGGACATCTCTGAATGCCATCACTCCACGAGCGTAGTCATCATCAATGTGTGAGTCTAGATGGAAGGCCCATAATATATATAACAAAGTCCAACTGCATCTAGAAAGTTTCACTCCAGATCACCAAAATTGGCAATCGGATCAAACAGGTGTAGAGGTCATCTCTCCCTCAGCTGTAGTGGTTTGAGGACTACCTGCAATCATTTTAACCCGCGATGTTAGGGTTTCACTCTGAACATATAGAGTAACAAAAAATGAAACAAAACATGATGACAAATGACATTTAGGATGACAACAAGAAAATTCTAACATGGTTTATGTCAAATGCAAGAGTTTAAGTCAAGTGCAAGGTTTAAGAACAAATGCTAAAAGAAAATGCAAGAGTTTATGTCAAGGGCAAGGTTTTAGGACAACTGCATGAAACAAGGGCGAGGTTTTAGGACAACTGCATGAAACAAGGGCGAGGTTTTAAGTCAAGTGCGGGGTTTTAGGGAAAGAAAAAGGATATCAAATGCAAGGGTTTATAGCAAGTGCGAGGTTCTTTAGCAAGGGCAAGGAAACAATCAAACACCAAACAAATGTAAGGTTTTAGAGCAAGTGCATGAATCAGATGCAAGGTTTTAAGTCAAGTGTGAGGTTTTATAGCAAGTGCAAGGGTTTTAAGGTCAAGTGCGAGATTTTGACCTAGAAAATGCAAGAAAAATGATGCAAATGCTCTGAAATCACCAGAACTTCACTATTGACTCAATAAACTTTGTACACACAATACGAAAACATAACAAGACAAAAATAAGAAGCGACAATGTACTCTGAAATCACCAAAACTTCACTATTGACTCAAGAAACTTTGTACACATAATACGAGAACATAACAAGACAAAAACAAGAAGCGACAATGTACATATCGGGCCACCAACACCTGCAGGCCGTCCAAACTCCCAAACTAGGTTTGAACAATGTGGAGCTTCCTGAATCCTTAGCATTGCTCCTTAACAACTGATAGAATGAGAAATCCAGAGACAATAATTAGCTATAGAGTCAAAGCATAAATGAGCCAATTAGAAGCCTAATTTCCTATATTAACCTTCAAGAAAACCCTAATTTCACCTAGGAAACCCTAATTTTTAATGAGGGAACCTTCCTACTTTCAAATTAGAAGCCCTCAAAAACATGAAAACAAAAAATGAAAGACCTATGGACCTAATACTTCATCCAAAACACATCAGAACTCAAATAGAACAAGGTCAGAACTTGACCTCAAACTCAAAATTTTCAGCCAACCTCTCGACGGGGCAGCATAGAGTCCTACCATCATTCCACTGAACACTGGGGCATGGTGGGGCATAATTTTTTTAAAAAAAACTTGATCTTAAAAATTGAATCTTTGAAACAAAGCAACTAGTACTTTGTATCAAAGAGGGGAAAAAAGTAGACATGTAAAATTGACCTAACACCTATCACACACCCTAAACAATATCGAACAACATCTCAAAACATCTTGTAACATCTTGCAACATCTCGAAAACATCCTGTAACATCTCGAAAACATTCGGCAACATCTTAGAAACATCCTACAACATCTCAGAAACGTCCCACAATATCTTAGAAACATCCCACAACATCTTGGAAATGTCCCGCAACATCTCAAAAAATCCCCCAACATCCCCCAACATCTCAGAAACATCCCAAAACATCCTACAACATCCCGCAACATCCCAAGAGGATCCCATAACATCCCGAGAACATCCCAAAACATCGCAACAACATCCAAAAACCTAATTTCCTCTATTAATTGAATAATACAACATTATTTAATTAATTCACTTTTTCATCATTTTTGAAAAAATAAATAAATTCCATTTATTTAATAAAGTCCTGAAAACCCTATTTCTACTATAAATTAAATAAAATGACATTATTTGATTAATTCATGTTTCTTCATTTCGACCAATTAAACAAATTACATTTATTTAATAAAGTCCTAATCCCACTTTATTTCATCCTGATTGATTAAATAACACCAATTATTTAATTACGTCACTAAAACACCTTATTCCCCTAAGTTAATTAAATTATTAAATCATAATAGTTTAATTATGAGACTTTCCCTCCAAAATTTGAATAATTGAATCAAACTATTCAAATCATTTATCAAAAATCAAATCAAACTAATGCAACTTTGTTTGCAAAAATTCAAACCTGATTTGCACGTTCAACTCCAAAAGGTAATTAATTAATTAAATCAATTAATTCATATTCCTCACCCACTTTCTAATTGAGAAAATTATGATTGTTGACTAAGCAATCTAATTTACTGACTAATCAATCTATTTCCTAACTAAGCCATCTAAATCCCGACTGATCAATCTAATTCCTGACTGATCAATCTAATTCCTGACTAGCCAATATATTTCTCAATCACAAAAATTGTGCAATAAACTTTGCACAATATACTCATGTCTAAATCCTCTCAACACCTTTTGGCCATCGTTCTTGAATCAACATTGTTTAATCTTGATCTTCCATTTTGAATCTCATTTTCTATATAACAAACCTCTTTCCTCACAAAAAGGGGATCGAAGAATCAACCTACCTTATGCAATGAAGTACTGTCGATATCACCATTGATAGAGTTTCAAAATTTCTTCGGTCAACCAACACGCATCATTCATCAAAGCTTTGCACATGAACTATGGAGGCTTTGCAGTGATATGAACAATCCAACATCAGGTGAACACACTCCAATACGAGATGGGTAACAATTTCATATTCAAATTCATTTGCTTATGAATGTCATTTTCATGTGTTTGAATTCAATTTTATAAATTGTTCATTTCATAAGTATAGGATTAAATCTAGATTTATGTTCTTGATCTTAGATTAGATTATGATTTTAAGTACATTGATCTTGTTTGCATTTATGATTTTCCCCCTCACATACCCTTATTTTGCAGATTTTACCTATACTAGGCGTGAAGAGTTGTGTTGCTTCACTTCATTTAATTATCATTTTAAACTCTATTTAAAATCATTTTATTGAGCCCCTTTTTCCATTAATCATTGGCAGTGTTTTTTTATGGGAAAAATTATTTATTATTTTTCTAAAATATGGTCTTAGATTATATCAACCATGTTATCCCTTTTTAACATATAAATTATATAATGCAAAAGCTCAAAAATCTCTATTTAGATAAATAAACATGAATATATATTTAATATAAATTCCCAATTGTTAGATAACTATTTAATATATTTGTGTGTGTGTGAGAAGGATAATTTGGGTACAAAGGAAATACTAAAATCTCATTGGTAAACAATAGTTTTATTATATATATATATATTATTTAGGATAATAAGATATATATGTATTGATATTTACATTTATCCTTAAGTGATTTTTGTTTAATGAATATATTTGTATAATTTATATGTATATACTACATATTATGCATATAAATATACTCTTTTTCCTTGAATATTAAATATAAGACATAATTAAGCATTTAAAAAATGTAACTCAATATAAGGGAAGAAGACCATGTATTTAGACTTCCACTGATTGTTTTAAAAATTTATTTTTACTCAAACAATTAGGAAAAATTAATACTAAGACTCTAATCTTTTATTAGCTATCAAGAATGTACTTATGAAGTTTACATTTACCCAACAATAGTTTCTTTATAATTATGGATGGAAACTTACCTAAAGTATTGGAAATTCCACATCTAGTTGAAAATATAAACACATATACAAATTTGAACTATTACTCATGTACACAACAAACACATTTATCATAACTCTAATCTTGGATTTTTTTTAAATTCGTAAGACCCATCTCTATTTTCCTGAATCCCAGATTCGATAGACTTCATGTTGTTTTCCATCTTTAATATATGACTTGAAAGAAGAAGACAATAAAAAACAATATGTCCACAAGTTGTCCTCCCAACCATAGGATTGATATTCAATCCACCCCCATGCTCTAAGGGTCACATAACTCTTCCCTTGCACACACACACACACAGCTACATATTCACAAAGACCACTTGACAATCTCATACCACATGACATTCATCTATAAAACCATTTGCACACAACAACCATCCACAAATCAAGAGAATCACAATAGACAACTCACAATCATAAATACAAGGGATTCAACATAACTTTTCACAAATGAATTAGATACATTACAACCATCCACTTACTCATCAACAAAGATCTAACAAGGAAAGATATTACCAAAGACTCATTATACATCTTGTGGAAGGCTCTCCTCTGCAAGCTCTCCTCCTTCCACCCTTCACCAAGATTTATCCTCCCCAAAAGTGAGAAAGCATCCAAATACCAAAACAAAGAAAAAATAAAGAGAGAGGAGCCAACCCAAAGAGAGAATCCCCTTCTTCTTTCAAAGAGAAATAATATATAGAAGGAAAAAGATAACCAACTCCCCATAACTTCCCAGCCACCCAACCAACTCTAATTTTCCCCACTTTTCATAAGTGAGTAATTAGAGTGGGTTTTATACTTTATTTAAGGGGTTTTATGGAATAAAAAGACCCCTAACCCATAGATCTACCACCTAGGAAATTTTTTATACAATTAAAACCATGTAAGGACTTCATAAAACATATAATAAGCAATAACATTTGAAAGGGGACTCAAGGGTCTAATAACACAACCTCTCACATATGCATAACCCTTACAAACAAGGTTAAAACACATACCTTTGACAAGAATAAAAATTCACAAGAATAACATAAGGGAAGTAGCTATATGACCCCTTCATCAACATTGGCCAATTTTAACCTATTTACTCAACCAAAAAGAAGGTGTTAGTACTTCTCATAATTAATAATAATTGAAACAAATGGAATATGAAAAATAACCTTCCAAGAATAATAATCAACTAGAGTATTACATCTACACAAGTATAACTTAACTCTCCCTAATTTTGCATTATACCTTTTAGAGTCAAGTAATTATTGATAATGTTATTTAATATAAAAAATATTACCACTTATCATTAATCTATTCAACCTATAATGAATACTACTACAAGAAAATATTGTGTGTCAATCATTACTTTTATATTCACACTTACTCATAATATAAAATCTCCTAACATGATGAAATACATTTAATATACATAATGATATTTCCAACAATGAAACATTAAGTGATCATTGCATACTTACACAAATAAGGAATATAACTGATCTGGCTATCACACGAAATCACCACAACCACTAGTTAGTTAGTTAACAATCAAAACATAACCAACTTGATGTATAGGAACAATAATCACTAATGTATATTGTCCAACATAAAAGAACATAAAATATAGCCCATAAACCATCAATGACTAATAAGATCAATAAGGCCACAATGGATGGGGTCTTACAGAGCTAATCCTCACCATGGTTTTTCCCTTTTTGGGTTTTACACTTAAAAATATAAAGTTCATGTTTTATGTCTTGATGGTTTCTTTCATGGTCTCTTTCCTTACTGCAATGTGCAATGAATGTTTAAATATTTAAGTGGTTTAAGAGAATACTAATTCACCACCCCCTCTCAGTATTCTGAATGTTCAACATGTCAATCACCCAAGTATTTTCTTCTTCCTTTGCATGAAAGGTAGTCCACACAACGACCGATATTTCATTATTTTTATCAACCAACAAAATTCTAGACTTCTTACATCCTCCAATATCAACCTTTTTTTTATTTTAAGGCTATGAATAAGGTTTCATAATTTGAATCATTATCCTCATCTTCTAAAGAAAAACTACTCTCCTTGGACTATAAACTTCTTTTGAACTTCTCTCTTCTGTTACTATCATTTGGTTCTTTCTAAGGACATTTAGATGCAAATTTACCAATCCTCCCACAACTGAAACACTTGAAAGGTATCTTACCTTTGTATTTGTTGGTACCTTTCTTCAATATTCTTATAAATTTTTCTTCAACCTCATCATTGAAGTCATCATTTTGATCAACTGCTTCATCTTCTGCCTTCTTACTGACTTTGAATGTTGCTTCCTTCTTTGAAAAATATTTGTCAAATTCTCTCAATTCAAAGGCAATGACAGCACCAAACATTTCATCTACTAAATACTTATCAAAGTCCTGAGATTCTTCAATGGTAGACACCTTATGACTATAAGTTTTAGGGAGAGATCTCAAAACCTTCTTTACAATCTCATCTTCTTTCACTTCTCCACCAAGACCACTAATTATAGTAACTACTTCATCTACTCAGAGTATATAACTAGCAATATATTCATCCTCTATCATCCTTAGGGTCTCAAATATTCTCTTGAAAATTTTCATCTTGGCTTGCTTTACTTTATTGTCTCCTTCATAGATACTGCCAAGTTTTCCCTTGACATCTTTAACAAAATTGAAATTCATCACCTTTAAAACTTCTAAATAAGCTAACCCACACAAGATATCATTCTTAGCCTTGACATTGTTCTCATACAACCTAATATCAACTCGATCTATTGGAGGAACAATTGGAACAATATAACCATCCTTGACAGATTTCGAAACACCAAACCCTAGAGAGTTTAGATGGCCTTCCATTCTTACTTTCCAAAAGGTGTAATTTGTCCCATCAAACCTAAGACCCTTGTAAGATCCATCTTGTGCCATCACAGACCTTGCCTCAAGAAATTAAGCTTCTTTAGAGGAACTTGGATCTGATACCAATTATTGAACACAACCAAATACCGAGAGGGGGGTGAATCAGTATCTTCAAAAGCTTAAACCCTTCCAAGTCATAAACCCTTCAACAATATATAAATTATGACTCTTAGCAAGATCAACGACTTATTAATAGATTAGAAATACTTAATCTAATCAACAAAAATGAAATATAAGGCAATGAAAACACATACAAAAGATAATACCATATTTATGTGGAAAAACCAAGAAGGGGAAAACCATTGAGATAAATCTCTCAATATAGAAGCTCATTGCTTATAGAATTAAAATTTTAAGGTTCACTACCTATGTACTTGCAGGATAGGGTACACAAACTTAGGGAAAGATACAAGGGACTTACAATATAGAGGTACACAACCCCAAGACAAAATAAAAATTATAAGGACTTGATGATCTACTCATTATCTCAAAGTAGGATATATGAATATGAAATTACAACATTTGTCAATAATACAATTTGTTGACTAAGGAATTAAATCTCATTACTCTTATCTTCTTATCAACTCACTTTACCAATCCATACTCGCACACCACCACTCCACCCACTCATCTTGCAATTGAAATTTTCCTACAAGATCTCAAAACATCAATTAGGTCGGATAGAAAGAATACAAATAATGGTTTCAACAAGTCGGCCATAAAAACATAATGTGATCCTATCCAGAAGATTGAGAGGACCAAAAAAAACTTATTGCATATTCCAATGTGTTCCCAAATAACACACACACTGGTGCACATCAACCCAAATTTCCAACAAGGAAATGTGTAGATGAAATGTTTAGCACATTACCAGTCAACCAAAAAACACACTTTCAACTAAATTTACTCAACGTGGTTCTCAAAAAGATAGGTTAGGACCTAAATACATCTTAACACAACTTCATATGCTAGCACATACCCCCAAGCACACGACACAAGCAAGATAACAAGCTTTGTCAGCCAAATATCCACAAATTTCCTAGAAAACCAACTCACAACTTAACACAATATGCAACACCAAAGAGATCAATCATTGACATGTGGACCACAAAGAGATGTTCCATGAACATCCAACAACACTTCCAAATAATTATTTCACACTGTCATGCCATAAACAACCACCACAAACCAACTAGAACTATAATACTTCAACCCAAAAAAGTAGAAGATATAGTGAAGAGAAAGAACACTAAACAACCAACTTGCAGGCAAAATCATCACATGAAAATTGAATTGAGACACTGCACAAGAATTGATAGCACATCCACCAAGCCGTAGGAGCACAAACATCAATATGGAGAAATTATGCAACATATTTTTTAGACCAGTCCAGACAACCAACAAAAATTGCTAATACACTGTAAATAACAAAAACCTCCTCAACAACATAGGTGACCTAAAAAGATAGGAGTGCAACATCCATAGAGCATAAAAACTAAATCCCAAACCACAATATCGCATCTTCAACAATGGAGGAATGCAAAGCATTCTCCTAAACAACCTTCAAAGCATCTTCCTGAAACAAAAACTTTCACCAACTTGTGGAGACCAGAACTTCCTTACAACAACACATATTTCCTTAGAAATAGTAGGAGAGAGAATACAACATACTGGAGACCATCACCAGCATCTCTCCAACAAAAAAATTACTTCTAATCCTCAACTTAATGCTTCTAATTCTCATCTTAATATATCATCATGATATTATCTCTTCTGAAAACATCCATACTCAATACAACTTTACTTGTAATCAAACAAGACAAAATCCAACCATGAACATCAACACATCCAAAGGAATGACATACAACCAATGCAAACCAATCATTATAGAGTATCATCAACATAGAATTGAAAGAACCAATGACAACAACAACAATTACAATCAATGTCAACCACCAATCTCACAAACATATGCAACAATCTTCCCAAGTGTTGACGACCAATGCCAACATGTTGTGCCACCAAGTTTCTACTAAAATGAGCAACACCACCAACTAGCCACCCAATCATTGCTAGCATGCCACTGAATTTGTCTTTTATTCCCTAAAGTAGCTATTTTTTATTTTGGAATAACTTGGGCATAAAATATAAAATTTCTAAAAATGAGATAATGTGACAAATTTCTATTTCTAAGCACTTTCTAGTGGTGTTGGTATTTTTCTAGATTTTACTATTGGCGCTCTTTATTTCCTATTAAATTCAAATCTACAATTATTTTCTTCCAAGATGATACCTTTCGATTAGATCTCTATTTTGCATGATTCTTGTAGCATTGGAAAGTTATCTCATCACTATGCATAGCTCTTATACCAAAGTTTCTATAATTTTTATCAAGTACATAAAGATAAAATCTAAATTGAAATCTTTTATTTTTTTCTTTTTAGTTGTCAAATTTATAAAAAGGTTTTTCTTTTTCTTTCTATGGGTAGTAAAATTCATTCCACAAAGTACCTAAGAGAATAAAATTAAATAAAACTCAACATTTAGTCAATTTTAAAAAACTAAAAAAATCCTCACATGTCAAAAATCTCTTATATTGAGCACCTTACATTGCACAATGGTCACAATTGGAAACATTAAAAGACTATATTTCTCATGTATAAGGGACTATGGTCTATATTAGATGATAGTACACCATAGTTCACTTATGAATATGAAATATTTGCACTCAAAAACAAGATGGATGAATCCATGGGTCTTATAGAACTTCATTTCAAATAACATGTTGTTTTCAAAAAGTCTTGCAAAACTCCTAATATGATCTAGGAAAATTACAAGGAGCTCTTTGGTATAGTGAATATTTTTTAGGTATTATAGGTTTAGGTAGAATTGAATACACTAGCACCTAATTCATTTCCTTCCATTTATGAATTTTGAGTAACATTCAAATCACAAAGATCACTTTTACAAGGATTTGGAAAGGAAAAGTATGATAAATCATAATTTTTTTTTTTTCTAAGATTTGAGGATAATTCTAGGCGTTCTCTTCTACTTTATTTTCCACTGTGGATGCATTGGGAGATATATTTATGTTCCTTTCATTTGAGGTATTTTATGATTGTTTGACATGAGAATATGTAAGGTTGGCATTCAAATTCACTTTCTAGTTCTAAAACTCATGCATTGATTGCATAATCATCCAAGGGAAATGTTAAGAAGACACAAAATCTTAAGATATAATCTTCACTAGGCATTAAGAGTTCCCCCAAGCCTAAGAATAATGTAGATCATAAAAGCAACTAAAATGATAAATATTCTAATCCTAGTGAGTATTCCTCTAGAGAAAATAAGATTACAAGAGATCCTTGGAGTTTTTGTAAAAAAGGAGGGACATACAACTACCAAATATTGGAAGAGACTAGAGGCACTATAGGAAGTCATATAGCAGCACACCATTCCATGCTCTAAGTCTTCTTCCATTGGCATAGGAAAAGGTCTTTCCCTTTCACAATATGTTTAATATTTAGCACATTGTTGGATTGCAGACTCTAGAGCCTCACATCACATGATTCATTCATGTATGAACAATCTAATTGAGAATCCTTTTGATAGTAGTACATCTTATATTTTATTGTATAACTCTTCATAGATTTTAGTTTTGGTATTAGGAACTATACATATGATTGATGATTATATTTAATATGTTCTTATTCCAAAATTTTCTACAAATATTCTCTCTATTTACCAAATTTATCACATTGGGCGGTAAGATAGTTGAGTTTTTTCTACATAAATTTATCATTCATGATCTCCATAATCTAGAGACAGTTATATTTATTTAGATAGAGATAATCTTGAGTTTAGATTGTATAGGTTTTATTCTTTTGACTCATCCAATGGTTCATCACACATTACCCATGGAAATTCCTTGAGTAAATTTTAGTATGAACATTTTATTCATGTCAACTACAAGTATAAAAAACAATTGAGTATAAAAGATATGGTACTTGGTATTCCTAAGGTTTCATACACAAATAGTATTTGTCAAGGTTATGTTATTGGAAAAATCATCAAGAGGCCTTTCTTAAGGGAAAGACCCCTTGTGCTTCTACATTATCAGAGTTGGTAAGTTGTAACCTTATATCCTTTCATACTCAATTTTTAGGATACAAGTATATTATTACCTTTATTTATGATTACTAGATCATCACACAAGGGTGTAGTTTCTTAAACATAAGAGTGATTTCCTAACCACTCTCAAGAAATTGAAGGTGTTTTTTGAGAAACAAGCAAGTTCTGCTACTAGATGGCTACATAAAAACAATGGGGGGAATATGTGAAGAAGGAATTTTATGAATATTACACTCAACATGGAATTCATCATCAAATTTTGGCTCCTTATACTCCTCAGTAGAATAGTGTTTCTAAATTTAAGAATATATCAATGATAGAGATGATTAGTTTTATGTCTCAATCTCAATTTATGGCTCCACTATTTTGAGGTGAAGGAAATTAATTATGCTAACTATATTTAGAGCTAAATTCCCCAAGGATTCTCAATCCAATATCAAGGCTGATGTTTTCTTATTTAGGGTATTTGATAGTGAGGGGAATACATGTATTGGATGTTCAACATAAGGTAATAGAAAATAAGGATCAAATATTCCTTTTTTTTACTATTTTGAGAATGTGAAGGATTATTTATTGTTTGATCCTACCACAAGGTATGTATACTTTCATAGAGATTTATAGTTTTAAGAGTCTTCCCCATAATTATATTTTACATCCGCTTCTTCCTCATAAGATGCTCTACCTTCTTTATGTCATGAAAATATGTGTGCATTAGAGGATACTTTAAATGATGGTTATATAACACCACCTCATATCAATCATACATTACCTAGATGAGTGTAAAATACTATTTAAGAGGCTAGATCATTAGCTTCTATATGACTTCTCATTACTCTCACTCTCAATATTCTAGCACTAGTCTTTTAAGTCATGCAATATATACTAATCTATAGATTATTTTAAAGGCTTTAGGTATTCTAGAGTGGGATCATACTATGGATGAGGAGTATTAATATTTGATGAATAATCACACATGATATTTGTTTTCTCTTCCTCTAAGGAGAAAGATGGTTCATTTCAAGTGGGTGTTCCACATTTATTTTTTGGAGAAGAGTTTTTTGCTATGATATTTCTCATTTTCTTTGGTTGTATGATTTTTTTTCATTTGTACATAGGCACCTCATCAAGCCTAGTTGTTGGGACACATTTCTTTTTTTTTATTCACTAGTTTAGTTCCTCCCTAAGTTACACATAAGAGGGTTTTGGTGTGAATGTGGTACATTATCTAACTACTTAGAATTTAGAACCTATTAACATTTTAGTGTTAAGATCAATTAGGTTATTGCTCTTTTTATATCAATTCATAGGATTAAGACACTTGGCACAATCATATTAGCTTTATGTTTTTCTCCCTTGATAATAAAAATTGCTATTTTATTTAATTGTATCATTATGCAATTACTTTTTTCTGAGACAATATTTTAGTTTTCTTTGCACCTCTGAACTATGGAATCTTAGTTTTCTTTTGTTGATAGATTATTATACCCAAGGTTTCATCAATTATCCAACACAAGCCCCTCTAGTTTTTCATCTTTCATTTTCCTCTATTTTGTTCATGTATACCCATGATTTAGTAACCATGAGACCTTGGGGAGATCATCAAATCCCCTTTCAAGAGAAAAGTTAGTGCTTTGAATCCTAACTATTTCTTGTGCAATTTTATCAATCAATACTATCCATCTAATATTTTATTTAAAGGTATTGAGCTTTATGATAATAAGGTATGACAATGTGAAATTATGTGGACAAAAATATTTATCACATTAATTTTTTTATTAATTATTTTGTGGGATTCTTAAGAAATAATTTATACATTGTTATGTTTTAGAAAATATCTCTTAAAATTTAGCGCTTATGATTACATTGTTTTCATAATGTTAGAATATTAAATTATTGGATTTAAATAATGTTTAAAGATTGCTTGATTAATGATATTCAATTAGAGAAACTTCTTTATTCTAGTTAAAAAAATAATTAATAATATTTTTATCACGTTAATTTCTTTCAAAATATGATTCCTAAATTAAATAGAAAATGATTTGAGAACACCATTGAAGTTAATGCAATTAAAAAATTAATATTTTAATTATAAAAAGATGTAGATTCTTAAAATCTAGAGGTTCCCTATGTCATGTTCAAGAATATTAATGATTCAAGCTTTTCTTAATTCCAATGTGTCAATATTACCATCAATTATATGAACAAAATATATGTTAAAAAATTAAAATATAGTTATTTTGAGATATAATTTATATTTATTAAGTGTATTACAATAATTTTTTTTTTAGGCTGCAGGAATCGGGTAGCACGACCCCCTATAAACTGCAGTGTGCCTGTAAACTTTTTAACGTGACTGGCGGCGCTGGCACGACACGCCCTCTGTTACCACGAGGGTGGGGGAGACTAGACCTCGTGACCAACCTCCTGCAACAGGAAAGATTTAGCCAACCGAGCTAGGGCCCCAACCCTACAATAAAAAATATTACTCACCATATGACACTTATTTTATCTTTTTTCTACCTTGATATAAATTATATGTTTTCCATTTACTACATTAGTTTGTCTCTTTATATGTGATGTGTTTGAGACTTACCCTTAACAAGTTCCATCATAAATGAAACATAAAATAAAATAAAATATTTTTTGAATAAAAAATAGAAAAATATATATAATAACATTTAGAAAAAAATTAATTATAAGATCCAAAAAACTAAAATTTAGAAAGGGAATAAACTATTGGACACAATACAATAATATTTAGACATGAAATAATTTAGGAGACCTACTAAAATAACATTTGGAAAGGGAATAATCTAATATTAGGCATTGAATATTCTATGAGATCACAATAAAGTAATGCTTAAAAATAGAATAATCCATGGAACCCAATAAAATATTTAGAAATGGAATAATATATAGGACCTAGTAAAATAATGTTTAAAAATGGAATAATCTATTAAATCCAATAAAATAAAATTTAGAAATGGAATAATATATGAGACCCAATAAAATAATATTTTGAAATGGAATAATCTATGGAACTCAATCAAATAACATTTTGAAGTGGAATAATTTATGGAACCCAATAAAATAACATTTAGAAATGGAATAATTAATGGGACCTCATAAAACAACATTTAGAAATGAAATGATTCACGACGTGCCATTTGGAAAGTGAATAATCTAATATTAGGCATTGAATAGTCTATGAGATCACAATAAAGTAACGCTTAAAAATAGAATAATTCATGGAACCCAATAAAATATTTAGAAATGGAATAATATATAAGACCTAGTAAAATAATGTTTAAAAATGGAATAATCTATTAATTCCAATAAAATAAAATTTAGAAATGGAATAATATATGAGACCCAATAAAATAATATTTTGAAATTGAATAATCTATGGAACTCAATCAAATAACATTTAGATATGGAATAATTTATGGAACCCAATAAAATAACATTTAGAAATGGAATAATTAATGGGACCTCATAAAACAACTTTTAGAAATGAAATGATTTATGACACCATTTGGAAAGGGAATAATCTAATATTAGGCATTGAATAGTCTATGAGATCACAATAAAGTAATTCTTAAAAATAGAATAATCCATGGAACCCAATAAAATATTTAGAAATGGAATAATATATAAGATCCAGTAAAATAATGTTTAAAAATGGAATAATCTATTAAATCCAATAAAATAAAATTTAGAAATGGAATAATATATGAGACCCAATAAAATAATATTTTGAAATGGAATAATCTATGGAACTCAATCAAATAACATTTAGAAATGGAATAATTTATGGAACCCAATAAAATAACATTTAGAAATGAAATAATTAATGGGACCTCATAAAACAACATTTAGAAATGAAATGATTTATGACACCATTTGGAAAGGGAATAATCTAATATTAGGCACTGAATAGTCTATGATATCACAATAAAGTAATGCTTAAAAATAGAATAATCCATGGAACCCAATAAAATATTTAGAAATGCAATAATATATAAGACCCAGTAAAATAATGTTTAAAAATAGAATAATCTATTAAATCCAATAAAATAAAATTTAAAAATGGAATAATATATGAGACCCAATAAAATAATATTTTGAAATGGAATAATCTATGGAACTCAATCAAATAACATTTAGAAATGGAATAATTTATGGAACCCAATAAAATAACATTTAGAAATGAAATAATTAATGGGACCTCATAAAACAATATTTAGAAATGAAATGATTTATGACACCTAATAAAATGACATTTATAAATGAAATGATCTATGTGACCCAATAAAATAACATTCAAAATATGTACGACCCAATTATGTAACATTTAGAAATGAAATAATCTATGACACCTAATAAATAATTTTTAGAAATGAAATAATCTATGACACCTAATAAATAACTTTTAGAAATGAAATAATCTATGCGACCTAATAAAATAGCATTTAGAAATGGAATAATCTACGGACCCAATAAAATAATATTTAGAAATGGAATAATCTATAGACCAATAAAATAACATCTAGAAACCTAATAATCTATAAGACCCAATAAAATAATATTTAGAAATGGAATAATCTATCTTAATAAAATAATATTTTTAAAAATTAATAAATTATAAAACCCAATAAAACATTTAGAAATTGAATCATCTTTTAAAAAGGCAAATATAACTTGACATAATGTCAAAACTCCTAAAAAATAATCCCAATTCGTGGGGGCCAGCATGATTGGACACTTTACCTCCATCCACTATTGAGGCTAATTTTTTTTTATAGATTTCCTCTTTAGCAATGTGTGATGAAATTTTTAATTGATGTAGAGAATTTCTCAAAGGATTATAACTAGTATATTGCCCATCCGAGACTCAAAAGTATGTATAGAGATAATAAAGGCCATAGAATGAAGAGAGATTTTTTTTTTTTAATTTGTGTGTATGTTGGATTTTTAGAGTTAATATTTTATTCTTGTAATTTGGGTCGATTTAATTTTTAATATATTTTTAGTTGAAATAAATTGTGTAATTATATTATTCAGATTTGATTAAATGTATAAGATATTATTTTATTTTATTTTATTATTTTTGAGTTAATAAGTTTAAAATTTTGCTATTAGCTAAAATTTTTGAGTTCAAATTTTAGAATTTTGTATTTACAACAAATTTACAACAAATAGGCATTTAGTGAATTAAATAATCATTATTACTTATATTATTGTTGTGTGAACAAAATAAGCCGCAATTTCATTTTGACCATCTTACATCCTTCTCTTAAGTGTTTTGAATCAATTGAAAACAAAAAAAAAATGAATGAGGCATAAAAAGGTTTAAAACTTTAATATTTATATAACCAACTCTTAAAAGTATTCATGAATACAAAATCGTATTCAGATGAGGGGAAGGTAAACTAATTTTTGAAAACAATGTTTTGAAATAAAAATAAAAATTACAGATATAATTTCATCTAAAATTGCATGATGTCAAAACTCAAAATATCATAATAATTTATAAACCGTCACAATCTTATATATATTCAGTCAATACCAATCAAACACATCAATTAATCAAAATACATAAAAAATAATATTTTATATTAGAAACATAAGATTTCCACACTGCTTGATGTTAGCTTGAAATTTTGGACTTTACCTTTTTCTTATTATCTACATCTTAATGATGATTCATTAAATATGATTAAAAGTATTGATGAAAAAATATCCAAAAGTATTCCAAACTCATAAAACTTATTTTATCTGATTATGATATGTCAGGTTTACCATTGAAACTTATTTTAAGGGAGAGGGACCTATAGTGGGCCACCCTAACTTTGCATTTCTCAAAGTCCTATGTGAAAATTTCAAATCACTTCCAAATTTGTACAACTTATTTGGCAGGTCCCTTGCTTATAAAAATTGGTTTTAAGGCCACATCATCAAATATGATGCCACATCAACATGCTTTTTGTCAAGGTATCAAAAAAGGCCCAAAAAAAAGGTGAGACCAATAGTGGGTCACTAAGTCATGTATTATTTGGTGCGCTGATGTGGCATCACATGATTTGTCAATTTGTGTACTTTATGGATAAAAGTGTTTTGAAATTGGATATTAAATGTAAGTTTATTGGATATTAAGCCTACCTACTATGGAGCCCACTCAAGCCTACTTCTATACCCACCATTGGACCCCTACCCACTATGGAACCCTTTCCTTTATATGATTCTAATATATCAACTTTACTATTGAAACTTATATAAACTTTTGACTTGTTGCTTAATTCAGATAGAACAAAAAGTGCAAGAGATGCCTAAGATTGTTTATCCTTGTGCAACCTACAAGATCTTGCTCCCTATATCCCTCCAAATGATCCTAAAAAAGATTTTAGTGGGACACAAATGATTTGAGACAAGCAACACAATCATAATTCTTAAGGTATAGAACAAATGCTTTTTAAATATTTTGTTAATAGACCACCATTAATATTATTCCACTAATTTAATTGACGTATAAACATATATGATGGAAACCCTTGACAAGTAAGAGAAAAACTAAATAATCTTAACTTAAACTGTTGGCCTTTCTTATGTTATTTTGTAATTGCTGGATATTTTGGCCTTGAAGAGATAACTTATCTTAATATTTAGTCTTCTCTTTGAATGGTTGATTTTTGAAAAGTGAATTATCAAAATCTTAAATTGAGAGATAAGCTAAATTTTTGAATGCAATAACATTCACAATGCTACTTAAAGTTATAGATATTACATAAGTCACAAATATAACCACTTCTTTTATTCTTTGAGGAAGTTTTTTATTATTATTTCTTGTCAACTATCTTATCTCATTTTGTTTCTCTTTCAAAATAATTTTAGCTTGCATCTCTAAAACACTTTGTTGTTCTACCTCTCTCTACAATTCTCTTGAACTAACTTTGTTTATACTTTGCAACAACATCCCTAATTTTTGATAAAATTAGAGAACCCATAAATATTTTTCTTCTTGAATCTTTTAATTTTATGATTTGGTCCTAGTTTAAGGACCCTTAGGCTTTTTTGGGTTCTTTCTATATATCTTGACTTATAAGGGGATCATGTTGATATCCAATCTAAGGCCTCCATTTTGTGGCTCCCTATGTTGTTTTATAACTTGATGTTTGTGTTTTTTAATACTTTATGCCCCTTTTGTGTTTGAATCTCATCCTTTGAAGGGCTTTGGTCAAATGTGGTAAAGCTTAAAAATATAGGTAAACTCATTTTTACATCAATGGGTGTTAGGTTACCTTACTATGAGTTCAAATGTGAATATATATATAAAATCTAACTAAAATACATCAAGTTCTACTTTTGTGGAACTTTGGAACCTTCATAGACTTGGGCACTTTTATTCTTTCCTAGTCATCATCTACTTTCTACATCTTTAAAACCTTTGTAGAAATAGAGAAATTTCATGGATGTCTTGACTTCCTCCAATTCCTTGCATTCCTACATCCTCATAGTCTTTGTAAACTTGCAAGCCCTACATGCACTTAAGAACTTCCTCCCAACTCATCATTTCTCTTTACCTCCACTTTTCTTCCTTTCTCAAAGGTTGTCCACATGACTTCATATTTTGCACAAGCCTATGATTTAGATATGATAAATTTAATTATGAAGTCAAGATGTAAATATTAACACTTAGATTATTATATTTTGTCTTAGGTTCTTATGATTACAAAACTTTGGAATGTATATGGGTAAAAGCAAAAACCTGTGTCACACTTTATAAAGGAATCAGCCAACAACAAAAAAAATTCTGAACTTCGACCACATAAAAGTGGTCTTTATGTTTTGAATTTCAAAATGGTGTAAACTAATGAAATGTAGAACTTTTGATGAATTTTATTGCTGTAATTTTTAAAATTAAAAAAAAAAATGTTTTCATTATGTTTTTATCAATCTAAGGATAGATTTTGGAATGATGAAAATTTCAGAAAAGAGTGACTTCACGGACCGTCAAGAAAAAATTTGAAAAAAACTTCATTTCTCCCTAATTTTTTTTTCTCCAAATAGGTAACTTCAATATCTTGTGCATGGAAAAAGAAAAATCAAATTTTGATGTATATTTTTCTTGTAATAACGATTTAAAGTCAAACATGTCAGAATTTGACAGTTTTCACGGACCGTCAACTATTTTCAATTTTTTTAATCATTTTCAAAAAACAAATTATACCCTTTTGAAGAAGACTCTCTCCTCTTGTGCTCCATATAAAATTTAAATTTTTTTAATAAGTTTTACTATCTTTTTTTATATTTGTAATCAGCCTCTTTTTTCATTTTAAAAACCTACTTGCATTATTTTAAAAATAAAATATATTAAAACTAATCAAAATATTAAAAAAATTATATATTTGGATTCTCCACTCCAAGCTCTACAAAAGGGTATTTTTGTTTTTTTTAGAAAAATCATTCTGACTAAAGAAACACCTAGCTAAAGTTGAAAGTTTCAGAAAATTCTAAAAAAAGCTGAGTTGGCTGCCAACTAGGATGCCACATAGACAGTTTCGGTAGAAACTGTTTCTATAGAAAGGGTTTCGGCCGAAACCCTTTCTATAGAAACAGTTTCAGCCGAAACCCTTTCTATAGAAACCTTGTACATTAAAAAATGCAATTTCAAAGCCAATTTCAAAGCGGGAAACAAAAAAATTTAATTTTTTGGGATTCGGCCGAAACTTATTCGTCTGAAACTTGTGTGCCACGTAATAGGCCACGTGGTTTCGGTCGAAACCTAGTCGGCCGAAACCTTTCCGGCCGAAAATATTTCGCTCGGAACTATTTATTTGGCCGAAAGTGTGACACAACTTTGTGCTTTTACCCATATAGAATTAGAAAAATAAGTTCCTTCCTTAATTATTGCACCTTTCTACTTCCCCATTCACTTTATTAACCTTTGTAGATATGTCAAACTCCCATGGATGTTTGTATTTCCTTCACATCTACACAACTCCACAAGTCCTCTTCACACTTTTCTCCTCTTTGTGCAAATGTGGAACTCCTATGTAACTTTATATTTCTCAAAAATTCATTTCCTCCTTCCATGTATGAAATCCCCACAAATTATATCAAATATAATTTATTATTCATAGATTTGTGAACCTTTCATAGAGAAAATCTAGATCAATTCCCTTCTTTCTCTCACCTTCTACATTTCTGCACATTGAGGCCTATGGACCTTGAACCCTTTTGTGGAACTCAAATTCCAAGTCTAACCCCTTCTTTGATGTAGAATTTTGTAACTTAGATACAATACTTCACCTACTCCCTAGAACATAATATATTATCACTAATGTGATCTAGAACTATACCCTTAACTTTTTACATACTTGTGGAGCCTATAAAAGCATGGATCTAAGTATGTTTCACATGGGGGTATTGAATGAAATGGGTGAATTTATATATGTAAGCCCATGTGGGCATGTTGTAAGCAACATAATTACCATGTTTTTTGTACCGACCTTCATTGACCAAGGGTTGTAATGTATTGAAACTAAGTAGAAGAGAGATTCATTAGAATAGAACATAACATATGTTATCAAAGTAGTTTAACTCTTTAATGTTTATTATTATTGTCTTTCTTTAGGCTAAATTTTCATTGTATCCCTATTATTTCAAGGGTTTTGTCATGTTCTACAAGTGTAATACAAATTTATTTTTCATTAATGCATTTTTTTTGAATCTTGAGAATCCAATGTATTTGATTGCTCAAAATTTTCATGTAAATGGTGCATAATGGTCTTGATCTCTTTTGATTAAATGTCCCTTCAAAAATACCATTAGATTTTTCCTTAGCTGTAAAAATATGAGTTAGAAATGATCTTAGTTAACTAATAGTTTGTTCAAACCATATGATATTGTTCCCTTTTGTAATATCAAGTTCTATTTCTCTAACCCTTACACATTTGCGTTTTATTTATTACTATTAAAAGTATAATATAATATAGTTTGATATAAGTGTTTTATGTATTGTAGCTCATTAGTTTTCTCTATTTTCATGCTAACCAAGTAACAACCCTTTAAGCTAAACTTCATTTGACTTATAAACATATATAAAGAGATTCTCACAAAACACCTTGTTAGAAAACATCTCATATTCCTCTAATAGTTTTTACAATGTTAAGATTTGGTAGCCTTGAGACCTTTAAGAGCTTATAAAATCTCCTTCCAAGAGAGGAATTAGCCATTTTGATTCATAATTGTATGGACATAACAACCCCTATTTTTATTATGCACTTATGCATGTAAGATAGAATGGAAATACAATTGAAGATGTGGATAATGTTTAATTTGCATAAAATATGTTCAAGTGATGGGATCCAATATAAATTATAGTTTAGGGTTTATATCTAGTTGTCCTTAGAGTATGAAATTTATGAAAAATATGTAACAAATAAAACCAAGTAGGATACTCGAAATCTATATTTATTCAAATCCACTAGGTTCTACATATGAAAATGTTCATAAATAGCAAAAGTTGTAAAAATTGATAAAATTTTAGTTAATAATCTAGTAATAAGCCAATGCATTTTTTTATTGATCTTGAGAAGATACATAAAAAAATATTTATAATTATTTAATGGCCTTTTGGTTGATCGACTAGTCAAGAACCCATCAAGATAATGTATAGGGAAGTTTTTGAGACACTAAAACACTATTACATCTACTAGTTACAATCATTCTTCAAAGTTATAGTGACTCTATTATAGATTTTGAACAAAACCACATCAATATAGCTTCAAAATAATACTACCTAGAAATAGAAAATGAAACCCAAAAGCTAAAAGCTTCTTAAAATATTTTCTTCTTGTTGGTTTTGTAACTACCACCATTCAATACTTCAAAATAAAACCCAATAACTTATCTTAACCTAGGTAGGTTCTTTCCCTAGAAAAAAATACTATATAAATTTAAAAATCAATTGCATAAGCATATTCTCTCCAAAATAGATGCCTCAGATGCTAAGGATATCTAATGAATTAGTGTAGGTGTTGATGTGTTTTATAGCAATAGCCACCTTAGATAAAATTCATAAAAATACCTCTCTTAAAAGAAAATTAAATTCTTGGAACAAAATTCAATTATCCCAAGAATTTGAGTATCAAGACTTGATTTGCAAGATAAATTAGTAGTTCAATATGGATATTATTTCAAAAAAGTGACTTACATATCAAATATTGCAAAATAGGGTTAGATTTATGAAAATAACAACTTAATTTCACATATTCCACCCTAAATCAATACTCTATGATTTATGATTTGATTAAATTTTTGAATTTTATAACTTTTTGTGTTATCTAATATGCAATGTTTTGATGCTCTATTAAAATTTTAATTTTGAAAGAAAATGAAAAAGATAGGGAGAGAAAAAAAGGTTAGAAATCCTAAAATTCTCAAAAATCTTGCATGAATATATGCCCAAATTTTAATAGATATCATTACTAATTTTTACTTCACCAAACCTTTCCATAATTGCACATAAATAATATAAATATTTAAAGGAAAAGTCATCACATAGAGAAATTGATGAAATGCACTCAAATGTTGGTGAAAAAAATTAATATTTTAAATAAAATGATAAGTATACAGTCATGCATGATTTATAATTGAGAAATGAACTTCATTTGACATCAAATTTACAATCCTACAAGTATATACAAACAAAAGCCACTGATCAAAGTGAAAGGAAACCATGAAGTGAGAAGAATATTAACAATTCTTCAATATTTTCTTGACAATTCTTCAATATTTTCTTGACAATTATTAATAATTTCTAGTCCTCAAGTATCACAAAGTGTGGTAGTCCAAAGACTCTAATTAGAAGAGTGACTATATCTCCAATTTCCTTAATAAAATTACTCTGGTAAAGTGTCTTGTGAAACTTAGACAGTGACTTGTATAGATTCTTCATCCACTTGATTCTAACCATTATCTTGACATCCTCATTATGAGATACTTGTAAGATTATTGCTTTGGTAAAGAATGAAATATTGAACACATGCATTATAGCATCTTCACTTAAATTTGTGAACACTCTGCCATCCACCTTAACCTACTTCATCTCTCAATCAAAATTCTTCATGAATTCCAATACTAACTTTGGACAATTCCTGGATATGTGGAATGTAGTATATTTATCCAATAGGCATTAACCATAATCTTCTCAACCCATTTGGTTTGATCAAGATCTTTTAACCTTTGGTGAAAATATTCCTGGAACCTCTTGAAAAGGTGGATGAGTTCTATCGTATGGTTTAGGACATAGAGCACACCCACTTTCAAGATATTCCACTCAAGGATAATCCTAAAGATCTCAATGCAAAGGAGAAAGATATCTAACAATAGGGTTGTCCTAGGCGCTGATTGTAAACTAGTGAGGGGGTTCACCACCAAGTTAGAACTTGAAAAGAAGAATGCAATGCAAGTCGAAATGTAAGATGAAATGCAAAACCCTAATTTAATGTGAAGCTTCACTAAATGACCTAGAAATGCAAGTGAAACAAAATAGAAAGCTACAAAATAGAAGATATGCACTTGGAAATACGGAGATGGCTAGATGGAGGTCTGGAACACTAGAAAATATGAATTTAATTTTGAGTGGGAATCATTCACCAAGCTAGGTGAATTAGTCCAAAATTTGAGTTTTTGTGTAGGAACAAGAATCTACCCAATGGGTATCTAAATCTACAAAAATCTGAATTTTGACTAAAATTGGGACTCATTCACCAAAAATGGTGAATCAGTCTAGCTAGGGTTTTCTGAAACTTCAAAGTCTGTTCCTTCTCTTCTTTAGATCTGCTATGTCCTTCTTGATTGATTTCTGGATCCGAAACCCTGATTTGCATCCTATAGGTGTTCTCCAATGTTCTTCAATGTTTAATTACAACTTTGACAAATTTGAATGATTTGACAACTTTTATCCAATCTTGCTCCTTAGGAAATCTGCAACCTAGAGCTGCAAATCACACACAAAGGAGATGGGAAAATGTTGTTGGGTTAGTGGATAGGGGTTTTCCTTGGTCAAACCCTATTTTGGTAATCAAACCTTGAAATAGAATGAAATAGTAATGGAGAATGATGAATGAGCAAAATAAGATGTTGCAACTCACCAAACTCTAACAATAAGATGCTACAAACATGCATGAGATGGATCTAATGGATTTAGATCTTGAATCATGCTTGAAGGTGATATATCTTGAATGAAGTGCTAGCTTGAATCATAAAACCCTACATCACAATTGTTAGCTCACAAATAAACATGATGCATGAAGACTTTGACATGATGCTTGAATGCTGCTCTAAAATTCTTGATAATCTACCCTTGAATGCTCTTGAATGCTCTTGTGAATGCTTGAATACACTTGTGAACTCAAACTTGCTATAAGCATGCTCATTCAACTTGCTAGGTGTAAAATGAGTGAAATAAACTTGTATTTGTACTTAATTATGCGAGAATTCCTAGAATGACAACACTACAAGCCAACATCAGATATAGGAGGGTAAAATCCTGCCAAAAAATTGAATTAATTTTGATTTTGGGCCACACAGGACTCATTTGACCAAGTTGGAGAATGAGTCCCACCGAGCATAATTTTTAGGACCATTTTTAAAAATGCTTAGAAAGGTGTGAAATTAGGATCATGACTCAAAAATCTAGGTGGGACTCATTTTCCCAATGTGTCGAATGAGTCCCAAATCACTAAATTTGGGCCACACAAGCTGAAAACACATGAATTATTTTTGGGTAATGATTTGTGTCCGGATCATCCTTGAAAGATGCATTAAATGGGGTTTGTGGATGCAAAATAGGTCCACTTAAAGCATAAAGAAGCCTAATTATTAATGACAACCCTAGAAAAGTGTGAAAGTGTATTACAACACTTTACAACACTTTAGATAAGGTGGGATTAAGGTTAAAAAGAGATTTATTAGGTGTAATTAATTAATAAAACCTTGGAAAAGTGTGAAAGTGTGTTACAACACTTCACAGCACTTTAGCAAGGTACCATTTAAATTCATTAGTTCATAGGGGCCCAAGACCTAATGTGAGCATGTTAAACATATTACAGCACTAAGTCAAGGCACCATATTAAGCCTAGTTCACAAGGAGGGCCCAAACAAGCAAGGGAAAAGCAGAAGAGATGCTTTTTCTGTTGCCACATTTAGCCCTCACTTTAGTGGGAGGATGAACTTGCTTCAAACTCACACTAAAGTAGACAAACATGCATCAAGAGGGGTGATCAAGCTCCAAGGATCAAGATCCCATGGAAAACCAACATAGGCACAAAGGAACACCATGAAAATGATATAAGAGCTACAACAAAGCACAAGCATGTACTGTCAAAGACATAAAGAAAATAAAATGAAAAAATAAAAAGGGACAGATCAAGCTTCAACCATTTTTCCTTCACAATGTGGATTAGATCTAGACTATTTTTCCAAAAAATACACACTCACTCTAAGGCAACAAAATTTAGGCTATCCATTGGGTGAGAAATCCAAGAAGGTGAGACACATACACACATGGATAGTATGCACTCACACACACATGCAAGTGGCTAAGGGAAAGTCATGCCCTCGTTCGGCTTCTTGTCAAACCAAACCAAAGTTATACCTCCTGATAACTTTAATAAGGTGCCACACAAAAATGATTTTTGAGCTTCATGAGGCAAGCAAAGGTTCATATGCTTGGAACTCATGAACAAAAAAGATGGCTCTATAGGCATGCAAGTTGTGTTATGCAAGGTGGCCATATAATTGAAAATTCAAATGCAATAATAAGAAATGTTCAAGGGAGTCTTGCTTAGTTCATGCGAGGTATTAACTTAGGGAACATTGTGCCTAATGTCTCCAAGAGAGGACCAATCAAATAATAGAAAATTCACAACTTAGGGGATGTAGTGTGTCGCATCAAGCCACTAAGAGGAATGTAATATGCTAAGATAGATCATGCTCTTGAAGGAAATCACACCCAATGTCATCCACAAAGCGAAAGATACATTGTATAAAGTAAGAAGACTGCACTATGAACCATGAAAAAGGAAAAATGCAAAAGAATAATGCCAATGTATGCCACCACTTTAAAGAAATTGATAAAAACCATGCTATGAGCAATTACATTAAAGTAGCAAATGATAAATGAAAACAATAAAGAAGACATGAGATCCAACTTGGAAAGCCCTATGCTAAGTCATATGTTTCTATGTAAAGCTATGTCATGCATGAGAAAAGAGAAAAGGGGTTGCCCCAAAAATGAAACTCCAAACACATACTGGATCTATGGATTTGGGGTTAGTATTTTCTTGCTACAATGTTTTTAGAGAGCTCGAAACTATCATCATTCCCCAAATACATGTAGAATTGGAAGAATGACACATAGAGAGTGAAAACAAAGAAAATATTTTGGGTCAACATGGAAGAGACACAGATGTCTCGACACCTTGCGTCATCCCCAAAAGGAAAACACAAGACAAAAAAAAAGAAAAGCAAAGGAAAGCCTTTTGGGTCAACATGGAAACACAAGAAAAATGAAAAAGATAAAATGCGAAAAGATAAAATATTTATGACATATAGAAGAATGAAGGTACAAATAGAGGAATGTCATAAAGAGAGACAAATACATCAAACAAAGCATCACATGGGATCACATTATGCACATGCAATCAAAGAAAAAAAAATGAAAAATAAATAATGCAAAAGACTAGTAAGGAATATGCGAGCCAACCTAAAGCAGGTCATCCACAACCCAATCTTGTTCATTGTATACCGGAGCCGGACAACTAGCCAAAGGGACAACAAGAAATGTGCTACTAGGAAATGGCTATTAGATTCTTGTCCCCACTTAGTGCAAGGCAAGAATGAGCCAAGATAGGTGATGGGAAAGATAATGTAATGGTGAGAATTGAAGGTTCTACAACTATTACATGACAAGGGGTAGAAAGGGAATTCTTTAAGGGATTATGAAATCAAACCTTTTGAATATTTATTTCAGAGCACGACACTCATCAGTACTATGTCCAAAAATTCTATGATATTTGCGATAAGATGTGTTTTTATTTTTAGGATTTGGAAATCAAATTTTTGGCATGGGTGGTAATGTAATAAGTCCTTTATTTAGGAGCAACTATAAGTCTCTTTCAGTTTCAGATGGTGGATAAGGGAATTTTCATTTCTTTTTTTTGTAAGGCCTTCGCTGCTTGCTAGTTTCACAAACTTATCTAGTTGAGTTTTGAGGAAAAGGACCTAAGATGATCTTGTCATCCTTGTCATTGTTATGAATCATTGGATGTTCCTTAGGAAGGACATTCATATCAGGAGGGGAATCTAAGATAACTGTACCATCACTACAAATCCTTAGGTATTATTTAGGAGCACTTATGTTGAGAGGGGGATCTTCATATCCTATCCCTTTGGTTTCTTTAGTTGGTATTTGTTCTAAGAGTTGATGAATTTCATGTTCACTTGTTGTATCACATCCTTTACTCAAGATCACGAATCCTTTTCCATATGTCTCTTCTAGGTTGATAGAAGTGTCTGTTACTTTGTTAACATAGTATGGTTGAGTATTTACTTTCTTAGAGGAACTAGGTTCACCTATTGTAGGGAACTTATGTCCAAATTTTGTCTCCACTTTAGGATGTAAATAACTAAACATCTCAACAGGTGGTATTATAGGGGGTTTTGGTTGGTCCATTGATGGATAAAAGGATGCATTAGCTTCAAGGTTGTTAAGAAAATCATTTAGGAACTTATTCAGGCTATCATCATCTTCTCCAATGATGCCAACATCATGAGGAGGACATGCATTAGGAGTTGAAGGAGCATGAGTGAGTTCAATTTCATTAGAGTCATTTCCAAAAGTACAACTTGACACATCCACTAAGGACTTCAAGGAAATCCATAACTTTCCAAAGCACACATCCATGATGCTAATTTTAGATTCTAAACTATGCAATAATTTTAAATGAAATGCTCTAGATGCAATTTTGAATTTAAGCAATGCACAAGATGAATGAATTTAAACTAGATGCAATGAATTGAGTAAAATAGAAGATTTGCAAACTAAAACAAAAAGGTAATAACAACAAGAAGAAGCTAAAAAAAACTATTTTAAATGCCAAAAAAATGCAGTGTAGAATATGAATAGGGATTGATTTGCCAAAGGTGGTGAATGAGTCCCAGTAGGGATTTTTTTCAAAATTTTCAAAAATTTTCAGTTGATTTTTATGATTTTTATGCTTTTTATGCTTTTTATGCTATATGATGTAAATTCTAAGTGCAATTGTATATTTTTCTTGATTTACAATGAAGTGAGATGAAAAAATGTAAGCTATATGAAATTTCACTAATGCAAAATTAGAAACCCTAGAATTCCAATTAACTAATGCAAATCCTAATGTAATGTTAATGCAAGCAAGCTCTAGGATGACGATGCACTCCAAATCAGAATTATGATGTACTTCTAAATATAGGTGAACACCAAAATGGAACCTCTTAAAAAGGGAGATGTAGTGCTATCGTATGGTTTAGGACATAGAGCACACCCACTTTCAAGATATTCCACTCAAGGATAACTCTAGAGGTCTCAATGCAAAGGAGAAAGAGAACCAACAATAGGATTGTCCTAGGGGTTGATTGTAAACTAATGAGGGTGTTAACCACCAAGTTAGAACTTGGAAAGAAAAATGTAATGCAAGTTGAAATGTAAGATGAAATGCAAAAACCTTATTCAATGCGAAGCTTCACTAAATGACCTAGAAATGCAAGTGAAACAAAACATAAAGCTACAAAATAGAAGATATGCACCTGAAAATATGGAGATGGCTAGATGGAGGTATAGAAAACTAGAAAATATGACTTTAATGTTGAGTGGGAATCATTCACCAAGTTGGTTGAATCAGTACAAAATCTAAGTTTTTGTGCGGGAATAGGAATCTGCCAAATGGGTATCCGAATCTACGAAAAATTGAATTTTGACTGAAACAAGGACTCATTCACCAAAAATGGTGAATAAGTCTTGTTATGGTTTTATGAAGCTTCAAAGTCTGATCCTTCTCTTCTCCATCAGCTCTATCCTTCTTGATTGATTTCTGGATCTGAAACCTTGATTTGTAATTTGTAGGTGTTCTCCAATGTTCTTCAATGCTTAATGACAACTTTGACAACTTTTCTCCAATCTTGATCCTTCATAAATTTGAAACCTAGACCTTCAAATCACACACAAAGGGGAGGGAAAATTTTTCTTGGGTTAGTGGATAGGGGTTTGCCTTTGTCAAACCTTGTTTTGGTAATCAAACCTTGAAATAGAATGAAATAGTAATGGAGAATGATGAATGAGAAAAATAAGATGTTGCAACTCACCAAAATATAACAATAAGATGCTGCAAACATGTATGAGATGGATTCAATGGATGTAGATCTTGAATCTTTCTTGAAGGTGATAGATCTTGAATGAAGTGCTAGCTTGATCATAAAATCCATCACAATTGTTAGCTCAAAAACAAACATGATGCTTGATGCTTGAATGCTACTCTAAAATGATTGATAATCTACCCTTGAATTCTCTTGTGATTGCTTGAATACACTTTTGAACTCAAAATTTCTATAAGAATGCTCATTCAACTTGCTAGGTGTAAAATGAGTGAAAGAAACTTTTATTTATACTTAATTATGCAAGAATTCCCAAAATTACAACACCACAAGTCGACATCAGCGCTAGGAGGATAAAACCCCACCAAAATTTGAATTAATTTTGATTTTGGGCCACACGAGACTCATTTACCCAAGGTGGTGAATGAATCCCACCAAGCATAATTTTTGGGACCAATTTCAAAAGTGCTTAGAAAGGTATGAAATCAGGATCAAGACCCAAAAATATAGGTGAGACTCATTCGCCCAAGGTGGTGAATGAGTCCTAGATCACTAAATTTGGGCCACACAAGTTGAAAACACCTGAATTATGATTGGGTAATGATTTGTGTCAGGATCATCCTCAAAATGATGCATTAAATGGGTCTTGTGGATGCAAAGTAAGGCCAATTAAAGCATAAAGAAGCCCAATTATTAATGAAAACCCTAGAAAAGTGTGAAAGTGTGTTACAAAACTTTACAACACTTTAGATAAGGTATGATTAACGTTAAAATGAGTTTTATTAGGTGTAATTAATTAATAAAACCTTAGAAAAGAGTGAAAGTGTGTTACAACACTTCACAACACTTTAGCAGGGTACCATTTAAATTCATTAGTTCACAAGGGCCCAAGACCTAATGTGAGCATGTTAAACATATTGCAACACTAATTCAAGGCACCATTAAGACTAGTTCACAAGGAGGGCCCAAACAAGCAAGGGAAAAGTAGAAGGGATACTTTTTCCGTTGCCATAATTCCATAGTTTTAAACCTTAAATCTATGTTTTTAATCACCCCATATTGTAGTGTGATTTGAGGGGGAATGAACATTCCTCTGAACTCCTCTTTCATCTTCTTAGTTCCTTGACTCATTTATCCTACATAAACTAAGGAAAATTATGTAAATATTGGGTGAGATCACTGGGGTCTTATTATTTCCTTTATGTTTTGGATAGGGATCATGATTGATTCATAAATATAGCATGAAATAGTATTTATATTCAAGATAAGAATTCAATTATTATTATAGTAGAAGTAATTAAACAATTACTAAAATAATCAAGGATTATGAAGGAGCATACATGAATTTTGAAATTTATTAGGTCAAACCTTTCAATTCAATACAATTGACATTGTATGTATTTTTTGTTCCTCTAAAACTGCAAGTTCATCATCTCTGTTAACTTTCCCCTCTTGGGTTAATGCTTCAATTCTTGTTTTAGCACTCATGAAATCATGTTTTTTGATTTCACATATAGTTTTATGATTAAAAAAATTAGGTTAATGAATCTTTTATTACTTTTGAATTAACAAAACCTAATTGCATTGATTATTGAGACTAGTTAGGTGGGTAACTAATATAGTGAAAATATATAATTATGAAAATAATTTAAATGTTAATGATTTTTTTTCTAAATCATAGCATAAATCAATTGAACCACATACCAAGCATTTTTATACAAGCATATTGAACCCAACATTCAATATTATATAAAGGAGATTTAAATTGTAACAAATAGTTCTCATGAGTTCACAATTAGGTTTAGATGCAATAGGATGATCTATACAGACCTTTTCACTTATCCCCATTTTACCCATGTGCACAAAACTTGAATTAAATCAGTTGGGTGACTTTTATGTTTTCAATGGGTTTAGTTTGAAGTTGTTTTTTCTCAATTTTGGGGATTTCACTAGCTATGTTCCTTATAGGAATGTGCAAGTGAACTAGTTAAATTGAGATTAATTGTTGGGTTCAAATAGAAAATCTTTCAATTTTATCATCATGATAAAAATAATCTTTGGGTTTGATATTGGGAAGAATGATGTCATATGGACAAGTATTGACATTTCTTAAGTATGATTACAAAAATTCTAAGTGAACCTCCATTTTGGCTATTAGTTAAATCTTGTTTAATAGTACATATATATCTTGTAAATATATGATGAAATAATGGTGATGTCATTATGTTATATATATATAGATTTGTAATGATGAAAAAAGTATGCCTTTTCCAAGTGCTTGATTTGGAATAATTAATGATAAATTGGACTTAATATCACCTTGATCTAGTGGTGTGATGAGTTCTACACATGCACATTGGGTTTTGGGCCCCCTTAAAGCTAAATAAACATAACCTTTCCTTAATTTAGTGTTGTAAAGTGTATCTATTCATACATTCACATTAAATTTAGGAGGCTTGTAAACTAAGTGGACCTAATCTAGTGTTGTAATGTGTTTTACACTTTCACATAGGATTTAGGGCCCTTTTTAGCTAAATTGACCTAATTTTGCCTTAATTTGATGTTGTTAAGTGTATTTATTTACACATTCACATTGGATTTTGGGACCTCTTGCATTTATGACCTTAATATCATCATTAATAGGCCCCTAAGACCCTATATTATGCATCCCAAGACATATTTCAATCAAAATCATGACAAGATCAACATATAAACTTAATTTCTTCACTCCTTGACATTCTCTCTCTTCAAATAGGCCCTTTGGGAACCATACGCCACCTTGGGAATATGAGTCCCATCCAAGTGGAACCCATATGCCACAGGTGGTGTATGAGTCCCATTTGGCCTATTTTCAAGGTTTTAAGCAGGAAAATAGGGTTTTAAATTCAAATTTCATGTATGTCAGCCTGTGGGATCCAATTAACAGGATATTAGATGGATTACCTATATAAAAAATCTTTCAAATCCTTATTTCACCTAAGCAAGACATAAGCATTCATGATACTAAGTCAAGCACTCAAGAGTTAAGCATTACAAGACTTTACAAGATCATCAAGAGAGCATTCAACATCATTTCTAAGACATTCAAGGGCATAATTATTCATCAATTATTGCAGCAATTCAATATCCATCATCATGTCAAGGATATCAAGCATCAAGCATGTTATTGAGCTAGTGTTGTAATGTAGCATTGAAGAGCCAAGATCAAGCATTGTTCTACACCTATTATCAAGATCAAGATATACATCCTTCATGGCCATTTCGTGTTGAGTTGTATATTTATAAGAAATCACTTACAAGGCATATTTAAAGGTATCATTGTTCATGTTTCATGTACTTGTTTCATTTTTTCATCATTTGGTTTAATTACCTAAACGGGGTTTGACCAAGGCAAACCCCTATTCACTAACAATCAATAATTTTTTCTCCTCTTTACATGTGTGATTATAGATCTAGGTGTCATGGAGCATGAAGGATAATTGAAGATTAGGTTACAAGCTTGGAGAAAGTTGCTAGAATTTTCCCTTCATTTGTAAGGTTGTAATCTGCACTAAAAAGTCATCTACAGATCCGAAATTAGGTTCCAGATCTGGAAACAAAGTGGAACATAAAGAGTAGACATTGAAGACCAGATTCAAACTTTGAAGTTCCAAAAAACCCCAATTGGAATCATACGCCAATCCTAGCATATGAGTCCCATTTTAGGTCAATTTTTAGATTTTAGTAGTTTTGGATACCCTTTTTCCAAAAAATAGTTCTTGCATAGAAACACAGATCTGGGACTGATACGCCCAGACTGGCATATGAGTCCTAGTAAGCCTAAATTTGAGGTTATTTAGTATTTCAAGTCTCCATTCAAGCTCTCTCAGGTTTCCAGGTGCTCCTCTGTACTTTTCTAGTTTACTATTCTAATTTATTTGCATTTATAGTTTGTTTAGTGAAGTTTCTTGCATCATTGAGTTTAATCACTAGATCTTGTGTTTCATACATTTTTCCAAGCCCTAGCTTGGTGGTGAACCCCTCATTAATCTCTAAACATAACCTAGGATACCCTATTTTCAGATCTCTTCCTTTGTTCTTCATTGGATTAAGATCTCTAAGGTGTCCCTGAATGTAGCAAGTGTGAAATAGGAATCTTATCCTTGTGCTTCATTCCTCAAAGGTAAGGAAGTACTATTTTTGTTGCCACATTTTGGTGAACCTGACCTTCAAGCACCTTCTTTTTTGATTTAGAGTGCATCATCATTCTAGATCTAGTTTGCATTGACTTTGCATTAGGGTTTGCATTAGTTAATTGGAATTCTAGGGTTTTTAATTTTTGCATTAGTAAAAGTGTGTATAGGTTGTATTTTTGCATCTCAAATAATCTCAAATCATCTAAAAACTACATTTGCATTTTTATAGATCATACAAACCAAAACTCTTTGAAAATTTTGAAAAAAACCCTTACTGGAACTCATACACCCCTATGGGTGAATTAGTCCCACTGCACATATGAAACTACCTTTTATAGCATTTAAAACCTTGTTTTTGCACTTTTGTTTGCTACCATTTTTTATTTGTTTTAGTGGGTTGACTTTCTGTTTCATGCATTTCACTAAATCTACCTTAAATTGGTCTATTTCATGAATTTCTTAAATCCAAATTCGCATTTACAACATTTCATTTTCAAATCATTGCATAGTGTAATTAGTAAATTACATTGTTTGAAATGTGAAAATTGCATTTCATTCTAGCTCTTTACATTGCATTTTGAGTTTGCACAAATGTTAGTTTTAGTCTTTTCCAAGTTTGAAAAGAAAAATCTAGTCACTAAGAATTTTAGTCATTCATTCAATACATTCCCTGGTTATGTGAATCTCTTAGTGCAAGAGAGTGAAAATGTTGACATTTTCCTTAAACCTACACCCCCTCTTATCACTCCTATTTGTGGATAGAAGAAGATGAAAATATAGACAATCTTGATGATCATAGTTGCTCTTCTCCTAATATCTCTAGGGTATTTTGGTGTTAGAAGATGCACTCATTGAGAATCATTACATTGTTGAAAGCTCCTCTTCTATAAAATCTCCTACATTGGAAGATACTTTAGCACAAGAGAATGAGATCATAGACACATTTCTAAACATCACCTTACCTATCCCCCATTCTCCCTTTGCTTGTGAGAATGATTTAGCGGAAGAGGATGAGATTGTAGATGATGAGGATATGTTAGTGTTAGATGATCAAATCTTTAAGGTATATAAAAACCCTCTTTATAATCCTTCCCCCACTTTGGAAGACATTATGGGACAAAGGAATGAAATCATAAATGATCATGAAAATCATACTTGTTCCTCTCCTAGTATCTCTCATAGTAATGAAGAAGATACTTGGATGTTATAAAATCCAATTGATGAAAGTCATGAGAATATTAGTTTTCCCTCTTCACCTAGGGAAATTGATGCAGGAGCATCCAGTGGTGTAAGGGCAATCCTGCATCACAAAAAAATATTTTTCCTTTTTGTTAGCTTTTTGTAGATGTTTTTGCATTTCTGAATACCCTTTTCATCGAATAAGAATTCACAACTTTCAAAATTGCTTTTCTACTTTTTCTAGTCAATTGCTCTTTTTAGCAGGTATGAATTTGAAGGAACGAGGAGGCTAGAATTTATGGGAAGCTTAAGGATAGAAAAATAAACACTTTGGCAAAAGAATCAGGCCAAGATCATTCTCAGTTCAAAATTTATTCAAGTTTCAGTTTCCCAAAATTGCCCTGAAAAATATTTCAAGTCTAGGTTGAGGCACTAAACGGTCCCCTACAGACGTAGAAATTTTTAGAATTGATAGATCAAGTTCTTAGCATGTTCTATACTCCAGACCTTTCCAATGATTCAAATAGTTAATCAAACAGAGTCCCAGATCAAAAGTTATGGCTTTAAGAAGTTGGTGAATTTTTGGAAAATTGCCAATTTTTGAATTGGGACTCAATTTCTAAATTTAAAATTTCAATTTTCGGCACCCAACCACCTAAATTCAAAATTCAAATTGTATTTTTGGCTCCAAATTAGAAAAAAGCCTATTTAGGACTTATTCTATAAATTCTGGGGCATTGGGAAAAAGAGAAAATGGTATTGGGGAAAAAGGGGATTTGCTTTTTAGAAACAATAAAGTTGCATGTATTGCAGCCTATGAGGATTTAATCCTTTGGAATGCAATTTATTTGTAATGAGAAAATATTTCCCATAAATAAATAATCATTGTATTTTTCCTTTGTTGTGTGTTTTTTTGAATCTCGGGTCTTGACTCTCATCAGAAACCCTTATTGAACAAGAAAATCCAACCATTGATAACTCCCGTACTTGTGATGAAGTCATTTTGGAAGAACCAATCTTTGAATGTTAAGAACATTTTTTTTGTAGTTCTCCTAACAAATCTCCTCCTAGGGAGGATAACATGGTGCAAGAACATGACAACAATAGTGATGTGGCTTCCTTAGGTGATGGTAAAATGGTGATTCTAGATTTTTCCTTATTAGAAATACATCAAACCAAGATTGTTGAGGTTATGAATGGACAAGTGTCCATTAGATCCCCCTTGAATATTGGACATCCTACATACCCCGTGGGACATCAGAATCCTCTAATCCTTTACCCACCTTCACATGTAAACAAAAAACTTTAAAAAAAATTGAACTTATCCTTTACCTGGCACCTGAGAACAATGTTTTGTAGTAGTCAAGTTCTAATATTGTTGCTCATACATATAACACTAGAAACAATTTGCAACCAAGAAAAAAACCTTCAACATCCCTAACATTTCCTAACCCTATCTTTCTTGGTCCTCCTCATTTTCCTCCACAAAGTGGAAAGGAGTATGATATTTTCAAACAACTAAAGAATACTCTTGCTAAGATATCATTATGGGACCTTATTCAAACATCCCCTCACTACCATAACATGATTCAAAGTGCCTTGCAACAAATTGCAGTTCCCTCTAGTGCAAAATCGAATGACATAGTAGCCATGATTCAAGGAATAAATGCTAACATTTTTTTCACCAAAGTTAACTCCCCCCTTTGGAAGTGCAAAAACAAAATGACGCTTTCATGGTAATCATTTGCTACAAAGGAAGAGGCATAAATAGAACCTTTGTTGACAATGGCTCCAACCTTAATGTGTGTAGTGTATCCATTTTGGATAAGCTTGGCATGGATAAATAAAAAATTCAACCTGACTCTTTATCAATTAAAGGATTTGACAATGTAGGAAAACAACTACTTGGTTTGAGCACTTTACCTATTATAGCTAGAAAGGCTACATTAGAGACACTAATCCATGTTATGCCTCATGATATTTCATATAATCTCCTTTTAGGAAAATTGTGGATTCATGCAATGAATGGGGTTCCTTCTACTCTTAGAAGATGATTGGGGTTCCTTAGACTTCGAGCCAATATTCATGAGAGAATACAAGATCATAAAAAAATATTCTGAAAAGGGAAAGGAAGAAGCAGTAATTTCAACAAAAAAATTAGAAGGCCCTTCAAAAGCATCCACCTCAATCATTTTAGACAAAGAAACAAATTACATAACAAACTTTGATGAAATTGACTATCGACAACCACCTTATCCTAAAGAAATGAAAAAAACTTTATGGAACAGGTTATGAGCTTATGAAACAACTTGGATATAGTGGAAAATGATGTGGTGCTAGAGAACAAGGTATCCGAGTCCCTATAGAGCCTCACATGCAAGCAAAGACTAGTGGTCTTGGTTATTGTCCCTCGAAAGAAACAAACAAATCATCACTCAATATCAACACTATTACAAAAAATTCTTCTAAGCCGACTTTAATAGTAGTGCATCTTGAACTAATAGGCATCAATGCTCCTAATTATTATCCTTTGAAAGACATGAAATAAACAAAGAAATCCTCTCTTAACATCAATGTCATCACACAAAATTCTTATATTCGAATTTGTTAGATTTTACACCCTCTTTTAATGGAGAGAACAAAATCTCGCAATCTAAAGAGTCTTGTGTAAGTATGAAATATTATACTAAGCAAGCTCAATAGCTTTGTCACAAAACAAAGCAACATCTACTATCGATCAAGAAAGTATCTTGTCGAGACTCCTCCAAGATCATTTAATATCCCTCCCTCCAAGAACATGAAAGAAGCTCTACTACAAGAGTTCATTTTTTGCATATCATAGAGTTCATGGTCATCCTACTAATGAATGTAAGGCTTTGAGTAATCGAATCAAACATCTCAAGGAGTGTGGTGCTCTTCCTTGTGTTAAAGCACCTAATTCCTCTAACTGATACTTATTTCATCCTATTCGGCTCATCCTTGTCCTGCACTAAGTAGGGGAAAGTGGTTAGGTAGCCTTGTCCTCATATGTCACTTGTCTTTGTCTATTTTGGATAGTTGACCACCTTTCATGTATACATATAAGAGAAAGTTTGGGATGTGGACAACATTCATTAAGTTGGCTTGCATGTGACATACTTATCCATGACATACCTTATTGGAAACATATGACTTGGCATAGGGATTTCTAAATAAGCTCTCATGTATTCTTCTACTTTTAAAGCAATTTCTCATAGAAATGGTGTTAGCAACCACTTTAAAGTGGGGGCATACATTGACACTCATGTTTCATTGTGTGATTTATTTCTTCTTATGATGCATCCTTTTCTTGGTGGTGTCATTGGGCTTGATTTCCTTTGAGAGCATGATATTTTTGACTTATCATCTCTTGGAGATATTAGGCATAATTTTTCCTAAGAAGAGACCTTGTGTGAACTAAGCAAAATCCCTTTGAACATACCTTACACCATTTTTCATTTACAACAACTGTTATATGGACACCTTGCATAACACACTGTGCATGCCTATGGTGCCATCCTGTTTGTTCATGAGTCCCAAGCATATGAAGTTTTGCTTGCCTCATGAAGGTCAGAGTTCATTTTTTGTTCATGAGCTCCAAGAATATGAAGTTTTGATTTCCTCATGAAGCTCGAAGTTCGTTATTTGTTCACGAGCTCCAAGCATACAAAGTTTTTCTTGTCTCATGAAGCTCGAAGATCATTATTGCATGGTGCCTTATCAAAGTTATCAAGAGGTATATATTTGGTCTAGTTGTATGGGAGCTGAATGGAGGTATGACTTCCCTTAGCCACTCGTGTATGTGGGCACATACTAGTTGTGTGTCTCACCCTTTTAGATACTCACCCCGCGGATGACTTGAAGTTCCATGACCCCAGAGTGAGCATATTATAGATACTCACTCCATAGATGATCTCAAGTTCTATGGCCCCATAGTGAGAACATTTTTTTTGAAGCTGGATCCACCCATCTTATTTGTTTCTTTCTTCTTTATGTCTTTGGAATTGTATGTTTGTGTATCTTGTTTTACTGCAAATCATACACCTTGTGCATGTCCTCTCATGTTTATGTTGGTTTGACATAGGATCTTGGATCCTGGGGGCTTGACCACTCCCTTGATCTTTGTTGTCCTAGACCATCCACATTCGTACATTTGGACCCCTCTTGAATGTCTACTATAGTGTGAGTTTGAAGCAAGTTCATCCTCTCACTAAAGTGGGGGCTAGATGTAATGACTGAAAAATTATGCCTTTTACTTACTTGATTTGAGAATAATTAATGATAAAATGGACTTAATATCACCTTGATCTAGAGTTGTGATGAGTTCTACACATGCACATTCGGTTTTGGGCCCCCTTAAAGCTAAATAAAGCTAAATTTTCTTTACTTAGTGTTGTAAAGTGTATCTATTTACACCTTCACATTAAATTTAGGAGGCTTGTAAACTAAGTGGACCTAATCTAGTGTTGCAATGTGTTTTACACATTCACATGGGATTTAGGGCCCTTTTTATCTAAATAGACCTAATTTTGTGTTAATTTGATGTTGTAAAGTGTATTTATTTACACTTTCACATTGTATTTTGGGCCCTCTTACATTTATGACCTTAATATCATCATTAATAGGCCCCGAAGACCCTATATTGTGCATCCCAAGGCATATTTCAATCAATATCCTGACAAGATCAACATATAAACTTAATTTCTTCACTCCTTGACATTCTCTCTCTTTAAATAGGCCTTGTGGGACCCATATGCCACCTTGGGCATATGAGTCCCATCTAAGTAGGACCCATATGACAAAAGTGGCATATGAGTCCCATTTGGCCTATTTTTAAGGTTTTAAGAGGGAAAATAAGGTTTTAAATTCAAATTTCATGTATGTCAACCTGTGGGATTCAATTAACAGGATATTAGATGGATTGCCTATATAAACAAGATTTCAAATGCTTATTTCACCTAAGTAGGACATAAGCATTCATGATACTAAGTCAAGCACTCAAGAGTTAAGCATTACAAGACTTCACAAGATCATCAAGAAAGCATTCAAGATCATTTATAAGACATTCAAGGGAAGAATTATTCATTAATTGTTGCAGAAATTCAAGATCCATCATCATGTCAAGGATATCAAACATCAAGCATGTTATTGAACTAGTGTTGTGATGTAGCATTGAAGATCCAAGATCAAGAAAGTAGATTCTCAAGATCAAGATCTACATCCTTCATGGCCATTTCATGTTGAGTTGCAGATTTACAAGACATCATTTACAAGGAATCATTCAAGGTATCATTTTTCATGTTTCATGTCCTTGAACATTTCATTGTTTCATCATTTGGTTTAATTACCTAAATGGGGTTTGACCAAGGCAAACCCCTATTCACTAAAAAATGACAAGTTTTTCTCCTCTTTACATGTGTGATTGCATATATAGGTATCTTGGAGCATGAAGGATCATTAAAGATTAGGTTACAAGCTTGGAGAAAGTTGTTGGAATTGTCCCCTCATTTGCAAAGTTGCAATTTGCACTAAAATTTCATCTACAAATCTGAAATCAGGGTTTCAGATCTAGAAACAAAGTGGAATAGAAAGAGAAGACATTGAAGACTAGATTCAAACTTTGAAGTTCTAGAAAACCCTAATTGGACTCATACGCCAGTCATGGCGTATGAGTCCTAGTTTAGGTCATTTTTCAGATTTTAGTAGTTTCGAATACCCTTTTTCCAGAAAATAGTTCTTGCATAGAAACCTAGTGTAATGACAGAAAAAGGTCCCCCCTAAGATGAGCTTGATTTAGTGTTGTAATATGTCTAACATATTCACATTAGGTCTTGGGACCTTGTGAACTAATGAATTTAAATGGTACCTTGCTAAAGTGTTGTGAAGTGTTGTAACAACTTTCACATTTTTCTAAGGTTTTATTAATTAATAAACCTCTTTTTAATCAAAATGTACCTTAATCATGCCTTATCTAAGGTGTTGTAAAGTGTTATAACACACTTTCACACTTTTCTAGGGTTTTATTTAATAATTGGGCTTCTTTATGTTTTAATTTTCCTTATTTTGCATCCACAAGTCTCATTTAATGCATCCTTTCGAGGATGATCCTGACACAAATCAACTTCCAATCATAATTCAGGTGTTTTCAGGTTGTGTGGCCTAGATTTAGTGATCTGGGACTCATTCTCCACCTTGGGAAAATGAGTCCCACCTAGGTTTTTGGGTCCCAAACTTGGTTTCACACCTTTCTAAGCATTTTTAAAATTGGTCCCATAAATTATGCCTAATGGGACTCATTCACCACCTTGGGTGAATGAGTCTTGTGTGGCCCAAAATCAAAATTAATTCAAATTTTTGGTGGGATTTTATCCTCCTAGATCTAATATCAGCTTATAGTGTTGTAATTTTGGGAATTCTTGCATAATTAAGTATACATACAATTTTATTTCACTCATTTTCACCCCAAGCATTCAAGTATTCATGCATATAGCAATATTTTAGTTCACAAGAGCATTCAAGGGCATATTATCAAGAATTTTAGAGAATTCTTCAAGCATCAAGCATCATGTTTGTTTTTGAGCTAACAATTGTGATGTAGGATTTTGTGATTCAAGCTAGCATTCAAGTCAAGATCTACATCCATTGGAGCCATTTCATGCATGTTTGAAACACTTTATTGCAAGGGTTTGGTGAGTTGCAATATCATATTTTGTTCATTCATCATTGTCCATTCCTATTTCATCTTATTTCAAGGTTTGATTACTAAAATGAGGTTTGACCAAGGAAAATCCCTTTCCACTAACAAAACAACATTTTCCCCTCTCTTTAGTGTGTTATTTTTAGGTTTAGATTGAAGATACATTGAAGAGAAAGTTTGGAGAAAGTTGTCAAAGTTGCCATCTTACATTGGAGATACTTGGAGAACTACAGGTTGTAAATTAGGGTTTCAGATCCAAAAATTAGTTGGGAAACACAAAGCATACCTTGAAGAATAGATTCAAACCTTGAAGTTTTAGAAAACACTAACTAGACTGATTCACCACTTCTGGCGAATGAGTCCCAGTTTAGTTCAAAATTCAGATTTTTACAGATTTGGATACCCATTTGCCAGATTCTTGTTTCCACACATAAACCTAGATTTGGGACTGATTCACCCAACTTGGTGTATGAGTGCCACTCAGTATTAAATTCAAAATTTCCAACATTTTAGAGCTCCATTCAGTCATCTTCAGATTCCTAGGTACACACATTTCATCTTACAACTTGTTCTATTTTACATTTGTTTCTAGGTCATTTAGTTAAAGTTTACATTAAATTAGGGTTAAGAATTACATCTTGCATTGCATTTTTATTTCCAAGCCCTATTTTGGTGGTGAACCCCTTATTAGTTTACAATCAACCCCTAGGACAACCCTATTGCAAGATCTCTTTCTCCTTTGCATTGAGATATCTACGGTTATCCTTAAATGAAATTGGAAAGTGGGTGTGCTCTATGTCCTAAACCATACGAAAGCACCTCTAACCCATTTTCTTTCATTTCACCTAGATCTGGGATTGCTATACCCAAATTGGAATATGATTCCTAGCAGGCCTAAATTTTAGGTTATTTAGTATTTTAGGTCTCCATTCAAGCTCTCTTAGGTTTCCAGTTGCTCCTCTGTACTTTTCCAGTTTGCTGTTATGATTTATTTTCATTTATAGTTCATTTAGTGAATTTTCTTGCATCATTGAGTTCAATCATTAGATCTTACATTTCATACATTTTTCTAGGCCCTAGCTTGGTGGTGAACCCCTCATTAATCTATAAACATACCCTAGGATACCCTGTTGTGAGATATATTCCTACATTCTTCATTGGATTGAGATCTCTATGGTTTCCTTGAGTGTAACGAATGTGAAATAGGAATCTTACCCTTGTGCTTCATTCCTCAAAGGTGAGGGAGTACTATTTTTGTTTCCACAAAACCAAATGATGTGAACTAAACATTGTATAACACACTTAGCAAAGGGGATGTTTACTAAGACTCCAAGTTTTTGCACATTTGGTTTGGGCATATACAATGATTCTTTTGCTTAGGTAAAAGTAAGTGAACTATAATTTAATGGTAAGGTGCAATAGAGATAGTGGGTAAAACTTTCACATAGGATCAAACATAACTTACAAACTTGTGTGCAAGAAAATACTAGTGATTTAACAATATAGACCATTGGAATATCTAGTTCACTTGGGCATTAGATTTTGCAAGAATCAATTTTAACTTAAAATGTTCTTATGTATGCAATAAATTAAGATAACATGATTTATACCACTTGGGATGCTTAAGTGTGACAACATTTAGAAATCCTACCTTTACAAGGAAACCTTATGATACTAGTTGTGTTGGAAACTATGGGTAAAATGTAAATAAGCTAGTTGGACTTTTAGTGCCCATAAGAGCACAATTTATTTTATTTCAAAAAACTAAGACCAAATCTAAAAGGAAGCATTGGTAATTTTTAGATTGTCCTTCCATTGATAGTAAAATTTTGATCATATAAAAAACCAATTTTTAGATCATGGGATTTTCAAGAAATTGCACTAGATTGTAAGAACAACCAAGAGCTAAGAAAAAGTATGGGTTCCCTATTTTTTCAAAAGTAAAATTGGGAATATTTTGGAAAGGTACAATAACTAGAAACCAAGTAAAACAAACAAAATTTCAAAGATTTTTGAATTAAAGGAAAATTTAAACATAGAATTTCCATATTTCTTAAATCTTAACTTGTTGTCAATCTAACCAAGATTAATATATTGAACAAAGGATAACATGAGTTACCTAAGGAACCTAAGTGTGTGTGCATGTGATTCATTTACCTTCCTTGGAAAAGAAAAAGAGTAGCAATTAATTATATAAAGCTACATAAGTTGGTTTAAAATTTTAAGCCTCCATGGATAGAGCTTTGCTTCTAATCAAACTTCTATAGCCCTAATAAGATTTTCTCTAAAATTTATTTAAACATTGTTCTACTATAATTTTGGAATCCATAACCTCGATAAAGATATTTGAATCACCTAAAGAGTTGATTTTTTTTTCATATTCAATATATTTTTCTTTTCTTTTGATATTTGCTTTCATTTCTCTTTTCTTTCAACTTGCAATAAATTAAGCCTTCTATTAGGTTAGGAATTATAATGGTAGAAAAGGAAAACCTTTAGTTTTTTCACTTGATACAAACATCCACTACTCTCCCAACTAATTCAAATATTTTTAAGATATTCAGTTATATATGGTTCCTTAAAATATTTCATGCTAACCTATGTCAAGCCATAGTTTTCATGAGCATATCAAACAAACTAGATTAATAGAAAATAAAAAATGTATACATAAATATACTCTTGTTTCTAAAATTAAAGAATTTTTGTAGTTTTGGGAAGTTGCAAGTATACCTCATTTAGGCATTTCAAAAAATAAATACCTACAACCAACAACAAAGAAAAAAAAAACAAGAAAAACATGACATAACTACAAAAAAGAGGAGGCACGAAGAAACAAATTGACCTAACTATATACAAGAAATTTTTGGATGAAAATAGCTTATTGAAACAGAACTTAATATTTACATTCACATGATTTTTAAATATGGGAGAAGATCTAGTAGTTGTGCACCCTAATTTTGCGCTTCTCGAAATCCTATGTGGAAATTTCAAATCACTCCAAATTTTTTATAGTAGCTTATTTGGCAAGTCCCCTACCTATAACTTTTTTTTTAGGGCCGCATCATCAAATATGATGCCACATCAGCATGTTTTTTGTCAAGGTGTCCAGAAAAGCCCAAAAAAAAAGTGCCACCAATACTTGTGCATTCACATCATGGGTAGTTGAGCCTTGATGTGGCATCACATGATTCGTTCCTTTTTAGATCAAAGGAATATAGTTTGTTTAAGTTAGGGTAGTCATGTCACAACTAATGGGAATTATATAAACAACTACTATCACAACTATTGGGAATTATATAAACAACTACTATCACAACTATTGAAACATGCTCAACTACTGGGTCCTCTCCCCTACATGTAGGAGTATACATGTGTCCATTATTGTTGTGAATTTAATAAATTCTTCCTTGTACTTAGAAAAGTAAATTTCAATTATATACTATTGTCACATTTAATAAAATGATCATAAAATATTACTAAGTGGTGTAGTTCATTATATTATTTATTAACCCATTTAGATGTCCTATTTATTGAATCTCCATAATCAAATTGATAAGAGAATCTATTGAGAAAAGGAGAGATGCACCATTTTTTATAAGTTCTTTAGCTAGAAGTGTTTGTCTTTCATTATGTCATCCTTCATTTGATAACTTCATGTCTTCAATTTCAAGAGGACACAATTCATGATGTATTATTCATCTTGCACCAATAACATAGAAAATTATAATTATGGCACAAAATTAATAGTATATTATGAAAATTTGATCTATCACTCCTAGATTTTGAAACATGGAATATTCACCCCTTTTTGAATCTTTATGTGGCAAGAAAAATGAATAATTTTTTATTTTCTCAAATAGAACTATATAATAAATTTTAATAGCTTCCTCAAAAAACACTTCTTCAAGTTATATTTCCATTGTATTATACTTTTAATCCTCATTTGGCATGGCTGTTTGAACTTTATTCTCAATAAAAATTATATTGTTTTCTTTATTTTCTTTCACATCATTATTGTTGAAGTGAATCTTCATCATTAAAACATGGAATACATGAATATGTTTGCTTTAATTCTAATTTAATTATAATGAATAAATATCATTTATTTGTGATGTGATGAAATAGGATCTAAGGATAATAACTAACCTATACCAAAAATTCCACCATTGAAATTAGGGGACAAAAAAATGACCAAAAGAAAATATTTGGCTACTATCCTCAAGGAAGAGCCAAAATAGTTGGTTAGGGTTTTGGTCTCATTTGTGGTTTGTTGGAATGGTTGGATTTGATGATGAGAAGATGAAGATTGATATTTTCAATTAGGTAACTTAATTATAAAGAGAAAAACTATTATAGATCTTGAAAGGTACATAACAACATAGAAAATGAAGGCACATTTTAGCATAGAAGATAGAGAATAACCTATGATATGAATTTGAGCCTGATTTGACTAGACTCGAGCACTGGCTATTGTAGTATGAGAATGCTGAATTATTAGATTTGAAAATAGGTGTAGGTATAGTAGTTTTGTAGGCCTTTGATTGTGAAAATTAGGATCCTAAGTGTGATAGTCTATGAATTATCATCTTTTCCCTAATTTTATAAAAGAAGGTACTTGGGTGCTTGATCTAGGGTTTGATACTTTGAAATCTTCAATCAAATTTAAACTTATAAATTGAAAGAAAGACAAGGGAATAAGGTTTTTCATATAGGGGCTTGCCTCAGCCAAACCTTGTTTTGTTTTTTCCACCTACATAAATGACTATGATGATAATGATAAAGAGTGCTTACCCTAAGCTGGGTAGAGGCAACTGAATAAAATTGAATGATGAATAAAAATGTTATAACTTACCATTCAAATATGTATTTCTTGTTGGACTAAATTCATTTGGATCATCCCATACAAGGAGAAATTGATAATTTCTTGAAGTTCCTGCAAATTTTATTGAGCTCAAAATAATAATAAACATGAAAGATGAAACATCTTACTTGTGCATAAACATGGATTTGATGATATGTCCAATTTATAGAGAAATGGAAGAGGAATACAAAGAATGGTTTCCCAAAATAATGTACCATCAAACCATGATAAAATGCAAAAATTCCCATGTCAAAAATAAAGAGGATCTTCTAAAAATAATAAGTGTAAATCCTCAAGAGCTACAAATAGAAATATAACACACTTACTAATAATGTACAACATTTGTGACTTGTAACTACCCCATAATGGCCCATATCTTAAGGAAAGCATCCAAAATCACTAGCCAACATATATGACACCTACCAATACCATTCAAGATTATAATTTGTTGAATTATCATAACCATGTTAAGATGTTTGATAAATATAGCATCCTCATTGCCACTACCAACCTTACCTTCTTCATGAATGCATATAAGAACTAGTATCATTATTCTAAGAGAATTTAAATCAAAATCAATTTCCAATTTCACCCTATGTTTCTAAAGATTGGAAAAGCATGAATAATGTATAGGATTGCAAGGTAAATGCTAGGTTAAAAGAAAAGGAACAAATTTTGATAAAGTCACATGAAATAAAAGTATTTAAAATTTATAAAAAAATAATGATTTATATAAAACATAATGTTTGAAGGAAATAATGTAGAAGAATTATTATTTAAAATAATTGTTTGAATTGATAGATGGTGTATTGGTAGAAATTTAGAATTTTAAACAATAGATAAAAAAAAGCTATGACTTAAAGAGGGAATATAGAATAACAAAATTTTTAAATGGGTCTATAGAATGAATGAAAATGAATTGAAAACTAAGGAAATAACAACCAGTGTGATACCTCAACAAAAGTATTATGAATTATTTTTTAACGTATCAAGCTAGGTGAAGCACAAGAATTTATAATTGTTTTTTAATAAATCTATGAATGTTTTATGAATAAATAGAAGACCTCAAACAACTTATATTTCCAATGTTTTTTGACAAGTCAAAATAATACATTACAAATTATTCTTTCAAAAGGGAGATGGGGGATACAATAAAGTGGGATAAGGAGTATTTTCCTGAAAACCAAGATGATATAAACTTTTTGAGTTTCATCAAACCAATTGTAATATTTAAAGTAAGTTTGGATTATAGATTAATTTTTTTTTCCACTCTTAGTTATGATTTTTTAATAAATTTATGAGTTAGGTACTATAAGTTACAACAAATTCGTTTTAATAGATGAATAGTGGAACATGCTAGAAAATATTTTATAATAATTTTATTTATTTATTGTTTTGAAAAATAATATAAGACTTAAACATATTTATGTATTTGATGTAAATAAGGTATTACTAATAATACTTTTTCATATAGAGGATTTACATGGAATGATATTTCTGTTGAATGCACAATACAAATGAGAGTGGGGGTGAATAAGTTGTACCTTAAACTTCAAAAACCTAACAAACATTTAGATTTAGATACAATAATTCAATCAACCCTTAATATGTTAGAATAATTTATCATGAAAGAAGATAACAAAAATAGAACCAAATCAACACCATGCACAAAGAAACAACATATTTACATGGAAAACCCAAGAAGGGAGAAACCATGGCGAGGATTAACTCACAATAAAATGTAATATCAACACCAATTACAAAAGGCTCACTACGCAGAAGAAAGTAAGGCTCACTATCAAAGGCTCACTACCAAAATAGAAAAGAAGATAGAGAAGAGTGCTACAATGAGAAATCCATCTCAATGCAATGGAAAAATCCACCACTGCATCACCAACACCTTCAAAATCTTACTAAAGATTGTAGATCCCTTCTGCTCATTGCATCCGATAATCTAACACATGAAAGCTCACACTAAAATTTATAAATTTTCACCTCACAACTCTACAATTCACATCATTCGCATCACTCACATATATCTTATCATCCCTCAATAACTCCACATCTTTATACCATCTTCAACCTTGAAAACATTCTCCAAGGTTGGATATGCACCTCAACCATGCAAATTCAAATTAGGTTAGCACCAAAAAACTCCAACAATGGAAAGGAAAGAAGGTGGACCAAAACACACCTCAACTCAAACCTAAATCTGCTCATACATGTCATTCCATGCTTCCATAAACATCAAAGAAACTCTGTAATTAGTGTAAACAACCAAGGTCGATCAAACCTATGTTAACACCATTAAAATTTGAGTGTATGCTTCCTCAAATCTAAATATGACTTGCATACCACACACCACACTTTAACATGATCTAGAATATTCCATAAACACCTTGAAATACAAAAAATTCCTTCACAACAATTTTCACTTGAAGAATGCACACACCTAGTACACTCAAACAACCTTCCACATAGTGTTACTTAAGAAACCAACTTCTGGAGCACCAAACCTTATTTTTCACATGACTCATTCTCACCCTTTGACATCAATGATAAAGGAAAACAAAATTTCATCTCACCCATTGATATCAAATTGCTCTACATAATCTCCCTTAGGAGAACATCCCATAATATTGCACCAATCAACAACCATTGCATAATGACCACACTCACTCATCCTGACTGCAACAACCAATGCCACTACCTACTCCCCTAGAGGTAGCCACCAACATCATTCTAGACCAAAGAATGAATCTTGACATCCACTATACTGATGCATCTCCTTATGCATCTAGTTCAAAGAAGGAGGGGAAATAACCCCCAACTTCTCCCAAAGATACTCAAAAGTATCCTTAGGAAGATCCTTAGTGAATATGTGAGCAACTTGATCCTTTGTAGGCACATATTCAAGATTCACTTCATTCTCTACAACCTTATCTCTCAAAAAGTGATACTAGATCGAGATATGCTTTGTCCTTGAATGTATTACTAGATTCTTTGAAATATTGATAACACTTGTATTATCAAAAAATATAGAAATTGGCTCATCATATCCTTTAATTTTTTTCTCATCCAAAACACTTGTGTGCAACAAGATGTTGCTGCAATGTATTCTGCCTCTACAGTAGATAAAAGCACTAAATCTTGTTTCTTTCTTAGCCATGACACCAATCTGCATCCAAGAAAGAATGCACTACCACTTGTAATTTTCCTATCATCTACACAACCAACCCAATCTTACTCTGTGTAAGAACTCAGAGTAAAGTCAATATCCTTTGGATACCACAAGCCATGATCTAGAGTGCCCTTCAAGTATTCAAATATCCTCTTAACTGCTACAACATGTGACTCTAGGATCTTCTTGAAATCTAGGCATAAGATAGACTACATGCATGATATCCGATCTAGTAATAGTTAGATATAGTAGTCCTCTAATCATTGATCTATACTTGCTTTGATCAGCCTTAAGAGATTCATCATTCTTGCTCATCTTGCAACCAATAACCATAGGGATACATTACCGATTTAGAATATTCCATTCCAAACTTCTTCAACATTTCCTTGACATGTACTATGATTGTAAAATGAAAATTCCTTTATTTTTCTGATTGATTTGTAGCCCAAGGAAGAAATTTATCTCCCCAAACATTAAAATTTCAAATTCTTTTTGCATCTCTTCTGCAAGTTTCTTACACAACTTTATTTCCTCCAAAAATTATGTCATCAAAATACACAACCACAATCAAGATTTGATCTTTTTCAACTTTGAAGTAAAGATTTCTATCTATGGTACCTTTATTGAATCCTTGCTATAGTAAGTATTCGTCTAACCTTGCATACCAAGCTTTGGGAGCTTGATTCAATCCATATAATGCCTTCTTCAATCTATAGACCATAGCTGGTTTATCTGATAACTGAAATCCTTCTGGTTGTTCTATACACACTTCTTCCAATTCACCATTCAAGAAATCTGACTTCACATCCATTTGATATACTTTGAAATCCTTGTGTTGCAAAATCCAAAAAAGTCCTGATAAATTCCATTCTTTCCACTAGAGAAAATGTCTCCTCAAAGTCTATTCCTTCTATTTGTGAGTATCCTTTATGCACAAGCCTTTCCTTATTTCTTACCACTTCTCCACTCTCATTTAGTTTGTTCTGGAATACCCACTTAGTTCCAATCACATTCTTGTTTACTAGTCTTGGGACAAGTTCCCAAGTTTGATTCTTCTCAATCTATATTAGTTCTTCTTCCATAGCCTTGATCCAATACTCATCCTTGCATGCTTCAATCATTGTTTTTGGTTCAAATTTAGAAAGTAAACATAGATTTTCTAGTTCTTCAATAGCTTCTTGAATAGTCCTATTCTTTCTTTCAACCAGTCCATTCCACCAAGGAGTCCGAGGGGTAGATAAATTCCTCTTTATTCCATGATTCTCAAAAAATATATTAAACTCATTGGAGGTGAACTCTCCACCTCTTTTAGACCTCAAACATTTGATTTTCATATCCATTTCATTCTCAACCATAACTTTTAATGCTTTAAACTTATCTATAGCTTCTAATTTTTCTTTGAGAAAAGTAACCCATGTCATTCTAGAATAATCATCAACCAATAGCATGAAGTACTTGTCACCTTGAAGACTTGTTATTCTAGTAGGACCACAAAGATTTGTATGCACCAATTACAATATTCTAGTAGAAGATTATTCTTTGACTTTAAAAATTATTCCTACTTGCTTTCCAACTTGAAATTCCTTACAAAAAACATTGATAGGCTTTGTAATCTTTCTCAGATCTCTCACAACTTGAGTTGAACTTATTCTCACTAGGCTATCAAAATTGATGTGACACATTATTCTATGCCATATCCAACTCTCATTGATCAGATTCATAAAATAATAACCTTCAACACCTTTAAGTTGATAAACATTTCCATCTATCCTTCTTCCAACAACAACCATAGTTCTGAAGCCTTTTTTTATCTCACAACCATCATCCTAAAACATAAGATTGTATCCTTTGCTACACATTTTTCCAATACTCAAGAACATCATCAATGTTATGCTTGCCATCAAAACTTATTGAAACTTTTCCACATATCTTAGTAGATGTATCATCACCAAAACAAACTTACTCTTGTCACCAATCATATGATTAGAGAATCCATTTCCAGTGATCTAGTATTTTTTCTCCTGTCTAGCATGAAAAGTAGACACCAAAGTGGCTTCAGTATTAGCTATTACTTTCAGAGCACTTTCCTTCATACATCTCTCAAAGTTGGAAAAATTAGCTTAATCTTTTAAAGCCATGAACAATATTGCACCATCCTCATCATCCCCATAACCAATCATCATATATACTGGCATCTTCTCTAACATAATAACTTTTCTTAATCATCTTACCTTTGTTCTTATTTTTTTCATTCAAATATTTGTTTGGACATCTTGAAGCATAATGACCTATATTTCCACAATTGAAACATTTGAAAGGAAACTTATCTTTGTACTTTCTAGTACCTTTTTTCATTCTTCTAACAAAGTTAGCTTCCACATCATCAAGATCCTCCTAATCTGATTCCACAAACATCTTTGATTTTATAGCCTTAAAATTAGTCTCAAATTTTGCATTGCTTGGACCAAATTCTCTCATTTAAAAATCGATTAAGGATCCATACAACCGATCTCTAGTATATCTGCTCAAACCTTGAGATTATTCAATAGTAGAAACTTTATGACTATAAGATTTAGGAAGATTTTTGAGTACCTTCTTTACCACTTCTTGTTCTCTAAGTTTTCCACCAAGACCTTTGATGGAATTGCTAACTTCATCCACCTTCTACATGTAGCTTGCAATTTTTCATCTTCAAACATCCGCAAGTTCTCAAATAAGATCTTTAGGTTCTACATATTAGCTTGTTTGACCTTGTCATATACTTCATAAATGCTTTCTAAATTTACCCAAATTTCTCTAGTAGTTTTAAGATTCATAACTTTCACTAATTTAGAATTAGCAAGACCACTTAAGAGATCATACCTTGTTTTAAAACCATTATTCTCATAGGCCTTGGTCTCACCATTAGTGCTTAGACTGGATTTATAGGTATAGTATATCTAGTCTCAATAGACTTCTAGATTTCAAATCCAAGAGAAACCAAAAACCTTCCATTCTTGTCTTCTAGAATGCATAATCTGATCCATCAAACAAAGGAACATCTTTCTTATTCACCATCCCAAATCTACCTTAAGCAGTTAAAATTTATTCCAAGGAACCTTGCTCTAGTATAAATTTTTTAATGCACAAGACAATTGAGAGGGGCCCAAGGTGAATTAGTTGTACCTTAAGACTTCAAAACCCTCAAAAACATTTAGATCCATAATAATTCAATTAACCCTTAATTTTTTAGAATGATTTATCATGAAAGTAGATAACATAAATAGAACCAAATCAACATCATGCATAAAGAAACACCAGATTTACATGGAAAATCGAAGAAGGGAAAATCCATGGTGAGGATTAGCTCACAATATAAAGTAATATCAACACGGATTATAAAGGGCTCACTACCAGAGGGCTCACTACCCAAAATACAGAAAGGCTCACTATCAAAGGCTCATTTCCATAATAGAAAGGAAGATAGAGAAGAGTGTTACAATGAGAAATCCATCTCAATGCAATAAAAAAATCTATCATTGCATCATGTAACACCTTCACAATCTTACTCAAGGTTGTAGATCCCTTTTGCTCACTACATTCAATAATCTAACACAAAAGATCACACTTCACTTCACAAATTTGTACCACACAACTGTGTAATTCACATTATTCACATCACTTACATCTATCTTATCATCCCTGAACAACTCAACACATATTTAACCTCAACCGTGCCAATTCAAATTAGGTTAAAGCACAAAAAAATTCCCACAGTAGAAAGGAATGAAGATATGCCACAACATACCTTAACTCATACTTAAATCCACTCATACATTGCCATGACACTCTTCCAAAAATACTGAAGCAACTTTGTAATTAGTGTAAACACCCAATGTTGGTCGAACCTGTGTTAACACAATTAACATTTAATTACATGCTTCCTCAAATCTAAATATTACTCATGGATCACACGTGCCATGCTTTATCATGATCTAGAATATTTCACAAACACCTTATAATACAACAAATTCCTTCACAACAAATTTCACTTGAAGAATGTACACATCCAATACACTCAAACAACCTTCTACACATTTTTACTTAAGAAACAAACTTCTGGAGCACCAAACCTGAAAAAAATTCAATTGAAGAAATATAAAAACACTATCAATATCCTTCCAGATCCACAAGACCTAAAACCACTCTATAGAGAAATGCAAGGAAAAACCTTTTCTCCTAAAACCTCTATAATACATAATTCACACATTGGTGAACACAACTTCCTTTGCACAATGATCCAACACACCAAATTCTAGATGCAACACCTATGAACACCTTTGATCAACATATCAAAACCACATAAGAAAATATTCAACATAGAAGAAATGCAAAGAAAAATCCAAAAGCGACTTTGCAACACAAAACACCACAACACACTGTTTCCTTTGTTTATTTAAAATTTCTCAAAAGAACTTGGAAAACAAGCACTAGAGACACATCCTCAACATCTTCATCATTTCCTCATCACCACCAAGCCAATTGCAACATAGAAACTCAATCATACACCCATAGATAAAAACTTATCAAAGAAACATTAGAGGTTGACACTAGTAGCTTACTAATGACAACATAATGCACATCTAACCAAAGCATCATTAGAGACAATGTCAAATCAATATCAAATACTCACACCCTTGCAACAATATCCTACTCATACAATTGACACCAACGACAACACCAAATCTTGTTGACATCAATGACAACACCAACTACACATACTTGCAATAATTTCATGGTTGATGTTTAAAATTGATTTTAAAATAATGTTTAAAATTTAGATTCTAAAATAGAAGTTTAGAAAGTAATAATGTTATATTATTAGATTTTAAATGAAAATTGAAAATGTGTGATTGGATGCTCATTGTTACCAAATAAGCACTACAAGCGCCAAAAAAACAAATTGAAAATGATGTTCAAATTTTAGATTTTGATATGGGAACTTGGAAAATTAGAAATTAAAATTTGTATCACTAATGAAAATAAAATATTATAAATAAATATTTAAAATATGAAATTAATTATAAATATGTAATAATTTCTAAATCTCTTTCAATTGTCAAATCATATATTCACTTTTACCATGAGAGTTTTCCAATTTTGGTTTTAGTTTCCTTCTATCTATGCATTTCCACTTAATTACATTTCATTAGTGCCACTGGAGGTGTTATTCATTGTGTTAGATGTGTGCATATTGTTTGAAGTGTTGTACAACCCTCTTATTTCATATATATACCTATATATTCCAAATTTCATCTTAGTTCAGAAAATATGGAATGTCATGTCAAGTTGTACAAACCTCAAGAAATTTTCTAAATTATAATCAAGAATTTTTTCAAGAATCCCAATGAACTAAAACATATCTCATTTTCTGCCAACCCCAATATCATGGTTTGAAATATATCAAGAAGTTCTAAATATTTTTTATATTGAATGGCCTAATATTTAAATCTGTCTAAAGGTTTCCCACATCTTTATTATTGATATTTCTTGGATCAATCCATATTAGAAGGGAATTTTCATGAGTTTAAATTATAATATTATTGATGTTTCAAAATAGGTTGATTTAACTATAAGATTATATTTATTTATAATTCTTTCTATATATTTTTAATTAAATTATAAATATTTGGAAAAAAATTGTCCAAGGTTTTTATATTTTTATGAAAATTGGATTATAAATTTTTTATCTAGTATTAAGGATACATAATATTCATGATTTCAAGTTATTCATCTTGAGAAATATGATCTCAAATCTCTAAGGAATGAGATCTTGGAATAGCCTTTAAAGTAGAACATACAAATTTAATTATTTTTTCAAAATATTCCCTTGTAATAGGTTCTTCATCGGTAGTCTACCTAACCCTAGAAAAATGGTGCATTCATATCTCACATCATTTTACAAAGATAAATAAGTCCTAGATTACATTAAACAATAAAAAAGGTAGTATCCATATCTATCATCAAGTGTATAATATTCAAGTTTTGACTTATGAATGATTTCTTTGGTATATATTTATATATATATATATATATATATATATAATCAATCAAGGGTCATGCAAATTATTTTATTTAACATTGTATATTTTGAAATATACATAATTCTTTCTTGTACCATTTTGTAGGAATGTTCATTTTCTTTAGTGTGAGAAGAATACCAAATAAAGCTAGAAATGTATGCATATAACTTAAATAAGAGGTTAGGGGATTTATTTACTAGAGACAGTGTTCATGCATGTTACAAAAACAAAGTATTGATTTTGCACAAAAAAAATATTTTCACTATTTCGTGTAAGGAGATCCATATAGTATCAACAACGTTAAGAAGATTATTTTCTATAATTATTCATTTAAAATATTATAAAATAATAAAAACTATTTGGGACTTCAAGAAATGTATGAGTGGAGGTTACAAACTAGATCTTCAAGTTTTGATACCATAGAAAAATTGCTCATAATTTTAAATTTTGAATTCATCATGTAGGCCATGCAATGGATGGAAATAATGTATGGTGAATAAGATATTTGTATATTTATACAAAGAATTTTCCTATGACCCTGAATTAATAAAGCTCCATACCTCCAATTTTATTCAAATATTTCTTAACTAGTTCATATAGAATATGTGATGTTGCATTCACCTTAATTTTATGAACATAGAGTAGATGAGGTGGTAGACATAATTTAAAAAAATATTATCTACTATTATAAGTTCATCAAATGATAATGCAATATCATATGTAGGAGACACTATAGTCAAAAGAGGAAAATAACACTTAACTAAATAATTTTTCCGTTTGTGATGATCTTATTGTATTTAAAATTTAAGCTTTAATTATATATCCACACAGAAATTTTTATCTTTTTTGAATATTATCATCAACTTACAAGGCATATTATAAAAAAACAACATTTGATCTCTTAAAAAAATGAGTGACGCTCAGACGAATGGTGTTGGGTTGGAATCTCTTGGTTCTTGTCCTATGGTGTAAGGGAATTTTGGAATTTCTGTCGAGTAGGATGGGGCTCCCAAAGACTCTCACGGGTCATTTGGGTCACTTTTTGTCCCCTCTGCTTAGGTACCTCCTCTCAATTGGAAATAAGTTTTTCCAAAATCAGCCAATAAGAATGATGGTGTAGTAGGGGATGGGGTCCAATTGGTACACTCGAAGGAAGGCACAAATTTAAAAATATTGGACTCGTCTTTGGATAGAACGATTGCAAAAATGGACAACTGCCTGATTGGTAGGTTTGTGGGAAGAAGGATCAATATTGAATTTGTTCACAAGTGGGATTCTTCTAGGTGGGTTGTTAAAGGCTCTTTCTCTATTTTGGCTCTTCTGAGAGGCCTTTTTTAATTTTAACTTTAATATTCATGAGGATTGTGTGATGACTCTCACTAGGGGTCCCTAGTTCTTTGGTAAACAAAGCCTTTCCTTGTTAAATGGCAGCCCAGTTTCAACCCATCTACTCACTTGGAAGCTACTCTTCCGAGCCTCCCTTTGGAGTTTTGGGATGAAGAAATTATTGCGGGTGTGGCCAACTCCTTTTGCAACTTCATTTCGCTAGATTTTGTCACCAAAGAATGTTCTAGGATGGTGTTCACCTACTTCTACGTTATTATTGAGCCAAACAAGGTCCTAACCTTGATCATCTTGGAATGTCAGCTTGGTAAGTGGTCCCAAACCATTGAATATGAAAACTTTGCTCCTTTTTGTCAAAATTTCTCTTCTATTGGTCATCTCTATAATGCATGCCCTAAAGGTTTTCTCAAGCCCCCTGTGGGTAAAGCTAAGGATGTGGCCTCCTCTTCTCCTACCTTTAGTGCTACAGGTTTCATGGCTGCGTTGTTGTTTTTCCCATTGCCTAGGTCCTCCCCAACATTTCCTATTTCCTCAACCTGCGAGGGTTCTTTTCTTGGCTTGCTTGCTCCTTCCCCTTCTCTGGCACCTACTTTGGCTATGCCGGTCCCCTCTATTCTATGTATGGTTTCCTCACTATCCTCTCCTGTGGTTAACATGTGCTTTTTGCTAGATTCCTCAAAGTTCTATTCGAAGGTCTTCGCCTTGAACCTGTCTCTCCTACTGTGAGATGTTGGATTGTAGCTGGTGTTAGATGATATTCCTACTAGTGTTTCTCTAGTCATCCCTTGTGTTATTTCCCCTTCCCTAGTGAAGACTGGCCCTCTGTTCAACCCTCAAAAATTTGTGGATGTCAGGATTTCTACTAAGGTAGGTAGAAAACCTGGTAGTCACTAGACAAAAAAAATGGCTAAAGATATTGCAAACACAACTAGGCAATACTAGAGCAAGTCAGCTCCAGATGTAGTAAGAAATGTCAATCCTCTCTTAGAACATTTCAGGGATGAATAACCTTCATAAGAAGCATACTTTCAGGGATTCATCAAAGAGTTCAAACCTAATGTTCTTCTCTTACAAGAAGCTAAAATGACGGCTGCGGAGTTTGATAAATCTGGTAAGTTCATCTGGCCTAATGCCCTATTCTTGGTCATGGATGCTATTGGGGATTCTAGGGGTTTAGTTATGATGTGGAAACCCTTTCTCAATGGCTCCCTTATTTCTAAAGAGAAATTTTTTCTTAACATTTGTTTTTCTCATTGTTTCAATCTTCCTTATTGGGTGTTATCTAATGTTTATGTGCCCAATAATGTGGTTCAGAGGAGGTCCACTTGGATTGACCTGTTGGATTGTAAGAAATTTTTTTTACACTATAACTAGATGGTGATGGGTGATTTCAATTACCCTCTTTTTCCTTTTGAAAAGTAAGGTGGTACTCTAGATTTGTTGGATAGTATGTTGGACCTCATCTCCTTTTTACATGATGATGGGTTGTCAGATTTAGACCTCGAAGGTAGCTCTTTCACCTAGTCTAAAAAACAATCAAGGGACAATCTCATTTAGGTCTGGCTTGATTGGTGTTTGGTGTCTTCCTATTAGGAAACTACCTCGCTCTCATTGTCTGCTCTCATCAGAATCAGTTTGGATCATACCCTGCTGCTCCTATGCTGGAGTACTCCTCCTAAGGCGAAAAGGCCTTTTAATTTTGAATTAATATGGACGTATCAACTTTTGTTTAGGGATCTTCTGGCCTCTTGGTGGAAGGATTGTGGATGTGGTTTTGCTATATATAATCTTGCTTTCAAACTCAAGAGTCTCAAATGCAATCTCAAAGTTTGGAATAAGAGTTGTTTCAATAACATCTTGAAAAGAAAAAAGTCTAGATCAAAGACCAACTTCAACAGGTTCAAAAAGAGATGGAATTGGGTTTTCAGGGGGATCTTGTCACTAAGGAAAATAACCTTCTTAGTGAACTTAATAATATTATTAAAAAGTAGGAGGTTTATTGGAAACAGAGGTCCAAGAATCAATGGCTCCATGAAGGGGATAAAAACTACAGATTCTTTCACATGAAAATAACTTGACATAGGAAGAGAAACTCTATCTCAAAATTGATCCTTGATGATGGTTCCATTGTGACTAGTGAGGATGATTTGGCTCACATTGGTGTGTCTATTTTCCATAACCTTCTCAATCCTAACCCTACAAAGTTTTTTTCAGAAGATATCCTCAATGTCATCCCTTTGGCTTTTTCCCAGTAGGTCTTTTCCATGAAAGATAATGCTCAGGTGGGGGTTTGTAAGGTTGTGTTTTCCCTCAACCTATTCAAGGCTTCAGTCCTAGATGGCTTCCCTCCTTTCTTTTTGAAATGTTTTGGGATATTTTTGGTTAGGCTATCACGATTGTGGTGGCTGAATTTCTCTCTTTTGAAAAAATTCTTAAGGAATTCTATAATACCTTCATTTTTATTATTCCTAAGCATCAAGGGGCCAACAAGTTGACTAAATTTAGGCCTATTAGTCTTTGCAATATGTTTTACAAAATCTACTCCAAATTGTTGGTTAACCACATTAAACCCCACTTGAACAAGTTGATACACCTTGGCCAGAAAGGCTTTGTACCTAGAAGACAAATAACTAATGCTATTATGCTGGTGCATGAAGCCCTCCACTCTATGGATAAAAGAAAAAAGGAAAGTATGGCTCTTAACCTAGATATCTCCAAGGCCTATGAAAAGGTGTCATAGGATTTTCTTTTAGAAGTGCTTTGTCATTTTGGATTTTCTAATAAATTGTTGAAACTAATTCAGAGTTGTGTGACTTCTCCCAAGTACTTGATGATTATCAATGACACATTGCAAGGTTTCTTCTTGGCTATTGGTGGTATTCGCCAAGGTGACTTACTGTCCCCTTGTCTCTTTATTTTGAATGCTAAAGTTCTTGGTCATATTTTTGAACATAAAATTTTGAATGGTTCTTTAGTGGGGTTTTCCCCTTATTTTGTGTCTCACCTAATCTCCCATAATAATTTTTTGATGATATGATCTAGGTGGGGGAGTCTACCTTGGCGGAGGCAAAAGGTTGGATGGACACTCTTTCTAAGTTTGCTTTAGCCTCTATGAAATGTATTAACCTTAACAAAAGTGCTATTTTTTTCCCGAATGTTGACCTTTCTCTTCAAGCTAGGATTTCTAGAATTCTTAATTTCTAGACCCTTTCCCTCCTTTCTACTTATCTGGGTATGCCACTTACAGTGGGTAAGGTGGATAATTCTGTCTGGTCTACTTTATTGGAATGGGTTCAAAGAAATCTTGTTGCATGGAAAGGGGCCCTTCTGAGCAATGATGGTAAGATCCTCCTTTAAACCACCCTTCAAATCTCAGTTGTGTACCTAATGTCTCTATTTTTTATGCCCATAGCATGGTCAAAGAAACTTAAACAAATCTAACATAGATTCCCGTGGTTAGGGACTAAGGAAAAGAATAGGTTCTCCCTGGTCAATTGGGATACTGTGTGCTCCAGGAAATGTTATGAAGGGTTGGGTTTGAGAAGAAAAAGATCGATAAATATGGCTCTTTTAACCAAAATTTCTTGGAAGCTTCTTAACAACTAGTATGAATGGATTACTATCCTCAAGAATAAATATATGGAAGGACATGATTTCTTTTTGTTGTTGGGAAATGGTGTTCTTCCTACTGGTTCATTGATTTGGAATAACCTTTCAAAAACCCAAAATCTTCTTTCTTCAGGGTCCTCTTAGTTGGTCAAACTGGGTACTTTGGTCTCCTTTTGGGATGATAATTGGTTATCTTCTCAAGCCCTGGGTATCCACCCTATTCTATCTGCTATTCACCAAGACCTCTGTACTTGGTTGGGTGATAAGGTCTCAGATTACATTGATTTTTCTCTTGATCCACCTAGATGGAAGATTGACCCTAATTGGTTTGACCCCCCCTTTGGGTGGCTGCTGAAGAACTTATTAGAATTTTCAAGAATCACAAGTTCTTCACCTTTGACTTTCTTGAATTGTTGGTCTGGAAAAATTCTAAAGATGACGCTTATTATGTCAATACCAGCTACAACCTCCTCTCTAGTTCTTTGAATCCCATATTTGATTAGATGTGGCTCTACCGTCGCAATACCTTATCTAAAGTCAATTTTTTCTAGTGGAATTTCTATCACAAAAGGATCCTCACTCTGGATAATTAGAAAAGAAAGGAATTCAATTTGGGAACCAAAATTTTTTGTGTGAAAATGAAGTCGAGTCCATTCCTCAATTGCTTTTCCATTGTTCTTACTTCCGATAGGTTAGGCAGAAAATTCAATCTCTTTTCAAAGCTTGTTGGGTCTGGAAGAAGGATGTCCATGAGATTTTGGACTACTAGTCCCCCCCAGTGTCTCACCCTCTGCTTGTTGATCTTTGGTGGCAATCGTTGTTCTTCATTGGGTGGGTGCTATGCAAGGAGCATAACAACAAAGTGTTTAGAAACAAAAGTTATCTGTGGTAGTTGGTGGTCAACAAAATTACTAGCTAGGTTATTGAGTTGATTTCTTCTACCCTTTGTAAGCCCAAAATAAATCCTAATGATCTGGAGGTCTTGATTGCTTCTACTTGGAATCTTTTTGGGACCCTTAATTCCTTTAGCTCTCTTATCCCTTTGGAAAAAATTACACCATGACCCCCCTCCTGAACCTGGCTGGCTGAAGCTCAATTTTGATGGCTTGACCAAACCCAATCTAGGTCGGGTAGCTGGGGGTGGGGTCATCCATGACCATAAGGGGAAGTTAGTTCTAGCTTATGTGGTTAACTTGGGGGTTCAATATTCTAGTTTTGGTGAGGTGGCAGGAGCTTTCCATGACATTAAAATTAACATGCAAGCTAGGATCTCTAACTTAATCATTGAAGGGGACCCACAGAACATGATTCTTATGTTGACTGGGCTTGCCTCTCCCTATTAGACTCTCCAGGACCCCATGTCCTCAGCTCACAATCTTATGATTTCCCTTGGGAATTGCACTGTGAATCACGTGTTTAGGAGCCACAATAAAGTTGTCGATACCTTAGAAAATCTTAGAGCTTTTACTCCAAATTTAGTAAAATGGGATAATATTCTCCATATCCGAAGTCAGGTCTTCAAATTAATTCAAAATGATGTCAAAGTACTATCCAAATGAGATCGAGTTGAATTTTTTGTTAGCTCATTTTGATGGCTTCCACGCTCATCAATTATGACAACTTAATCCTGTTAATGAATCTTTGTATTTTTATTATTACTTGCGGCTAGTTTTTGTATAGCCATTTCCATTACTAGTGTTTCTTTGCTTTGAAACTTGTGGGTTTCATGATGGGAGGGGATTTGGTCCAAGATGAACCTACTAACTATGATGGTTGGAAGCAATATAAGGAGGTTTGGGTTATTCTTGAATGGGGCAAGCTGGCCTCATATGTGGAGGGGATGTAGGGTGTTAACCCCAAAATTTCTTTAGAGTTCACCAATTCTTGGGTGGATGGGACTGTTATTATTGGCGGGGTTTCTTTTATGGTGACCCCTGAGCTTATTGTAGAGGTTATGGGGCTTTCTTTGGAAGGGATTTGCATTCCTCACAAGTCAAAAATCCATTACCAGGATGACATGAAATAGTTCCTAAAAGAGGGCGAGAAAGTGAATAGGTTGAATCTTGAATGGTTTTAACTGTACAAACTTGCCTAGTGTTTGGAGTGCCATTGTTGAAATTATCATGAGGTATGTCACTCTTGAAGGGTGGTTCCACCACTTCCACACCCAAATTTTCCCTATGCTCAATCATATTAGGTATAATATTAAGATGAATTTCCCCTTTTGGCTCATGTCTTCTTAGAAATGTCTAGGCCAAATACAAGAAATTACCCATTCACTAGAGCCTTATTTTTCACTTATGCAAGTTTCATTCTGCATTGTTTCCCTCCCTTGCTACTGTGCGTAAGAAAACCTTGATTATCCTTGACGCTATCAACCCCCTAGAGATCCCAACCCCTCTGTAACTATCGACAAAACACCTCCTACGATTCGCCATAGCACCAAGGCTTAGGGTAAAGCCCTTGTTAATGATAATACCCCCAAGTCCCTATCAAATGTACTCTCCTATCAGAGTCCATGCCCACGCCCATTTCTTCTGGGTCACAAGATTCTGATGACTCTAATGATGATGATGATTCTTGGAATCTGACCTTGGCTAACTCTCCTTTTCACTCCTCGGCTTAGGGCCATGACTCAAAGGTTCCCTACACCCCTCCCATTTCTAACCCCAACCCACAAAATTCTCCCAACCTATGCATCAATCTGGAGGAACCTGGTACTGAACTTAGGTCGGTTCGCCTCCCTACCAACCCCCTAAGCAAAAAATTGAATGAAATTTCAAAGACTATTAATTTTAAGAAGGATATTATGAAATGGCTCTTAAGTCATTTGGTCACGACTAAAGAAAGAATCCAAATTCTGGAAGGCAAGGTTTTGGAACAATAGGTCTTGTGGCTTAGGGAGGTGGAGAATAAGATGCATTGGGACATGATTACTTCTTTGGTTAGGTCTTTTGAGAGATGGGAAATGTGGGAAAAAGAGCTGGATGATCTTCGGTCCATCATTGGTTCTGACTAAGAAAAGAATAATTTATTAACTGAGATTGATTCCATCCACTAAAAATAGGAGAAGACCATGTAGTTCCTGAGGGTTATCACTAACTACAACAAAGAAACTGTGAAGAATACTACCCTCATCCTTCAGGTTTTTTAGGATGAGTTAAGGAAGAGCCAGGGGAAACGACTTTCAAAAGGAGTGGATGATGGTCTCATGCAGAAGAAGAAGGGAAAGAAGGTGGATACCTCATCTTATGACATCACAACGGATACCCAGGCCATTCAACAGAGGCCTGTGACTTTCGAAAAGAAGCTCCAATTCCTGTCTCAGGAAAATGCGATCATTAGTCTCAAATTAGTTGGAGACTTGTAGGTGTCTGGTGGTTTAGTGCTGGTCTTGGATTTGTGGGTTTCTTTTTGTTTATATTCTCTCTAGTTGAATTATTTAAGCTTTAGTTTCTATTTACTTATTTGATTTTCTCACTGCTCATGAGTTCTTGGTCCACCTCTATGGTTGTTTTGTAATGGGTATTGGCCCTTCTAGTTTTAATCTAATAAAAAATTACAAGGAATATTTAATATGAATACATTCTTACTTTTTTTTTCCATCTTATCACTAATTTTTTCTTTCTACAATTTATTTTTCTATGGTATTAATTTTTAGCTACAAATTTTTATCTCTACCATATTTTCAACTATAAGTATTAAAAATACATTCTATGAGAGGTTCATCTTTGTTTTCATTATCCACTAGTATGAATGAGTACTTTGACATAATTTAGTCAAACTAAAAATTCCTTAATAGATCCCGCTCATGCCTTATTTTTTTATTTTTCTTTTATTTTCCCATTGTGTAGGATCTACATTTTTGTTATCACTAATCAAGGTGTATTTATTAATATTATCATTTCTGCTACCATAGGACTCTTGTGGAACATCATATCTAGTATTATAATGCAACTTTTACAATATCCCTATGAAGCATTCCATTATTTTGTACTATATAGTAAAAATATCAATGTTGAGGATTAATCAAATGGACAAAAATATTGACAAAATATAAAATTATGTTTTTTTATTTGATTGAGTACCATTTTTTAGTTTGAAGAAACTATCTCTTGCTTGACATGTCTCATGAAGTGGAAATTGTAAAAAAAACTCCTTGTGTATAAGGCCATGGATTTTAATAAAAAACTAAAGACTAATGATTATTGGTATCATCTATATTATGTACCAATGAAACTAGTTAGATAAAATCAACATCGAAAAAAAGGAATCATAGGATATATATTTTAGGCCCAATCTTACTACTCAATATCATCTATAACAATGATCTAAATAATTTTGTATGAATACAAGAAATTGTATAACAATAAAATAAATCTCATGTGCCAATTGCTAACTTGTTAATGGTTATAATTTTATATGATCAATAAAAATAAAATTTAAGGTAATAAGAAATAACTATACATAGAAGAAACCAAATAAAGGAGTCCATTTAAATAAAATTCTTCAAATGATATAAAGATTCAATAATCAAGTCACGCTAAATTGTGAGTATAAGAAAATATGTGAAGAATAATTTAAATATATTTACATCAACAAATTTGGTCAATCCCACATAATTAAAAAATATTAGAGTAAAAATTTTAAAAATATTGTGTGATTGTAAAATGGTCTACTTTGATGTTTGAAAATTTTAACCATTATCCATAATGTATGTTGTAAGTTAAGGAAATTATATCCCCATGCATTGGATGGTGTTATAATGGTAGTGAAAAAAATGATACTAAAAATTGTGAAATTTTAATGCTATTGCCAAATATCTTAGTAAATTTAAACAAGCCTAAAAAATTCCACATGATTTTCCATCATCAATGCATAGTTTATGATAGTGAGAATATTAAGTATAATTATCTCATAAATAAATCAATGATGATTTTACTTGCACTTGAATGATAAATAAAAAATCTATGTATTTTTGGCCTCTAAGGATTGTCATTATATTCACTAGAATTAAATTTACGATTATGAACTATTCACCAATTTCCAAAAAATTGCCTCTAAAAAATTAATGACAAACTTGCATGATGTATCTTCAACCACATGAAATTTACAAGAGAATGTAATTATATTCTATATAAACTTGTAAAAAGAGATGTATAAGTATTTTTTTTAGAATGGATAGGAAGTTTCATAAATAGTTAGGGAATGGGTGTTAGAAGAAAATAAAAATGAAGTATAAGAAGGAGAGAAATTTTCTAGTACAATATGTTAAACATGGTGGGAAGGAAATTATATTAAGACATGTTTTCTATATGAACACATATTTTATCTTATATTCATATAGTTTATAGATAAATTTGTAATTGATCTTAATGGATATATATATTTATGGATTCATGGTTATTATCCATACAAGAAATTTGGTGGTGTTCAAATCTTCATTTGTATTTAAAAATAAGAGTATAAAATATATTCTTCCCTTAGAATCTTGCACAATTTATATCATGTATTGAGGTAAAAATAGCAATGGTATAAGTTGTTAACATTTTGTTTATAGAAAATATTAATATTTATTAACCATATTTCTTCTAAATGGTGGACTCACCCTCCCTCTCTTATTCCCTTTTTCTAATTTCCCCCTTCTCTTTCCCCACTTTAACAATTGCATTTTCTTTTTGAGCTAGTAGATTATGATTAGATTAGTTGTATCTCCTCAATCAAAGATTCCTTAATGTTGTGGCATCTTCTATTGTATGAATACCAAACACGTTCCTTGTTAAAATAGCTTTCATTTGTCTTAATGTTATGTATGCACAACTAAGATCTAGCAATTCAGTGACCTTGGTGAGATTATTAAGTCTCCTTTCAAGAGAGGAATCAAATCCTTGACTATTGCTTGTGTAGGTTTTCCTACCGACACTATTGATCTATCATTTTTGGTTTTGGCATTTGTTGTTATGATAATTAGGCATGGAAGTTTCAGACTATGTAGACAACAACATTTATCACATTAAAATACTATTTGTTAAGGATTGTGGAGGCTTCTTGAGAAATAAATTATAAATTTCCATGTTTAAAAAAATCTTTTTTAAGATTTAATGCTTATGATTCTACTATTTGCTTATAGTTGAAAGCTTGAACTACTGCAATTAAGTAACATTTAAGTATTAATTAGTTGTTGATATTCAATTAGAGATACATGTTTATCCTAGTTTAAACAATAAGTGAGTAGCTTTTGTCATGTTAATACCATTTAAAATATTATTTCTAGTAGCTAGAAAATGATTTGAAAACAATACTGAAATCAATACAAATTAAAAATTTAATATTTTAATAACAAAAAATCAAAATAAAAATTCTTAATACATAAAGGTTCCTTACATCATGTTCAAAAAAATCAATGTTTCAAACATTCATTTTGTTCCAACGTCATAATATTCTTAAGTTCCAAATATTTATTTTGTTACCAATTATTGTAAATTATTTGAACAAATAAAATCAATTATTCAAATTGTCCCTTCTATTTATTTAATATATTAAAATAATAAAAAACAATTATAACATAACATTAACTATATCCATTTGTTTGATATTATATCAATTTTTCTGATCAAGAGTTAATCTTACATACTTTTAACACAAATCAAAAATAAAAACTATTATTTTTGTGTAAAAGAAATGAAAACTTTTAATAACATATGGAGACAAAAAAAATAATCTGTTGGGTTAACTCGTAAGGTAAACCCGACTGGTGGGCGTCATCATTATTAGACTGTGTTCTGCCAACTACCATTAGAATTGATCATTATTGGACACTGTGGGGAAAAAGCTCCATTTTTATTGGCTTTTTTTATACAAAAAAGTAAACCAACAAACTCGATTTTATTACCCTGTCACACCCACAAATTACAGAATCTATTTTCCATCTTTGATTTGCCATCTGTAAAGGAAAATCCCATCTAGACCAATAGAAGAAGAGATCAAATTCTCCTGTGATTAGTGAGTGTAATTCGGTACTAGTATTAGTTGATTTAAGATTAACACCTAATGAAATGTATGACTCTGATAGCTCATCTGTCGGCGTCAAATGACAACAAAAAAAATGTTAAGAATAGCCGCTTAATTCTGTGTCAAGCGTCTCCCAGATATGTATATAATATCATGCATTCCCAGCTTTAATAAACAATTTGAGATAGTATCTCATTTTATACAATTCTGATCTTCCAGCTTTGTTTTTGAAACGTACATGAACTTTTAGCCTGCTGCTTAATTCAGATGAAAGATAAAGTCCAAGAGATGTCTCAGATTGTTCATGCTTGTTCAGGCTGCAGGATTCAACATAGAAAATGTGGAGATAAATGTGTACTTGCTCCCTATTTCCCACCAGACGATCCTCCCAAGTTTTTACTAGTACACGAAATATTTGGGGCAAGCAACATGGTCTGAATCCTTAAGGTATAGAACCAGTACTTTTTAAAGATTTTGTTAATAGGCCACCGTTAATATTATTACTTTTCTCACTTTTAATACATAGACAGAATTTTAAGTAAATGTTTGGATTCGATTGTGCGTAACGTCTTTGTTTTCAATCAAACTTCATGATTGATCAAAGATAAGATAGTTAAAACAAGAGATTTTTTTTTTTTTTTTTTAGATGAATAGGCAGCTATCTATATTAATTCAAATATAAAGACACATATTCACAAAAAAAAGGGTGGGTGGTAGAAAGGCACACCCCAAGAGTCACATGGGCAACGTCTAGAAAATTAATCATGTGGGCTAAGCCGAGAAGTCCAAAATTACAAAGATTAATGATAGTACAAAAGAAAATAAATTTGATTTGATGATAGATCATAAAATTTGATATAAAACGATAATATCTAAAATATTATGCACGATCAAATCCAGAAATCCATTATTTATATACCAGAATTCACTAAACACTAATTTGTAATATATGCTATTTTGAAATTGTAGGATATTCCGGTTGAGAAGAGAGCAGATGCTGTAAGCAGCATGGTATATGAAGCAAGTGCGAGAGTGCAAGATCCAATCTACGGCTGCGCTGGTGCAGTTTGTCGATTGCAGAACCAAATATCACACCTGCAATCACAACTGGCAATCACACAAGCACAGCTCCTCAATGCACAGGCTAATCTAATGTCTCGCCCGACTGGGTTTTCTAATGGCGGTGGAGGAGGAACTACATTGGGTGTCACCAACGATATAGTACAACATATGGATGATATAATTGTTCTTAAAGATGATCAGGATTTGTTTGGACTGTAACACACAACCTGCTGCTTTTAAGAGGAAGAGCTTATCATCTTATAAATCTATAATAGTGGTAAACAGTCAACGAAATTTAGATTACTTGAATCGATGCCAAATTATATATCTATTATAAATCTATATTTTTTATATTTTCATTCTTAGGAAATTAAGATTTGCATAGTTATTAGTTTGGTTAGTTGGGTGGGAAACAGGAGAATAATGTGATTTACATAATGTGAAGAATGATCATATAGTGAAATTTGTCTTTATTTTTGTTATTATTTGTAATTTAATTCTTTAATATTGCTATTTTGTTTTTGCTTCTCTACACTGTATCAGAGTAATATGAAGCATGTGCTTCTGTATTACAATGTTGAACTACACAAAAAGAAAACTAGACCAGCAATGAAGAAATTGCGTGGGGCACAATTTTTTATTTCTTTGCATAGTGAAAAGGTGATTAAAATGGCACAAAAATACTTAAAGCCAAAGTCTTGATTCTAAATTGATAAACTGAAGTTTCAATCTCATCGTTACTTCCATCAGTTGCAACCAGTTAGAAGGTAGTCTTTATACGGAGAAAAATTATTGCATGTGGAAAAATATAGGTGAGGACTTGATTTGATAGCAATTTATTTCATCAAAATCAAGGATGCCCTAGTATTAATGATCTCTATATTTCCCTCTAAAGGAAAGTTAATATCATTTTTTGTTAAATAAAAATAGATTGATAATTGATTAGATTTATGTTATTTAAAAATGGAGAAATCATATGTTATTGCAAAGTTTGAAGGTCATGAATTTCATGCACGGTAAGTCAAAGTGCAACTAATTTTAATAGAAAAAGATCTTTAGGATATTGTTAATGAAACTATTAAAAAATCACAAGATGCAGATAAAGCATTAAAATGGGTAGCAAAAGATCGTAGAGATACAATAGTGATTGGACTTGGGTTACTTGATGCATATTTGCATTATATTGATTTGACAAAAAACTCAATCAAAATATGGGAAAACCTTAACTTTAATTTTTTTCACAAACTTCAAGTGCTAAAATGGGAATGAAGGAATAAAAAAATTGGTTTGAAAATGCAAAACGATAATAGTATTGTTCAAAATATTAGTACATTTCATTTTCTTCTTAATCAAATTGCTTGAATAAAATGTATAGTTAATGATGATGATCTGCCAAATCAATTTTATTAAATAGTATGCCTTCAAGTTTTGACAATATTGTATTTCTTTTAAAAAATTGAATATGAGCCTAAGCTTAGAAAATGTGATATCTTACTTAATTACTGAGGAAATTTGTTTGTTTGTCAAAAGGAATACTAGTGTTTCAACAAGAAATAATAATTTAAAAAGCTTCTATTGTAACAAAAAAGGACACATTCTAGTGATTTGCATTCAACATGCTAGAGATCTTATTGATGGCAAGTTATAAAAATAGATAATGCTTTAATTGGTAAGAAACAGAGGAAGAAATTTAATTTAATATTGCAATGTGATCAAGAATATCCTTACAATGGAAATGAAGATGTATATCTTCTCCAAGAATTAAATAGGTGGGGTAAGAGGCTGGAGGCATCAAAGGTAGGAGAATCTTCATCATCTTGAGCTAGATTCTCACTCACAGATGATGCCTTGCATGAGAAGCATTTTTTTCATCTCTAGTACCTTCAAGAGAAAATGGAGGCATGTGGTGATTAATTGGGTTATGGATAGTTGAATCCACAAACTTGGTGATGTTTTTTTGGTGTATGGATAATTGAATCTACAAACTTGGTAAATTGTTGTTGGAATGTGGATAGTTGAATCTGCAAACTAGCTATGGATAGTTGAGTGCTAATTAGTGATTTTATTGTAAATAATGAAACGTGTCTTAAATCACAATTAAACATTGGATAATTAGAATATTTGCATAGATGTGAGGATTTTGGTTACAAATATTAAATTATTTATTAGGTTAGTTGGGTAGGAATTTATTATTATAACAAGATAATATTGAGTTTATAAAGTGAGGATTAGCTCACATATATGAATAGCAACACTGAATACAATTAGGATCAATGCTAAGGTCTCACCACCTAGAAAAGGAGAAGGGCTCACTACCCAAAGGATTCACTATCCAAAAGAAAGAAGATAGAATAAATTTTATAGAGAGATTCACTGTCTTAGAGAAATAAGAAAATGCACCACAACTTTGTACCATTCTTAACCTTCGTCTCACTGCCTCCAACAACTTTATAGTAACTGAACATTAATGGTTTCAAACTAGGAATCTTTGGCAACATAAACTTCTAAGAATTAATAATTGCAGATTATAATACATTTGGTTACTATTGAATCTAATCAAGGAAGTATGGAGCGAAACATATACATATATTATTAAATGCTATACTAAAACTTTGACAATTTAACATCATTCAGTGCGGTCCAAAATGAAATGCATGCCACAGAGCATCGATTTTCCAATCTAAACACAATCCAATAATTGCAAGGATAGGATGAAGGTTAAAACATAATATCCAAAACAATTGCTTGGTACTAGGATGGCAATTGCTATGCACAACATATACCAAGAAAGGAAATTGCAGAGTGAAGATGTCAAATACCCACATGCATGGAGGCAATCGCTGGGTGAAAATAGTTGTAAGAGATCGGCCATTCATATTGGGTTTGATCCAATAACCTCCACCAAACCATTGGCCCCAAGAACATAGTAATAATATTTTAAACCAAACAATACCAGTGCATGGTGCACCAAAAGGAAGTTAACAAGGAAGATAAAAGATTTGAAGCTATTAGGTTTATAGGTTGAATAAGACTCTATGGCAGAGTAAATCAATAATCTAACAAGCCATACTATTAATTATGAATAAGTAGTGAAATTTTGAAAGTAATGAAAAGAGGGGCATAGGTTTGCACCTAAAACAAGAATGGGGAAATTTATCATTGTTGCAGCTGAGATGCTTAAAAATATTACAGTCAAATTGGGGAAAATACAAAGCAAGTAATGAAACCTCAAAGTACTCCAAAAGAAAAGAGTTTTTTAATAGCTGAAAGCAATTTACAGAGTAATCAGAAATTTAACAAATAATTATTTTTCTTCAGGTAGCACAATCATGCAATAATCATTTTCTAAACACATTAAAATTGAGAAGAAATTATGGAACCTACAATAATTCAAATAATTGAGCTAAGAGTTGCTACCAAGTTTGAATTCCAAATTACAACTTCAATTTTCTCCCAAAATCTCGACAACTTTGCATAAGTCCAATTCAAAAACCCAAATCTAGTAGAAAGCTTCCAAGAATCAGAGAAACCCCAAAGTTTCCAAGAACAAAACTCAAGCTTGCAAGAAATAGAATAATTATTCCCTAGAAAGCAAGATTAGTTTTTTTCTAGGAAAATATCCAAAAAGCCCCCAATTCTTTTGAAATCTAACTAATTTATATACTATTCCATAATGTCCATTACTGCATGCTCTCTCCTTAATTTAATTATTTTATTTATTTTCCCACTACTGATAACTACCTCTTAACTATTATGTTTATAATTTAGCCATAACTTATAATTTGCGATTAAGGAACTTAAATTGAATCAGAGAGCTATGAATAGTAAACTGGAAAAGGTTGAAAAGAATGACAATAATAACAAAGATAGAGATAAGGCCATCGACTTATGGACTGAGGAAGAAAAGAAATACACAGTGGATCACCTCAAGAAAATAGTTGAGGATTTGCAACAATTTAAGAGTAACCATGATGGCAAGCTTTCTGGTATGGAGGGAAAGATGAAGAACATAAAAGATTCTATCCACAAGGTTTTGGAAAATCTAACACGAAGACCATGAATATGATGGTTGATAATCTGGAAAATGCCTATTAGGTCAGGATTATTGTGTATGTGGATGCTGAGAAAGAGGAAAGCTAGGTGGAAGGCGTGGGGCCGAGTAAAAGAACCAGAGCAAACCTGGAGAGGAAGGTTGACCAGGCTCTTGTTAACATTCAGGAGATTAAGAACGCTTATTTAAATATGAACAAACTTGAGCATGAGGCGGCGGATATCCTCAGGAATCTAGCCTAGTGGCTAGACTTTTATTGGCTTTTTGTTGTGCTGCCTCGAGATGGTTCCTTGTTTTTCTTCTTTGATGGAAGTTGTTTGTTTTTTGTCATGATCCTTTTGATGATGTATCTTTCTCTTGTTTACTGTTAAGGGTTTTGGGGTCCCTTCAAAACCTGCTTGTTCCTTAATCAAAAGCTTATAATTTGCACACAATTAAATCAACTATTAAAATATTTAGTTTATTAATTTAATCCTTTCATTTTAATTGCTTGCACAATGTACAATAATTAATATATTTATTCAAATATTCATTTATTGAGCCATTAATTTTAATTTATTTAAATCAAATAAAACATTAATAATATTTTATTTATTAGAACTACAAATATATTAAAACATTTATTTAAATTATCAAAATACTTGTTAACTACAATAATCGTTTATTTTTATATAATAATCAAATAAAAGCACTAATCAAGTACATTACTCAAATGAACAAAATACCAAGCAATACCTGAACTCGAAGCAAAACGGAAAGACAAAAAATAACATAGAAAAACCAATTTGAACTGACCGCACTGATAGGGTAATACAATTGAATATTCATCCTCATCAAGAATGATGGCTCAACATAGAGGACCAGATGCTATCTCCAAATCAACAATCTCCATTAGGTTTAAGATACACTCAAACTTGGAAATTTAGGTGGAGTCAATGCCTAGTACCTGCAACTTGCAACAAACCACATTGTCAAACATGTATATAGTCAAACAGACAATCACATAGTGAGAGGAAAATTGCAGCGTCACAGGGAACTCGTGAGTGAGTGATACAACACTGTTCCCCCTCACCATAATACATCAACCCACACTAATCAAATACTAATAACATGATAAGAACACACATCAAATAATCACATGGTGCCCATAACAAAATAATCCACAAAATCAATTAAATCAATCTACTAAGCATGGTATAAGCATAAACATCAGTGAGAAAAGTGTCATCAAGTATCAACATAACTGTGCATCAAAGTATCATGATATCCAAATACAACCAAGTCACTGTCAGAAACAAAAAGAAAATTGAGGGGCACTATAGGTTTCATCAAGTTGGCCATACAAACATAATGTAGTCCCATCCAAAAGATTGAGAGGACTAAAAAAATATTATTACATCTTCCATTTTTTTCCCAAACAACACACACATTGGTGCACATCAACCAAAGTCAACAACAAGGAAACATGTAGCACATTACCAGTTGGCTCAAAAATACACTTGCAACTAAGTTTACTCAATGCAGTTATTAACAAGATAAGTCAAGACCAAAATACATCTTAACACAAATTCATATATTGGCACATACCCCCAAGCACATGACAAAAGTAAGATAATAAAATTTGTTGACTGGATATCCATAAATTTCACACAAAACCAACTAAACACATATGAAACACCAAAGAGATCAATCATTGACATGTGGACCACAAAGAGATGTTTCATGAACATCTAACAACACTTCTAGATACTTCTTTTACACTGTCATGCTAGAAACAAGCACCGCAAACCAACTAGAACTAGAATACTTCAACCTAGAAAAATAGAAGATGCCATCAAGAGATAGAACACTAACCAACCAAATTGTGGACATCATCACATGAAAACTAAACTGAGACACTACACAAGCATTGAGATAACACCCACCAAGTCGTAGGAGTAGAAATGTCAATGTGGAGAAATGCAGAGCATTTTCTAGATTAGTCCAAACAACCAAAAAAATGCCAATACACTGTAAATAACAAAAACCTCCTCGACAACACAACTAACTTGAAAAGATAGGAGTGCAACATCCATAGAGAAAAAACATTTAATCCCAAATTGCAACACAATATCTTCAATAGAGGAACCTGAATGTAGAGAATTCTCCCAAACATTCTTTGGAGTATCTTCCTAAAGCATAGACTTTCACCAACTTGTGGAGACTAGAAATTCCTCGTAGCAGCATATACTTCCTTAAAAACAATAGGAGAGAGAATACAACATATTGGAGACCATCAAAAACATC